>LT598460.1:5501-605501 GCA_900074725.1 Lachancea dasiensis
TATATATATATATATATATGCCCCTATAATTGAAAATTCTAGCTAGCTATGACCTTGCTTTCTATTGACGTGATTTGGGCCAGCGGTACTTACTTGCTCAACCTTTTGCTCAACTCTATGACAGGGTATAGTAAATTGCATTTTAAACGTTTGCTTGTAAGGTTGCATCTGTGAATTAACCTTCTATTGTCTCTCTGCAATTACTAAGATTATATAGTTGGCGACGTATGGAATTCACAGCCTGCATGTAGACAAAGTTCAGGGAGGAAAAACTGTGCACTTCATGGGGTAATCCCCATTTCCACCCAACAATTTAATTTTTGGGTTGCTGCAATAATTCTTTATAGGTTCCCCGTTAATTTTCACCTTATCGCTCTTCTTACGTTCGTTGGATATTTATTCGCCCTGTGCACTCGTGTTTTCCTGACAACACAGATATTAACATAAATTATTTTGATACTTTGTTGGCTGATAATCTTTAATTACCTACTCGAAGGTATGCAAACGGTGCTGCACTACCACCTGGTACTTCTTACAATAAACATGTAACTTGTCGTTATCACGTTGCTACTCAAGTACTGTCTGTCCTTTTAAACATAACCATCTTGTCGGCCAATTCAGGTCATGCGTTAAATTTTGGTATAATTGAGTAGTGTGCCTCAAAAGGTACAAGGATGGGGAAGTCAATGATATATCGTAAAGGGAACCGTGTACTATTTATGATGCAAGCTTCTAGCTCATCCCAAAGCAAAATTTCAAATTGGACCACAAAATTACAACATCGAGGAAAGATATTGGCTAGGGCCTCTGGCACGCTTTTGAACAGTATAAAAGAGGTTATTTTGATTTCTATTTTTTGCATTTGACGACACCTTCATTACAAAGTCTGATTTGAGCTGTCTTAAAGTCTTTTGAGAAGTATCTGAGTGCTGGACTGAGCTTGACATTATTATAATCCTAGAGAAAAGTTCGACTAACAATTCACCTCTCGCCATATGAAGTGGAAAGACGCTCATAAACACCTATTTAAGTGACCATGTATTACCAGTGAGTTTATCTGATTAAAACTTTATTGAAAGTAGGTTTCATGTCTTATAGTAATTGCAAAAGCGTGGAGAAAAGTGACTTGATGGTTTACGTTGATCCAGGAACTGCATAGGAGTGAAATGCTGGGCGGACAGATATCAATGACCCTTCAAACACCCGACAACTTGAACGGTGGTGCCACGGGTAATAATTTTTCATTTCCAAGGCTCCTGCCGCTTTCAGATGATGATTGCAAGTAAAAAGTCCTTCTACACGCTGGTCTGATTTTTTGGGGTTTTTTAACCTGAATTAAAACGTTTCGAGTTTCTTATGACTTCTGAAGTCAACTTTAAAAGTTACGGGGAGGCAAGCCTAATCTTAGGGTTAAATTTAGTATGGAGTCTTCTTTTCTTGGTACGCCTCTTAAGAAAGTGCTAAAGGGCATGGACAACACCCCTCAATTTGCGCTCAAGTCTTAAAAAAAACATTATTGAGCCTACATCTAGCTTACTTCATGAGTCTTTTTGAAACCGTTTTCCATATTGTCACACTTCAATCAGCTGCTATTGTCGGTGGAAGATAATTTCGTACTATTGATGACACAATTGTCATTCCTGTTAGCTCTCCTAAACAGAAAAAGATACTGTTATTTGATTATAAAAAGCTTCGCTCCGTCAGGTCGATGAGCTGTATCATGAATGACAGTTATCGATCAAGGGAAAGGGATGGACATGCACTTGAATGCCTCCTAACTGTTGATTTGAAGGCACTTAGAATTGACAGAATGAGAATGCGCTCAGCAAGTTTTATGTCACGGCGCCAGGGTTTTGTTTCCCATTCAATATTGCCCATCAGGGAAGGGCAACATCCCACCCAATAAATATAGAATAGAAGTACAAATTTATAAATTAACTCTCAAATGGTCTCTTACACCCTAAAAATGCTCCGGGTTATGACGATCAGCCATTACGATAACGTCTGAGTGCTCTTACCAAACTTTAGCGTACTATTACATGAAATTGATTAGAAGACTGTTTTCACGCACGGGATACATGTCAACTGTCTAATTAGACATCCCGAATATTTTTCGGGAAAGCTAGAAAAACATTTATTCAGCTTCTACTTATGGGCTAAATATTGGCACAGCATGAGGAAGGTATTGGCATGTGAGAGGTGCCGGAGTAGTAAGGTTAAGTGCCGACACCAAGGCTCGCCTCCTTGTGAAAATTGCACTGGCAAATCATATGAGGTTTTGTGCGCATTGAGCCTCCCACTTTTAAAAAGGATCACAAGGCCACCAGCTTCAAGGACAGACCAACCTGAGTCTTCTGGCGAATCTCATGCCACTAATACAGAGGCCGGTCGGTCAAATGTAAGTTCAAATGTTATGGAGGCGACACCTGGTGACTACAGCTCCGCGTCGGCAAAGCCGTCAAGAAGAGGCAGCAGAACTAAAGTCGAAAAGCCTCCTTCATCGACAGGTTTGCGTGGGAACAAGGAAACCTCGATGTGCCAAGCTATCTTGAGAGCAACATCTGAGGATCCTCCAACACCAACACCAATCAACCTGCTGCTCTCGAATAATCTCCCGAGTGATCCCGAAATGGTTACCAACTCTGAAAGACTGGAGACCATGGCTGAGGTTATTTCAGAGATTCCGGAAGCCGCTTTGCAACTCGTTATTACACAAATGTCGAGCAGTTTTCCCGAGCTCGCATTTTTACATATGCCCTCCTTGTTACACAATGTGAAAGCAACAGATCCCCTGGTTACATGTTCGCTTTTGGATCTATTCACTTCGTTCAATCAAACCTTTGACAGTGGTCCTTTCAGTGACTGGTTAGGTACAGGTTCTCGTTTTGTAAAGAAAAAGATCTACGGGAAAATTATGGTCAAAGAACTTCTCTCGCCCAATTCCCTGCTTTATGCGCCATCAATTGAAGTAGTTCAAGCACTTGTAATTTTGGCCCTCTCTTATTGGGGAAAAGGTGATTATTTCATGTGCTGGATGCTGCAGGGTAATGCTTCAAGAATGTTACAAGCTTTTGGTTTTTGCCTTCCCCCGTCCGGTCTTTATAGCGAGGACTCGTCTTACAACAACGATTGGCACATGTCCAGCTTAGGAGAGCTTGACTCTGAGATACTATGTAGGACATATTGGTCCTGCTTTATGATTGATAGAATTACAGCATTTGGAAATAACAGATCCTTTGCATTTTCGAAGTGTCGATATGAAAAAGTACCCCTACCTCATGACAAGCGATCATTTGCCCTCATGACAAATTTGACATGCGCACAACCTCTAACTGATATAATAACAATTAAGAGTTATAACGATCAAGTCACTTTTCGTCACTCCCCTCACACAGTCGGTGAACACGCAATCTACATCAAGATTTTTTCCATTTGGGGAGAAATAAATGAGTATTTGATGCAAGGAGGTAGATACAGTCAATCACTTCCTCCTTGGGACCAAAACTCGGTCAATTACAAAATTCATGCTGAATTGAAAAAATGGTGGGGTTCGTTGCCAATCCACTGGCGCTGGACAAGCGAAAGGCTGACCCTCCACCAAACGATGGGAACAGACACAATATTTACTATGAGTAACTGCTTGTATCATTTGTGCGTAACATATCTCAACAGAGAACACCTGCCATTTTTGCCACATTCTATTGAGTGCCCTTCTGGACCAACAGAAGAACCTCTACTTCCCGATCCGCCTGATGAAGAATACTGGACTGCCAGTGCTACAGAATGCTTTCAAAGCACGCGCTCGTTGAGTTCAATACTCAACACCCTTCATGAAACGGAGGTTAAGGAAGAGCTAGGAGGATCTTACAGCTCAAGAACAACAAATGGTTTTTATTGTTTTTGTGCATTTGTCGCAAGTATTGAATCCATGTACGGAACAAAGTTCTATTGGATGAATCCTACCACGGATTCGCATTCCCCCAGTCTCGAAACATGCTATATGAAAATGATCAGCTTTCTTAAGGTAAAGAAGGAAACTGTGAAGGTAGCTCAAAACTGGCTTAAGATTGCCAATAGAGTAATGGAGCTGTATGACTTCGTGGCAAAGAATAGAGAGCAGGCTGCTGAACTTAATTTGGGAAGGAACAATTTAAGACAACTTGTTGATCTCGTTCAACTTGTGAACACTGGCACTACTCGGGAGAGTCTGGATCGTAGCATGCATTTCGAAAATCAAACGGCCAGAAGAGAAGGCGAATTTCATGTTGGAGATCATTTAGGGTTCAATATTGAAGATCTCGATTTTTTCTTAATGAAGACGTAAACTTTCTGCAACAATTCACTTTGTAGGCCAAATAACATAGTTTTCCCCTGATACTGATTAATTCAAAACCCCATCGCTATGATTCGTAAGTCTGACTGTGTTAACAAACTTGTCACAGCTATCAAGTACCAGTGATCTAGTACTGTTTGAATAGTTTTGAGTTGCGTAATAATGTAATATTCGTTGGGAATAATGTGAGTAAACTGATGGTCATATGCGTCTATTCCCATAATTAGCTTAAGCATATGTGTCATTTTGGTAAGCGACGATACACAAAAGAAAGCGACGGCCAATGTAGAGACCAGAAACTCTACGAAAACCTGATGCTTGATCTCTTATGAGACAGCATCAATTGCCAAGCCTACTTGCATCATCCTAGAACTTCTGTTTTGGGATTGATGAAGTCTGTATAACATGCGAGAATTAATGGACATAATAAGGTTGGCCCCATTTCATCTTTGAGGCCTTAATCACAAAAAGAAACCTTTGCCATAAAAACACTTTGACGTCCATCGCCATAAACGCCTCTCGCCAACTCTTTGTTAGTCCAAGTGCCGAGAGTGTAAAGGAGTCAGTAAGTGGCCATCGTAATTTGGTGATGTGGGTAGTAGCGGCCTTTGGACCACGTCTCATACTCTGTTGACGGAGCATGATAACGCGTCACAATGTTCAAAGGGTCAAAATGGGAGGCATATTCTAAGATGCCGGGAAATATATGATGCTCCAGCACAGTGAGTGTACAACTCCTTGCTCATGTTTGGCTTGCCAGAATTGCAGCGCCAGCAACTTTGAACGAAGCCGCAGAGAGTGGAACGCGGTCCATCATGAACACTTTGAGGCCAACAATCGACTTACCAACTATGTTACGTCCAAGGAGCCAAATAGCGTCCGTACTGTCGGCGATTAGTAAAAAGTCAGTACTGACCTAAACGGACGCTCGCTCAATGTGCTACATATAGCAGATGATTGCTTGAGTAACTGGACCGACTTTAGTTCCATGAAAATCAGATAAATAGAATTCCTTCAATGCAAGCTTCTCATCTAAAATGACTCTGAATGGCTAAAGTGACTTCAGTAAGCTTTCCCTTACAGAATCAGATTTTCCTTCAGCTACTACGTGCTCATGAACCTCAATGACTTTTACTTCTGCGACACCGAGGTAGATGAGAGACACAGCACTGGGGTGTGCTGGTCCTGGAGAAGGGAAAAGCAGACTCTCGAAAGTCTTAGACGTGACGCTCAAGGTGTCCAGCATGCGTCGCCCATACCCGGACCTTTCGTCTGTCTCTGCGGTTTCAAATCAGACGGTCTTCTTCCAATTACGGACTCACCCGACGAGGTTCAGGGTATGCTGAAGCGCTCAAGCACTTTTTAGTGTATTCGACGCTCTACGCCATATAGCTTTGCTGTGGAAGGCACATTGTTACAATGATCTTGGGCGTAAATATCAAACAATGCATAGAGTGTTGGACAGCAACTTGTGCCAGAGTTCCAGCCAACAGCTGTTATTATCACGGTCAGAGACCGTTCTCGAAGCATTTGGCTAAATCCAGCCTGCTTCCAATCCGTACGCAGTTATGGTCGTTACTATGAATAAAGCAGCTGCTAAAAGGCCGCCTGATATAGCACATGCAGCGATGTTGTCCTGGTCATTAGTGTCCTTGGTTATACCGACAGCATCAGTAATAGCAGGCCCGCAGGCGTTTGCATATAGAGTAGTCGCGGAACCAAACACGCCGAAAAAAAGCAAGATAATGATAGCCCTGATGACACTAACCTTAGACCAAGAGGCTCGCTTGCTGAGGTGTACTATGTATTTGTGGGCTCCCTTTGCCCCCGCCATGGCAATGAAAGTAGTACCTGCATTAAAATCCAGGTTGAGTGCCCATATAGTAATCAGTATTGCAAGACCTACCAATGCTCCTGCTAATAAAGCCAATCTGTTGGCGGTGAAAAATTGATTTAATTTAGTATCTTTGGTAACAGATACCGCAGTTGACATGTTGGGTGGACTATTTGATTGACTTGTTGATTGCTCTAACTCAAGGCCTTTTCGAATTCAAATTTTTGCAGAATAACCCACGCGTATTTAAACAATTTTTTCGTCTGTGAATCTCAATCACTTGCTTCTGAATCTGCTGGCGCATCGCTACCTATCATGTCAACTTGTGACTCAGGCCCTACATATAATGTCAACGTGGCAAGGGGCCATTACATCATTAACGTATCCTAAGTCCGCGATAACTGTTATTGTTTTGCTTGCTTCAGTGCTAAGGGAGCGCATGCATTTCCGAGAGTTCAGTAATAGTAGTCAGAAGTGGTCAATTAATTCCTCGGTGCCAGAAACGGTCTCGTCAAATTGCGCTTTCTCGAAACATCGCTGACGATACGTTGCATGGTTAAATGAGACCAAGGTTTCCAGAAAATAAAAATGTCGTTTCCAAAATCGAAAGCTGCTTTCGACAACCATTTGAGGTTCTTAGAGCTGTTAGCAAATACTCCGAAGATGTTGCTTTTGTTGGGAATATTGTGGTTGACTATGGAACTATTGGTGATGTGCGCCAAGTCGCATAATAAGGGCCAGGGCATATGTGGCACAACGGTATAGAAAGATGTTACATACAAGGTCAAACGAATTGACCTACCAACTTGGTCGAGCCGAGAAGACCGACTAGTGTCCAATAAGACCTGAGATTGATAAGTTATCGCTAATGAGGCTCAGGTTTGTGATAATAGCATGGATAAACCAATCGATTAATAATTGACCTTTTGAAGGCCACCGGGTAAGGATTGTATAAACACAGACGTCTCTTCAGGTAACTGAACCAATGCTAGTACTGAACAAACCACGGAGAGATAGAAAGAATTCCCCAGATCCGAGTTACTCATTATACAATGACTGTGAACAACTCTCAAGACAAATTTAGGAAGCTTCTTCCTGAAGATTCAGATTCGCCTCAATAAGTAACTGAACCAGCTCAAATGCCTAAAAAAGTCACGGAGAGACCAATAGAATTCCCTAGATCCAAGCTACTCATGTTATAATGACTATTTCCGACTTACAAGACAAATTTAGTAAGCTTTCTACTGATGAATCAGATTCGCCTCAATAGTTTCATATTTATTCATTAAGCCCGATTGCACCCTCATAAATATCAATTTTGCGTCAGAATGGTATGTCGTGATATCGATCACGCCAGTAAAACATGCTTGTGCATAGAGAAGGATCTTCCTCCGGAGCACAGCGGAGTAGCAAGTACATAGAGACAGCATAGCTAGCTATAAGGTTCTGCAAGAGACTGTCCAGCACTCGTTTCACCCAAATTGTTCTTGCCAGATATTTGTTTATACCGGCTGTCGTCCAGTTACGAACCAGAACTATAATCCAAACAGCTAAAGAAAGGCAGCCAGATGTCGCGTCATAAGATCCACCTTTAACATCAAGTAGGCAGAATATTGTACTCGATGTGTACTCGATGGTTATTAATACAATTGACCGAACAATTCAGCAAGTTGACTACTTCCGGCGCTGACTCACTCCAATAAAAGTGCTATTGCAAAGTAAGCGGCTTTCTGGCTCTAAGGGGATCCCCAGAAATATCGAAGTGACCTCTTGGCATAAAAAGGAGATTCTCTTTTGGGTTTTGCTCAAAAGTCGGCCAATTGTCAAGAAACAATAAAATGATTACTAAAAATGCTGTTTTTAGATTCAAACCTGTAGTCTGCACTTAATTAACGATCTCAGTAACCTTATTGTGGAATCTTCTTGAGCGAAGGCTTTCGTGGGCTAGTCATTCACGCACCAGGGTTAGCGGGGAAAGAATTTTCTGTATTCGCGACTCAGAGTTGATACATCAGTACTATAGAATGAACCACATTATGGCACCGCGATAATCAAGACGAAATGTTATATTCTAATGAAGATTTTTAGGGGTATGATATAAAAGTATACTTCCTGCTTTGGCTCACTATAGTTTTAAGAATCTCTGACGTGGCTTGCAGGTGGTATTCACCATTCAAACAAAGACTTGACGTTTCAACAAGTGACTGGGCAAAGCGCTCAACAATGTGGGGTTCAAGGAAATTTATGATGTTCAGCGCCTTTCGCAATTTCCATTCTAATATCAACCAATCTTCTTTGCTGCTTCCCTTCAACAAAGTTATTATCTTTTAACCAAGCCTCGAAACTCTTCTGAATGATTGGCCATTCATAGTCAGTAATTGAGAGCCAACTAGTATCTCTACTACGACCCTTGTATACTGCTGCATTACGAAAGGTTCCCTCGAAGTGAAATCCCAACCGCTGAGCACATGCTTTTGAAGGTTCATTCAAACTGTCACATTTCCACTCCAACCTCCGATAACCCAAATCTTCGAACACATATTTCATCAACAAAAACTGACACTCTGAGGCCATTGGGGTACGTTGCAATGCAGGCGAGAAGACCACAAATCCTATTTCTATGCTGCCATTTCCATTGTCGATCCTTATTAATGCTATAGTGCCAATCGGAAGGTCAGTTTCCGCTGTTAGAATCGCGAAGTGAAGCGCGCTACTGTCTTGTGCCAGTTTGGCATAGACATTCTCAAAGTCATCATAATCTTTGAAAGGGCCCAACGGCACATATGTCCACAACCTGTCATCTCCCATTTGTGAAAATGACGAGAATAGGTTTCTACCATGTTTTTCAACCTTCAACGGCTCTAATCGACAAAACTTGCCCCTAAGAGTTTTCCTCTCTGGAAAAGTGCATACTTGCCAATTAGGAAGCGCATCGCCTATGATTTGCCCATATGAATTAACGCTTACCATTCCTTCTAAAATAACAGATAGCACAATGTGCCAGCTAACGTCTTCCAAGCCTCATGCCTTGTTGTTGAGTTATTATATATGGATTTTTTCTCAGCTCGATTGAAGTCAAGTAAATGTGACTCAGTTGTTAATCATCTGGAGGGCCACCGCGAGGGAAAAAGTGAATCGAATCAAATTGAACTCAACTGTCACATGATACGCCACAATGTACACAATCAAGATCACTCGATGAGATCCTGGTGTTGAATTTAAGAGGAAAAGGTTACCATTTGGGTACAGCGGGTAATGGCGATCGAAATTAGCGTTGTAGTGAAAATTTGTATTTCAATTATTTAGTCGACTCAAAATGACTCATCGTTCATAGATCCCTGGTTTAAATAGCAGCATTTCTCTCCAACTTGTGAGTAAGCGCTTAACAACTTCGACTTTTTCTTGAAGTTGTTTCGCCCGCTTGCCTTTTTTTATTTTCCAACTGGTAAACAAGTAGCTCAGCAACTACAGCTGCTTCTGTGAAGTCTGACAAGTGATCGAGGTAAATTATGATGTGAACATTAGGCCCATTAGGTAAGAACTTCCCTGGCGTAGTTATTATTAGGCTTTGTACTTCAGTAGGAGGACAACAGTGGAAGAGAAAATTTGAGCCTTGTTTATTCTTTCGGTCTTAATGATATCCATTTGCTCCATTAATTCCTTGCGTGCTATCTATCAAATGCTTTGAGACACTGTGTCTTATCGCAACGTTTTTTGTCATAGAAAAGTTGTCAAGTTAAAGAAATGTGTGCACAAGAAGTAATACCACACTTGTTCCAGATAAACTAATGGCTTGCCGAGTTAGCCGAAATATGTTTCCTTAACCATCGGCGCTGTGAAATTTGAAAGACGAAAAACAGGGAAAATGCGTAGCTCTGCATTGGGCAAATACTTAAGGATTACACCGTGGCTCAAGCTATTGACCTACTCAACGTGGTTTTATGGTAAAGTACACAAATAGATAGTGCTTTGACATCAAGAATGGATCTTAGTTATCGTTCTTGTGGCTTGATAGCTACTATTATATGGTGTGAACCTGTACGGGCTAACTCGTTCTACCTGTAGCTAAAGAAACTAGCACTGTTCATCAAAAACCATAAATTTTTCCACTCTAAATAAACCATTACACATTAACTAACCACCGATATATCATTAAACCTCCTATCAATAGAACCTCTAGTCTAATTGGCGTAGCGCGACCTGCCCCGCATTTTGGGCCCATATTTGTAAAAGAAGAATGGGATAATCGCCAGCACAATGGAGAAAAAGCCAACCAAAGATGATCCCCAAGCTACTGGGTATTTTTCACTCCCCAGGTTACGGTACATAGCTTGACCAAATAATGGAAATGCACAGGCGAAAACGGACCGACAAAATCCGTTACTCGCGAACACAGACGCCAAGTAGCGAGGGTAGACCATGGCTAAATACGCAAACGCAGATTGGAACAAGTTAAAGACATTGAGCACGAAGAACATCTCTGAAATCACCGGTAGTATCCAATGAACCCGCGCAGTCCATCCAAAGAGAAAAAGCGACAGGGGTAGTGCCCAGCAGACAGCCATTGATAGTGGTAGAAAGTCTTCGGGTGTGAATGTACCATTTTTGAACTTTGGGCCAATGTATTTGGCAAGATACACCAGCAAGGCTACGTATGCAATTAAGCACCCAACGCAGAACCCCATGTAAGCCAAACCCATCTCCACCAGTGTGAAGCCGTAAATCTCAATAAACACAATGGGAAAGGCTTCAAAAAAGAGGTAGAACGCACCATAACAGAGAGCAATGTACACGTCAAACGCCAGCACTGCTGGTTCAAGAGCCATGATCAGAAATGGACGCACGAAAACCTCCTTCATAAATGATGACAGTGGAACTTCTGAGTCTAGCCTTTCCTGCTTGGTATAATAGCGATTGTCGCCGGTCTGTTTCCTCAATCGAGCTGCACGCCTGTGCAAGATATTCTGATGTTGTGTCTCAGGGAAAAATATAACAAGAAGGATCAGTGTCGCCGCGCTAATCCACATCAGTAACCAGAAAACATACCGCCAGCCTTTAGCCACGACCATAGCGGCACCTAATAATGGCGCTACCACCGGAGCTGCAACTGCACCGATTGCCCACAACCCGATGAACACAGGAACAACCTCAGGCTGAATGATGTCACCCATTGTACCCCCTCCAGTGGCAAGTGACGGAGAACAAAGCACACCAGAGATGAATCTGATTACCGCCAAACCACCTATGTTATTGACTGTCGCGGCTCCAACTTGGAACATCATGAACATAAAGAGGGTCACAATATAAATATGCTGGCGGCCGACCCTGGCCACCTCAGAGAGGGGCGAAAACACCACCGGACCCAGCCCGTACCCGAGAACGTAAAGCGACAAGTTTAGCGTTCCCACAACATGACCTACGTGAAAGTCTTCTTGAATAGCCATTTGACCAGGCGTATAAATAGACGCACCCATGTAAGTGGCACACGTTAATAACATCATCTCAAACACGACCAAAGCCTTCTTACCACGTTTCCAGTTTAAGGGGTTTTCCGGATCCTTAGGACCATTCCAGTCGACCAGAAACGGGTCCTTTTCGTCGATGGGACTGTGGTGTGTGGAACTCGTTTCCGCGAACGCTTCCAAATCCTGAGACTCCTTGCTGTCATCTTCACTCGACAACCCACCTTGTTCCACGAAGTGGGGATCAATTGTAACCAATCCCGTATACTCTAGTACATCTACCAGGAAGGTATTTGTGTAGCTATGAATGTACCCCATGATGTCTTTCCTAACAGAAGGCAATGGTTCCTCGACAAAGCAACGATTCTAATTCATAGCTTCAAACATGCCCAGCTCTCGTACTTTGGGAAGCTTACCACGACTTCTTATACAAATTCTCCCACTAAGCACCTCTTAACTTGTCGGCCACCGCTGAGAAATAGGCTATTTGCACTCCAGGGAACACTTAATATTTATGTCCATTTTACAAGCGAGGGGCTTTTTGTAACAAGTACTGCGCAGAAGCATTAGCAAAACCGAGCCACACCATACTTTTGTGACGTCCCAGATACTTAGCTCTCTACAATTTTGACTACCGAACCCTTAATCTCGGCCGGCCCCTTCATGGATTAGCCCTTTCGTATTTCATAATTTATTCTTGGCAAATTACTGTCCTAAATAACTTAGTGTGCCTATGCGATGAGATCACAAAGTGAGAAACAAGACCAGCGTAGCTCAAATTAGAAAGTGTCTTCTAATCAAGAAAGATTCATCTATATCCCTTAAAGGGGTTTCAAGCTCCGTTCATACCCACCCGCCGGTGCGGCTATATAGGCCCTTGGATGACAATTTGGATTAAATCTGTCCCACGTAAACGACAAGGGGAACACCGCAGGTAGGGCACTGGTGTAGGCTGTGTAGTCCGATTTATCGTACGCTGATATACAGACAGAACCTCGGGCCGGTATTTCCGAGTTGTGGAGGTCAATGTGTTTTGTCATTCACAGATGGCCTATGTAAAATGCAGAGAATAACAATGTTGTTAATAGCTTTGTCGCAGAACCCCGCACTACAACATTCATTACCTCCCCTTGACAGCGTTTTTACGGTCGCATGCTAAGGTGCCTTCTTAGACCCATGGTTTTAACGCTGACGATCAGCAGCCTATCGGAGGGCACTGGGAATGCATATGCGCAGTGGTGTGACACCGAACAGTCATGTGGACAATAATTACCGTGGGAGCTCATTGTGGGAACTCGGCATATTTAGACATAGTCGATCCAAGAAGCTTACTATTCAGGCGTTGAGAAAAAGTATTCTCATGTATTCTGTTCTAGATCCTATGTTTTCTATCTGAAGGCAAATTTTCTAAGTAAGGCGATCGGAGGCTGTGAAATCCAACTTAGCAGAAGGGGGGGCAGAGTTTAAGCAAAAGCATTGGTGCCATAAGCTTTGAACCAGGAGAGCGGCCGTTTAGGTATTGGTTTGGCGTGCCTTTGATGCCATCAAAATGGATTGAACATCTAGATTGCACCTGATTAGCAGTGGTCTGTTATTAGGATCAGCAAATAACACACCCCTCCCACAGCAGAACGCAATCGCCAACTAGTATATGTACTGCATTATATATATCGTATCACCCTGGACTGTGTGCTTATTGTCTTATGGGAATAAGTGACACTGACAGCGCTAAAAGAAGAGTGTCGTCGTTCTTAACGTTGAAAACTAAACTTGACCGCAGTTACCGACCCAGGTTCAGGCTCGCTTCTGGCTTTGCATGCTTACTCAAGAGGCGTTTGCCACGGTGAATGGGAAGTATGATGCTATAAAAGCCCGGAACCCTAAAGCGGAAACCCACTTCGTCTATGCGGTCAAAACCACCGGAATCGTTTGCAGGCCAACATGTTCAGCCAGAATCCCACTGTTGAAAAATGTCACATTCTTCAAGACCACTCAGGATGCAGTCGAGGCTGGATATCGGCCTTGCAAGAAATGTAGGCCGCACCTTACAAAAAGATGGAACAAGCAGCGGGAGATGGTCCTAGATTTCCTTAACTTGGTGAGCAGAATGAAAAATGACGGTCAAACGGTAAAAGATTTCAAAATCGCACCCATAGCACAACAGCTACATATTTCGAAGTGGCAACTCATCAAGGTTTTCAAGCGCTATACTGGCACGACGCCCATGAAGTATATCGAGGGCCTTTTGAGTGGAAACAGGGCCTTGTTAGAGGGTGCGATTCCTGTGGTAGAAACTAAGAGAAACTGGATCATGTCGCAGAATTCCAACCAACACGAAATCGGGGCATCAGATATGTTTCCTCCAGCTGACATCAACTACCCGTTGGGCGACGACTGGCTGGAACAGTTTTTATGGATTCCGGAAACACATTCTGGTTGAGAATCGTCTCAAGTTGAGAAGACTGCAGATATGCATCTCATTGACTGACATATTTACTGGACTAATTTAAAGGCTTAGGTCGGCAAGTTCAGGAATCTGGCCTAATGCCAGTGTAATGTCCTCCTTTGTAGAACAATGATCAACTTGCGCCAATATACTCACGCCATACCTTTCCAAGATTGCAACGTTTCCAGGGTTCTTTTGTCCATTCACGATGCATCCTAACGTATGGCTTAGAAGACCGGCGTTTTTAAGGTGTTCCATGGTCAACAAAGTATGATTCAAAGTCCCCAGGCCACTCCTTGCCACCACAATAATCCGCACGGGACGGGACGTGCTGGTAATAAAGTGCTTTATGAGGTCTGTCGTGACGTGTAAGCCTCTAGTTATGGGTACGTAAATGCCACCGGCACCCTCAATCACTAGCGGCGTATTTATTCTTTCTTCTGGGAGTTGGAAATCCGATAGCTGAATATCATGATGTGGCTCAAAATCCATAGCCTCCAGTGGGCAGAGTGGTTTCTGGAGAGCATAACGCGGCGGAAATAAATGTGGCATGTGTCTGCCACTGCTGCAAAAATCATGTACGGTTTTGGTGTCCCCAGTGTCCGACTCAAGACCAGTTTGGGCAGGTTTCCAATAATCACATTGCCATTTTGATACTAGGAGGGCGCTAGTAAAAGTTTTTCCAACGTCAGTGTCAGTGCCTGTTACAAAGATAATAGGCGCCGTCATGGTGTAAAGAGCGTTAGCGAGAGAAAAACGCTACCACACAAGACGTAAGTTCAACAAAAAATTCAGACGTACGCCTTTTATAGTGTTCAGGTTATTGCATGAGCCGTATTTCGCTCCAGCATTCTATGTATGATGTGATGATTTATATATTTTATTCTTGCGCGCCAATGAATCATCCTAACAAGACTCAATTAAGAAAGAATGTGTACTTCAAAAACAATATACAGACGCCAGAAAAGTATATAAACTCACAGCGTGGCGCCATATGGACCAATTAGGCTTTCTCAAAATGGTTTGAAAAAGGCCCTCAGTCATGGACAGCTTCACGTTATCCCCAGAGGTAAACGATCTTTTGGAATTCGACAAAAGTCACTTATGGCATCCATATACTTCTATGAAAAATCCTTTACCCGTATACCCAGTAAAATCAGCTAGTGGATCCCTTATCACCCTGGATGCCTCGACGAATGGGCCATTGAACCCCACTTTAGTGGAGGCAATGTCGTCTTGGTGGTGCATGATCCACGGTTACAACAATACGGAGATTAACGAGGCAATGATCTCGCAGATTCAGCGCATGTCCCACGTTATGTTTGGTGGTTTAACCCATGCACCAGTAATTCATCTGGTGCAGAGATTGTTGGCTTTAGTTGGCCATAGAAAGCTCCAATGCTGTTTCATGGCGGATTCTGGCTCGGTAGCAGTTGAAGTATCAATGAAAATGGCTTTACAGTATGAATTCACCAAGAATGGTGACAAAAGTGGAAAATGCAAATTCTTAGCGGTTCGGAATGGATACCACGGCGACACATTCGGAGCTATGAGCGTGTGTGATCCTGTAAATTCCATGCACTCCTTGTACAGCGGCTATTTACCTGAAAACATTTTTGTTTCAGCTCCTTCGATGCTGGACACACTCCCTACGTCAAAAGCCTTCAAGGAAGCGCCTGAAATCTTCAAAATGGCAGCCAATTGGCGTTCGTCGGATATTGACGAATTGAGGGCTACCGTCGAAGAGCGGCACTCCGAGATTTGCGCCTTGATTCTGGAACCCATTTTGCAGGGAGCTGGTGGTATGAGACTCTACCATCCCCAGTACCTAATTGAGGCTCGTAAGCTGTGTACAAGGTACGCTATTCCCCTTATCATGGACGAGATCGCCACAGGGTTTGGGCGGACTGGTGAGATGTTTGCTTTTCACCATTGTAAAGTGTACCAAGACGGACTGAAAATCGCGGCTGAAGATCAAGTGGATGTCTACCCGGACATTCTGTGTGTGGGAAAGGCATTGACAGGTGGCTATATGACATTGAGCGCAGTGATCACCACAGATCATATCAAAGATGTCATTTCGAGTCCTAACAGCGTCACTGGTGGGTGTTTCATGCACGGCCCAACATTTATGGCCAATCCACTAGCATGCAGTGCTGCTAACAAATCCTTAGAAATACTCGCAAGAGGTCACTGGCGCGAGCAGACCAGCCGCATCGAAAAACAATTGGTACATCAGCTGTATGTTCCCTTGAAGAATGATGAGCAGCTCATGGGCTCCCTCATTCAAGACGTGCGAGTTGTAGGGGCTGTAGGAGTGGTGGAGCTTCAAAATCCAGTAAATTTATCGTGGTTTCATCAAAGGTTTGTGGCCAAGGGTGTTTATGTGAGACCATTCAACAAGCTTATCTACATTATGCCACCATATATCATAACAGAGAATGAGTTGACGAAGGTAACTCACACAATTATAGAGGTGATCCAAGAATGGAAACAAGAGCTGGATAGACGTAAAAATTGTTGAAAGTTTATCAGCGTAGCATAGTTATAGTAACAGGATAAACTGCGAACTTCCGAAATCTGCTCGCGCACGTGAACTCGTCACGCTCTGATGTATATCACTTTATCTTATAGTGTCGATGATCTATTTACAGCTCAGTCATCTCCTCTGAAAATCAGGCCAATATTGCCTCCACATGGGTGAAAATCCTCACATTCCTCCTTTGAACACCGTAGGCAAGTGCGAGACTCTTTACACATGGACATGCACTTTAAGGAATTGGCATGTCATTGATTATTTGTTAGACTTCCGAGGCACGTTTTGAGAGCAGCTCAAACCTCTGGTGAACCTTTTTCCATATCGTGTCCATTTTCCTAAGCCTAGAAAACGTATAGTTGTTTTCTACTACTATGAGCTGAGGATTATATTTGCAGCGCTCAACCGCCAGTGTCAATTTGTTTTCGTGGCCACAACCCATTGATGTACCACATTGTCAACGTCGCGCCAAGACAGAGCATCAGCACTTCCACTAAATTGCCTAATTGATTTTATTGCGGCACGCGTGCACCGGTTTGAATCAAAATGTCTCACCTTAGTGATAAAGTGTAATCCTTAGTATGTCCGCGACACCTAATACCTCGAAATACCTAACGGTTATTGTACTTGCAGCACTTCTTCCTTCAAGCTGAAAGATGCACCGCTAGGGCCTACCATTCTTGCTATGTAACTAGCTGCCTGTAGTCTCTTCTAGGGTTGTGTTGATCTTGGCATTATAGGTTGTTTATTACACGTGGTTTCTCGTATCTTCATTAGGGAACTGCATGCACAACACGATGGTCATCTCGAAGAATTGATGAAAGAGCTTCTACCAATTGAGTCAAAAAATGCTAACCTGTGGTTGTATTTAAGTGCTGGCTTTTGAAGACAGGGAAGGTGCAGAACTCTTGATAAATTGGATTGAGTGTTGTTTGCTCTGTTTCGAAGATATCTACCTTGAGCAAAATCCAACATATATTAAAGGACGGTGATGCATTTAAAGCTCCTTTATTGCACAGTTTTATCACTGATATATGGCTTGGCCCTTGGCTCGCCTGCTATATCGGATTCCTCAGCTCTCGCAGATTTACTTGAATCCAGTGACAAGTTTAATGACCACAGCGTAGTGCAGGCATTTGTTGAAGAACTAAAGGCCATTTCACATTCGTCGAGAAACATTTCAAAGTGCGATCAATGCGTGGCTCGGCTGGCAGTGGGGAAATCTTTGGCATTGCTAAGACCAGACCTAGTCCCGCCAGTCTTCACTCAATGGTGTACCGAAACACAGTACATGTCAAACTCTACGTGTTTGTCAACTTTCAGCAGAAATACAGTGAAGTCTAGCTACACAGGAACCAATTTTGCGGATATGCTGACACTCATGGATCCATTTGGTTACGATGGACAACTGTACTGTTGCTACAAAGAATCCGCCTGTTCCAAACCAAAAACCCCCGACGTTTCTCTGTCCCACAAGTGGCCTGCGAAACAAACGAAGCATAAAGTTGCGCCTGTTCCATCGGCAAATGACACTTTTAACGTCCTCCACTTGTCAGATTTCCACATCGAGCTGGACTACACCATTGGTGCGGAAGCCAACTGCTCAGCCAGCATGTGTTGTACTCCACACTCCAAAAATACTTTCGCTAACCTGACTTCTCATTCTCACAAAGACTGGAATTCTTACTACGATTCTCATTATGAGGGCAATTCATTAGTGAAGGGAAGCCTGATTGATGTCTTCAAGAACGACTCCATCTGGTCACCAGCCACTACCTTCGGCCACTACGAGTGCGATGCTCCAGAAATACTGATTAACTCTTCCTTGGATTCTATTGCCAACTTCAGCTCCACAAACAATATAGATTTCGAGTTTGCAATTTTCACTGGTGACGCTGTTGACCACGATGAACTTTCTTTGACTAGTTACGAAGTTACGGTAAATTCTGAGGAGGCGGTTTTTAGAGATATCAAGAATAAGCTGGGAGATGTTCCCGTGTACTCAGTTTTGGGTAATCATGATACCTTTCCTTATGGTGAGCTTGGTCAAGAAAACCATGGATTCTCAAACTACTTCGCATGGAATGCAGAGCTGATGGCGGACCTATGGGAAGATTACGGCTGGTTAGGATCTGACGAGTCTCAATACGCTCGTAAGCATTACACCGGATTCTCTGTTGAAACGTCGATGGGTCTCAAGGTCATTTCTCTGAATTCCAATGTTTGGTATAAGAAAAATCACTACGCTTATTGGAATGCCTCCCAACCTGATACCTTTGGCCAGCTTGATTTTCTCATAGATGAGCTGGTTGAAAGTGAATCTAAAGACCAAAGAGTTTGGATCATTGCCCATATTCCTTTTTCGGCTGATGCGCTCCCATTACCAGCAAAGCTCTTTGCTGAGGTAATTGAGAGATTTTCTCCCTACACTATTGCCAACATATTTTTTGGACACACTCACTTGGATCAATTCGAGATTCTGTATTCTGGCCCTGGTGGCGATGCTAAGACCATTGAAAACGTGGTTGCTTCTTCGTGGATCTCGCAAGCTGTTACACCTTGGGTTGAAAATAATCCGTCCTGGAGATACTACTCAGTCGACAAAAAAACTTTCTCTATTATGAATGCCTACAACTACTACACCAAATTGAACGAAACTTTCACAAATAACGGTTCTGCGCCGGTCTGGGAATTTGAGTACTCCTCCAGAGAGGGTTATAATGTTACTTGGCCGGAATCTGCCCCCTTGAACGCAACTTACTGGCATAAGGTAGCTTCCATGGTGAACGAATCCGTTGAGTACAACCAGGTGTATGAAAACTACGCCAAGAGGTTTTCGCCCTATGTTCCAGATTGTGCAAGCACAGACGATTGCGCATTGGACTACTGCTACTTGACATCTTTTACTGTTGACCAGTATGACAGTTGCGTTGAGAACGTCAAAAATAACAAGTAGAGAGCTTATTACTCTTTTGATACACCCTGGTCATTAATACCCTCACGATATGAACTTATATTATAAAACCATATCATGTATTACATGATACAGATAAATAATTAACTTAAAATTTAAAATATATCATAATCCTAATGAGTTTCGTCTTTGAAGTACTTGACAAATTTGAGTCCCAAACGGCAACGTTTGCTCATCATTATTATCCAGAGCTAGATGAATTTAGGCTTAGATCCAAAACCACGGAAGCACCAAGTCAATAGACGGCGTAGAGGAAAAGGTAACAGTGAACTGAAAGATTCGAAGAGTCCGAGCGCTGATGATGTGGATTCAAAGAGACCCCCTCACCGGAAGTCGAACAAAAACCAAGTCAAATCTAGACCCGCTAAGAAGGTCACTTCCAATGAAAAGATAGCAGATGTGAGGCGCAAAGGAACAACTTTCGCGAAAACATCGATGTCAACAGAACTAAAGGATCAGGTCCAACAAGTTGAACACCTTTTGGGAGTGGATGGCTTCAAGGTCTTCAAGAAAGGCAAAAATAGCACGTCCTATGGACTTGCGGCTCCTGGAGTTTTGGGATCTGATACCTTTATATTTGTCGTAACGATCCCGTTCTCGTACCCCCGCCAGCCTTCTAAATTGGACCCAGTAAACAATTTGGCCGAGGGGAAAAGAGAAATCCAGGTCGAGTTGGGCCACATTGTGAACAATTTCAATAGCAAGGCTCATGAAATGACTTCAGCAGGTCAACCGCTTATTTCGCAATTCAATTATCTGCTAACGCAGTGGTCAAAAATGACGAGTCCTAATTACAAACAGAAAGAACGGCTAAACAAAGAATTTCTAGCAAACATTTAATGATGAGTACTTGCCGTGCCTGTCTTACAGTATCACCTTCACTCTTTAACGAAAACAGCAGCGGCTCCCATCCCGGTCCCCACACACATGCTCACTAGGCCTATTTGGCCGGGTTTCAGCTCCCTCAAGATCGTGGCTACTTGTCTGGCACCTGTGCAACCTAGCGGGTGCCCCAGTGCAATTGCACCGCCTCTGGGATTGACTTTTTCAAACGGAATTTGCAATTTGTCAATGCAATAGAGTGCTTGGCCAGCAAACGCCTCGTTAATCTCAAATACGTCAATTTCTTCCAATTTCAGCTTACAATCTTGCAGCACCTTTGGAATCGCGTATGCGGGCCCGACGCCCATAATTTCAGGTGGTACGCCGACCACTTGGCATGCGACATACTTGGCAAGAATGGGGAGCTCCATTGACTCCGCTACAGAACGCCTCGTTAGCAAGACGGCTGCAACACCGTCCGATATCTGGGATGCGTTACCGGCCGTTGTTGTTCCACCATCCTTGATAAATGCTGGCTTAAGTGTGCCGAGGTTTTCAGCAGTTACGCCCTTCCGAGGACCCTCGTCGGTTGCGATAACAGTTCCATCCGGCAAACGAATAGGTAGGATCTCATCTTGGAACAGTCCTTGTGAAACCGCGTTCTCTGCTTTACGGTAGGACTCGGCTGCAAACTGGTCCTGGCTCTGTCTGGAGATATGAAACTTGTGACTCACATTTTCGTTCGTGAACCCCATGGGGATCATGCACTTGCGTGCACTTTTATTCTGCTTCAGCTCCTCTGAGACATTGCCCAGAGCTTGCGGCCCATAATTCTTAGTCATCGACTCTGCACCCAGGGCCAAACCAGCATCTATCTGGCCCACTCTGATCTTGTTTGCCACGTCGTTGATGGCGGCAAGCCCCGAAGAGCACTGCCGGTTAATGGCCACGAAAGGTGCAGTGTAGGGCACCCCAGCGGCTAAGCACGCAGCCCGATGCTCGGTGGCCCCTGCTCCTGGATTCAAAACATTGCCGCATGCCACTTCCTGGATAAAACCCTTATTATCACGAACGGCAGCCGGAGCATTTTCGAAAAATTCTAGTAGAAACTGGTGCACCAAATAGTCCGAATGCACGTTTTTGAAGCCGCCTTTAAATCCTTTGGCGATTGCCGACCTATACGCCATCACAATCACCACGTCATCTGGTCTCGCGTCCGTTACGGACGGTGCTATTGCTGAGACAATGTGGTCTTTAACCTGTGTTAATCTTTCCGCCATTCCTGTGCTAATATCGAAGCTGTCGACTTTTGTAAGTTGCTTCCGAGTCGTGTGTTCTAGATTTTGAACTCGATTGTAAAACTTGCTTGCAAACCTCCACCAATACCTCTAGTCCAATAGAGATAATGCCGTGGTTAGCTTAGTTAGTGTTTGTAGTGAGTGAACTTTATCCTCGCCAACCTCGTTGATCTGGTCCTTATATACGCTTCACAGAACCTATTAATGTGTCACCCCAGGTCATTTCAATGGCACGCGGCTACCCCAACGACCTCGTCACGTTCAACGACTATTCAATTGATTGTCACAAAATGCGAAAGTGACGGAGCGTCAGGGAAGCTTAAAGCTCCTATCGCACAAGCACCTGGGTAGCCCTGGCATATGTATTATTACAGAATTTATCTATGTTGGGAATGAAGTGAGGAGACTGATGGTGATGTGCGCCTAATCGCATAATCCGCGTCCGGACATATGTGACACAGTGGTACAGAATGATAGTACACAACAGAGGCCATACCATTCGAGTTACAAGCTAGGGCAAGTCGAAGAGAACAGCTGGTGTCCAATGTGATTGGCGATTGATGAGTAGTTGGTAGCGTACGGCATTGAAGCCGTAATCCTTGGGCAATAGAATGATCTAGAATGGGTGATTAATAAATGTGTTGACCAGAGCCACCGAGTGAGAATTGTATAAATACCAGGCTCTTGTTCAGGTAACTAAACCAGCTCTAATGCCTAAAATAATCACGGAGAGATAAATAGAATTCCCTAGATCCAAGTTACTCATCTTATAATGACTATGTCCGACTTACAAGACAAATTTAGTAAGCTTTCTACTGATGAATCAGATTCGCCTCAATAATAATGACTATGTCCGACTTACAGGTCAAATTAAGTAAGCTTTCTACAAATGAATCAGATTCGCCTCAATAGGAATAATCTGGGTGCAGTTAGGGCTTGGCAGTGCAGCAATTGAATCCAACAGGTAGCATTCTGAGCTGTTGGATGATTGAATGGCTGTTTAAGTTATTTTTGTGTAATTACTGCCCCTCTGAATCCCATTGGTTGATTATTTCACCTCATACACTTTCGATTTACTGCCGTCGCTGATATCACTTCGTACCATACTGACACTAATTATTTGATTACGGTTATATAACTCAATACTTTTCAAACACCTATCGATCCCTACCACTCGGAAGTTCCAACAAGCTCCATGCTTCATGTGGCACGCCATATAGAGTCGTTCTTCGACCATATTGCGATATATTGTAATAATGAGAACTTTTTCGCCTCACGGGTAGTTGGATTGGACCATGTGAAAACTCTAATGTGCTTTTTATTTCTGGTGTGTATGTTTAGACAGCCTCGAGACGTCACGTTCAGCCAATGTTGACGCCTCCATTTCCATCTAACCTCTACCATACTTAGACCAGCCCAGCATTAATTTCCGAAAAAGAAACGTCGCACATCTAATGATTCATTCAATAGTCAATTTGATGTTCATTAAACTATTGAATCGGCAGCTATACATTGAGGGGATTCTGCTTTTGGCCGGAAGATTGCCAAGAATTCATCCTCTTTCGAGCCCTCATTTATTATTTAATCACGACATACGTAAGAAGAGATCAAGATCAAAACTGGGATCAAGCGCTACGCGAGACACAAAGAGCCACCTCAAGGCCAGACATACTCCCCCATACGTTGCGTAATTATTTGTACTCAGCTCTGAGGGTGATACTCTTGATACATGAGTAGGCCCAGGGATCAATGGAAGGAGCCTCATGGTTACACTAGTCGATCATTTTCACTGGACGATGCCATCAACCGCGGAAGTGTACCGATAGAGAGAACGTTGCCACCAATCGATGATCCCGTGGCTCTAGGACTTCAACTAGCTGGTGTTGGATTTACTCACGGACCTAAAGAAGTGCACCCTAGTCCTTATGTTCGCAAAGCACGTAACTTTTCTACTAGCGACATCATGAGTGTTAAAGTCCGCGATTCTAATTCCGCTAGTCGTACCTGTGATACAACTACGACCTACAATCCAGATATTCTTCCCAGCGAAGGTGTTATTGACGATACCTTCAAACAGTTGCTCGAAAGTAGAGCTTTCTTCTGGGGTAGCGCCCGCTCAGGCTTGCAAAATTTAAGTTACAAGCGCAAATGGCAGCTGGTCTGTAAAGAACGGCTCATGCGCCTAACGGAGAGTGAGCCAAAGGGTAGTAGCATGGTTTCGGACGAAGCACTTTGGAACGTTTTGAGAGACAGATTAAGTTCCGATGAAAAGATTGCTGGCAATCTATATCAGGTGGAAAAGCTGCTGCGGAGATCCGACGTCTGTGAATGGTTTTTGAAAGAAGGTGGGACATACCGGCTCATCGATATTTGCGAGGTTTTGCAACCCAATGATCTATACGTGTATCTGAGGTGCTTTAAGACGCTCATGAATCATGAGAATGCAAGATCAGCAATTGCGAGTAGCAACAAGATAGTTGAATACTTATGCTCCATCTTAACACAACACAGCGAAAATCTGAAGGTACATCTTTTGAGCGTAGAGCTCCTTCTTTTACTGACTTTTGTCGAGAACCATGGTGGTTGGGACAAGGTAGCTCAACACCTTGGCGCTCGCTATGCACTCTGGTTTTCCAACATTGAAAATTTACTACAGCAAAGAGAAAACTCTACAGGTGCTCCGATGCTGTCACCAGCACTGAAACCTCAACAATTGCTCAAAGACTACTGTCTAACTTCTTTATTTCTGATAAACTCTATTTTGCAAGTATCTCCATCGGTCAGGGAACAGCTGGTAACTTTCAAAACCTTGAAGGAAAATAAAATTCATGGGTTATTTTACCTCATGGCAAACCTTGGTTGCGAAGAATTGGCCAGCGAAATCGAGAAGTACAAAGCACTGGAACAGAAGGTGGTACAAGACACTAACCCAGAGCTGCCGCAGTTTCTTGACACCTCTTATGGTCAGTATCTGAATACTATTGTACAGAATACCCATCATAACCCCTTAGAACATTGCATGCATCAGATTTTTGAGCTCATTTCACAGATTCTGATTACAAGGACGATATCAGACAGTTTGAAGATCCTAACGCTTTTTGGTTCGGTGCTCAGTTACCTAAAAAACTACAGCTATGGCGAAGAAACTCTTAATATCGAATCTGCTATTAATCTCTCGTTAAATCAATTGGTGGATAACCTTCAGTCGGATGAAATTGCCCAGAGGGCTTTAGCCGAGCTTTCCGATATGCAAAGAACTCTAGAGCAACTAGAAATGGAAGTCGAACGTCTACGTAGCGAGAAGGACGTATCAAAAGATAGTGTAATGGCAGAACTGCGAGGCTGCAAGAAAGAGTTAGCCTCGAAGGAAGCTGAAATTGAAATGCTTCGAGATGAATTGGAACTGAGCAACAAGCAGAGGCAGCAAGATAAAAAGGAGTTGGACAGAATCTCCAATATTCGCAGTAGTAATACACCCTCAAGGGCTCTCACTTGGAATGCATTTGATCATCTGAAAGCCCGATCGCAGAAGGAGGTACAGACTTCACACAAACTTTCCCGGCAAAGCTCTTTGTCAAAGAGTACCCGATATAAGTCATTATCAAATCTAATGAGTGTGCAAAATAAGGATCCACAGAAAATGCCCTCTCTGGCCAGAGCAAAAGGTTCTGGCTCCTCTACTTCTCCAATTCCATTCAATAATTCGGACGATGAACCAGAAAACAACAATTACCGAGCGGAACCCCTGCCGAATGATGGTAGAAGCGTCACTAGTCGCTCAGTGCCCGAGCGCTCACAAAACGATTCAAATCCAGCTTTAGGTCCTACTAACGCTTTCTTTGCTGGTAGTCTTCCGCAAGAATTTGGCATGTCATTATCGACACCTACTAATAATTCAGATGAGAACCAAAGAACTGTTAACAAAAACCCTGGGGTTGAATTATCTTCACGAACTAACAGCCGTCCTTCTCCTTCAAATTCAGAAACTGCTGCACCACCACTACCTTTGTCTCACGTTATTAAAAACGATATCCAAACTGAGCACATTACAAGCACCCAGTCTACCTCCGGATTGTTTCCGCCACCACTTCCTTCTCCCCCGCCGCTGTCAGTGGCCATTTCCTCGGCGCATGCACAAGCTAAACGAAATGGTGACGCGCGCCTGAGCCTAGCTTCTACTGCACCACTAAAATCATTACCACCACCTCCACCTCCACCTCCTCCTCCTCCACCGCCGCCCCCTCTTCCCTCGACTTTGAGTGTTGGCAGTAATTCAACAAGCGACCGTAAGGGAAGTGGTCCGCCCGCTCCTCCTGCTCCTCCTGCTCCTCCTGCTCCTCCTGCTATACTGCTAAATTTATCAGCATCCCCAAATCAACCTTCTGCGTCTTCAGACATAGCTGAGAACCCAGTGGCGCAAGTTCGGTTGAAACAAATTCACTGGGATAAATTAGACAACGTTGCCGACACCATTTGGAATCAGCATGATGAACGCAAAAACGTAGCAGACCACCTGGAACGAACTGGAATACTAGAGGAAGTCAATGAGCTGTTTCAGGTCAAACAATCGAAAACTATCAAAAAAAAATCTGTGAGGATCCGAAATGAAGGATTGACATCATATCTCCCTCGAGATCTTGCCCAGCAACTTGGAATCAACTTGCATATGTTTTCGAATCTTTCTGTGGAAGACTTTGTTCTGAAGGTTTTGCATTGCGACCGCGACATTGTGAACAACCACAGCGTCCTTGAGTTTTTTGCGAAAGACGATTTCAACACCATTCCACATAGTATTGCTGCGAAGTTCGAGCCCTATTCGACGAATTTTGAGTCTGGAGTAGCACCGAAAGCCGACGCTACCGGGCTTGAACGAGCCGACAGAATATATCTGGAATTATGTTTTAATTTGAGGGAATACTGGAAGGCGCGCTCCACTTGCCTATTAACATTAGCCACCTATGAAAAGGACTATTTTGACATCATGTACAAGTTGCAACTAATAGACGATGCGGTTACCGCAATTGAGGGCTCGGTGAAATTAAGAGACGCGTTGATCGTTATTGTGGAAATTGGTAATTACATGAATCGCAAGCGTGCGCCGGGCATCAAATTGAGCTCACTGCAGAAGCTCGCATTTGTGAAGTCAAGCGCAGATAGTCAAACATCATTTTTGCACGTCATTGAGAAAGTTTTACGGCTGAAGTGCGGTGACGCCTACGGATTCGTCAACGATCTCTCGAAACTAATGGGTCTTGGAAACCTTGTTGTGGCCCAAGTCGAACAGGACTGCCAGGATTTCGTTAAGAAGATCAACGCGGTTAAAATCTCGCTAGAGAGTGGCGTGCTTTCTGACGAGAAGAAGTTTCATCCAGAGGACCGACTTCTCTTAAAAGTTGGACCGAAAATCGCGGGAGCTATGCGTAAAATCAATTTGCTACAAAACCAGTGTACGCTGACGATGCGTGCTCTTGACAACTTGATGAAGCTCTATGGCGAAGACGCTAGAAATCCCGATAGTAAGAGTGAATTCTTTCAGCATTTTATTCGGTTTGTTGCGGAATTCCAGAAGGTTGCAAAGGAGAACTGCGAAAAGGAGGAAATGGAACGTGTATACCAACAGCGGAAGGAGTTTTTGCGTCACAAATTGGACACTACCTCTAATTCAGGCGCGAACGCTGCTGACGAGCTTGAGTGCGACACTGTTGACGTTTTGATCAAAAGGCTACGAGACTTGAACAGAACTGAAAAAACAGCAAAACCGGAAATCTCTTCGAAACCCAAAACGAAAGACCAATTACTTACAAAGACTCAGCACATGCTGAGTACCCTTCAAAAAATATGATGTTAAAAGGCAGTGCCAAGAACGACGAAATGAGGACTTCTAAGAACACGTCCTGGTTTATTTAACTTGGGGTTTCTAACCTGCAGACTGTCTCAGGACTGAAGCCGCTTCACCTTTATTTGATGAAAGACTGTCCTGTCGCCTTACCTTGTCAACATCGATGCCTATTTTTGGTCTCTCTCAGCCCCAATCGCTATTACAGGCGTATCTGTTGGGCTCAAGGCTCTCGGAAATCTCTTGGCACGAGGGTTCGAGTATGTGTGGAAACAAAAAATGGTGAAAATTAATAGTGATTTCACCCGTAACACGCTAAAGCCGAAAAGGTCAACTCACTTGATAGCTTCCTTGGCAAAAGCATCGACTTTCGCGTGCGAGCAGGATCCGGATTTTGTACCTTTGGGAAGTACTATAGCAGTAACTTTGAGATCCATTGAGAAAATCTGGTGGCCCTTGCTTCCTTATTAACCGAGACAAATTTATCTTCTGAGCTTTTTAAATGGTGGATGGAGTATCGCTCGCGGTTGGATGTGCCGTTGGAATTCCTTGTGGAGTTGCGGTTGTAGTGGCCCTCATCTTTTGGTTTTATATGCAGCGCAGGCTCAAGAAGGAGGTGGAGGAAGATGCTGAATCGATGTCGGACGATAGGGCTATCAGCTTCAACAACATGGAAGCTCTTAAACAAGTTGAGAATTCCGAGAAAGAAGATCAGGCTCTACAAAACGCGGACGTATCGTCATACTCGGACAATACGCAAGGTGTGGAGTCCGGTCCGGCTTCAGCCCCGACTTCTGCAGGCGGTGTTTTCAATGGGCTGAAGAAAACAAGAGGAACATCCGTTTCGAGGTCCAAAACCAAATCAGAGAACAAGAACACGTATATGCCGGCATATCGTAAAAAACTCAACTCTTCCATCAGTTCACTACAACAGCGCACCAGGCACCATGACGACTTTAAGGGTACAACTGACAGTTCTAGTACATCCCTGGATACAAAGCCGAACGGTACCCAGCGAAGTGAGCCAACAGTACTTGATCAGATGATTCCGGTCTTGGGAAATCCAAATGGAACTGATTCTGGCGCTGCTGCAACCTCAGAATTTAGTCTGTCGCATGAAAAAACGGCTAGCAATGATAATTTGATCAAGAATCTGCACAATCACGACTTTGGGTCTTACCCGAGAAGGAGATCATCCGCAAACCTCACTAGTATGGCTTCGGGTAATGTGTCCAGCACTTCTGTTCGTACGCGCTCTTCCTCTGCTCACTCCCCAAAAAATAGTACTGAAAATGTCTTTGATACACCCAACAGTAACGTCAAAGTAATGAACTCACTACCGAACCATACCGGTAGTCCCAACGGAAACATTTTCCTGAAAGATGAAAATAGTGATGATAATGAGAAACCAAGCTATTACATGCTTAAAAACAATTACGATGTTCAGAACTCAAGTGAGATCGCCGAAGAGGACCAGTATGAGAACGACTTCACGAACTACTCTGAAAGTAAACGCGAGTTCATAAACAGCTTGAGGCCTCGCAAGAATTAGAACTGATCGGCAAGACGTTAAAGTGCTTGCCCACTATTTGGATTTATTATATACGACATACAAAGGAATCATCAATTCATAAGCTTCACAGAAGTCTCAGCAGAAAAGCAGCGCAATGCATAACTTTACTTATTTACAAGGTGAGAACAGCATGGTGCCTTACAAAGTCCTGGTACCTTCCTCGGCCAGTATGTCGATCTTCTGTCCGCCCACCGACACACTCCAGTCATGAATCAAAAACTCTTGATGTTTGTTCTCTCTATCTGCAACCAATTTTACTATTCCCTGGACGTTTTTTGAACCACGAATGTAGAAAGATATGTCAACCTTTCCTGCGACTTGATTCAACTCACCATATACCCAAGGTACTAGTCCATCGAAGTCGATACTGTCACCAAGTAACTCCCTAATAGCCTGCGATCTGCGCATATGGTACAAAGAGTTCGAAACGATAGGTGACTGCGTCTTCTCGTAGTTGAATATGCAAGCAAGCGAGACCCCGATCGCCACGACAAAAATACCAAGCTGAAGTCTGTTCTTGAATTTGTCTTTTGTGGGATCAGGCAACTCCCGTTCAATACGCAATGGTTTCGACTTATCTTTCAATACCAACGGTTCCGCAGCTCTATGGGTCGATAGCGACCGTAACAGCACAGCACCAAAAGACCTTCTCGAGCTCAGAAATTGCTTAGTACTCACCCCTGTTAGTCTCAACATTGTTAAACACTCCTAAGGATCTTTTGGTTTCTGTTATTGGTGTTACGATTTCTGGTGTGCAATGATAGTTTTATTCTAAACAATATCATAATTTTCCTTGCTCACCAGAAAACTATCAAACAGAGCCAAGATGACCATAGTAAGTCCGACCACACTGAATGTGAGATCAGGTTCAGCCATAATCTGATACTGAGACTGATCTTACCTTTTTCAATTCACTACTAACCGAGGTGTGCAACAGGTTGGTAAAGCGCTTCATTTTTCCATTGATTTGGCCCTGGTGTCTGTCTGTTTGGCTGGAGTAAAGAGAAACACGGGCCTTACTCCCAAGTTGGATTCGATTGAAGATAATCATATGAGAGGCTGGGCTCAGAAATACCTCAATGTGGGCGAATCATGTTACGATTACGCCGTTGTATCCCTGGGAGCATCGCAGTATTTCGTGAGAAAATAGAGTGTGCGGGCTGACGACCCCAGAACTTGCACCCTGATCCCTGCTTCTATAAGTCTTGGGCACTGCTACTCAGCAACAAGTAAAGTTGGTTGTATAATAATTCTAAGATTTAGCTAGATCTTTAGTTGCTAATCTACTACCAATCCTCTGTGCCCTTCATGACAGAGATAAACCGCTAAACTTCTGTCACAAATTAGCTGGGATTAAATGGCAATCCTTTATGTACGAGATCCGGATTTGTCACGTAGGTGCTCAATATGCGATCGCCATCTTGGCCACCTCGATTGTGGTTTGCGCTGTCGACCCGGTCGGAGCTCCTATGGGTGTGCTGATTGGAGGGATAGGTACTATCACGTCGGTCTTCGTAAAAGTTGTAAAGATAGGCATATTTGTCGGTATGATCATTCTGAATGGACCTACGAGTGTTAGAGCTCGGAACAGTAGCTAGGGACCTTAAACTTTCCCAAAAGTCTAAATCCTCTTCTTCGAATAAGTTAGACGAGCGACCACCGGAGGACATAGTTTCAGTCTTGGTGTGTGGAAGCTGCTGAGGAGATACTCCAGTCTCTCGCGGGGTGGTGGCTGTCAATCCCTGTGGCCCATTGGGTGTACTGCCTTCAGATGAAAAAGGTTTCGTTCTCTTCCGTCTTTTCTGGCGACTATGGGAAGCATTGGGACTCTGGTTTGTAGAATGGCTTTGTTCTTGGGTTTTAGCCAGATCCGAAGAGTTCAACTGTGGTTTCACGGTTGGTGGTAAGTAATTGAAGTGATATTGTCTGTGAGGTGGTAGTTCTTCCATCTCTCCCCCAGGAGTGGATCGAGACTCTATGGATGTTCCATTTATCGGTGCTCTGTGTGCGTAGCCAGCAATAGCCGGGTAGCTGAAGGTTGGTCCCTGGTTTGCGGCAAAGAGGTCGGGATCCGGATAGAGAGCCAAGCCAGGAAGATTAGGAGATCTTCCGGGAAAATCTGTTTCAAAGCCCCGAGGGTGTGATGGCTTTTGAGTCCGATAACCGTTGAATGGATGAGCTCTGACGTCTGGACAGAGGTCATCGTTTATAGAGTCACCCTGAAAAAGTGCCGATGAAGCATCGGTACCATAATGATTATGGATATGTTGGTGAATGGAAATGGTCAACGAGCTCTTACGGGCTTGGTTTATTAACTCCTGAACTAATTCTGAACTTGAAATTACTCCATGAGCGGCTGGTACGCCATTTTCGTCATGTAAAGCATAATTCCAATCAAGTTTGGAAGACTGCGATCGTATCCTAGCGGCTGGTGGTCGGCCGCTATCTGTATGGATTTGTTGTGATGATTTTTGCCCTTGTGTACTGTGCGTCGGTGAAGGTTGGTGGGGTCCTTGAGCTTCAATTGATGTTGGTAGCTCATTTCCGTTCCGTGGCGGGTCGTTTTCTTCTAAATTGTGGAAAGCTTGGGGCGGGTTTTGCGCGCGTGCTCGAGTGGTGAATTCGGGACTATGCTCTTCTCTGATCGAAATATTACTCATAGATGACTTCGGCGCATCCAATCCATCAGCTTTGACCAGCTTCTGTACACCCATTTCGACATCCTTGGTTGGCCATTGTGCCTTGCTAGGATGTTCGTCACCAGATTGTGAGTTATTTGAGGGCGATGAACAATTTGGTGACATGCGAGAATTTGAAATTGACTTTTCCTCGGGATCGAGGGCATATTCTTCAACTTTCAGCTCCTCGGAAAAAGGACTGTCGTCTTTCATGTCTTCTAACTTTATTCTCAAACTTTGCCGCAGTTCCTCCAACGATTGAACAGAACTGCCTGAGGATGTTTCCTGGACTGCTTTTGTAATCTCTTCAGAGGCTTTACCTCTCATAATCATAGTTATGATTTTCCTCCACCGGTTGCGGCATGTCAGACTTGGTCGAGACTCCATTTCCAAGGAGATTTTCCGCCAACTGGTGCCGTAATGCTTCACCTTGCTAATGAGAGCCAAATCCTCCCCCAGAGTCCAATCCCGTAATCTATCCTTTGTACTCGGATCTAGCACTTCAATGTAACGCTTAGCACATTGGTCCTCGGTCCTACCGGGAATTTCAGTTGATACCTTGAGCCAATGAGAGCCCCACTTAGCAAAAGACTTCATCAGTAACTCGTCTTCCTCTGAGGTCCATTTCCCCTTCCGCAAATTGGGATCCAGTGAGCTCATCCACCTCTTTCTGATATCCTTCGGTTTTCTAACCTTGCGATCAAAGCGAGCAGCGATCTCGTCCCAGGGCATGTTCTTGCATATCTCGTTTGATTGTTCTATGGTTTTCATGGAATCTATCCCATTTCCGTATCCCATGTCCAGAAGGTGCTTATTGACACAACTCCTGAGTAGCTCATCTTCCTCCTTGTTCCAAGGTTTACGAGCTTTTATCCTGTGCGTCTGATATCCCAAACTGCGAGTTACGTCCAACGGGTTTATCCTTATCTTTTTTCCTTTACCAACACTGCCTTCCTTCGTAGCCGTTTCAGCCGCACGTTGTGCATCAGTGGCCATCTTGTTGCGAAGCTACCGGGGGAATTGTCCTATCAAAAACTCTTATTACCTTTTGCTAGGCAAAGCTCATCGGATGGATCATCGCTTCATTGCAGCTATATTTTCAGCCAGTCACTTTGTACTAATATTGTTGATTCTTTCAATCACTTTTTTTTCCTGACGCTGCTCATCCTTTTTTTACCATACCGTCATCAGTCTCCGCTCAAGTGAATAGACTTGCAAAAGAGAGCATTGATTGCTTACACTATTTAGGGTCACAAGTGCCATCACAACTGTCGTTCCAGCCATTTTAGACTGTGATCTGGCCACTCATCGCTGTCTAAAAGCACCCATGCATGTTACGTTTTGTATTAGTCATGAGCGACGAAATTAATCTAAATAAGGCTTATTAGTAGTCACCGCAGATCTAAACCAGTGACGGAACCTCGAGTCGCACCTGTGGAGGCTCTATCTTTGAAGACTGTCCTTCAATTCATTAGTCTTCACAACTGGCAGATGGAAAATCATATCACACCAGAATACTCCGATGAGCTTCTCCGATATATCAATGAAGTTTACACGCAAGACATCGCTCATTACTTCCCTAAGCTCAGACTGGAGAAACTGATAGATCTCTTGGAGCATGCTGAATATCTTTTTGAATCTTATCGGAATGCGCTAAAAGCTAATCAGCGGGGTGAGTCGTTGCTGGCATTCGTTGTGGGCTGCTTTTATATTTACCTGATCATTCCCTCGTCTATCCAGTTCAACTCACGGGATAAATCGTATGGGATCTACGCTGAGCTCAAAAAGTACTACAATGATGAGACACATATGCTCAACGTTTTGTTGATGGTTACTCGAGTCGTGGAGTCTGTGAACAAGCAGGTGGAAGAATCTGCCATAATAGTACGGAAAAGGGCGTATTCGGTACCTCACGCGCATCGGGTGTTGACAAAAGAGATGGAGTCAATGACTCTTTCAGACAATTGTTCGAAAAGTGGCCCTACTCTGGACAACGAACTGGATAACGATTCCATAATGTGGACCGCTCCAAACTTAAACCCTAATGATCATCTCAAAGTAAGCTTGGCTCCTTTGCCTTCTTCTACTACCCTAGCCTCTGACAACGGTAAAGTATTGGACCAAGCAATCGATATTCTATCAGTTGAACGCGCTGATAAACATTCCACAGTCTCTGCAGACTCTCAAATCCGAAGGGGCTCAGCTCCAGCGAATACCGAGCATAAACTAGATCTTAAAACTAATTCGGAGTTCAAAGACATCCATTCTCAAGATGTTGATAGGTATCAGACTCACAGGAAAGATTCTTATCATTCAGTCTATATGATGAATGACGAACACGATAGCTTCAACTTTAACTTGGCAAGGTTACAAAAACAGTCCGTCATCGGCTGTGAACAACTTTTCAAAATTTTGGCCGGTGATGAAAATCACAAAGTGCTAATCGTTGACTTGAGATACGCGAAGCGTTTCCAGTCGAGCAGGATTGTGGCTACAAATATTGTTAACTTGGATCCTAGAGTACTCTGGGATCATGAGAAGAACATTCCAATCGAAAGTAATACTCCAATTGCTCAGCATTTTACCAAAAGTCTTTTGAACAAGCTTCCAACATTTAAGCACATAATCTACTACACAGACATGAAAACATTGATGGGCTTGGCATTCGACTATCAATTTATATTCTTTCAATTGTTTTACACGTCTAGTTGGAAGCTGAACTGCGTTCCTGAGATACTTTTGGGGGGCTATGAGCAATGGAAGAGATTTGTTACTAAAATGGCCCAAAATCGGCAAATTGAAAAAGAAGCATTTTTGTTCAGAGAATCAAGCAAAGGTGTTCAAAAAGAGAAATCCCACACCATTAGTGATTTAAAAAGAATTCCTTTACCTCCCTCTGCTCCTCCTCCGCCCGTTCCTTCTGAGTGTGAGAATGTGAGGCAGGAAGTATCCTACAACCGGGCTCCTTATCCTTTACCCGATGAAGCAAGCGAACTTTGGAAAGCAAACAATGCATATCAACCGCCTACTTCTGAAGGTAACTTACGGGCACATCATCAGACAGTTCTTCGCCAAGCCAATAGTTTCGCACATTTTCGGGTTCCCACTATTGAGGATAGCCCTAATGAGTACGTAGCTCTATCTGTTACTGGACTCCGAAATCCTGGCAATACCTGTTATATCAACGCCATGATGCAGTGTTTGTTTGCTACCACGGCATTCAAAGGGTTGTTCCTTTCAAGTCAATATGAAGGGTACTTCTCCGATAATTATAAGAACCCTAATCAACTCTCGAAATATTTCCACCTTCTTTTCAAAAAAATGTATCTGAACGGAGGATGCTCCGTAGTTCCAACTGGTTTTTTGAAGGCATGTAATTCTCTTCGTCCTGACCTCAAAATACCTTCGGATCAGCAAGATACGCAGGAGTTTCTTTTGTTCCTTCTCAGCCAGCTACACGATGAGCTTTCTGAGCCTAACCATGTTGCCAGTGACTATCCCGAACTCCTACTTCATGATGACGAGAAGCTAGCAGTGGACATGAAGGAATACGATAAATGGTTTGAGAGGCATATTTCTAAGAACGGTATATCTCCGATTGACAAAATCTACCAAGGCCAGATTGAAAATGCTCTGTACTGTGAGCGCTGTGGACATTCCTCTTATAATTACTCTGTTTTTTATGTTCTTTCGTTGGCGATCCCTAGCACATCTTCGCCCTTTGGTCAAAAGAAGAAAGTAAGACTTGAAGACTGTATCAATCTTTACACCAGTGATGAGCAACTCACAAATGAAAATGCATGGGACTGCCCTAAATGCGGGTCTGCTGCCTCTGGGCAAGGCCCCGACGATGATAAAAGAAAGAAACGATTCCTTTTAAACCCAGACGGGCACACAAGAAGTAGCAGGAGCAAGCTCTTCAATTTAAGATCTAAATCCCGAAGTAGATCAGCGTCCCCATTTGGGAAAGCAACAGCGCAGCACTCAAACCCCAAAGACTGGAAGCAGAAGAAACTAACCAGCATAAAGACTATCAATTTTATTTCATTGCCGTCTGTTCTCACCATCCATCTGTCGAGGTTTTTTTACGACCTCACCAAGAAAAACAATAAAGTCGTAACTTACCCTTTAACTTTGAGCATTGTTTTGAAAAATGACGAGGTTGTTAATTATCGACTATTTGCATTGGTAAACCATTTTGGGAACCTAATTAGTGGTCACTATACATCTTTGGTAAACAAGGATTTGAGACATGAGCTTCACGGAGATCATCAGAAATGGTATTATTTTGACGACGAGGTTGTCAAGAGAGATAAAAACCATGGAGATATTGATGCTGGCATCACGAGCGTCTCTAGTAGCGATGTCTATGTATTGTTCTATGAAAGGATACGGAACTAGGCTGCTGGCTAATCCTCAAGTATGTAGCGCCAAAATAGAAAGTAGGCTTTCAATCTTCACCTTTCATCGCGTCTAATATTTTGATTACCTTGTCCCATCCCAAGACCCAATAACAAATCAGCCACATCTAGCCTTACTTTTATTTATAAGTTCGTTTGTCATTATCATCACCAGAATATATACTTTTACGAAAGTTTGGGGTCGCAAGTGAGCCGGCTATTTTAAACACCAAATGTTTTGATAAATTCCGACGCTTGCACTCTCTCAGCTTCTCTTCTGTCGTCATTCCAATTCAACTCATCGCCCATTACAGAAACTGTTCCATCCACCGCAGCCAAGGCTTGTCTAGCATCTAGGAAACCGAATCTTGTTCTTCTCATCAAAAAGTCTAAGGCGGTTCTGGTGTATTCGTATTTGATACTGTACTTCAATTCGCCAATGGTGAAAGGGTAACGGAATGAATCAAAGTTAACATTTTTGAAGACAGTCACATTTTCCCTGCCACCGAAAGTGACAGGTAGTTGGTTTTTCTCGTCCTTCCTGAACATTTCGCAAATGATAGGTGAACGGGTACCGTAGCTGTTAGCCAGATGCCCGGCCATTTTTGAGGAGAGTCCGTATTCCTGGGCAAGCATGGCAACAAAGTTGGGATCCCAGCCTTCGGCACCAGCCAATTTAATTTTTTTGGTAACACATGGCTTAGCTTGAAAATGCCCAACCTTAATTACCTCGTCAATGGTCTGTTCTGCCATTTCTCTATAAGTAGTCCACTTGCCACCAGCGATAGTAACAAGGCCAGTGTCCGAGGTGAACAGGAAATGATTTCTCACGAGACCTTGAGTGGAGCCAACGTCCGCTTCTGTCAAAGTCCTAGGATCCCTCACAAGTGGTCTAATACCAGCCCAAGCACTCAAAACGTCTTCTCTTTTGACTGGGAACTTGATATAATGTTGCAACTCTTTCAAAATATCTTGAATATCGGCCTCGGCGGCCGTGGGGTTTTCAGGAACTTGCTTCATAGGAATATCAGTTGTACCAGCAAGAACTTTACCTTGCCATGGCAGAAAGAACATAACTCTGCCATCCGAGGTTTTGGCATCTAGCAAACCAATTTCCTTTGGACAGTAAAACGAAGGCAAAACGATATGAACACCGGCAGATGGAACCACCATACGTGGGTTTGAGACGGCAACACGGGAACCAATCGAGGAATGACCCTCGTTAGCATATTGTAGCAAATCGTTTCTGGGGAGTCCATCTTTGGCATTGTCCATCTGTAGCAGGCGATCACTAAAAGGACCAGTGGCATTCACCACAACCTTAGCTTTGATGCGGATTTCTTTGCCAGTTTCGCGATCACGAGCCATGGCGCCTTCGACATGGCCGGTTTTCTCATTTTTCAGCAATTGGGTAACCTCAACGTAGTTCAAGACAGTGGCACCGCGTTCAACGGCAGTGACGGCCAGGGCCGCATTCATTCTGGAGTCGTTAAAAGAGCCGTCATGGTATACCAAGCCAGCCTTCAACTTGGAGGCGTCCAGCATGGGCGCCACTTCGGAAGCAAGTCCTGCGCTCATCATGTAGGAGCCCTTCAAGTTCTGCGAGCCTGCAAACAAATCGTACATCTTACACCCAACGTAGAAGTATGGCACTTGCCAGTAGTTGTAAACGGGGATCATGATCGGCAGCACTTTACAAAGATGAGGTGCAGTTTCTAGCATGTGAGCGCGCTCGTTAAGAGCCTCGATAACCAGGTCAAGCTGGGCCTTGGACAACTCCCAAAACGCCTTTTCCAAGTACCTGACACCGCCGTGCGCCATCTTGGTCGATTTGGAAGACGTACCCGAGGCGAAATCGTTCATCTCGACCAGAGCCACGTTGAGTCCACGCGTAGCGCCATCAACGGCCGACCCCGTCCCTGTGGCACCTCCGCCGATGACCAGCACGTCAAACTCTTCGGTCTTGGCCATCTTCTCCAGCAGTTCCGCCCGCGTGGGCAGCTGAGGCGCCTCCGCTCTCAGCGGCACAGGCGTGCGAACTTCGTTCTGAAACTGCGACTTCTGCCACGTATACGCAGTGTACCCACCGGCCGCCAGCGTGGCCGTGGTCAAAACACGTTTGGACAGCGTTCTCGCAAACATATCACAACAACGTCAGCCAAAGGAGAAATGGGATCAAAGTACCCGCAGTCCACTAGTCGCCCGCGATCCGCCTTCGTATCTCAGTGGAGCTCGAAATACAGTCTGACCTCGGCTTCGACCGGATATAAAGTCACGTGTTATACTCCGATTCACCACCGTGGTCCAGTTGACAATTTAACCGCCAACGAAACACTTGCTTTTCTGCGTCTATACACTCTGTTATTACCGGGTACTCCGTAAAGCAGTGCCCGTAGTAAGAATCTAGCGTATTCTAGAGAAACTCTGCTTTAAAAGTGTCTTGCAAAGAACTACCTTTTCCCCGCCCAGTTTCTCCCTTTATATATGTATTTTTTTACAATAGCAAATATATATGTGCCACTATAATCATCATAATACTACTGGTAATATACACCTCATATTAATTTATCGCTACGTACATCGAGCAAGCCTGGTCAGTGTCGAGGGAAACTCAAGCCATTTCTCGAGGATTGCAATAGCTTGGGATATCACAACGAACAAGAGTAAAATGGTCGTTTTCGGGGCCAAAAAACCCGGGGTTGGATGGCCATCGTGTGTATAGTGGTAGTAAGTGGTAGTGAGTAGTCTTGCACGGGAGGTTTGTTGTTGGGCCGGACGTGGCCAGCCGGACTCGCGGAGTGACACAGTGTGCGGGAATGTTGGATGGCTGAAAATGCCCTGTCTCGAACGGACAAGGCTGGGGAAGAGTGTGCCGTTCGGAAGAGTGATTGGGCTTAGATAACGTTTGTGTGTGGAAGGAAAGAAGGGTTGGACAGGTAGAACGGACCAGGACGGGTGTGTGCGTGTGTGCGTGTGAGTGTGTGTGTATATGCGTATGTGTGACGTACCTGTGTGTGTTTAATGCGGGCTCGAGGGTTGCGCAAGTGGTGGAGTTGATAAAGCGGTGGACGGGGAATTGGCTCACTTGGTTGGTGACACTCGTTTGTAGACGGGAAAAGCTGCAGACCTGTCTGGTGACACATATTCGCGGGCTGTTGTTCTTGACTGTTGCTCGTGAGGAGCTGGTGGATTTGGTAGCCTAGCGAGCGTTAGTTAAGGCTAGTACAGGGTAGTGCTGGTCAGTGTAGGTACGTGTAGGTTAGTGTAGGCTAGTGTAGGCTAGTGTAGGCTAGTGTAGGCTAGTGTAGGCTAGTGTAGGCTAGTGTAGGCTAGTGTAGGTTTGTGTTCCAGCTGCAAGGAGAGCGCGGGCTGAAAAGCACAGCGGACGCCAAGTGGGTTGGCTTTTGGTCGTTTCTGCACACAAGATACTGTCATAGTGCATTTCAACACAACGAGCCGTCGAGGGTGAAAATTAGGCATCCCGGAATCGCATCAAAACGTATTTCCCAGGGCCTGCTTTAACCACTTTCCGGTTGGATGTGGGGAATGCCTTTCACGCATACTTCACTTATTTCTATGTCTACTTGGCACGCATTGTTACCGGTTCAATGCGTACGGCACACACTCTATGCAGTCCCCTAGGGCTAGTAATCGTTTTATTCGGTAGATGACGGAGATCTGGGGAAAACTGAATATTGTTTTCTACAAACTACGCGCCCCGCGGCACCATGGTGCCCAATAGTGAGAAATACTGTGGATTCTTGCAGAAGCGTCAGCGTCGCATATATACATATTTTTATATGATCAGGCCCTATTGAACTGCATCGTCGCATGTCAACATAACTTCATATGATCAGGTCCTCATCAAACCTCGGGAATAAGCGTCACGAAAAATACCAGATCAGGAACTGCACTTCTGAAGATTCCGAGATTTTGCGGTATTAACAAGGTTATCAAGGGCTAAAATGCTTACAATGGCGCTTGTACACGGAAGCCATCCAGCTGCACCGATACAGAGTTACAACACACAGGCAATGGCAATGGTTCTGATCTGTGAGTTAAACGATTTCTCTGGGCCACATCTGCAACAGGAATCATCGCTAAGAAAGACGATGGTACTGTGGCGACTTGAAATTCTACAAGTTCGTCCAACCTTGAGACCGCAGTTTCTTCACAAATAAGAAATATTATCCGCGAACGCTTGTGCCCTCACGGACGCTAACTTCGTCTCGGCCCCTAATGTCCACTTCGTCACTATCAATACTAGGTACAAACGATCTGCCTCCTCCTCAGCATTTCTAACCCTTCTCTTTAACGCCGTCCGCGATAAACCCGTTTGGCTGGTACTTAAAAGTGCCATAAATACATGCACTGACTATCGTTCCCCGAACAATTCCAGCTCTATCTATCTTTTACCCATACGGTCGTCTAAGCCTTTCTCTACAAGCTACTCCGAGATCCCTTTCTTCTTTACTCGTTTCAGTTTTCTTCTGATAACCACCGTCGGGATCGGACAAACATAGTTTTGTAGCGAGGATAGTACCAAGGAGAGCGGCACGCACAATGCCAAGGGCTCCACCGCCAGCACCATCTCGTTCAGCAAGTGTTTAGGATAAGGATGTGAAACCGAGAGCAGGACCACACTTATTGAATCCAAAATCGCCGCAGAAGCGTCCAGAAGGTAGGCGGTTTGTGCTTTCAACCGCGATACGTTCGACTGCAACACGTCGTTCGGCACCCGCGCTGAAACGTGGACAACGTAAAGTGTATCTTTGGAGCTCAGCACAGCCCCAAACACATATAGTAGCGCGTAAAAAGACTCAGTCGTGAGATCTAGGTACAGAATGTACGAAGAGCCCTGTTCCACACTTGGAGAGTCGCTTTTTGCACCATGTACTACCTCCATGGCCCTAGCGTACCCACCTGATAGCTCATGAACTGCTGCCGGTGCGGCTTTGCCATCCTGCCGCTGTTGGTATTGTGATGTCCACATCTTTTCGCCCTGCAGCACTTCCCACAGACTCGACACGAAATTGGGGAGCACGCGCGCACCAAGATCGTATCCCAGTGCCGTGTCTATGTCTAGTTCGTTGTCGACATCACTGACCTGCTCCTCATCACTTACATCTTCTTCGTCGTCGCTTCCTTCTGCGTGGCCACGCTCACCAAGGGTGAGCCTTTCCGACGGATCGTGATGTAGCACAGTCCATTTCAGATATTCATCCATGTCTCCGCGCATTCTACTCATCGTTCGTGACCCATTTCGCGAACCACTCGCGCTGGAGGGACCTCTCTTTTCTCTAGTTCGTCCTCTCTCTCCCCTGCCAGGGACTTCGCTCTCCAGAATGCGAACATTTTCGCCTCCCGCGCTTTCGGCCTTGCTTGGAAGCAGAATACTGCGCTTAGGTTCTCCGGTGTCCATTGGTCGTTGGTTTGAAGGCACCTTGGTGTCACTTGGTTCTATTGTGTACAGATCGAGGGTCTAAATAAGTGGCCCCGAATAGAGGGCTGGGGAAGAGCACTGATGAAGTTGATGCGCTCCCAACGTATGAAATTACTGGAAATATCGTGAGTCGGCTCGAGAACTTGAGATAGCAATACAGCTTTAAGGTGTATGGTCGACCAGCGGTTGGTCATGCCTCATGGCTATTCACATTGAATCTACTAGTCTGCAGTTAACAATTACTGTTCGGAAAGCTTCGGGTTGCAAATTAACTCTTGTGTCATACCAGTACGAAGTGATAACCGATCGGTAACCTGAGTCTAGCATATTTTGATGTTGTTCTATCCGTCTTGATCTCTAAGGCACAACAGCGGAGCCAGTTTTTCTAATTTTTTGGTGGTTTCTCCGGTCAATTGTATTTTTTACGCTAAAACTAACCCCTTTGCAAGCTGATTGCAATGTTCCGTATGCCTCTTACGCTAGGGATAGCGTGCGTTCTTGGTAACAGGTTCGGTAGTAATTGAAGAGAAGCCGTTAAATTTTGTGGTTCAGCTTCTGTACTCTGTGCTCTCATTATTGGAAGATCCCTGGGTGTGAATCCCGACTTCCTTGCTGTGGTGTAGACCTTCATGATCACCAGGGATACATCGACAGAAATTGTCTGGTTCATTTTACAGAGAGTTCATAGGCACATTCCTTTGAACATGGGGTCTCAGCGACCATGTATTTCTATGATGCGAAGGGGCATAATAATTACGCTTCAGCTTATCATAATAGCACAAAATCATACTCTCATGGACGTACTCCATCAATCGTTTATTCCTATCACGGTTGGCAGAGCAATTGGTTTAGTACGAACAGTGACCAATGTCAAATCATCCAAGCGCACATATTAAAAAGCTATGCTGTTTATCACCGAGGCTCCGCAACTCTGGTACCTAAGCCGGAATTTTCATTCTGGCCTATCTTCAATAAACTTGCATATATGTCAATCACAAAAGTTCTGAGGTACTACTGGCCTGAGATTATCTGCGGTTAAATGCTCAACTACACCCTAAGTATTCAAAGACCAGTTAAATTGTTGTCAAGGTCTACCTTTTCAAATGCAATTAAACTACAAATGAGAAAATTCAAGCCATGGTGAACTGGCAACAACTCTCATTGCAGCGGAGCAAGGCTGTAGTGGCCCCTTGTCTGGTCCACCTGGAAAATAAGCTGCCAAAATTAAAATCAACCGGGGGTCGCCATTCGGGAACTTACGTTTCCGAACCGCTTGTCAACTGATATCTGATAGTACGCCAGCGAGGTAATTGATTCAGCTCTGCTCATTGGGGCAATGGGCTGAAGTCCTTCGTGGCTAATGTTTGCTCAAAGTATCAAGAAACCTACACTTCATCCTTGAGAGTGTAATCAGCTTTTTGAAGGAGAGCTCAAAATACATCACAAACTATATTGTCTTAAGCAGATAATATAAAGCGAACGATTTTGAAACTTACAGATGTAGGAAGGAGGTAACTAGGTTTTTCCAAGATTTGATCCGATTTTACTTACGCTCGCCTATGGTCCTGCTAGCGGACGTAATTGATTTCAATCGCCGAACTTGTGGCGTTAAGGTTTTTCGGCCGTAAATGGGTTGCCCTTGCTATCTCCGCTTCCTCAGCATTAAATTATACCACACCTGCTGACACCAAATGAATATATATATATAGATACATACGTGGACATATGGGGGCATCGCTGCACATATGATATTCTGAATGTGTGGTTAGTTCAAGTGGGCACCTAAAAACATCAAAAATGTTAAGTAAATGCTGCTTTACTGGAAATTTGCACGAGGGAGAATCTATTGGTGAGATTAAAGAGCTTTTCGGCTTAAAGACTTATGTTACGGGATCCGCTTCCAATGATAAAATTGTAATTATCTTAACAGATGTTTTTGGTTTGAAGCTCGTCAATAATAGATTAATTGCTGACCAGATAGGGAAAGCCGGGTACAAAGTCTTGATCCCCGATATTCTATTTGGAGATCCCGTTACTGCGTTGGATGGTTCCGTAGACTTCAAGGATTATGCTTACAGGCACAGACCCGAGGTTACAAGACCAATCATTGATGGCTTTCTGCATCCTTTGAAAAAGGAACTCAATCCCAAGTTTCTGGGTGTCATCGGCCACTGCTTCGGTGGCAGATACGTTCTTGACTTGATTCAATTGCCAGCACCGTTGGCTGATGCTGCTGCAATTGCACACCCAAGCTCCTTGGAAAACCAAAAATTCGAGAATATAGGCCAGACTCCTTTGCTTATATCTGCTGCACAAGTTGATCGTAGTTTCAATACTGAAGCGAGACATACAGCCGAGAAGATTTTGAGTGAGAATGGAGCTGTGTTTCAGGTAGATTTGTTCAGCAATGTCAGCCATGGGTTTGCTGTAAGGGGGGACATTACGGATGCAAAAGTCAAGTATGCGAAGGAGAAAGTTCTATCAGACCAGATTCATTGGTTTGATCATTTCTCTAGAGCCTGAAAAACACAATATACCGTCGCTATCGAACTACAGTGGCCATCTAAAGCTCCATTTTTGGTTTTACTTCTCTAGAATGCACGGTTCAACTTTGGTCGGCTAAGTGGCGGAGTTCCTGAATGCACTGCGTCCTCGTCATACAGATATAAGTCTCAGCCCTGAGTTCAAAAAAACTGCATTGCAAGGCAGAATAGAGAGGGAAAGAGAGTGTTTTTTTAACGTCGATAGCTGGCTCGAAAGTACTTCCTGCTCTTATACATTTTCCGGAGCTGCATCGTTGGCCATTGCAGATCCAATTATATACATCAGCTTAACAGTAAATAAAAACTCTGATACCAATCAGAAGTGTGACGGTTCCGTCTACCGTCATTTTAGCTTTCATTGTGTCAAGAGCTACCATAAGTGCTGCTATAAGTGCTGCATGCCGCGGCACTCGAGCCCTTGTCGGACTGTATATCCGCCATCAACGTAGGAGTGTAGGAAATAATTTCGCTTGAGCATAAATGGTAGCTCTCTACTATTCTTTGATGTTGGCTGAAGCGGCGTTTGTAGTTCCAACTGAGGAGCCTGCATGTGCATATAACACTTATTTAGTGCAAATTCCACTGGGAAAGTAACATTCCCCAACCCCCCCCCCCCCAACTTTGGCCACACTCGGGCCATAGTTGATCACCATAATTAAACTCAATGCTTTTCAAACCATACTAGGTCACTACCATTCCGTAGCTCAAACAAGGTTACTTGTTTAGATCAACATGTTAAACCGACGCATTGTGAGGTATAATAGCTATCACTATGTACAATAATGTCATTACAATCAACCTAAAGCCGGTGCTATTGAGCAGTCTTTCACAAGTGTTCTCGAAACGTTTAGGCCGCCGTATCTACAGCTGATCTGGGTCTCTTACTTAATAGAACTTGATTTACAAGTTACTGTCTGGCTTCTTGGACTGTGGTGATATCATGAGTACAAGAGTATTTACATACTATTAATAACATGGAGCTCAACTGCACAACATCACTTACAAACCGCACACAGATGCTAATATATGGAGACATGAATAACGGAGAAACTGAGATTGCAATCGATGCTCGTACTACGTCCTTCGAGGAGCCAACCAAGCGAGTTTTTGATTCCCGCGGAACACAGCTGTTCCAAAACTCAGTTGCAATGTACCGGCTGAAAATGTATCTGCACCGCTATATGGGCTTGATGCACAATGTAAAGGTACCTCAGCAGAGCAATAACGCTAAGATAGTGGAGTTTATAGGGATTCTACAGAAACTCGAGACATTGGTCAACCAAACACCAGCAATACCTGGGCCCAGACGATACGGAAACCTCGCCTGCCGAGACTGGCACGACAAGGTAGAGGCTGTGATTAATACCACCCTGGAGGATTTTCTACCAATTGAGTGCCACAAGAGTATTGTAGAAGTGCGATACTACCTGGCAAATGCATTTGGCTCACGCGAACGGCTGGACTACGGCACCGGCCACGAACTATCATTTTTCGCATTGGTGTGTGCTCTGGACATGTTGGGGGTGTGGCCTGTGTCTCTCACAGGTGCTGACTTGCTTTTTCTATTCGATCGCTACTACGCACTTGTGAGAAAACTAGTGCTGGCGTATAGCTTGGAACCAGCGGGTTCGCATGGGGTCTGGGGCCTGGATGACCATTTCCACCTAATGTACATTTTCGGCGCTTCTCAGTGGGCAGACTCACGCACCGCTCCTGTAATGCCAAAGGATGTGCAAAGTAAATCGGTCGTAGTGGACTATGCCCCTACCAACTTGTATTGCCAGGGGCTTTCGTTTGTCTTCCAGGTAAAGTCAGGCCATTTCTCAGAAAACTCGCCTATGTTGTATGACATCTCCCAGACAGTACCTACATGGTCTAAGGTACAGCGCGGACTATTGAAGATGTATTTCGCAGAAGTTCTTAACAAATGCCCCGTGGTTCAGCATTTCTGGTTTGGCACAGGGTTGTTTCCGTGGACTAGTCCCGAGGGCGGGTTCGACTTACCTACTTATGAGTCAAGTGCAGAAGCACAGCCTGCTCCCACTCCTATGATAACTGCAGCTACTATGAGGCCGGCTCCTGTTCGTCACTCCATGAAGCCACCAAATTTTCACACAGTAGGCCGATTCACTTCCCAAGATCGTTTTAGAAAAGGTTGAAACATAACCCAAGAAAATATACCTAAATTCGCCCATCTAACTAAATATACCTGGCGCTCGTGAGTATAATTCGATGTACCTACATTAAAGGGCCCGCGCATATCACCTCAGTGGCGGCGTGATCAGAGTATTTCCGGAAATTGGCAACGAACTGCTGGCCCAATGTGCGAACTGCGTTTTGATATTGAGCCTCACCGCCTCCCCAGTTCTTGGCAGGATTGAGTAAGCCATCTGGAACATTCCTAACGTGGCGTGGCACCTGCAGGTTGAATATGGGTAACGTCTCGTAGTGGGCTTTCGCGAGAGACCCATCATGAATAGCGTCTAAAACTGCCCGCGTGTACTTCAGAGGGCATCTTTTGCCCCCGCTGCTAAAGCTGGCCCCGATCCAGCCCGTGTTAATTAGCCAGGCATCGGCCCTGTGTTTCTGCATTTTTTCGGCTAACATAGTAGCATAATGCAAAGGATGAAGAGCCAAAAACGGTTGTCCGAAACAGGAGGAAAATGTCGCCTCGGGCTCTGTAACTCCTACTTCGGTACCTGCCACCTTCGAAGTGTACCCGCTTATGAAATGATACATCACCTGGGCCGGTGTGAGCTTCGAAACTGGTGGTAAGACACCTGAAGCGTCACATGTCAACAAAATAATGTTTTTGGGATGCGAGTTCGCCAAGCAGGGAACCTTAGCACTGGGAATATACTCAATGGGGTACGCGCATCGGGTATTTTCTGTAACCTTGTAGCTGTCAAAGTCAACTTCCCTTGTCAATGGATCAAAAGTCACGTTTTCCAAAACAGACCCGAACTTGATAGCCTGGTAGATCTCGGGTTCTTTCTCCTCGGAGAGCCCAATACACTTGGCGTAACATCCACCCTCGATGTTAAAAATACCATGGTCCGACCAGCAATGCTCATCGTCGCCAATTAATCGACGCGCAGGATCTGCAGACAACGTAGTTTTACCGGTGCCACTGAGGCCAAAGAACAAAGATACATCCTTTTCGCGGATCCCTTCGTTTGCCGATGAATGCAACGTCAACACGTTGTGTCTGACTGGCATGAGATAGAACATGACAGTGAAAATGCCTTTCTTCATCTCCCCAGCGTATTCAGTCCCCAAGATCACCATCTCCATCCGCGCAAAGTTTATATCGACAGTTGTCTTGGAAGTCATCCCATCGGTGTGCGTGTTTGCAGGAAACTGACCGGCGTTCCACACCGTGAAGTCCGGCTCGCCAAAGCTTTCCAGTTCCTGAGACGTAGGGCGGATCAACATGTTGGACATGAACAGTGCATGGTATGCGCGCGCACAAACAACACGAATTTTTATTCGGTAGCGAGGATCCCAACCTGCGTATGCGTCCACGATATACAGGTGGTCGCGGGTGCGCAAGTAGTCCGCGGCACGCTCTCGGTTTACAAGCCACGTCTTTTCCGAGCATTTGTGGTTGACCGGACCCCACCAAATGTCATCCCGAGACGAAGGCTCGTCCACAATACGTTTATCGCGGGGTGACCGGCCCGTTTTCGCCCCGGAAAATGCTATCAGCGCTCCGGACGAGGCGATGCTGGTGCGAGACTCTCGCAACGCATCTTCATACAGTAACGCAGCCGGAGCATTGCGTCGGATCGTCACGTCCTCCTCCCCTAGAGCCAACTCCGTGCGAATAGCGTCCTGTGGGGAAGCCAGGACTTTACTTCTCACAGGCATTATTGAACCAATCTCACACCGAGTGCCAGTCGCAAGCAGCAATCAAGCTCCTCCAACTAACAACGTACGGTGCCACAATCGTGACGCGAGCTCGAATAATGATGCTTTGAATGAGGCGAGCCGGTTATCCAACAACGATATGCCCAAACCACAATAGCTGCACTATACACAAAACTAAACACTCAAATCTTAGAAATCGCAAGCAAACTGCTCTGCTATAGACATCCAAACTGCTTTTTTGAAGTTACTTACAAAGGATATACACACAAACCTCTGATTCCTTCAAACGCCGTGCCTTTTATACCTGGGGCCGGCACTCTCACAGAGACAGGGTCTCCGTGTTGTTCCGACTTGCTCCGATATGGATGAAATGGGGAGCAATTGGAGCTTGCAGTTCTACCAGAGCAACTTCGGAGCCTGACTCGGAACTGTTAAGGGCTACTACCAACTAGAAGGGAGTAATGGACTCAGGTCAACGACGCTGCCGTACACTCGGATTTGCGCCATTGATGATTTATGAGTCAAAGTTAGGGGTCCGGGACATTTGATGGCTTAGGTAAGCACGGCGGATTGTCTTGCCATTGTTCCGACGGGGTTAGCGGCGAAAAGGCTCAAAGGAAACAGACGAGTAGAGGAACGAAGCGAGAATTGCATGGAGAAACGGGTGGCTGACGCCCCGATCGAAGTCACGAGGAGGTCACGAGGAGGTCACGCGGTCTGCTGGTACTAGGGACAACGCGAGTACATGTGGTGGAGTCATTATATACGGGATGTTTGTGGTGGTGTTTGTCTGTCCGCTAGGACCACTTCCACGTTAAACGGTCAACAAGTGCGTCCGAATAAAGCTCGGACTCGCTACACTTGTGGCTTGGGACGCGGTGGATCAGTACAGGATCTTCACGTAAGGATGGAGGACATAGACGCTGAATTCGGGCAGGTACGGAAATCGCGGCTTCAAGTCGACCCCGACAGTATTACACGGGATCTTTCCGCAGACTACGAGCAACAGGCATTTCTGCGGAAAATTCAACTGGTTACAGGTGGGAAATCGCGATCCGGAGGGCACACTGATTCACAACTAGTAGGAAAACGGCCTATCTCTCAGGATCTCTCAGAGGAGCCGGGCACGAAGCGCAGCAAGACCAATACATCGGCGATCCAACACGCCAGTTTTTGCCAATTCCAGACCCACTTACTCAAACAGCTAAATAATACACTACCACCGAGCAAGTCGCGACTGCCTGGTTTTGTCCAGGAGGCCAATCGGGAAATCGAGCGTATTCTGAAGCAGTCGATTGTTCAGAAGGAGAGCCATTCGGCCATCGTGGTGGGTCCCAGATCACATTACAAAACAGCCATCATCAACCACAACCTGGCGTTGATGGCCCAAAAATACGCCCAGCAATTTGTCACTATTCGCTTGAATGGGCTCATCCACACGGAACACGCGGCCATCAACAGTATCGCCTACCAACTGGAGTCCAAGCTGCGAACTCTGCATGGCAATAAGAATGGCGACCTGCAGATAAGCTCTGGTTCGTTAACCGAAGTTTTCGAGAAGATTTTGCGGCTCATCGACGCCACGACGGTAGGGAACAACAACTTCTCAAATTCATCGCGGACCGAAAAGGTGTCCGTTCTGTTCATATTTGACGAAATCGACACATTTGCGGGACCGCTACGACAAACGCTTTTATACAACCTTTTCGACATGGTGGAACACGCGCGAGTCCCGGTCTGTATCTTAGGCTGCACCACAAAGATCAACGTGGTAGAGCACCTAGAAAAGCGAGTGAACAGTCGTTTCTCACAACGTATCATTCATATCCCGACTGTAAAAACACTAGAAACTTTTGTCGATGCCACTAGAGAACAGCTAACAGTGGAGCTTCCGAATGAGTTTACCGACACTTGGAACCAACTTTTAGCACAAAAGTTGAAAGACGAAACTTGCAACTTCTTCAAGATGATTAAAAATAACTACGAAACTTTCAGGTCACTCGTTCTTCTCAAAAACAGCATGTTCGGTCTCATCGCCCGGGCCAAGACCATAGAAGAACTCATTGAGGGTCTCGAAAATTGCAAACCGATGGATGCCTACAATCAAAACCAATTTGATAACTCATTGAGTGCTAAAGTGAAGTCTCTATCTGATCTAGAGCTAGCTCTGATCATCGCTGCTGGCAGAGTCTCGCTCAAGACGGAGGACAATGTTAACTTCAACCTAGCATACGCGGAATACTCAAACATGGTGAAGGATGTCAATAAAAAAATGCCAATTATTCCCCAGGCATCAGGAACTTCATTGGTGTTAGAGAGCACGCTGCGCGTGTGGGGCAAACAGGACGTGAAAAATGTATGGGAAAACTTAATCGATCTAGACCTCCTTGCCGAAAAGGGCTCGGTAGGACTCCGGATATCAGCACTTGCCGCCTTCCAAGCCAGTAACTATCATGCCATGGGAACCACTATCCCGTTTGACTTGAGGACCTATCAAATGCAAATAACCCTTCAAGAACTGCGACGCACAGTACCTAAGTCTTCCGTTTATTACAGTTGGACTCAATTATAAAATGCTATAATCGAGTGAACTTACTAAGGAATATCACTTTGGCTCCACATTTTGCGATCTTAGTATATAGAGAATTCAAACGTACGTCCTGCGGGCAAGACTGAAAACTCACTCCAATCGATAAGCGCTTTAGAAGCTCATCTTGGGAAACCACACAGAAAGGATCTTTGATTTGAACTGAGTGATTGCACAGTGGAATGCTGTACCGGCATTTCGAAGCCAGAATCGACTAGTCACGAGACTGAGGTTTCTATACTTTTCCACGGTTCCTAATGTTCGGATTAAATTCCGAAGTCATCATCACAACTTCTTTGGCTGGGTTTGAAACTACAACAGCTTTGTCCGCATAGGCTTTCCAGCTCTGCTTCAATATTGACGTCTACCATGAGTTCGGAAGAAGCAATTCCCAAGAGGACCGATTTTAAATATAAGATTGGGAAGATCAAGCAAACACCGCCAGTGCTAAAAGATGACAGAACTGGAATGGAATACATAGAACTCAAGCTAAGGCAAACCGAACACGTTTATGGCTGTACTGTATTCCAAGGGCATTACAAGGAGGAAAAAAAGCTTGGTCAGGGAACCTTTGGCGAAGTGTATCGCGGTGTTCATCTGGAAACGAAACGACAAGTAGCAATGAAGAGGACTATTGTCAAAGCCGAGAAAGATCTGTTTCCAATCACAGCACAACGTGAAATCACAATTTTGCGGAAATTGAACCACAAAAATGTCATAAAGCTTATAGAGATGGTGTATGACTATCCTCTGACAAATACAGATGGCAGCACTAGTGGCTCGGCGGTGCCCAACGCTTCGCCTTCGAAATCTTTCTATATGATTCTGCCCTATATGGTTGCAGACATGGCAGGTATACTGCATAACCCTCGCATTAAGTTGGAATTGGGCGCCATAAAGAACATCCTCTTGCAAATATTTGAGGGTGTCAACTACATCCATTGTCAAAAATACATGCATCGTGATATTAAAACTGCTAATCTACTTGTGGATCATAAGGGCGTGTTGAAAATTGCCGATTTCGGCTTGGCTAGAGGCTACTATGGCGCTCCTCCGAATCTGAAATATCCAGGTGGTGCCGGGGTAGAAGCCAAGTATACCTCGGTGGTGGTAACCCGGTGGTATCGTGCTCCCGAGTTAGTTTTAGGGGACAAGTTCTATACTACTGCAGTGGACATGTGGGGCGTAGGATGTGTTTTTGGTGAAATTTTCGAAAAGAAACCGATCTTACAGGGACAAACTGATATTGATCAGGGACACGTCATCTTCAAGCTTCTAGGTACGCCCGATGAAGAACAATGGCCACTTGCACGCTACCTTCCTGGTGCAGAACTTACCAGGACGTCATATGCTGGGAACTTACGTGACAGGTTTGGTCCTCACCTCAGCCCGACAGGCCTTGATCTTCTAACTAAGCTTCTAAGCTTGGATCCCTATAAACGATTGACAGCTATGGCGGCAAAGCATCATCCTTTTTTTACCGAAGAACCGCTGCCCGAAACTGTGCTTCAATTGCCATGTGAAGAGTGCCACGAAGCGGATATCAAAAGATATAAACAAGAGCAGAACAAATCTTTAAGCCAGCAACCCCCTCCTGCCCCACAAGGACACGTAGCAGAGACGTCCATGTCTACCACGCCACAGCTGCCGAAGGGCCCCAAGGGCTCTAACCACTACAGAGGTGGTCTCAAGCAAGGCGCGGCTTCAAGAGATTTTAATGAGACTAAACGTGGTGGCGCCAGAAATGGCATTGTAACCAACCAGCCCTCTGACAGTAACTCTAGAGATGAGGCTGGAGTTTCCGAGTTGCCTCGAGTTAGTCGTTATTCCGGCGCATCTCAAACGAACAGTCATGGGATTTCCCACCGAAGCGAAAGTCGTTTCAACAACGCACCCAGAAGCCGTTTCTCGGGCAGTGGCAGTGCGGATGCCTACCAAAGGGGGGCTGTATCGAAGTCGGGTTTGCATAAAAGCTACGCAGATCCCGAGAAAAACGGACATCCTTTTTCATACGACACATCAGCGGTGGGCCAAGATCGGGCCCCGGCTTTTCCAAAAGGTTCAAGATATGGAGGCAGCAGCGGGCTACCCAGAGATCCAAGACTGTACGTAGGAGGTCAGGTGGGTCCCGCGGCTGACAAAAGAAATGCGAATGAGACTCCGCTTGGCAGATCGGACAAACACAAGTCTTTTCTTCCACAAGAGTCCATTAATGGTCAGGCAAGAGGACCAGACCAATCTTCAAGAAGATTATTTCGTCAAGACAATAAAGCAGATCAAGCCCAACCCCGTCAAACTTACAAATCGGCGAAAGAAGATATCGCTGACCTGTATTAGACCAATTTTGAGCCTAAAACGATAACTTTCTTACGTTTCCCCTCAGCCGAGCCTCAACTAGTCTAAGTAGCAGATGCCGTCAGTTTTTATTTCTCTCGAGAGATAGGATTGCAACAACGAGTTGCATGTGTGGCACCCTTTCGTTTGAAACGTTCAACGTTTTGAGGTTCACTAATCACCAAGTCCATGTAGATTCCTGAAACATGTTTCAAGTTAAAGTTCAAAAGCCATCGGCTAGGGTCTAGAGTCTAGAGTCTATCCTATGATTAGTGTTCGAGTGCTGGTGTCATCGACTGAATGACGTGGAGCTAGAAATTGGTATTAATACGTCGTTCTCTTAATCTGACAAAACGGGCTCGAAATGAACGACACCTAAATAGCCGGAACTAGCGATGCTATCTGGACTGATGAACACCGAAAGTTGCGAGCTTAGGCACTTCAACCCAGCGGCCCACGAAGTAGCCTCGAAGGCTTTCAAAAGAACTCCCAATGGGTTGATCTTCACAGAAGATCTGAAGCGGGTTTTCTCAATTCTGCTGATATGTCTAGATCTCAAAGAGAAACCCGTCTTACCGTCGAGACATCAGCTGTTTCCTGCTTTTCAGAGAATGTATCCTTTTTCCTTCTGTCTTAGAGATGCTATATCCACCATGGCGAACTTGAAACTTCAAATTAATATGAACTATACCAGAGTTTCTATGAGTTATTCGATCAAAACTGAGCTGGCCTGTAGGATGTTGCAAATGATGATGGATGCCAAGCTTTTGCATGCCCCAGCAGACAGGACTCGCGCTGAACTCAAAGAAGGTCTAGCGATTCAGCCCACCCCAAAAGGGGTGGCAGTTTTACAGCGTTATGTGCGCCAAGTAGGGCTAAAGAACACACCTGCACTCTTGAAGTCTGACCTCAACTCAATGGAGCTTTTCACGTTCGAAAGAAGCTCGATGACTGATGCAATAATACACAGTGACTACTTTGTATCGCTACTCTTTGCCAGGATGATGGGACCCGTTCAAAATGTGTGGTCCCCAGATAATCGCCCTGACGACATTCCCGCTTTGTCCAAACTCCTCGAATGCATTGATGATACTTTTAGCCTTGAAGGTAGTACGCCAGCTTTAAATGCAAGCCAAGATTGCCTGGGATCATTTCCCCAGATAGTCGCTGAGGCCACCGGGAATATACTCAATGAACATCGGAGCTCACCTCTATCTCACCGTTTTTTCACCAATCCTGACTCTACCTCTCATGTCCAATACTATGCATCCACCTGTGGTTTAAGGCTCTTCAATACAAAAACCTTTAATAGTGAAATTGCTGTTCATGAATGTACTTTTTCAACCAAGGCCATATGGCAGTGGCTCATGGATTGTACCGACATTATGTATCCAAAAGAAGCTGTTACGATAGCTTCGTTGTTTTTGAAGAATGGTTTGATAAAACCGATTTTTTGTACACCATCAGAAAACCATAGGAATAGATTTTCAATTGGACCCAAATGCTTCTTCACCTTGACTGAATTCGGCGGGGAAAGTGTTCAATGGAAAGCTGAAGACACTATGAAGAACTTGGCTGATGGTCTGCCGCCCCGCAGCCAAGCCATTACCCACCTCACGTTGAAGAATGATTATACTCACGAGAACAAAACGCTGCTTTCACCTTCAAGCTTGGAGTTTGTTTCTGGCCGCAAAGATGGCGAATCCACCAATCTCGCTAATGTCCTACGCGACCCTGGGATGAGGTACTTATTTAAAACACATCTTGAGAAAGAGTTTTGCGTTGAAAACCTGGATGTCTTCATTGAAATCAAAAAGTTTCTGAAGCGAATGACGGTACTCAAGAATTTGCTGGAAACCAAACTTTCGAGGGAGTCTGATGGTAAGAACAGCTCCAGGTCAAAGCATTTCAGCGATTTGGTTATCAGCACTATCAATCATGCACTCTTTAGACAGGCCAGTGAATGCTTGGAAAATGCATACCAAATTTATTCCTCTTTTGTTGCACCAGGCTCACCCTATCAACTCAATATCGACCACAAGCTGAGAGAGGCCATTACAGAAGTAATCCTCCATCCCCAGCATAGCATTTCCTCAGACGAAACCACACATGTGGGTCATCGGACAAAACATACGGACAATAAAGCGGGAATGACTATTGAAGGCGAGAGAAAGTCCACTATACGATCTAACTTGAAAGATGTGCTAACAACAACTGATCATACAAACCACGAGGCTACGCCTCAAGAAGTGAGTTTTGCGAGCACTTATTATGGTATAGGCGTCAATGATAAGTCGGAAGGCGATTTTTCCAGCATTTTGAAGACGCTGAAGCTCATTTATCCTCTTTATGAAAACGTAGCCGGCGTTATGTACCAGCTTATGGAGGTGGACTCCCTCCCAAAATTCATAAATTCTGAAATATATCAGGAGGCAGCAGCAATGTTGAATTTTGACGGAACGATGCCATAAATATGTGTAAAGTGTAGCATTTTCTTCTCAAGTTCAAAACAATGTGAAACGATTACAATATACAAGGTTTTCTGACAAACTAAAGCATTGACATGCTATGTTCTACCACGCGAAACTATGGTAACGTGAGGATGAGTGCGTGCAAAGTTATGTTACTATATGTACATAACTGTTCATGATGTACAAATGACTATTATTATGCCTAAGCAATTGGTTCCAATGTAGTACCCTTCTTGATTGTTGCCCAACCGATCAAACGCCAATGCTTTTCAATACGTCTTGACAAAGCGATCTTTTCGTTAACTTCCGTACACGCTGGAGAGGTCAACTGTAGACGAGCCATATCGGCTTTAACAGCAACAACACGGGCACCTGTGGCGGTGGAACCAATGTTGACCATTAATACCTCATTAACGTCCAAGTTTCTGACCTTGGCTTGCTTTTGGTTATCAGTCTTGACACCCAATAGACGACGTAGCAAGAAGTAGTTAATCTCGATATCGGTGTAAATGCTGGGCAAATGTCCTTTGGCACCGACCACTTGACCGACAAGACGGTCAGCTCTACAAAGCGTTGGGTCGACCTTGGTACCAACACCAATCAAACCACCAGGAACGGCGAACTTCAGGTCATTATGTTCGGCAAATAGCGAAACGATGTTGGAGAAAATAGGTTTGCATTGAATCTTGCCTTGTTCATCTTTAGTAACGATACCGGGTCTAATCTCGATTTCGTCACCTAGCTTGAAAACACCCGTCAAAATCGAACCACCAGCTACACCACCCTTTAGATCCTCAATCTCTGCACCAGGCTTGTTGACATCGAAAGAACGGATAACGATCAGACGAGGAGAAGCTGTGAAATCTCTTGGTGGTACAGGGATGGATTTAACAATAAACTCATTGACAGCATCAATGTTGTATTTCAGTTGAGCTGAAATAGGCACCACTGGGGCACCATCGGCGATAGTACCTCTGATAAACTTGAGAATCGAGTTATGATGTTCTAAGGCACTTTCCTCCCGCATCAAATCTACCTTATTTTGGAGAATGATGACGTGCTTCAGTTTCATGATTTCGATGGCGGCCAAATGTTCAGAAGTTTGAGGTTGAGGACAGGATTCATTACCAGCAATCAGCAGGAGAGCTGCGTCCATGACGGCAGCACCAGACAACATGGTACTCATCAGAATATCGTGACCTGGGCAGTCCACAAAAGAAACGTGGCGTACCAGTTTGTAACGTCCACTACATCCGGGGCGTTGACATTTTGGACTGATTTCTTTGTCAGATTTGAATGAGCGGTAACAGTCTGGCTCTGGACATGATGAGTCATCACACTTGTAAATCTTGGCATTGGCGTAACCTAACTTAATTGTAATGTTACGCTCCAGTTCATCCTTGAAACGCACAGTCTGCACACCTGAAATAGCTCTGACCACCGTCGATTTACCGTGAGCGACATGACCAATGGTACCGATGTTGATAGTTGCCTGTCTGTTGATGATCTCCGGCGAGAGAGGATTTAGAGCTGTGAAATCTGGGTTTAGTGGCTGCTCCGGTAGGCCCCCACCTTCTTCGAATTCGCGCTTGCGTTTTTCCTCGTCTGACTCAAAGTCGTCAACACCGCTGAATGTGACGCTCTTTTTGGGTTTTTCCTCCTCATCATGCTCTTGATCCTCCAGACCTACATCCTCCTCGTAGTCAATGGGCTCGTCGTTACCCAAACTGTTGCCCAGCTTGTCATTATAAACCATGGTAGGCTCTTGATCTTGCAACTCAGCTACCATTCTGTCTGTCTTAAAATATGACCTGGTCTATATCCAAATTCAACGGCTAAAACTGAAATTTAAAAAATTTGACGGGATAAATTTCACAACGCTTGGGAAATGGTAATACCAAGTACTGAAAACCCTCTTAGGACGATTGATCAAGATTGTTCGTTCAACTAAAGACAGTTTTCGTCCACAATTCAGCTGAGTTCTCTAATAAAAATTTTTTTCAAGATACCTCGAATCGCTATATACGGAAGAGAGGCACCAGAGAGCGTCATTTTATGAAAAAGTGATGAAGGTTTCCATCAATCTAGTTTTGGTCAGTCGAAGGCTATTAAACTCATCCGTCACTGATTTACTGTGTTATTTCTCTCTATTTTAGGCAGTGTTGTCTATCATATATATATATATATATATATATTCGTCAAGTGTCGCTGCTTTTATACCGTGGGATTGAACGCAAATTCGTTCATCAAAATATCCACATCTTTCCAAACAGTGTCAGATTCCCAGTTATCCCAATGATCCATCGGCGTTGGTGAGTTGCTCCGGTGGGAAGACGAGATTGTAGTAGCTTCTTGTACCTCTGGTCCATCACGTGTGATGAACCGTGCATCAAAGAGATTTCGATCGATCAAAGCATCAGGAGTGAACACTGGAGGACCAGCGGCCAGTGGCTGTTGTGCAACGTCAACATGTCCGTACTGATTGGGGATTGATGGAATGCTGTCGGTGGCAGGAGTGAGAAGCCTTTTATTAAGTACGTTTCGTAGCGACACGACGTCCGTCGGCTCGGTAGTCGACGTGGTCGGCTGAATGTTTCCGATCGGGGCATTTATGGGCTCGGGATCCAATGGGATGGTCTTGATCAATTTTCTAGCATTTTCTTCCGCTTCCTGTGTTCCTGATAACCTTCTATCACGCTTCCCTAACTCATTTTCACCCAGGCCCCCGTCATCGTCGGAGTCAGATCGTTGTTCTCTCTTTAGCTTAGCCATCCCACATTTTTCTCGCAGTTTGTACAAACAATCGAAGAAAACACTAGCGGCCATCCTTGACTTTATGGTAATGTCCAAATTGAAGTCTTTACCTATTTGCAAACGATCATGGGATTGCTGAGCATCCCACTGACTATGCATGTTGCCAAACATGCTCCATATGCTTCTCATAATTCCTGAGGATCGATACGCCATATCGTATTTGAGTACAGAAGCGTTAAGCGTTAATGTAACAGCTTGTTGGTAAACTTTCCTTCCCAACTCTAAATTCAAAACCGGACGCAACGAAGAGTGTGAGAGTTTGCTGATGATACACGCTGTTTGCCATATGTTGATAACAAAAACCCCCGGAAAAAATTTGATAATCTTAGGATCCGCGTCACACATTGAAGTCGTATGTATCAAAAGTTCCATGGATGCATTGTACACTTTTACAAATCCTTGCTTGACTTCAAAATTCATCTCGGCATCCCTTACCGTTATTTCAAATCCAGTACCCTCTGTTGTGCTTTCGAATGGCTTCACCCCTGTGAAGCAATACGTTAACAAATGAACTTTGGCCACTAGCAGCAGAAATTTACGAATGTCGTCCAAAGAACCTTGTCGCAGTCTAATTTCAAGTTCTGCCAATTGTTGTTCTAAAACATGTAAGAGTGGCAGCTTCTGCTCACCTCCAACCATCCCCAAGGCATTGACTGGGTTTGAATTCATTGTTTTGGTGAGTTGGTTTTCGAAGTGAGCAATATGCATCATCTGCTTGATTGACTCTGGAACTGTGGCATGACCTCGCGGGCTATCAGATCTTGAGCTAATTCGGCAGGAACTGATTACAGTATGGTCGAAAGATACAAAAGCTGGAAAGCCAAATGACGATGCAATGGTTTGCGATACGACGTTACAGCAAATCCAAGTTCTTACCTGTTCCTGGACGTGATCAGAATTTGTTGTAACATACTCTTTTGAAAACTCGGCACAGTTCAGACCCACCCTAATTGCTTGAAACATGGCCGATCCCATAGTATTCCATGAGGTGTCCGCACTAAGTGAGGATGTGAGCGGTGGCCAAAAGGTGTACAGCAGAAAAGCTTGCACTGAGTACACTGACGCCACATTTAACACGGGTTCGTCACTTTCAGTGGGAACATATCTAATGATCGGTGATATTGTAATTTCGGCCAGGATAGACTTGACCAATTTGGACAGTTTTGTCATGGTGCCAGTGCTCCTGAATTTTCGACGGAGCCCTACAAGCATTATGACCCAGAACAGACAAGGTGATAGATTAAAAATTCTTTCGGGCCCCTTGGATACATCTACCACAGGCAGGAAAGGATGATACCGGTGAACAAATTCGGTATATATTTCAGCAATGTCCTCGGTCGACATATAAACGTCACCAAGCGATTTTGGGGCGCATCGCAAAAGTTCGCTGCTCGCAGCTTCTTCCTCAAGTGCAGTTGAGGTGATTGGAATGCCTGGTGTAACGTGAAATTCTGTCTTAACACTAGGACTGTCGTCGGCCGATGTCAAGGCTTCATCACTTCTGGAGTCAGGATTGGCACGTCGCAGTTTTTTCACTTTTTCCTTCGTGAAGTTACTTTGATCGAGCAGTGCTTGCTGTTCCTCTTGTATCTTCTTCAGGATTTCGTCTGCGTCCAAGTTACTCAACGATTTTGTTAATTCTTTGAATCGTTGTTCAATGGCCTCATTTCTAACCCTTTTATAAGTCCTTCTAAAGTCCTTCTGTAAAACACACGGGATCTTTTTTTTCTGACACCTGGTACATGGTTTCGGAGCCTTCTCGTGAGCGTCGCACTTGGACTTTTGTTGTCGGCACTCTACACAAGCAAGTTTCTTGCGCTGTTTTGCCTGCCCAGGAGTCAACACTTCGTCGAAACTGGATGGTTTCACCTCCGAAAAAGGTTGAGGATCTGACATTAGACGCTACCAAGCAATTTAAAAGACTGATAGGTGCGTGATGTCGATGTTTCCTTTTTTGTATATTCGAGTTCTGCACAGCGATGAGCTAGCTATTATAAAATATAAACTTTGTCTAATTAGAAAACTTGATGGGAAAACCCATTCTGATGAGTTCAAGATTGACGTGCACACAATGGGTGCTTGGCTGATGTATAAGGCATCCAGTTCGGATGTCAGGTTATGCTGGATCTCTGCATTTTTGCGATTGACATCCTATGGCTTAACCAACCAGATCCTGACGCTGTTTTTGAAGGAAATTGGTATTTCGGACAAAGAAATGGGCTGGTTTATGTCCTTAACACTGGCAGGAGACGTTTTGATCTCTTATATACTGACGTGGCACGCGGATGACTGGGGTAGACGCCGAATTCTTACTTACGGGGCGATCATGATGATATTGAGTGGGGTGGTGTTCAGTTGGTGCGAAAACTATTACATTCTACTTGCATTTGCGATCTTCGGAGTTATCTCGCCCTCGAGTGACGAAGTTGGACCCTTCAAATCCATAGAGGAATCTATGCTGGCCCACCTCACGCCCCACAACCGTCGTCCTGAGATATACGCAATCCACTCCATGGTCAGTATTAGCGGAAGTGCTCTGGGTTCCATCAGTTGTGGCTGGTTTCTTCAAATCTTGCAAGATTGCAACATAATAGAGACTAGTTTAAATCGTTACAAGGCGGTTTTTGTGCTTTACACGTTGCTTGCTGTTGGGAAGCTATTCTCCATTCTTCTGCTGTCAGATGCCGCCGAGTTAGACGCACACCACCAGGAGGAAGATGACGTACGGCAGGTGCTCGATGAGACGGCTCCACTTGTTGATACCAGCATCAAAAAAGTGTCCAAGATGGCACCAGAGACCTTTTCCGTCATGTCGAGACTCCTATTCATTTTCATGCTCGATTCTTTCGGGTCTGGCTTCATGACCAGTGCATGGACCGTTTTCTATTATTCCATTGTTTTTGGACTTGGTCCTGCAGCACTTGGGTTGCTCTTTTTTGTCGCTAAGATCGTCATGGCGTTGTCTTCATTACCTTCATCGAGTATCGCCAGAGTTTTTGGCCCTGTCAAGGCAACTTTGATCGTACAGATTCCATCTGCTCTATTTTTCATGGCCATTCCTTTTTTTGAAAGTCACATATTCCTATCGGTATTGTTTTTCAATCTCTACAACTTAACGACTGCTATGGATGTCATACCCCGCCAAATATTACTCACGAACATAGTGAAACCTCGAGACTTGACCAGGGTAATGGGGATAGTCAACATTGGTAAAACTTTCGCACGCTGCATCGGTCCTATCTTCACCGGATTACTGGCAGATCGGGGTCTGCTTTGGTGCTGTTATTTGATTAGCGGGGCTTTTGTGATTCTAGCCGATTTAGTTCTCGCTATTTCATTCATCGGCATTGACGCGCATGTACTTAAATCGACAAATAGCTGAATAGAGAGATTATTTCTCAATTCAGCTAGGAAGTTTAATATCACTACCAGCTGTTGAAGTCTTGGAGCGGGGGTGGCAAAGGAGTTGTATTCGCCAAAAAGATTTCACGACCAATCCTCCTCCTGTCTTCGCATTTGATAGATATTTCTGTAAATTCTGTCGTTGTTACGGACCCTTTGCGCTTTGACCTGCTCCTGTCCGTCGGACTTGAGCTAATTTCTGAGTTGGTTGTGCTCTCCGTGTAATCTTCAGTATTGGAGTCTCCCCATGCGCTGACAGCATCCTTACAGTGTATCAGCTCGTTCGCTAAGGTCGAGTCATCTCCACAGCTCTTCATCTGTCGAAACATATCAGCTGTAGAAGCAAGGACCTTTGTACCTTCCAAGTGGAGCGCACTATTAGCATTTTCTCTGTAAGGCAGACAACAAACTAACTCATCGAGAACCCATTTCAATGCCAGTAAAAAACGTTTTCCTTGTTTAAATTGAGATGTTATAGTGAGATCACATCGATCTAAATCTAGGCTATACCCGATTCCAAACCCTTGCGAAACAGGGGGGTTAATTCCAAATCCGATTGTAGCTGAACTGCCACAATGTGCAGCAATAATTTCAGGGCTCGATATTGGGTCTAAAAGTTGATTTTCAAACACAGCAGATGAAACTTTTAAGTCAGTTTCACTTAATTCAAGATTGAATTGTTTGTAATTTTGATAAAGGTATTTGAGCGTATTATAATGTTTCTCAAACCCTTTACCACTTCTCGAGAAAATGACATTCTGTCTGTGTTTCTCGCAAGCCATTACAAATCTGGCCAATTTGGACCGCTTGTCTAAAAGACTGGAACTGAAGAGTTGACACAATTCAGATAAGGATTGACTTTGAATGGGAAGAAACGAGGACCTAGAATTTCTAAATGATCTGGTAGAAATTGGTTCGAACGTAAACGTCATTTTGCCGTAGAGGACGTAATGGGCAATCTGTATAGCAACTTGGATCATAGAATCGGAGTGAATACCCAAGGTATGAGCTATCCTTATTCCATATGGAATGTTCTTGTGCACTACTTCATGCCTGCATATTAGATCAATCAGACTTGTTTCAGACATCAAGATGCTATTCTTTAACGTATTGCAAAAGTTCCATTCAATTTTCTTTGGCGCGCGAGGTTTTGGGCCACCTTTGACCGCTTGTGCGGGCCAAAGCGAAAAGAGAGGATCCTCGTTTATTTCACGCGCGAGCCTAAGCACTGAGTCTGCATAAATATCAGAGGCAAACCTCAGTACAGCAGAGCCATCGCATGTAAAGGAATCCCATATAATGGCTGCTTTGGCGTCTTTCGTTATGATCAGTTGTAGTTTGTCGTACCATCGTGAGCAACATGACCCAACTTGTCGCCCGCTTTTGTCATCAGTTGCGCTAGTCCCGTAGAAAAATCGCTCGCATTCCACCGATTCACTCTGTGTCGGAGAAGATTCATCTAAAATTAAAGTGAACAATGCGGAGTCTACTGCCAAGAGTTGATCATGACATTTTTTCTTCAAAATTCCCCTAGCATGTTTCCAACGTCTTAAGGAGTATGCTGTGAAACTTCCTACGGCTGTGGCCTGATGTAAATGTTCATCTTTGAGAGAATCAGCCACTATAGCTTCAAGGACATGCGACATGGTTGTATCATCGTACAGCGGGCAGTCTGCCTCGTCAAGCACGTCCACTGCATAATATTGGCCTCGCGATATAACTATGACGTGCTTTGAACCAGGAAAATTCTCTTTCGTGATGCTACTGTGGTCTAGACCCTCGTTTTCGGGGTGCTCGAAGGGCAACGTTTCGTCGAGATTTTGGATATCTATCGGAAGAAGCGCAGGGCATCGTGTGGTAGCGAAGAGGTCCGTGTACGGCTTCATAGTAAGTGGCTCTCCGGAGGGTCCCTTATCTGGTTCTAACACATTGTGTCGCAGGGCGGATATGAATTTCAAAGCAGAGTAACAGAGAACAGCCGCACGGTCATGCTGGGAGATGTTTTCATCCGCATCTTCTGCGAGCAGCAAAAACGGATTTCGGGGCAAGACGTCACCTTCGACTTCTCGGGTCAAAGAGTGATTGTATATGTCCAACTGTAAGTCATCTAACTGATGTGATCCTTTGTGGTTGAGCTCCTGCAGTTTTGTCTGGAGTTTTTGGGCTGCTTCGGAGACCAAGAAAGTCGATACTGCCTTGTATAGCTTGTAGCCATTCTCGACGCAGCGAAGAGGTCTATGGTATCCATCTGCAACATTAAGTGGCTTGATGCTCTCCTCCAGCTGTTCAAAAGTAGAGTTCAAATCCGGTAAAGGAAGGGTTGGCAGCGTATCTTCTAATTCGAAGGTGGCCGTCATGAGAGCAGATAATGTGTGGATACAAATCGAAGGAAGATGTGGCCATATCAGGGTTTACATGCCTGATATTTCATCTTTATATATATCGAAGGCATTGTTGTGGGGTCATCAATTTAAATGACACTTTCTTAGTTGACCCGGGTGTCAGTAAAACCAAAGACGATATCAAAAATCTCAAGCATATCGTTAAACATAAAGTGTTACTCCGAATTCCATTTGTCTATTCTAATCGATGGGGCTTTAACCTTTCAATGTCGAGTCCGTAGTGAGTCTAGTAAAATACCTGGTAATTTGAATTACTATGCCCTCCCCAATTTGTGTCTCGATGGGAGATGAAAGTCTCGAGCTACAATAATGACACCATCATTTTTTGAGTCCCCTGATCAGTTGTTTGTCAACGAAAGGAGGGATTTTGAGTCCGAAGCAATTCTGGCGGGCTGTTGTCCTGCTCCTACCTTCTGAGGAGAGATACCACCATTGTTCTTCCGAATCTAATTAATGGGAAGCGCAATTCAAGCGGTATGAATAGGTGGGGGTGTTGACTGGGTTATATAACTGATTTCTACATTTGGTGAACCCGTGGCAAGTCGTCAGCTCAAAGTTACTGTTTTTCACAGCATATTTGACATTAAAAAACTTTAGTGCTTAAAAAAATGTGCGTTGTACAAGACTCCTAACTGTTACTGACACTGTAAGCCAGGGTAGAGCGTACTGCAGATTCAAGACTGCACGATGCTTATAAACAAGCTACTCACAGTTGATGTTAACATCTTATTAATAGATTTTTCCCTTAGCATCATTATTATAGAGCTAGAAAGTGTACAAATACAAAGAGATAGTAGAACCCCTGAGCGTAATGATTTTAACGGTTAGACTTGGCAACACGTTCCAATTCGTCCTTCTTCTTGATGGCGTAAGAGGTAGAAGAACCCTTGGCAGCGTTGATCAATTCTTCAGCCAAAGTTTCAGCAATGGTCTTGATGTTTCTGAAAGAAGATTCTCTGGCACCGATGGTCAACAAGGCAATGGCTTGGTTGACTCTTCTCAAAGGAGAAACATCGACGGCTTGACGTCTGGCAGCACCACCACCACCGACTCTGGTGGTGTCTTCTCTTGGACCGGTGTTGGTGACGGCGTCAACGACGACTTGCAATGGGTTTTGGTCAGTCAAGACGTTGATGATGTCCAAAGTGTGCTTGACGATTCTGACGGCCTTCAATTTCTTACCGTTGTTTCTACCGTTCATCATCAAAGAGTTGGTCAATCTTTCCAAGACAGGGCACTGGGCCTTTCTGAATCTCTTGTTGGCGTAACGACCAGCGGTGTGAGGCACAAAGATGGATTGGCCGATTTGGATGTAGTCCACCAAAGATGGGTCCTTGACTTGGACTTCTTGGAAAGACCATTTGTTGAACAACTTGATCTCGGCTTGAGCCCTTTGGACGTCCTCTGGGATGGCGGTAGCCAATTCAACAGGGGTGAATTCCTCAACGACTTCGAACTCTTCTTGTTCTTGAACTTCGACTGGAACTTCTTCGTGCTCAGACATCTTGGCTTTGGGTTCTTTCCGTACTGTGGGTATTAAACACTATGGTGAACTAGGACTTATTTTGTTGAAATTTACCCAATATCTCTTGACAAACCGGGAAATGGTGACTGTAGCAGCGGGACTAGGTGGAGTCCCGGACAGAAGCTAGACGGGGCCCGTCGAGGGCTAGGCCGAAGCTGGCGCCAGCTAGGCGGGGGTTTGCGGAATGTCCCGGTGGTATTCCAGCGAGCGCTTCCCACTGCCGGGCGGTGGAGCGTGGCTCCCTAGGCAGAGCTCCTTGCGGCTCCGCCCAGCACTCTACCTAGACGGTAATTCCGCTTGGTAGGCTCTCACTAGCACGCAGAGACAGGGCGATTTGGGACTCTTTTTTTCGAAGCGTCGAGGACGCAAATATCAATTTTTTCAATTTTCATAATAAATTTCAGAAAATAAAAAAGTCGCTCCAGGATGTACGGATGTTTTGAGAAAGCAGTCACAACCTTTCGGAGTGCTGGACAGATCCACCTACCAACTCCCATTCTAGTCATGGAGAGTCGTCGGTATCTTCGGCCCATTCCTCATACCACCACGGTTGTTGTGGAAGAACAGTGACCTTTTCTTCACCGACCTTGATGTAGAGTTCAGAAGTATGGCTTTCAAAAGCCTTTTTGAAATGTTCATTCCGTAGTACTGCCACTCCACGGTCTTTCTCGAAGCACAGCAACACGCCAGCAGGCCGCTGACGCTTGAACTTGGAAGATGGGGTTGCAAATGGACTCGACCCATTTAGTGACTGTGGGCTGGTCATTGACGATTCGTCGGAGTCGCACCAGATTTGAATGTATTTCTCTGAGCCCGACAGCTTCTTCAACGTAGGCCAGGCCTGCAAGACGACGGGCACGGCCCGCTTTCGCAGAATGCCAGTCGCGTACGTCCTGGCCGTTAGTTCTTGGCCCACGTAGCAGCCCTTGTCGAAACTTACAGCGTTCGGAATGAAGTCGAAATTTAACTCTAAAGGCAATGAGGTCTCTGGTTTGAAATCGCCCACGCCGTCCACATAGCCATGTGCAAGACGCTCGTATCGTACCTGCTCCGCTCCAATCTTTTGAACTTGAAACTCAAATGGTAGCTGGGCGGCATTGATAATGTCATGTAAATCGGTGACGTCGGCCTTGGTCACTAAACGGAAAACCTGGGGGTTCGTCGGGCTCTCGTGAAGCACCTCCGTACTTCTGGGGTCGATAAAGCACGCCAAAACCCTCGCCTGATTTCCTTCAAAGAAGGTCGTCAATACATGTTTGGCGAAGTTTAGGGCAGCCTCGGGGGCCTTGAGCGTTTCCATGGGATTGATCAGATTTGATAACCAAGGGTTCTCTTCCGAGATTCCAGATGGGAAAGCTATAGACAGATACCATGTTTTGAGGCTCTCAAACGGTTCTGCTTTACTTTTCACCTTACTCACCAGGGTATGGGATTGAAAGATTTGTCCCACTTGTGGGATGAGGCTGCGGTCCATCTCAACGAGATATTCCGGGTACTTTCGAGATGCCGTATCTTCCATCCATATTGGTGTGGGATATATTACTGCGTCCGTCATCAACTTCCCTTTGCTATTCAACAGGGTAGTGTAGGTTCCAAATCGTGAAATGTACGGACCATGGGCGCCAAACTCTTTGAAAACTCCCCAGTTTCCATTCGCCATGTCGAAATCGGCAACACTCTGGTATTCAGCTGACTCTTCATCCTCGACCGATATCGTTGTCAGATTTTTCTTCACATAGGTGGGTAACATCTTCGAGGTCACCAGCCCGTTAATGAACTTAACAGCATCGGGTCCCTTGATGTGCAAATAACCCTTATTCGGCAGCTCGCAATAGTCGATCCGGGCTTGTGAACTAGCATAACGAGCGAACGGGGCTCGAAAGAGCCATCTAGCACCCAAAAATGCCATACTGCGATGGGCTAGTTAGTTTTAGTAATTTAAGGCAGTTATAATATTAAGGCAGGTCTTTACTTTGTTAAGGGCAAGATGTGATATAAAACTGTCAATCAGGGAAACCGGAAAAACAGGGTTCAGCAGGGGGCCCGCACACTGCCGGCTATGATCAGAGTAGTGAACTTCAGAGGCAAAAATCGCCCCCGGCTCCTTATAGTAAGGTCTTGTTATTTGTATTTTGAATACTATTTGAATATAAAGAGTCGATGTTCTAAGGATTTGATGGGTGACAAAATCGTTACACATACCGTTGGAAGGGTACATGGACCATAAAAAATAAATTGAAATCTTACCAATCGATTAATGCGGTCGCATTCAATTTATAACAATGCCCTTTTTAGAAATATCATCATCATCATCATAAAATGTCTTTTTTTGTCTTCAAACGCACGCTCTATTTGGTAGGAGAATCTAAATGTTCGTTTCGCTTGTGCTGTACATGGTGTTTAGTAGTAAGAAACAATAAGGGTTTATCGAAAATTTACTACTCTAATTAGTTAGCTTCGGAAGCCAACTTCTCAGCCTTAGCAACAACATCTTCAATACCACCAACCATGTAGAAAGCGTTTTCTGGCAAATGGTCGTACTTACCATCCAAGACAGCCTTGAAAGAGGTGATGGTGTCCTTCAATCTGACCAATCTACCTGGGATACCGGTGAAAACTTCGGCAACGGCAAATGGCTGAGACAAGAATCTTTGGATCTTACGGGCTCTTTCGACGGTCAATTTGTCTTGTTCAGACAATTCGTCCATACCCAAAATGGCAATGATATCTTGCAAAGACTTGTAGGCTTGCAAAGTCTGTTGGACTTGAGAAGCAACGTCGTAATGCTCTTGACCAACAACGGAAGCGTCCAAAAGTCTGGACTTGGAGTCCAATGGGTCGACAGCTGGGTAGATACCCAACTCAGAGATACCTCTGGACAACACAGTGGTGGCGTCCAAGTGCGCGAAAGTTGTGGCGGGGGCAGGATCAGTCAAGTCATCGGCTGGCACGTAAACGGCTTGAACAGATGTGACGGAACCCTTCTTGGTGGTGGTAATTCTTTCTTGCAAGAGACCCATATCGGTAGCCAAAGTAGGTTGGTAACCGACGGCAGATGGAATACGACCTAGCAAAGCAGACACTTCGGAACCGGCCTGGGTGAATCTGAAAATGTTGTCCACGAAAAGCAACACATCTTGTCCCTCTTCGTCTCTGAAATATTCGGCAATGGTCAAACCGGTCAAAGCGACACGGGCACGGGCTCCTGGAGGTTCGTTCATTTGACCGAACACCAAGGCGACCTTGGATTCACCTTCGAGGTTGATGACACCGGTTTCACGCATTTCACGGTACAAATCGTTACCCTCTCTGGTTCTTTCACCGACACCGGTGAAAACAGAGAAACCACCATGGGCCTTGGCAATGTTGTTGATCAGTTCTTGGATAAACACAGTCTTACCGACACCGGCACCACCGAACAAACCAATCTTACCACCACGGGCGTATGGAGCTAGCAAGTCGACAACCTTGATACCGGTTTCCAAAACTTCGGCAGCAGTGGATTGCTCGACGAAAGCAGGAGGCTCGGCGTGGATAGGCTTCTTCTGCTTGGTCACGATAGGACCACGCTCGTCGATAGGCTCACCAACAACGTTGATGATACGACCTAGGGTTTCTCTACCGACTGGAACCGAGATTGGAGCACCGGTGTCCTTGACGCTTTCACCACGAACGAGACCTTCGGTACCGTCCATAGCGATAGTTCTCACCGTGTTTTCACCCAAGTGTTGGGACACTTCCAACACCAGCTTTCCTTGCTTGGTGTCGATCTCCAAAGCATTGAGAATTTCTGGCAACTGGCCTTGTTCGAATTGAACATCCACAATGGCACCGATCACAGCACGCACCTTACCGGCGGCCGCGGCTTGAGTCGCTAGAGTTCTGACGGCGGACATACCTGCGCGTCTCGCAGCGTACAATCTGGGAAGAACCATGGTCACAAGAGCACTGAGGACAGAGAGATGTGATGTGCGTTGGTTCGCTCTTTGGGAATCCTACAAAATAAAAGAAGTTATAGTTGGGAAAAAAGACCACGGTTTTTTTACTAGTTATATTATACTCCTAACACACCCGAGAAAAAGTCGCGTGTCATCATCTACGAGCTGCTGCCCACAGAAGCATTTTCATTGGCCAAGGCACGCGATTTGATTGGTTGGCCGCGATGAGAGGGAAGGGCCAAGGTACAGGGAGCCGCAAGCGAAGGCGATTGCAGTAGGACAATGAATGAGTTTATATCTAGTGCAACTGGGGTGTATAATGCAGAAACATTGGTTTTTTTGGATGTCTGGGGCGGGAGATAGCAAGACGAGCGCGTTACAGAGAGTGGGAGACCAGCTAGACGCCGCGGGTACCATGGATAAAAGCGCGAAGGATGAGGAAGCAGAAGGCTAGTAGAGCAGGCCACTGCCCTGTACCGATTCAGCTACACACACCGAATAGCTAAGCTGCTTTCGTCACTGTCTACGAATTGAATTCGAGGTTTGTAGTTGGCGTTAAGGCGTTCACACGGTGGGCACGCGAGTGGTGGTGGTTGTGGTTTCAAAAGCTCGTGGTAGACAATGGGTAGTAGCGGCTTGCCAGCGCGACCCGCCTGTAGATAAGCACTGCCGTTATTTTTCTCGTCGTGACCGGGCACTGACACCTCTATATCACGTGCACGGTATCGGCGCCATCTAGTCGAACATCTACCCGAGTACACTAGTCGCAAGGGCCCGCCGGCGGCCGTCGCGCCTAGAGCGTTGCAAACTGCCTATCATAAATCTATTCTCACCGGAGCATGCTGTCGATCTTGCGCTGTGCAGTCTGCAAGATACAGCGTATCTCGTCCGGTTGCCGTATATAGAACACCTCGTCGTGCTTGAATTGTTGAATTGGGTCCGCGTCAGAGTCGTCGGCGTCGTTAGCCTGATCAACGTCGGCTTTCTCAACCATATTGAAGTAGTCCTTAGCGCACAAAATTTGCATGTCGCCTTTTTCCGCTAACCGGTTCCATTGTCCTGGGCTCATCGCCTCCATGTGTCTTCTTCGCTTGGTAGTACAAGAGTTCTTGCGATGAACCACGAATGCGAAAGTGCAGATAGTCTTACATGCACTGCAAAAGATGTCGTCATCGCCGTCATGGTCGCTGTCATTTTCAACATCGTGTATGTATTCGTCGTCATAACCTGTGTTTTGGCTCACTGTCACCCGTACATCAACGTGAGTATTTAAATCGATGTGTCGACGTGTAAACCCCGTGGCCAAATTTTGCGTTGCCAAAACACTCCCCAGCTGGTCCAAAGTCTTAATCTCCTGGTTGAACATTCGCAGTAGCTCTGCATGACACTTGCGCACCAGCGCTTCGTCAAATTTCTTAGGGTTTTCGATATATTCCACCAAAACGGTCAGCATCAGCTCCCACATATCAAACACACATCTCTTACCCGTATGTATATAGTCCCTGGTAGCTTCCACGCCGTAGGGGAGCCATAGATCAAGTGTGAAGTTTACAGCCTCGTTGAAATTGTAACCAGTATTGAAACCGGAATGATAGCATTTAGGGAACGTAACGATATACTCCCCTGGGTATTGAACTGCCTTAAAGCAACTGATGTTGGCCTTTTGGAATTTTTCGTCGTAGGGCGCTATCAGTGTGACCAACTGATGTAGTAGATCTGGCTGTTTTTGGAATAAGTCCGGGGCAATGTTTCTCATTAGTTCATTAAACTTCTCGCACGAACTCTCGGGAATGCTATACCATACCTTTGGATCTCCTTCATGTTGGTAGTTTGCACTCAGCGTGTATTGATCCTCCAAGTGCCAACAGAAAGTGGAGAAGGTCGATCCGATGTACATCCAAGGAACTGTCATGCCCGATATTTTCCTGCCGAAAATGGATAACAGTGATCCTTTGGCACTTGGTAAATTCACCAAATTCATAGGGTGTGTGATATACTCTTTGTATTTTTCCATCTCGCCAGGATCATTTTGGATCTGATCGGGTACAAACTCTGCTGTAGGAAACCCAGTCATTTCACCAGGACCTGCGTTATGAATATCAGCCCCGTAACGTATAGGGCTAGATCTTTCTATCTGGTAAACTTTTCCCCAGAACATTCTTTCCAGCTCCTCTAAATCCTCAAGCTTATCTCCATTGGGCCAGAGCTCAGTATCAAATTCCTGGCACTTAGCTTGGAACTCCTTCCTGGAGTAGAATTTATTTTCTTCTTTAAAGCCATAATAACCATTCCCAAAAATGCAGTTGTTACAAACCCATTTACCTCTCGGTACCTCATTGAGCGGCGGGTCAAGACAAAAGATGTGGAAAGGCTTGTCACAGGAGTCGCACAAAATGGTGCGTGACTGGTGGGATGTTCGGCTGCACATCGTACAGCCTTCTTCATCGTCGTCATCCTCCGCCGAGTCATTATCCTCCGAGTCATTAAGTAAGGACTTGGGGAACTCCTCGCTATATATCACATTCGATAGCAGCGATGCATGACCACCGTGAGCCTCCATCTTGCGTTGCATAAAATCGTAATAGGGTGCAAGAACTTGTAAGAAAGTGGACCGTAGCTCGTCTGCACTGGCATTCAATACGCTAGATATCTGTTTCCACAAAGCCATATTATCGCTGATGCTACTCAAGGGAGCCATGATGAGCTCTGACGTATCTCTGGATTGTTCTTCGTCACCAAGTCGCCGAGACCGGGGCCTCTTGCGCCCGGAATATGACAGGCCAGATGACTGGCTCTCTTTCTTGATGTCTTGATTGAAAAACCGCACAACCGCTATGAAAAGGTCATAAAAATAAACCTTGCCCCCTGGCAGCTCTAAAAACGGTTTGGCAAGCTGGAAATCGGGTCTCCGTTTCCCCCGCAGATAATAGTTGTTCAACTGCTTCATCATGAATAGACGTCCCCGGTTCAAAATATTGAGCTCGTTCAAATACTGCAATCTGACTCGAAATTTGAAATTTTCCTGGTCGATGGATAGCGGTGGCTTGAAATCCTCATGCGGGACCAGTTTAATCATCCCATATTTGTGACCCAAAAGACGAACACTGGGTTTTGATAAAAATCCGATCGGATCCTCCATTTCACTTTGTGAAACGGATAAAATAGGAATATGCTCCAGCTCAACCATTTTGAAAAGTAAATCCACTCAAAAAACCGTTAGAATGATCGAGGATTTGTTGATATTCAGTTTTCTTTGATGTGCCGTGAAAGTGAAAGATGACCAGGTTAATCTAATTTAATGCACTTAATCAAGTCAATCATCCTTTATTAATGAACACACTTTTGAAAGCTCACGAAAGTTAATAGATCGTATCCACACCCTTACTACGTTTATATCGAATAAGTAGACACATTATGGGTTACACTTTGGCTATTTTAGGCTGTGGTGTTATGGGCCAGGCTCTTTTGTCTGCCATCTACAACGCGCCAGCGGCTTCTCCAGAGACCAAAGAGTTTTATCCGTCAAAGATCATCACCTGCAACAGTAGCAAGGGTTCTGCTGGTAACGTAGAAGAGTTGATTAAGAGTTTTGGCAAAAGTGCAAACGATATTGAAGTGGAAACCACTTTCGATGACAACAAGAGGGCCGTTAATGAGGCTCAAGTGGTTTTGCTGGGCACTAAACCGTACCTGGCACAAGAGGTGCTAAACAGCGTGAACGTGAGCGAAAAGTTGCTGCTCTCGCTCGTGGCCGGTTGGACCATTGAGCAGTTGGGTGAATACTCCCAATATGTGACTAGAATTATGACAAACACCCCGGCGAAATTCGGCTACGGTATGGCCGTGCTGTCCCATTCCGCGAGAGTCTCAAACCACAACAAATCGTTGGTTAAAGAACTAGTTGGCAACATCGGTGACTGCATTGAGCTACCCGAAAAGAACATGGATGCAGCAACTGCGCTAGTCGGCTCCGGCCCCGCTTTCGTGCTACTGATGATGGAATCCCTTATGGAAAGCGGCATCAAAATGGGCATTCCTTTGAAAGAAAGCAAGCAGTGTGCGATCAAGGTCCTGGAGGGCACTGCGAAGATGGTTGAGAAAACTGGTGAACATCCCAGCGTGTTGAAGCATCAAGTTTGTACCCCTGGAGGCACCACCATTGCAGGTTTATGTGTCATGGAGGAGAAAGGCGTGAGGAGTGGAATCGTCAAGGGCGTGGAAGAAGCAGCTGCGGTTGCCTCGCGCCTCGGAAAGAAATAGATGAGGGAACGCATATAGATTATTACATGATATACCTATATAGGTGAGTTTCAATGCAGATGGGCTTGCTAAACTCTTGATCTTGGCTATATAAGCTGAACTGGCATTGTCTTTAGGTTGTGGATGGGCCTTTATAACTTAGGCCTTCCGCATCACGTTTTCCTTAGCTCACGTTGTACCTTAGCTCACGTTGACCTTAAGAAAAGCAGATTCGTATCCCGAAAGCACTGAAATATTCTACCTATTGCAGCTCACAGACACCAATATATTTGAATACTAACTTTGAAATGGCTGTTCTGTCGTCTGTTAACGTTACTTACTTTCGGGTGGGATTTCTCTCGTTTCTGGCGTTTGCGTGTATCAAGGATGTAAACATCATCCTATCAAATCAATCCGTGCTGATGTTCACCCAAGCCATGCATCTCCCGGCCTTAACGTTGTCCTCTTACAGCGCTCAATTGGGATTGTTTGCCATAATCTTCGGTTTAATGGCCCTCCATGACTTAGTGCCTCTTCTAGAACAAAACAAGATGTTCTTCGAGTCCATCGTTCCACTCAGATTGATGCTGTTCTTCATCCTTACGACCATATCATACTATGTCGAGAGTAACCTCTTTGTTCATAACAATGCCGTTTTCATCTATGGCTTTTGTGAAGTTTGGATCAATTTCCTCATCTTCTCTGCATTGCGAGACGAAAAGAACGAAGAGTTCAAAAAGGCCAACCGCATTGTACTCGAAAGCAGCCCTGAGGAACTGGAACCATTGGCAGAGCTGGAGGAGCTAACTGGCGACGACTCTGTTCAGATAGTGGAGGAGTAGCTCTACCATTTTTGAATGCATTCAAAAACCCTGCATCTTTAGCTATGACGATTATTGTTATAATGAGTTCTCTATATAAACTAAACCTGTGTACCGTTCTCCTTTACATATTCACTAACAATAAAATGTAAAAAGTCCTCCAATTCCTTAAAGTTTGAGAATTTTGTGTTGAATAATGTTGTACCGGAGTCGTTAATATATTTGACTGTCGTACTAGCATTGCAGTAGTTAGAGCTCTCGAGACCAAATTCAATTTCGCCAGCAGACGGCAGCAGTAATGTGAGGTAGGTCCGGGGCTTTCTCAAAATGCTTTCAAACAGTTTGATTTCGCGATCGAGCTTGACAATGTGCTTGTCAAAGCCTTGTTCGCCGAATGTATCGCTAGATTTTGTTTTTTCGATGGTAGAGTCTTTAAGGGTAGCACCTTCAACTACATCAAGCACATACGTTTTGACAACATTCTGTAGCAAGTCCAAGTAGTTGGCATGCCTGAATTTACCCAATATTGGACGCAGTAAAAGCACCTCATGGTTTTGTGATCTGGGGGAGTTCTTAGGAGCGCTTTCGCCTTTTTGCTCCAACACCAAGTTTCTTTTTAATTGTTTTTTAAACATTGTGACCAGCAACATCCTTAGCATCACCAAAATTAGGCGAGCTTTCTTATCATTTGTTTTCGGAGCGTCCTGTTGCCGATTCATGACTATATCATCGGTTAGACTGATCATTTCGAACTCCATCTTTTCGGTAGCAAATTCAACTGTAATTTTGTTTTCATTCTCGATACTGACCCCGTACGATATCAGATTAGCTGCTTCCTTTTTCATATGGAACATCAATTCCTTTTCAAAAATGAAGAATTGTAGTCTTGCAATTTGGCGACGAATGTCCTGTTCCTCAGCGAGATTGTTGCTTGGAATCAAGAGTTCATCTAATGATGTCTCTCCGCTCAATATGTAATCATCTTCTTCTTCGATTTTGTTGAAAATTCTTACCCGCAGAAATCTTTCCTGGTTCAGTCTGCCTAACGCGCTAGCCTGCTGTGTTTCCGATGGAACAATCTCTAATGTATTGTTCTTAGGTTCATGCCTTAGGATAGCTATACCACGCTCTTGCTTGTATCTGGAGCCCGAGTCCTCGTATCCGTACTTGAGCCCTAGCGTCCTTTCGCCCGTTTCTTTATCTTTCATTCTAAACACAACGTCTTTACGGGAAATATAATGAGACAGTTTAGACCAGTAATTCTGTTCTCTCTCCACAGTCAATTCCAGCGCTTTGTGTGTTTCCTTCATCAAAAGACGAGATTCTTCGAGACTCCGTAGTTTCCATCCCTTTGTCACAAGGTTACCTTCCATTATCTCCGACTCCTTCGGTTTTTCATATGGAACCTTTTCAGCATTCAAAGAAGCAGATGGTACAGTTTTCTTCAAAAATGGTGACATAGAAGCAGTGGCTGCTGAAGGCCGAACAGAGGACAGCAAGAGTGATACAAACTCTAACGCCAAAGAGGATTCGTTGAGCGCGAGGTCCAGCGATAGGACGGCATTCTTTCTCAGTTGTTGAAATTGTTCATGTGTCATATCGTTTTCTTCATCTTCATTTAAAGTACCTTCAATCGGTTGTGGTATCAAAATTTGATCCCCTGCACTACCTGTAGCCTCAGAATCATTCATATCAATGTCTATATCACCATTTGCTATTGAATGCGTTTGAGTAGGCTCCTTGGCGATTTCCTCCAGCAGAGCCTCCTCTGAGAGGTCAGCAAATTTAGAACCAGGTCCTCGACTTTGTAATATAATAGGTATTAGTTTATCCAGCGGCAAGTTTCCATAAGTCTCATACGGATTGTTTATCAATGACTGTGAGGCCGCAGGTGTTTGTTCTGTGTTGTTGTCTAGCTGATCTTCGCTTCCTATATCATTTGTAGGCGGGACAAAGGAGGGCAGCGGCCTTATCAGATTAGGATCAATTGCAAGTGGAATCTTGCGGACATCTTCATTCACAACATGATCAGCCTTAGATTGATTTTCTACCATTGACTTGTGGGTCACCTCTGGTTTCCTTTTCTCAGCTATATATCACCGTAAGGCTTATTTTCAAGTTTTGAATTTCCAAATATTGATATAATCTTTTGAGACTGTGAAATCTGTCACTGAGGAGATATTTGCGTGATTAATTCATCTATGTCTTACTTACTCATTAAACGATGGCCAGGAAAGTGCGCTCGCAGTAGCCACCAAGCTTAATAGAAATCACCCAGGTCACCTAAGTCATCCTCGTCCAGATCCGCGAGATCGATAACTTCTTCTGCCTGCTCGAATTGCCCAGAGTCTTTGCCTTTATCCTTATTCCCATTATCTGGGTACCTCATGGCCATTACGCACTCATCATGTAACTGACTGACAAACTTGATTCTTTCGTCAAATAGTTGCTGTGGTTGCTGGGTTGCATAAACATTCAACAGCTCGCTGCTCTCGATATAGCCTTCTTCATGATTGATCTTCGCCTCTATGACACCATCTCTAATAGCTCTAGAAACCATGTACTCTACTGTCTGTTCAGATTCCAAACGCAGCTTCAGGCAAATGTCTTTTAGCGAAATCTTCTTGTAAGTCAGCGAGATTATTCTGATGCCGGTCTTTATTACACTAGATCTTAGTCGGACACAAAGCTGGTAGTTTCCATCATTAAGAAGCTCTTTTTTGTAGGTAGAAATAGCTGATGTGAATTTGTTTAGGTCACCAAGTTTGACGGCTTTGGACAAGTGGTAATAGGGCAGCAAAGACCTTTCCATGTTTTTTTGCTTGAAGAACGACAGTTCTGGAATGTCTCCCATCAACAGTTCTATAACGCAGTGCAATTTATTGGCCTGTTGTAAAAATCCAATGCTTTTTTTGGTATTTGGCGCTTTGCGAATTGCAGCCACCACAAAGTCGTTGGCGCTTGAGTAATCTAGTTGGATAGCGTTTACCTTTGACAAATAGTAATAATAACGGGCTTCCAAGGGGCTGGACACATCGTTGGATCCTGGAAACTCGATTTTGCTGATGAAGTCGGCGGCCGTGTCAACTTCACCAGTTTGTAAAAAGCTTCTCAAAATGAAAGTGATTAGCATTGCCCTTGTTTCATTGTCATGCTTAAGAGTAGCAGTTTTCAAGAACTTGACCATTTCTGCTCTAATTGATATGTCGAAGTTTTGTCCCATAAGCTCGCGTGCCCTGTACAAATAAAACCAGAGCTTGGCATTGACAAGGTCAAGTGTCCGTTCATTGTAGAAATTCAAAACTTTTGGCAAAACCACTTGTGCATTAAAAGAATCTAGAGACTCCACTTGTTGTGAGTCAAGAAGAAATAGTTGCACCATCAGATGCACAAAGCTGTTTACATCTGCAGAAACATCCACAGTATTGCTACCATTCTTAAGTTGATAGAACGCTGCAGGATATTTTTGGCGCTCGTCGCTGGCGTTTTCTACCCTGCTTTTTTGATTATTGTTGATATACTTCAATAGCGGTACCTTAAACCCGGAATCGTCAGGATAGAGCAAGTTCACCACTATAGAAAGGGACTCCTTGTCTAGTAGAGTTCTTAGTGTACTCAATCCACGGATAGCTTTCCAAACAAAGCGTGAGTCCAAGCTTGTCGTAGTTTTAGAGACGTCGGTCAGAAGGTCGATGATTTTGTCGACAGTGGTTTGATTCGACACCTGAGCTTGAGATTCATGAGCAGAATCCACCTCCATTTCCTCGGTCGTCATTAGTACAGTGGATTGATGATTGAAGTTGATTCGATAACCCTCTTCGACTTGAACCTTAATGTACTATGTTTGGTTCATGTTCGTTACGGGTGGCAAAATGTAGGAATTTGACTATCAAGCAATCACGTGGAGGAAACATAATTATAAAGTACTTAACATGAGTACAGCGAAAGTCGTGTCGAAGCTCTCCTGCAATTGCAATTGGATCCGTGATTTGGACGACTGTGCTCCAAACGAGATATAGCTATATAAACTGGAGAAGCACCTAACGCGCGTTATGAGGAACAGGTTTTTTTTTATCGTGTCATTATAGTACAAAATGATGACAAACAGTGCTGGTAACGGCCACATATTCGAGTTAAACGCTGGAGGCTTCGTAGAAGCAGCATAGTCGGGGCCCTGATGGTTAACGAAAGTGGAGAAAAAGCTTTGATTCCAAATGCTGCTGGCTGAAGAAGAATTTGCTTCGCCGCGATAGGTGATACATCATTGTTGTACAAGCTTTCCTGTGTGATACCTGATGGCCCAGTTGTTTCTGTTAATATGATGAGGGCTATGTTGCTTTCTGGTGACTTGTGGCCATGTTTTAGGAGAGGTAGTGGCCTAACCCGTGTGTTGGATCCATCATTGTCTGTAACTACCCTTATAAGTTATTTCCGGGCTTGCCTTGGGAGTTATAGCGTGCTGTTGTGCTATTTGATAACCCAAATATTGATCCGTGGGTGTTGCATAAGGCATTGCTAATTTCATTATGGTCGCTATCGCAGATGCATTTTACATTAAGGGACATCGTAGACGTCAAATTTGACTAAAGGGTAAATTCCAATGGACGTTTTGGTTCTTAGATTATCACCATGCTCTTTTTTTCTGGCCCTAATTTGAAAGAAGTGGATGATGCTGAAAAAGCGAGTATGTGTCTTAGTTTGAGGCTGATGCTTTGAACTTATTCTGGAGTGCAATGTATCGGACCATGTCGTCGTCAGCGGCAAATAGCCTGTCGTATTGTTCCTGTTGTCTGTTAGTAGGCATCTCAGACAACATTTAAGTACCTGGCACAAGTGAATTTTCCCTTCGACTTCTGTGCGTCTCACCGTGACTTTTTTGGCCACAAATGTGGTTATCCAGTACACCAAAAAAACCCGTCCTTATGTAAAAACAGAACGAAAATGACCGGGCCGCGACTGGAGTCTCCAAACTTGACTTCGAGATATCCGAGAACCTAACTAATTTGAAGGCGGCCAGGTCCTTCATATATGTTTCGATTCCTCCGCATCCTCCAGATTGGCAACAACCGCAGATCTATCACTTCGTACTATTCTGACACTATTTGGAGATTAACACCTCGGCACTCACCAAATTATAACAAACCGCTCTCGAACTGTTAGCTTTACCAGATGGGCATCTGCGGCAAGAACATGCTGGCCTACAAGAAGAGATCCAGTTACATTAATTCTGCACGCTCGCCCTACAACGTCCGCTCCATTCTTCTGGAGAGGTTCGGCCAGCTCAACTTATCTAAAAGAAAGGTATAGCCTATAATGTGAAGGTCATTTTCGGCACCATGACAATCATTACGGCTCCTTCATTCAATAAAAATACTCGATTCACATTTTTTGGTATATTAAATTGGAAATCAACTCATATTAAGCATTTGAATGAATTCCATGTCACTGTCCCCATATAATTACACCAATTCAATACTTCGAGACTTTCCAACAGATAATCAGAGTGTCAGACACCATGTAAGAGGCTCACTGGCAAATTACTCGGGTCGATGACTATATAGATTATTAATACCCACGAAGCACATTCTCATACTCTTAGCGATAAACACAAGTTCGACAAGCAGAACTTACAAAGCAAGCGAGAATACTCACCCAAAAGTATCCCGCAACTGTGGTCATTGGATGCCATCCATGAGTGTTGGACATACAAATATCCTTTACATCGTCGTTTGTGATGATTGAATATAGTGCTCAATTCATGTCCCCACACGCATTATCTGCTTGGCCAACCACAGGAATGAACAGGACTGGTGCTTGCTGAACCTTCCGTGAGGGACTGAAAGACGGTTTACTTACTCTTCTGAGCTCTGTTTTGAAAGCAGAGTGCCTGATACAGTGTCTTGTGGTCAACGAGCCGTCAATTTAGCACACACAGAGCTATAGCAGCATTAGCAATGGTAAAGGGAGAGTTTTCGTTAAATGGAGAGCCTCTAGATATAACACAGAAACTAATCCACCGTTACTATAACAAGGGCCTATGGCCTACTCGGGATGACAGCGAGTCGAGTTTGACCTCTGAAAGTGACGACAAACCCGACAGTCGTGATCCTGCAAGCAATGGCCCAAATATGGACGAGGCAGAAGGTGGCGCGCTGCGAAAGTTTGCATCACTTTTGAAACGTATGTTCAGTAGAGATTACGAACGCAATGTCCTCATAGAAAAGCTAGCGCAAGAAAAACAGCACGCGACATCTTACGAAGAATGGCTAGCCGCCGCTCTACAGTTAGATGAACTCACACGTACCAACGAATGGAAGGCCCGCGACGAAACAACGCTCTATGACTATAAACTGATTGAAACACACACCCAGAATATGCGGCGGGCCCGCCTAAACGGGGACTATGCTGAGCTGCTGTATCTCATACGAACCACCTGGATTAGAAATTCGGGTAATATGGGTAATGTCAATTTATATCGACACTCTCACGTCGGCACGAAGTATTTGATTGATGACTATATGCGCGAATCGAAGCTGGCTTTGCAAGAATTGGTCAGGCATTCGGATTTGGACGAAGAGTATCTACTGGGAATGTTAGTACAAACCCGCAAAAACATTGGGCGGACAGCTCTAGTTCTCAGCGGGGGTGGGAGTTTTGGCCTCTTCCATATCGGGGTACTAGCAACTCTTTTTGAGCAGGATTTATTACCACGGGTGGTAAGCGGCAGTAGCGCGGGCGCTATCGTTGCAAGCATTTTATGTTCTTGCCATAAGGGAGAGATCGTTGGCCTTGTAGAAACTGTGCTCGAGAAGGAACTCAATATTTTCCAGGACGATTCGGAGAAAACCCAGGGCGAAAATCTTCTCATCAAGATATCTAGATTTTTGAAGAGCGGGACGTGGTTTGATAATAAAAATCTTGTCAAGACCATGATTGATTTTCTGGGTGATCTGACGTTTCGGGAAGCTTATAATAGGACAGGAAAGATTCTGAACATCACAGTGTCCCCAGCTTCTGTTTTTGAACAGCCCGGCCTTTTGAACAACCTAACAGCTCCAAACGTTTTAATTTGGTCGGCAGTTTGTGCATCTTGTTCTTTACCCGGTATTTTTCCCTCTACACCACTCTACGAGAAAGATGCCAAAACTGGAGAAACGAGGGAGTGGAACAGCAGCACGGTTAAATTCGTCGACGGTTCTGTTGATAACGACTTGCCGATATCCCGACTTTCGGAGATGTTCAATGTCGATCATATCATAGCATGTCAGGTAAACCTTCACGTGTTTCCCTTTCTTAAGATGTCAGTCTCATGTGTAGGAGGGGAGATTGAAGACGAGTTTAGTGCTCGCTTTCGTCAGAACTTATCATCGGTTTACAACTTCGTCTCCAACGAAATAATTCACGTCCTCGAACTGGTGACAGAATTGGGGGTGGCCACAAATGTTCTCACAAAGTTCAGGTCTATTTTATCTCAACAATACTCGGGCGACATCACCATTTTGCCTGACATGAACATGCTTCTTCGTATGAATGAGCTGCTGGCGAACCCGTCGACCGATTTCCTTCTGAGGGAAACGGTGAATGGCGCTCGGGCAACTTGGCCCAAAATATCTATTATCAAAAATCATTGTGAACAAGAGTTTGAGCTCGACAAAGCGATATCATTTTTGAAGGGAAAGATCATATCAAATCCGTCCTTCAGCACGAAAAACCCATTTCAGTTTACGGATTTGTCCATATCCTTGATAAATACTCCAGAAATGCCTGCCAATGATGGCCACGCTCCCAATGTTTTAGATGATACCATTCTCAACCCTCATGCAACTGATAGAATGCTAGTGATCAACGATAATTCCAAAAGACCGCATTCTTATGGCAAGACTAGTATTTCCATTGCTGAGGCGAGCAAGAGTATGTATCATCACCGGCGCAAGTCAGATTCATACACGAAGACCAAGAGCAATTCAAGGTATGGCTTGCCACATCCAGGTGGCTCAGCTTCTCATATTTCAACAAAACTCCTTCCCACTTTAATGGGATATAGTCCTAGAATGGATCGGAAAAAAAGCGTTGGACAACTTCAATTTGGTCCAAGCGCATCTTCAGGCTTGCCAGAATATCAGAGCAAGCTAGAATCAACAAGGCATAGTAACAGTTTTACAACTTTACATGGTCAAAGGGGCATGGGTATGAATTCGTCAGATCGAACAAATCCGCCATCTCCACTTTCTGCTCCCATCAACACGACATTCGAAGATAGTTCCAGGAAAGGCTCTGTCACTTCGCATGATTCACCACTGAAAGGTTACAAACGGGCCACAAAGTCCCACAAAAGTAGACCGCCAACGCTCAACCGCTCGAATACTACCAATACGCTGAAGACAAAGGCATCTACAAAAATAAAGAATGGAGTTAAGCCTGAGCCTAAGGTTAACTCATATGTGGAAGACGACTCTTTAGACCCTGCTCAAGCTGAGGAGGATGAGAAAGATGAGAAAGATGAGAAAGAAAGTAGTACTTAAGTAAGCGTATTGCTGCAATACTTGAATCTTACGGCCAGATTATTTTACAAGGGTGTTTACCCCGTAAACTTTCCAGCTATCTTTATCGTACATGCATGAGAATTCTCTGACAAGGTCGCCCTGTTTTAAAGCCGTAGCCGTACGTTCCATGATTGACGGGCAACCATCCACTACAACTTTTTGGAGAATCATAAATTCTTCCTTAAATGCGCGTAGAAGCTCATAAATAGACACGCCGGTTAGGGCCACGTTGAATGAGAGGTCAAGTTTTCGGAGCTTTTTGAGATTTTTGACATGCCGCGAAAATTCTTTGATAGTATGATCATCAAGTGCCACCGATTGGTGGAGTAGAAGCTCTTCGACGTGGGGAATCAACAAAATCAGATCTTTTATGTTCATAAATCCGTTTCCCTCGCCCCGCTGGAAATGAATATATGGGCAGTCCCCGATATTCAATTTCTTTAATTGATCAGTTGCAAATAGTGACAGCAGCTTTAACAACCCTCGAGAGCCGATTGATGTGCACATCAAATCTAAACTTACCAAACTTTTAATATTTTCAATAAAAGTCGCATTTTCGAGCAAGTCGGGGTACTGGATCAAGTTCACGGCTTGATTAGAAACTCGATGCTCTCGTAAAGTGAGTTTTGTAAGGTTTCGAAAAAGAGGCTGATAAACAAGAGCCCGCAAAAAGTCATCTAAAAAAATGTTTCTGTTATTCTCCAGCCAAAGCTCACGCAAGTTGGGCATTTTTTTTAGCCATTCGAAGTCCGTCGCGTAATCAAAAGACACGCCGCAAATATACACTTTTGTCAATTGAGGTAAATCCCCTAGGGAAAATAAAGACTTCAAAGGAAACGAGGCTCCCATCAATTTCAAGTCGCATATCAGTTTAAAAGTTTCCAGATTTTTCAAATTATGATATTGCACATTCAGTGGCCGAGGCTCACTCAAAAAGTTTCCTCGACTAGGACCAGCGCAGCCGGGGAAAATCAACTCAAGCTTGCGAACATTTGAAAAGCTTTCCAAAAAGAGACAGTCTAATTGTCCAGCACGATTAGTTCGGAAATCCACGCACAAGCTCAACTCCTCCAAACTGGCCACCAGTTTCCGATTCGCCGCGAGACAAACAGTCAATTGCTCAAAATCAATTGTTTTACTATTCAATATTAGTGTCCTGAGACGAGGTTTTAACTTTCGAATCAAAGAAGAGATTGTTCGTGCGTCCACGGACGATGAGGAGCTCGAGTATTTTATCATTTCAATCAACCCCCGTTGATTACCTCGGTATATGACGTTAATAAACTCCAGAAACGATGAAATAGCTCTGGTACTGCAGGGACTCAGATCGAACTTACGGAAAACTTCAGGCAACATGCAGATGCGTGCATGCCAAATTTTGCTTACTTTCATGCAGTGAATCAATTGATTCGTGTCCAAGTTTAAGAGGATGCCTTTCAACATCTCTAGCGGACACTGACCGACGATATCTAACTTGATAGACGATCCCCGCTTGTGGTTCTTAGTCCTTTCTAGAAAGGACTCCTTCGGAGGCAAAATTGGAACTCTCTTGGCCCGAGGCTTTTCGTCTTGGAGAGGCACTGCTGGCTTCATTCGTTCTTTCACCAATGTTTTCTGGCCTTTGAGCAATCCCACAAGTCGTGCTGGAGGAGTGGTATACCATTGGGTCTCCATTTCGTGCACTTTAGAAAGACCACTGTCATAATTCTCAAGAGCTTCTTGGTCTTTTCCCAGCTTCTGTAGAACCTTTCCTCGCCGTAGGTAGCATTTTAAGTTGAATGGCTCGTATCTGACTGCTCGATTAGCATCTTTCAAAGCTTTGGCCAAATTGCCCAATTTTTCCCAAGTAGCTGCCCTATTGTCTAACAACTTCACCAACCTAGCGTGAACCAGCTCCCCCATACCAGGAACCGGCCGCTCACTCAGTCCATGCGAGATACGGATTTTTTCTAATGTTTCTTGATCATAAGAAAGGGCAAGTTTAAGAGCTTTAGTAAAGAGGTTGAGGGCACTATGAAAATCTTCGTTTTTGAAATACACAGCACCTAATTCCAGAGCTTTCTCTACAGGATCTCCATGGTCCATCGGCACTTTAGAAAAGTCTCAGATAGCTAAGGCTTTACTGTCATTGTGGGAGTAATATAGCTAGCTAGTATATTGATATATAGATCAACACATTTATTATATATTGATTTTCGTAATAAGGCTCAACAAGGCCATCGCCAATTGAAACCGAATTAGGCCAAGCGAAGCTAACGCTTGTGTACTTTCCGAATATGTCTGCCTCTATTGTGGAAATAATTGTAACTAGTTTCCTATTTTTCGCAGTGGTATCTGCCATTGGTTGCGTACCTATATACTATGTTAAGAACACACAATCATTGGGCAACGAGAAGTATCTTGGTATACTTTCACTATTTGGAGTAGGTATGCTGTTGGGGACTGCATTCATGCTCGTAATACCGGAGGGTATCAGTGCGTGTTTGGAGCACGAAGGAAATGTGGGTGTCAATTTGCTGATGGGATTTTTGGTAGTATACGCTTTGGATCGGGTAGCGTCGATGGTATCTAGAAACTCGGCACATATAAGGTGGTGTTCGTTTCTGCAGGAAAGATGCGAACTAGAGTCACTTAGAGACATCTTGAAACCCAAAAAAGTGGTGTCATTGGTGGTGAGAAACCAGGTAGTATTTGCCCTGGTGGTGCACGGTTTTTCGGACGGCTTGGCCATGGGCGCCTCCACAAATAATGATTCAGTCAAGGTGGCTACTCTGGCTGCCATAATAATCCATAAGATCCCAGCTGTTCTTTCGTTGTCTAGTTTGATGGTCACGAAGCAAAAACTTCCTACTTTAGAGGCAATTTCTAATCTCTTGGCATTTGCTGCCTCTACGCCCCTGGCCTATTTTGTGGTTTCTTTAATCAACATGGAAAACTGGGGTCCCTTGGAATGGATAAGTGGTAATGTTTTACTTATGAGTGGTGGCAGTTTGTTGTACGCCGCCGTTTCTGCGCTATCTGGTAATCACAAGAATCACGAAACCTACGAATATTCCGAAACCGAGGTAAATCTGGGGCTTGAACCAACTGCACTTGATATCAATTATAAGGATATGACTCCCTTCCAGTTGGTTGACGCAGGCGTACCGAACGCTAGTTTACCTTACGACGAGTCTGTATATGTATTGTGTGGGGTTATAGTACCCGTTGTGGTCTCATACATAATTCGCGAAAAGGATTAGGATGCGAGGGGCAACTGAAATGTATGTTTATATAGGTCCAGATACAAATGCGGTGAACGATTATGGTATTATGCTATGGTACAGAGAGGGGCTTGGCTTGTTTTTTTCACCTACGTCCGAGGGACTTGCGCTTGAGCCACTTGTCCTTCTTGTTAAGCACGACTGGGTCTTTTTTTGGCGCTAACGACCGGCTGCTGGCCATGGTCGCCAAAAGATTAACCGTGACAGGGCCTCTTTTCAAGGTTGTCTTCCGCAGTTTATTCAGCGTTTTCTTCTTTTGTTTTTTGAGTTCGGCTTTAACCTCGGGTGTGAAGTTTTCGTCTATGTCATTGAAGTTGACGTGTGTGGGCTTGGTTGCTATTTGGTGCGAGGCTTGCTCGTCTAGATTTTCAAAAAATCCTTCGGGCAGTTCTTCTGGAATTTCCTCATCACTGCTTGCCCCATTTTCTAGTTCCCGCTGTTTCATGAGAAGCTCAAAGTCTTGAAACTGTTTGGTACGTTTCTCATCTTGTTGCTTAGCAAATATTAGGTTCTGTTTACGTCTTTTATCCTTTATCAGGTCTTGCTCTTTCTTGGCAGCTCGTTGTCGTTCTAATTCTCGCCCCTCGATCTGACTCTTGGCGTCAACAACACCCTCTTCCTCTGGGGCTTCATCGTCGCTGCTGGCATCGTCTTCGGAACTATGGTCATCTGCAACGCTTTGTTCTGGAATTTCCGATGGAATGTTTTCCAAGCCCTGGGCTTGGTCGTCAAATTTGCGATGTAGAGCTTTACCGGCCATTTGATGTCTTCTGGTGGTTGAATTGTAGGCACGGGTGATATCGACTTGACTTTGAGCCCAACTGCTCTTCTTTCTAATTTTCAAGATGCTAATTGTACTGTTAAAATTTTATAAACAAATATAATATACCAAGTGACAGCATAATACCCAAATCATCCAACTGTGAGAAACAGCTCAATTTGAAACCATCCAGAATGTGATCCTTCAATTAAAATTCTAGCATAGTCCTATAACGGGGCGAAAGGTATATAGCGGGACTGGGTCGTTTTGCTGGCGTCCCATATTGATACCCACGACGGCAGATGACGATCAAGTTGCTGTACTTTGATTTTGAAGGCCATTGCTCAAGTGAGCATCTCTCTCTTGGTATACTTTTTTCTCAAAGTGAACGTTGTGATCTGTGCTCACCACATTGGTCTCCAAACTCACAAAATCCTGGGCCAAAAAGAGTTTCAGCTCTGTTGGTACCAAACACGTAGCAAGCTGAAGCCTTAAGAATGATGACGTAGTACTTTGAACCTTCGCCGGTAAATGCGGTGTAGAAAGTTGAGACAACGATGATGAGGCCCAGAAAGCAGTAAAAAAGCATTCTATTGCTATAGTATAGGCTCCAGAGCCAGGTAGCGACTGGGGACACATAGGAGCCGACATTTCCATTAGCCTCTTGGTTTCCATTGCTAGGAGGCCCAAAATACGAGGGACTCCTGGGTAATTGAACAGGCGGTGAACTTGAATTCAGAGGCCCGGCGGGCGCCGACTGTTCCCGTAGTATAGAATTGTAATCTGCAGTCTGGCGTCCGCTAAGAACTGGCCCTCTCTCGTCACTGAATCTTTGATCGAACACCAAATCGCCTCTTTCAAGTTTGTTGAAGTCGATGTCGGGTGGTATATACGACGCCGTTGAGCCCGTTGCTAGAGCCTCCCGGTGATTGATTTCGCTTAACAGTAATGGAGCAGATACTGTACGGTGCATTGAGGTGTTTGCAGACATGACAGAGATTCTCTACGAGTGAAATAGAATTCTAGAAGTGAGGTTTGAATAGGGCGTTTTTGTGTGGTATTTAAGAATTTGGTGACGCGTAGGCGTCAGGATATAGTAGCTTAAATTATAAAGGAAATAAGGAAATAATGCCGCTCTCGATCACAGTAGGACCAAATTCAGATTCAAGGTAGGGCTATTTGAACGTTTGAAAAGTATTTAGTCGCCGATGTAGGGTGAGAGCATATCTTTATTGAACGGCGACGGGGAATAGCGCTCATAAATAATTGTTCAAGGCGACAGCTTGTTATTTGCGACCTCGTCAGGAACTTGGCAATCAATAAGTACTTTAAAAGATGTTTACATGTGAAAGTTCAAATTTATGTTGTAAACATGAAAACTTCTTAAATGTTCCCAACGTTGAAGCTTTCGTGATCCTTTGATGACCGCTTCATACTTTTTAACCATCGAGAGAACGAACAAAGACCCCCTCGATGTGTCTTTGAGTTAGTAACACCTTGTACTCGTCCGCGCTGCCTCAACAAACTGGTGCGACATTGTTCTCCAGAGCGTCAGTAAAATACGTTTGATTTTTTTAGACGAAATAAATACGTTAACAAATTCATTTGAAATCCCAGAAGGCTCAACCGATTGCTACATCTATACTACCCACTCTGCACGGGGATTACTGTTGCGCAAGCCACCTTAATTTTTCCTGTAAAAACTATCATTTATTCGTCTCAGCTAGCGAGACCTGTGACTATGTACCATCGCGAACACCAGCGACTGATTTCTATGCTTATAATTCTGAATGATTCTAATTCGACCGGTTGCTATTGCTCCCGATCGCATGCATTTGGTTCTATCAATATACGTCCTTCTCGGGGTTCTACATGCAGCAGTACCCACCATCCACGATGATATCGGTACCCGTGGTGTATGTGGAGGCGTCCGAGCACAGATACAAGTATGCACCCACCAATTCACGTGGCATGGCCTCACGGCCCATGGGGGTGAGTTTGTGCCATTTCTGCTTCTGTTCGCTGTCCGCAAACTTGGTGATCTCGGTGGCGATGTAGCCAGGCGAGACGGTGTTGACACGAGCAAAGCCGGACCACTCGACGGCCAGCGACTTGGCCAGATGTAGCACACCGGCCTTGGCAGCGTTGTACGCGGCCTGCATTTGCGGAACGTTGACCACGTGACCAGACATCGACGCTGTCACCACGAAAGTGCCCTTCTTGTTGGGATTGCCGAGACCCTGTTTCTGGAACACGGGACCCACAGCCTTGGCCACACGGTAGATACCGTTGAGATCCACATCCACCACTTTGTTCCAGGCCTCGTCGCACGCGTCTTCGTCGCCCTCGGCCAGCATGTCCAGCACCGCACCCTGCGTCCACGCCACACCTGCGTTGGCAACCATGATGTCGATGGTACCGTTGAAGTCTTTCAAAATCTGGTCGATGGTGGACTTCACCTCTTTGGAGCTGGTCACAGAACACTTGTAGGCGCGCACCGTGACACCGTACTTCTTGGAGATATCGCCCACGACCTCGGTGATGTGAGGGTTGGAGTTGTACCACATAGCGACGTCAGCGCCAGCCTGGGCTAGGGCGATGGCCACGTCGTAGCCGATCCCGGACGAGGCCCCCGTGACCACGGCTACTTTGCCCTTGAGCGAAAACATATCCAGCACGTGATCAGCCAGCTGTGGCGCTGGTTGTGGCGTTGTCAAATTGGTGGCAATGGTCGTGTTAGCGGACATTATGATGTGGAGGCGCTATAGTAGTGAAGGCACAGAGAATAAGCTAATAAATAGGAAAGAACGAACTGGTGGCGGTTCGAGTTGCTTAGTTTATCGTGTTTGTGGTCACAAACAATGTGGGCCCGCTACCGTCGTGTTTGCGGGTCGAAGAAGCTCCTTATATAGTTCGAGAAGGGTTTTTGTGGCAATCGCAAACGCAAACCACATGGTCGAGCAAAGAAAAAGGGGACAGCAAAACCGCAAGCTTACATAACAGGGTTACGTACTTGCGCCTGCGCCCCATGTCGCGTCACGGTGCGTAACGGTGCGCCACTGCGCACCAAGATGCAGCAAGACTCGTCATTATGCGGAGAACAACGGAACAAAACGGGCAGATGGAGCCTGGGCCTCTTTTGGCGTGTGCGTGTGCGACACCGACAGCAACGTAGTGATGGTGAGCAGCAACCTACGTGGGTGAGCAATCAAAAGAGGCGCGCAATCCGGGTACCTGCGTCAGACCATAGAGTCGTGTGTGGACGAATGCGGTTGGTAATCAATGCCATCGAATAACAAAACCAGATACTTATCAGGTTGGGCAAGTGAAGAAAACGGGTACTTTTCCGGGTAGCGCACGTGACCGATGTCAGGAGCCGATGTCCTGACTCGAGCTGAGTTGCTGCTGCTATGTTGGGCAGAATAATTGAGACAGGTCACGTTTAGGCAGGTGTCTAAGTGCTGAAGTGTATCGTTCAGGCTGTTGAGGGCGATTGTGATGTGAGTGTGGGAAAAAGGATCTGTGGAAAAAAATTGTGATAAAGGCTCTTTGGCCATGTCTCCGTGAATACCAATAGGGCTATATATCTGGCCGGTATCTGGCACGTACTTCGGGTACTCGTACAGATTTCTGGCGGTAACGATACCTGGCGGACCAGTCGTTGTATACGACGACTGGGTTTGTCCAAACCATTGCGTGATCTTCCGCTGGGCTGGGCCCCTTCGTATTTTACTGGCGTCGCGAGCATCGCTGCTCATCACACCGACACCTGGTTTGATGGCTACCATAAGCCACTCGATGTTCTTCAAACGGCACAGGAGCACTACCAGTCGGTTTTTCTAACCGCACTGCGGTCATTTGCGAAGTTACAGGGTAAGCTGACTTCGTCCAGCCTCAAGCTTTCCCACATTCTCTTTCTCAGCAGTTGGCAGCTACCAATGCTGTCCCCCAATTTTTGTACTGCGCTGGTTTTTCAGAACCGCGTAGAGAGGTGACATTCGAAACAAAGCGTCTAACACAAGCGAGGAGATTAATCCGAATTCAATCGACTCAGGCCAATCGACTCAGTTCAAGCCTCCTCAACACTCACCGTGGACACTGGCCTTGGACGTCAGACCTTCAAGACTCGTCACGATGGACGAAAGTGATCTCGCAACGTCCCTGAAAAAACAATGCTAGCAGCTTGTGTTACAGGCGTGGAAACCCAACCGTTCAATCTGCGCTCACGTCCATGTCGGAGGCATACGAGGCTCGAGTAAACGCCAATAGACCTTTCAACGAGAGTCAGCCAATTTTATTCTCGACAAACGAGGACTTTGATGACCTGGACGATGACTTTCTGGATATGTACACTATGAACCCCAGACAGCGCCTACTGCGTCAACTGCAGAAAGTCAGGAACAAGCTGATTGATCATTTCCAAAGACTTCCGGCTTGGAAGAAATTTTTAGTAGTAATCGCGATTCTGTTGCAGATGACTTTGACAATACTGGTGTTAGTTTTCCACGATAAGATCCTACACGCCATGATCACCGCATCCAAAGAGCTCAGAGCAAGGTGGTATACTCCCTTGGTTTGTGTGCTCCTTGTGTTTGGGGTCTCCTTCCCTCCGCTGATTGGATTTTCATTGCTGTCAGTAACGGTCGGTATCATATACGGCGTGAGCTTTTTAGGCTGGTTTATCCTGTTCATTGGATCTTTGAGTGGTTCGATATCGGCATTTGTTCTGTTCAAAACGCTGTTGCGGTCGCAAGCAGAAAGGCTGGCCCATGCAAATGCTAAATTCGAGGCATTGGCCTCCACTCTACAAGACGATGACGGCTACTGGATGCTCGCCCTGATAAGATTGTGTCCTTTCCCTTATTCATTCACAAATGGTGCTATTGCCGGCATTTACGGAGTCACCCTAAAGAATTTCTCGCTAGCCAACGTGCTTACTTCTCCCAAACTGCTGATGTACCTCTTTATTGGATCTAGACTTAAGAACATGGGAGAAGACAGCTCAGCTTCCTCAAGAATCTTTGACGTTGTCAGCATTCTTATCACTGGTATAATTTTGGCTTTGACTACTTGGCTATTGTATACCAAAGCTAAAAGAAGATACCAAGAAATGCAAAGAAACCAAAGCTTGGATGCTTCCTTTGAAACTGTCTTCTGAGGCTGCAGATGTATATTATATAGAATCAACACCGCTATTTCCGTCCTGTACACTAACAACAAGCCCCCTACTCAACGACCATTTAGGATTTCACTTTTTCAAGCTTTTGAACAAGTTCTTCTTTTTCTTTGTAACTTTTCCTGGATGCGACGGCCTTGAAATCTTGAGCGAGATCTTTCCAATAGGGTAATTAACGTCGGATGTGGTCTCAGCATCCCCTTCTTCTTCCTCTTCTTCATTTCCATCAGTAGGGTGTGTACCGGCCAGCGCTATCTGATCTTTTAGCATTTTCGTCTTGATATCTTGCTCAGAGCTCTCTGATTTCTCCAATTCCGATACCCTATCATTTCGCAGCATGTTCTCGAAAGAATCGTCAATGTAACTTATCAAGATTTTACCGCTTTCCATGTCGATATCCTCTTGGTCTTCGCTGGCATCATTCAAACCATGTATCCGTATTTTTCCTGTTTTGCCCAAATGCAAAATGAACCTTGTAAGAGAGTGAAAGCTCGTAGCATTCATGTGAATGTGATCGCGGTCCTGAATAAACTCGTTGTAGAACTTGTTAGCTTCGATCTTTTTTTCGCCATGGGACAGTCGCAGTAATCGGAGGAAATCCTTTTCGAACTGCTCTGTATAATTAGCCACATCTTGAGGTTTCAGCTGAGCGGTATTTCGCACATGGAAAGGGGACCTGCAATGTGATTTAAATCCGTTTTCATCTCTGCATTGTTTCTGACAAGTTTGGCAGTAGAAGCGCAGCTTTTGTAGGCCTCTAGCCTTCATCTTTTTGTTTAAATATTTGGCTGAGCCAAAGTCGGCGGCTCCCATGATTCTGAGGTTTAGAAGGGATGGTAGATCATAGTACTAGGTGGGTGCAGTACCATTCTGTTACCGATCTTGATAGTTGTTGATGAATCTTAAAATAGATACCTATACACGAGCTGGATTATTATGCTGTCGTCTTCCATAGGTCATAAATATAAGGATAGTTGTAAGGTGCGCCGGGTATATTTTATTGAGTTCTGTAGGCTTTTATTTTGGATCTGAGCCTGATTATATTGTCTCTTTTCAAGAAGGTAGCTTTTTAATACTTCCTAAAAATCAAGTTCGAAAGATCTCATGAGAAAATGTCATTTATACTACTGTTTGTCTCAGTGGCCGATCACATTTGTTTATTCATACGCTTTTTGAGCTGAGTTCCCATCGGGTGAAGACTAATTTGAAGGCCCTTGATCGGTTTCACAACTGAAGCCCAACATTGGCCCAGAGTTTTACTTTGAAGAATATGGTTAGAGTGCAGATCCTAGACTATACTAGCTGCTAATGAGCCCTCAGAATGAATCAAAAATGGAAATGAACATGCTATTAGGCTGCCGGCTTAGGTATTTGATCTCACTCTGTCACTATTTACCCTCGAGTCGTCGTTCTTGCGCGAAAATCACGAGCTCGTGATAAAAGCTCTAAAACGTACCTGCTCGGTAGAAACACACACATCGACAACTGCCACTGTGAGAACAATGATTCGGAGTCTTTGCAGGGGAAGGAACGTAGGGTTTGCGACTCCACGGTTATCTTTAGTCCGCCCTAATCGCTTGGAGTTTTCTAGAAGTGCCAGCTATCAACGGTTCAATAACCGACAATCTAAGAGCTTTGTCCAACTACTGGTGGACCCCGCTTCGAGAAAGTACCTTGCTTTCGTCTTTGGAGGCGGTTCAATCTTTTATCTCACTCATTTAGAAGAAGCTCCAGTGAGCGGGCGGAACAGGTTCATATGGCTGCCTCGGTATCTTGAGTTGAAGATTGGAAGTTACTCTTATAACTCGATGCTCAGCCAGACCCGCGGATCCATGTTACCGTCGAACAGCAGTTTGACCGTTAAAGTATCAACGATTTTTGAAAAAATAGTCGAAGCAGCACGCAAGGATCCTAGCATCGACAGAGAACTTTTGGACGGAGTCAACTGGCAAGTACACATCGTGAACGATCCAAAGGCTCCTCCCAATGCATTTGTATTACCAGGAGGTAAAGTTTTTGTTTTCAGCAGTATTCTTGGCATTTGCAAGAATGACGATGGGTTGGCAACAGTCTTGTCACATGAATTTGCACACCAGTTAGCGAGACACACTGCAGAAAACTTGTCAAAGGCTCCGATTTACTCTATATTGGGCGCGGTTTTGTATACAGTGACTGGTGCAGACGTATTTAACCGCCTAATTTTAGACAGTTTCCTTAAGATGCCGGCCTCGAGACAGATGGAAACCGAAGCAGACCACATTGGTCTCATGATCATGTCGCGGGCGTGCTTTAAACCCCAGGAAGCGGTGGAGCTATGGAAGAGGATGGCCGAGTTCGAAAAACAGCTAAAAGGGCGCGGAAGCTTTAGTCCGGAATTTCTAAGCACACACCCTGCCAGTGATAGAAGAATAGAAAACATGCAGTTATGGATGCCTCAAGCCCAGGAACTCTACTCGCAGTCTGATTGTGGTGCAATGAGCAGTTATTATGATAGTTTTCAGGGCATGATAAGTGGGCGCTTGACAACTGAAGGGCCAAATTCTTTATGGGGCTAAACGTGACAGCACATATTTAAAAAGGACGTCTCCTCTTGAACCCTATTTTAGCACCTGGCTTCTTTGTGATGCTTTCGTTTTGACCTTTTGCATCGTCAAGGCCATTGTTGTCTTGTATTGACTTTGCATCTTTCAGTAAGCGCCTTTTGATTAGCTCTTTTTTCATCATGGCCTGCTCTATGGATACGTCTACTTCATCTTTCAAATGCTGTTTGGATTCAGCAGCATACAATCCAACATCCTCTTCTTCATCTACCCTGCGGCTGGCGTTATAGTATACTACACCATAGTTCATGAGCCATAATGGGTCCACAGCCGTTACCACATTAATATATTCATTAGACGTGAGCAACATTTCATGATAAACAACATACGACGGTAGGTCACCGGCACCAAATAATGCACTTGCTGGATGTACGCGTAACTCGAGACCGTTTCTAAGTTGAACATACTTGTTTAGTCCTGATAATCTAGCTGCTTGATCTGCAGAGCCCGAACATATGCATTTTCTTATGACATCCCAGTCAGTTCCCGACGATACTATCGAAATGGATTTCTTCTGCATCAGGGCGCTTAGCTGTACTCTAATGCTTTTCGCTCTCTGTAAGGACTTGTATTGAAGAAAATTACGTTTGCACCAACCTGCCGAATACGAATTTGCTTTCCATTGTGCGTAAACGTTCAGTAAAGTGAGATGGTCTGATTCAGGCACAAAAAATCTCGTTCGCGCTTGGTCCGATTCTTCCTCTCTTTCTCGGGGCCTATAAAAAACCTGAGGAACTGACAACATCGAAACTATTGTTAACATCTCTTCGCTACATCCACTCTGAGACGCAATCAAAAGCATTTTTGATAGCGATGGTTGTAATGGGAAAGACGCCATCTGTATCCCAAGTTTTGTTAATGCACCAAAATTATCTAAAGCTCCAACTGTCCACAAGTCGAACAACGAGGATATGATACTTTGTTCAGGGGGAGGGTCAATCAGTGGAAAGGCCATAAGATCCCGAACTCCTAAATGTCTCAGGAGTAAAATAGTATTTGACAAGTTTGTTCTTTGAATTTCAGGTATCGTCTGCACATACATGTCGTCAAAGTAAGAGTCTTCAGTGAATAGCCGATATGCAACTCCGGGGCCTGTCCTTCCTGCTCTCCCTGACCTTTGATTCGCACTTGCCATTGATATAGGAACAATTTGCAGGCTGTCCAGTCCAATTTGAGGATTATACACCTTCAATTTCACATATCCACAATCAATGACGAATTTAATGCCGTCGATTGTCAAAGAAGTTTCAGCGATATTAGTTGCAACCACAACCTTACGTTTATTTGGAGTAGGCTCGAAAACCTTATTCTGAACGTCTGCAGGCAAAGCAGAATATATAGGTAGGATTTCGATGTCACTCAATTCGCTATCTGCAGAATTGCGATTTTTTTTCTTGGAATTGATATCTATCAGCCTTTCTTTCAAGCCTTCGCAGGTTGCTTCAATGTCCTCTTGACCGGTCATAAATATAAGGATGTCACCACTTTCAATTGGATTGGATAAATGAAGTTTGCTGGCCTGTAGTATCGTCGATTCCACATAGTCACTAACTGGCTGCCTCGAGAATACGATTTGAACAGGATGTGTCCTTCCCGGGATAGTAAACATCGGTGCACCACCAAAAAATTGCGAAAATCTATTGGCATTCATGGTTGCAGACGTCACAATTAACTTCAGATCTTTCCGACTTGACAGAAGATTTTTGAAAATACCAAACAAAATGTCAGTACTCAGAGACCTTTCATGTGCCTCGTCCATTATAATACAATTGTATTTTTCGAGCATCTTGCTGGTCACAAACTCTCTGAGAAGTATACCATCAGTCATGAACTTAATTTTAGTACGCCAAGAGGTTTTGTCTTCAAACCGAATAGAGTACCCAACTTCGTCTCCAATTTCAACGCCGACCTCTAGGGCAACTCTTGTGGCTACTGACATTGCAGCGACCCTTCTAGGCTGTGTACATCCGATCAAGTGACCATCATTACAGTAGCCGTCCTCCTTCAAGAATTGGGCCAGTTGTGTTGTTTTACCTGACCCTGTCTCACCAATTATAATAACTACCTGGTGATCTCTAATGATTTGAAGAAGCTCGGAACGTACTTTATATGCTGGTAGCGATTTTCGCATTCTTTGTATTTCTGCAAAACTTGCAGCAGTGGCGTGCTCTTGATTCTGATTTATGGGTTTTTGAATATTTGACGAAACCTGGCCCTCCTTTATGCCCATAATTTCACCTATAGCTGTACCGGACAACTCGCTTGTTTCTTGCATTTTGGTTTTTTGTACTTCTTTACTACGTCGCATCGCTACGGTAGTACTTCCTTTCTTGGCGTTCGATGAGAATTCACTCTCCGCATTACGTATCGGATCTATCAGTCTCTTAGTTGAAGAATCTTGAACCCCACTAATGGTGCTTATGCTTGCAAAATATGCCGGGTCACTGTTATATTTGTACAAGAATGGTGGTATGAACTCTTTTCGTTGACTCATTGACATAGATGAAAGATGAATTTGCGATTTATCACTGCTTCTTTCCTTCCTTTTGAATGATTCAGATACCTTAAACTTAGCATCCGAGTTCTTTTCGACGAGGCTGAGAGCTTGGTGTCCATAGTCACCATCATTATCATACCATTCGCGATCTTCTTCTAAGATCTGACCGTCGCTTTCGTTATCACTCAAGGACAATACCTCGCTGTCATCGTCTCTCTTAATATTCTCGACATGCGTTAGGTCATTAGAGTAGGAAACTAAGTTAGGAATTTCCATGTCTGTAGATTTGGACAGCTGGCCTCCCAAATCTTTATCCACAGGCTCGGAGTATTGTCGTAATTTTTGGGCTTCATCTTTGCTCAATTTTTTGAATTGGAACCTACTAGGGCGCTGCGGTTGTTTCTCCGGAGCAAGTGTATTGTTCAATCCCTGCTCATCTGTATCCTCGTCCTCAAAATACTCGTCGTCAAAGTTCAGTCCATTGGTTTTCAATTTTCTAAAACGAGGTGGGGCGGGCATGGCGACATCCGCCTGTGAACCCTCTCCAGCAACCCGCAACTGAGAGGTTTTTGGCCCACCATTAACATTTTGACAAAATTCTGCGTGTAACTTAGCAAGAAAGTCCTCTTGCCCTTTGAATCTTCCCAAGGCCATGCATGCTTTAATGAACATGTTGACGTCGTGAGCATGAGCTTTCGCCAAATTCTGTAGTGTCTTCACAAAGTTATCAGTGACATTGGATGTCGTGTGCTGTTGGATGCGATGTAGGAGCCCAACGGCCATCTTCGACTATTAAAGGAACGTGAAGCGGCTAAGAAACCTGGCCTGTCGATGCTTTATGCAATGGGCCATCATGAAGATTTCCAAATCATACACGTGACCCAAACTAAGACGGACTTCAAATTTAGCCGTTTAAACGCTCCCAACATCTTTAAGACTTAAACCTGTTGTAACGATATAAGTGTTGAGAATAATGTGAGGAAACTGGTGGTGATGTGCGCCTAACCGCAGACTCAGCGACAGTAAATATGTGACACAGTAGTACAGAATGATAGTACACAACAGAGGCCATACAAATCGACTTACAAGCTAGGACAAGCCGAAGAGAACAACTATTGTCCAACGGGATTGACGATTGATAAGTCATTGACAGCGTACGGCATTAAAGCCGTAATCCTTGGGTAATAGAATGATCTAGAATTGGTGATTAATAAATATGTTGACCAGAGTCACCGAGTGAGAATTGTATAAATACCAGGCTTTTGTTCAGGTAACTGAACCAACTCTAATGCCTAAAATAATCACGGAGAGATAAATAGAATTCCCTAGACCCAAGTTACTCATCTTACAATGACTATGTCCGACTTACAAGACAAATTTAGTAAGCTTTCTACTGATGAATCAGATTCGCCTCAATAATAAGAATATGTACTTAGTCATGATATAGTTCTCTAACTACTAATATGACTGGCCCGCCCCAGTAAATTTCAAGATAACTTTTGGGGCATTGAATTTTTTTGAACTAATGAAAATGTCGAGCTGGCTAGATACTCTTTTCGCGGGATCAAAGCGATATGATCTTTACAAGCCCTAAGATGGCTTGAATTTGTTCGATAAGTGATTAGACTAGGAACCACTTTATGTAGAGTCTCTCTTACACTTCCCTACCTCCACACTAGTGATCTTCACTTCAATAAACGAATAATCGCTTTTTCCGACATCAAATCTGAAAACACCATTATAGCTTTTGGAGCAAAAAGTTACTGAAAGCTTTGATATGCTTGAGCTACAACAAGCTAGGTATCTATTGAGCATTATCCGAATACATCGAATAGCATAAGGAAACATCAACGTGATGTCATAATGCTACAAAGTGATGTTAGGAACGTCAGTAAAAAGGAATGTGGGAAATTAGTCGCCAACCGAAGGAGTTCCGGGAAACAGTAATGAAACATTGGCCGTCTTTTCTGGCAGTAACAAACTATGTGTCGCCGGAAGCAAACAACGATAATTGTTACAGTGACACAGTGCTAATGTATAGTATTATTTATCTAATGCAGAGTGCCCACAATTTATGACTTGATTAAGGTATTTGAAATCGGAAATCAACCATCTGAAATACACACAGTCATTGCTATTTTGTTCTGCTCACCGGCCGCACACAGGCTCACTGCTTTTCTTTGTCCTGAAAAACCGCAAGCTCTTAGACTTCTCTTGGCCACCGTCGTCTAAGCAGCTGCAAGCAATGCTAACTAAGTATGGCTTGTTGTGATTGAAGATTTGCTGCGATCGACACCATCTATTAAATATTCAAACCTTCTAAGTCATACTGCCCTCATTTAGTTCGGAGAAAGTTGCATGTTTTGAAAAGTTATGTCGCACGCTTGTGGCGCAAAAGGAGTTACGGCCAGGAATTCAGATTATAAAGAGAGCCATCACAATCAGCAGGCTGGTGAACAGAAGTCACGTCGCTGAAAATAAGAATCTCAGGCTTTATAGGGTTTTTTTTGGATTGGTTCTCAACATTCGCCTGATATCAACTAGCAAATATCGTTCGAAGATTAATGGGAATGCCATCAGTAGGCTCTTCCTAGGTACAGTGACACACGCCTTAAAGCGCTGACTGCAATGGTGGAGCATTTTGTAATTTTGACCCACTTGCCCTTTGAAACCTTGATGTCCATGCAATGATTTTATATTGAAGGATGATATGAGTCTCAATGGTTCATGGGCCCTTCAATAAATATTGATGGGTGATTGCAGAGATGTTAAATCATTTTTAAGTCAGACCGGTGTTGAATATTACACATTCATAAAGCAACCAGTTTTAAAGAGAAGAATATGTTAAATGTCCGAAACGTAGTGCCAAACTACATCAGATTGGTTGGTGCCTGCTTCACCGAAGAAGAGCCTTTGCTAACTTCACAATATGACCACAAAGAAACAGGTCATATAGAGTTAGCGTTTTATGAAGAATCGATCCCAATAAAGTACAAGAATGGCATAATGCTTCACGTGAATCGAACACCTTATTTGCGCTGTGATATCAAAATATCGATAGAACTACGCCTGCCTGTAAACCAGAAAGTTGAAAAGCAGTAATGAGTGGCAAATTTAGATTTTCACTGTTCAAGAAGTAAAATGTTCAGTAGTAATGTTATCCATGACGATTTCCTTCGGGGTCTACATAATACGAATTTCTAGACGTGGTTTGCCTCAAAGTACACCAGGAGCGTTGGCAAATTACCGACATATCTTACCGAAGGCTAAAGGGATGCAACATGTCTGCTATTGAAACCATCTCAACTGTAAACCAGATAGCTTGAAGATGCGAATCACTTTTCTCTTAGCTGTCCTGTATTTTTGTCGTATTTGGTGTTATGAAATATTAAGAAAAAACGTCTAAATCACCAACTTTTCACCCATCGGCGCAGACTCAGACAACGGTGACACTCTCTTACAATTCCCCACACCATGTTTCATTTCAGACAGCTGCACACCAGTTCCAAGCTTGCTTCTGAAGGAACCAAAGCTGTGAGATCGGGCCAGAAGATACAGCATCTTAAGGCCCCGGCCAATCTATACAACTCCAAGTCATCAGCTTCTAACTACAGAGGTCTTCTAAGAGCCAAGGTTGAGCCTGGGTTTTATCATCATCCAGCTCAGTCATCAGCCACTGGCTCAATCAACAGCGAAACTCTTCCCAGGGCCTTCTTGCCACGAGACGATCCAAGAAGGCAATTTGTTCAGAAAATAAGACCATCTGAACATCATCAAGCAAGCTGGGCACCTGCACTCCATCAAAAGAAAGACAAGTCATATCATTTGAAACCGGAACAGGTGGCTGAAATTCAAAGATTAAGAACGGAAAACCCAGACAAATATACCAGAAAAGTGTTGGCACAAAAGTTCGATGTCTCGCCCCTGTTCATATCCCTGGTATCTAGTGCTTCCAAAACCAGAGTTGAGGACATGTCCCAAAGACTAGAAACAATAAAAAAGGACTGGCACCCCAAAAGGGCGATTGCAAGGCAAGATCGTGAGAAGCGTAAGGAACTCTGGTACAGGCCATGAATAATAGCGTGGCCGAAGAGCATGAATTGGCAAACAAATATCGATAGTCGTGTAAATAAATGTGTATTAATCAATTTATTGGAAAGAAAAACCTCGTCTGAAATATGTAGTCCGCGTTTGTCATATATGATACATTTACTATTACATGTTCGGTATACAGTACTATTACAACTTCGAGCCAGTTACTAAGCTCTTACCATTACCCCACCAACTCACCAAAATCAGTAGAATCGCTACTGCATCATTTCGTCTATCATCTCATATTCCTCCCGTATTCGGAATAAAAGATCCCGAAATTTCTGATCTTCTCTGGGATCCGATATTCGCAGTTCCAACGTAACCATATTGCCATTTGAGCACTCCATCAGAATTTCGTAATATTCCCCGTTGTTATACACAGTTTCGACCAGGTGTTGCGTGCCTTTCATGATAATGGTCTGACAGAAAAACCGAGCCTCCGAGGATGTTACCACTCCTTCGTGATCTTTCCACTCGAAGACAAGGCGATACCACGGTAGGTCATCGTTTTTGCTCATGAGCTCACACACACACATTTGGCCTTCGAAGAGTCTGACTTGAGGCTCCCAACCACCGCTCAAGTTTCGGGGTACGACATTATATAACCCTAAAGAGCCGAAAAGCTGTTTCCGACAAACAATGATGCCCAGAGACATGGACACAAACAGGCTCCGATATTCACTGCTCAAAAGAGCTCTATCGTGCTCGTCCTTCTCACTTGTTATAAACGGCAGTTGGCAGTGGTCCGCAAGATGAGCATAGATAAAAGCCAAATCGTACACAGTGATAACAATACTCATTTCTTCTTTATATAGTTTGACAGAGAATTTAGGAACGCCACTAGTCAGAATCCAAGTATGGTCTCTTTTCAAGCAACTGTGAGCTTCTAAACTGTGTGTTTAATGATCATTTAGTTAACTAGCTAAATGTTCAAGCTACATCACTACGGACGACTATGATGCTTTCATCATTAGTGTTAGAGAAAGGCCACCGGGTAAGAGAATCAGCACTTTACTGGGTGTCAGGCGTTTATTTTACTGTCCACTATAAACAACTACTGTAAGTTCACTTACTCATAGAATGTTTTGCGTTGACTACCAAATTTACTATGACTACCGTGTTTTTTACTTGCAATCTCGCAGTGCAATAATGAAGAATTAATTTTAATGATTCTACCCTACCGACTTGAAAGTCTCTTTAACAGACATAAGTCTGCAACTCCAATACGGTTTATCCTGTACTTGCCACAATGCCCCCTGCTTATGATGATGAAGCTGATTATGAATACCATGATGAGGTCCCAGAATTCCAAGACGAGGCGGAATTTGACGATTATATGAATGATGAAGAATATAACCTCATGAGTGAGATGTTTCCGCGTGCCACAAAGGAACTGACAGATTACCAAGGCTGGGACAATTTGAAGGTAAAGCTGGCAATTTTTGACCATGAGTTTGACTATGAAGAAGCCATGATTGACTTGAAAAGAACTTTGAAGAAAAAGAAAACAGAAAGTATGTGTAAATTGTGAATGGAAATGGACCTCTGACCTCGGCTTCCAATTGTTATACACTCCTGCTCAAGGTAGAGATGGTGCAGTAAACTTATTTTTTTTTTTTTATCACCTGGGAGTGTGGGAAGATTGAGCAGCTTTGCATGAGATCAGCCACAAATAACAGTAGTTACACTCTTAAAAGTGGCTGTATTCAGCCTGCATAATCCATTGGGATTTCGACATGAAGAGTGAAAAGGAGTGTTGCAACTAAGTGAGTGCTGTTGGGATGCAGCTCTGTCCTATTCGAATGCTGAGCTTGTTTTTTATTAACGTTGAACCTTACCTGAAGAGCCCCAGCCAAAAATGTCTGCTTTAGAACGACTGGCAAGAGATAGAGCTAAGAATTTTAAAAAAACCCAAGAAACATCTACTGATGTTCCAACTCGACTCAACAAGCTATCATCTCTGCAACGGCAAACGAAAGACACCGCATCGCATGCGTCGTCACCTGCATCCCGACTTGCTCACCTAGCAGCATCGACTAGAAACAAACCGAGCCAAAAGTATAGCGGTCCCACGTTGTCCGCGGACACAGAGAAAAATTCTAATGCACTGGTCGAGCCGAGAAACACAGGTTCTTCTTCTAAAAGTAGGATGACCTTGGTATCGAGGCTCTCTGACCTACGAAAGACTCACCGTAAAGATCATAGTGCCGCTGAAAATGTGTCTGTGGAAGAGACAACCAAACCAGAGTTCAAAGCTGTACCGAGACTCACGCCTGCAATTTCACAAGATTTGGGGTTTGGCGAACTTACAAAAAACTACAATCTTCTCCACTTTTCTTCGCAACCATCAGAAGAAGTCGAACATCTTCATATCACAAAAATAGTAGTAGGAAGTGACGCAGGACCCGTAGTCCAAGATTCAAGGTTGAAGCGCAAGCACAGTGAGGTATTTTCCGTGTATTATCCCGATACTAACAAACAAACAGCAAAACGCCAAGCTCTGAATAACTTCCAGAAAAAAAGTCCCGATGATGTTGTTATGGAAGCTCAAAAACGTGCATTTGAAGCTACCAAAGGCATCGAGTCTCTTTCTCTCGACAAATCTAATCCCGCTAATGTGTCGAAGGGGAATGCAGTGCCCAAGAATTCTCTATCCGAGGATGAGGAAGATGACAGGCCTTTTGAAGCTGAACCCAAAATTCGTACTTACAAGAAGGCAACGGTCGCAACAAAACCTAAGAAGCCCGTTGACCTCCAAGCATTTATTGCTAGCAAGAAGCCACACCTCAGTTTTGTTGTCATAGGTCACGTAGATGCAGGTAAGTCTACCCTAATGGGCCGTCTACTTTATGACGTTGGCGCTGTTGATAATAAACTGATCAGGAAGCTGAAGAGAGAAAGCGAAATGATCGGTAAATCGTCGTTTCATTTAGCTTGGGTAATGGATCAAACTGCGGAGGAAAGAAACCGCGGAGTTACGGTTGATATTTGCACGAGCGACTTTGAGACTGAGCATGCTACATTCACAATCGTGGATGCCCCTGGTCACAGAGATTTTGTTCCCAATGCTATAGCTGGTGTGAGTCAGGTGGATGTTGCTGTCCTCTCCATCGATTGTAGTACGGATGCATTCGAGTCAGGCTTTAATCTGGATGGCCAAACTAAAGAGCACACTCTACTTGCCAGAAGTCTTGGTATTAGACACATTGTGGTAGCTATGAATAAGATGGACAGTGTAGATTGGTACGAAGGGAGGTTCACTGATATTAAGTTTGAGTTGCTGCAGTTTTTCGAGGACATTGGTATCAAAAGCGAACAAGTAAGCTGGGTGCCTTGTAGCGGCCTATCTGGTGAAGGTGTTTACAAGACCAAGTATCCTGCGGGACAAACTTGGTATAACGGCCCCTCGCTAGTCGAGTCTTTGGAGGAAATCTCAAAAGTCTTTAGAGTCAGTGACCATCATGACATTTTGGAGAAACCGTTTCTTTTTTCCATATTAGACGTTGTACCAGGTAGCAAAGGCAACGACGCAATCCTCTCTGGTAAGGTAGAGTCGGGTAGTATACAAGGCGGAGAAACAATAACAATTTTTCCTTCGGAGCAAAGTGTAGTGGTGGACCAGATTTTGACAGGCAATGCGCAAACACCGACCCCTGCCGCTATAAGAGGTGACTTTGTGAGTGTGAAGGTTCGCAATGCATTTGTTGACGATATTCAAAGTGGCGACATCGCTGCTGTTGTTGGTTATGACATCGGCAGTGCCCAGGAGTTTTCAGCCCAACTCTTAACGTTCAAGTTGGATAGGCCATTGCTACCAGGAACGCCATTCATGTTTTTCAGAGGAAGTTGCGAACAGCCCGCCAGAGTCAAGAAATTGATTTCACTAGTGGATAAGGCGGATCCCGCAAGAGTTGTCAAGAAAAAGGTAAAACATCTTGGTTCCAACCAAGCTGCAGTTATAGAGATCGAGCTCGTAGAGAAGAAGAGGAGGATTCCAATGCTGACCATTGAACAAAACAAACATTTAGGTAGAATCGTGCTGAGAAAAGAAGGAAGGACGATCGCTGCTGGTGTTGTGAAAACCCTTGAAATGTAACATACATATCAATTAATGAAATCTAAAACCAAAATCAACATCCCAAACAGAACTGACAGATAAACTATTAGCCGAGCGGATTTTCCGCCGCGTCGCTGTGCCTTCGTTAATTGACGATTTCCTTGTTGTATGTTCAACTCAACGTTATCGTGATTATCCATGAGGCCGAAAATACTTTGAGTTTGGGCTTGTAGGTGTGTTGTTATTTCGTTCTGTAGTGAGGCAATTTGTACCATAGTTTTGCCGAGGTTTTCTACTTTTTGCAATTCTTGTGTCTTTAAATTCAGTAGTTCATTGTGTTCGGTCTCAAGCATTTGAAGCTGTTCCTGAGAAAGTTTTCCTAGCGTTTCCTGGTATTGGTGTACTTCTTCTTCGGTTGTTTCAATAGCAGGGGCTTGATGCACGGAGCCAACAACAGTCGCCATGGGTACGTACAATTGCGCATTAAAGTCAATTGACTCCAACTCTCTTTGTCTTGTAAGTCGCTGTTGTTGCATTAAAGAAATTTCGGAAAATATCGACGACAATATCAGGCCCAAGGACTGTAAGACACCGCTCCTGTGCTGGATATTTGTAACGTGAAAGGACGAAAGATTCTCGTCTTTGTGGCGGAAAATCGATAGTAAGTCACCTTCTTGAGCATCGATCAGATACTTTGTCGCTACCACGGACTGGCGTTTCTGTTCGTACTGTTCCAAAAACTTGAGCTTGTCGAAATATTGTTGTACCAGTAACCGAACTTCTGTATCAAAATCGTCCTTTTCACGATCTGTGAGCTCGACTTCGCTGGTGTATGACACTTTTATCGACTCAATTACTTTTTGAAGTTCTAGGGCGTGTCTCTTAAGCTCCAGGCATTCTTTGATGAATGTGTCTTCTATTATGTACTTTTTGCCTGGGCTTCTGAATTCTTGGCTATCCGCCAACCTTTCTACCTCGGGGTCTTCTAAGAAGACATTCACGTACTTGTGGAATAGTGGGGTCAGGTTCGACATGGGCTTGGTGAATGTGGTAGGTGTCTCCTATAAGGCAGTAGAATGATAATCTCGTTAGTTATTGAATAATCATGAATGACTCCGACTCAGTATGTCATGTTGTACTAAAAAAAGGTCAATAAACCTTGCCCAACATCGCGCTAACTAACTCCAGGCTAATAGCGACGAGGGTCTAGCTCTACTTTGCGAATTGAAATGAGCTTTATGACGACCACCATTTTCGAGAGCAAACAGAGGACTTTTCAAAGAGGAGGTTTTTAAATTTGATGTGATCTATAAAAGCGCAAGTTGTTTGGCTATCAAAGTTCGAATTATTTCACAAATTGATGCTTGTACTACTAAATCTTCACGACTTTCAAGGATTTTGCCCTACTTTCTGTATGTCATAGGACCGCTTTTCGATGTTCATTGTGATATTTAATAGTTTAAGCTGTGTGTCACGTAAATGAATAAGATTAACGCGTAAAAAATAACATGGACTTAAGACCAGTCTCAACTTCTAACAAAGCACAACAAACACTGCTGGGAGTAACTATATGGCAATGACTGAACACGAGAGCAAGAAACAAAAAAGAAATCAAGAAGAGGATCAGGTTTCTGAAGGCAATGCAGAAGAACAGCAGTATTTGAAGCTGTGTCAAAATATCATTGAAAATGGTGATCTCAGACCGGACAGAACCGGCACAGGGACATACAGCCTTTTCGCACCACCGCAGCTGCGTTTCAATCTTCAAAACGATTGTTTCCCGCTTTTAACCACCAAGAAAGTGTTCACGAAAGGTATCATATTGGAACTGCTATGGTTCATCTCGGGCTGCACCGACGGAAAGAAACTGTCGGAGCAAGGGGTCAAAATCTGGGAAGGTAATGGGTCAAGAGAATATTTGGACCAGCTTGGTCTTACAGACAGACGCGAAGGAGACCTGGGACCTGTTTACGGGTTTCAATGGCGGCATTTTGGAGCAAAGTACAGAACCTGTGACGATGACTACAAGGGCCAAGGTTTCGACCAATTGCGTGATATAATCCACCGCATCAAGACCAATCCGACAGATCGCAGAATAATTATGAGTGCTTGGAACCCTCCAGACTTTGCAGCAATGGCGCTTCCCCCGTGCCATGTGTTCTCCCACTTTTACGTCACTTTACCCAAAATCGATGGAGAGAAACCCAAACTTTCATGTCTTCTATACCAACGATCCGCAGATATGGGCCTGGGGGTTCCCTTTAATATTGCATCATATGCTTTGTTGACCAAGTTAATCGCGCACGTTTGTGATATGGAACCAGGTGAGTTTATTCATACCCTAGGTGACGCTCACGTCTACAAAGACCACGTCGAAGCTCTCCAGGAGCAAATTCAACGGACGCCAAGACAGTTTCCGAAGTTGAAGATCAAGAGGCATGTTAGGAATATCGATGATTTCAAATACGAAGATTTCGAAATCACGGATTATCATCCTCATAAAAGGGTTCATATGAAAATGAGTGTATAATGGGATAGCTCGTAGTTTCCAATGTATATAAAAGTGTGGTATATTGTACACTACAACCTAAATGCAGTTTTCCGGCTACGTTTACCAGCTTCTTCTCTTTCCCTTGCTCTGGCTCTATGCGTTCTGGGAGCGGAACTCGTCTTTAGATCGTCTAAGAGATCGAATACAGAAAGGTCTTCTTCATTGACCCTGAAGCTTGTGCTACGATTCCCAGAACTATCTTCTAAGCTGCAGGAGTTCTCGCTTCCCAAGTCGCCAACTATTGCCTTCCTAAACAGTTTTTTGGTTTTCATGGATGATTTTGCTGGCGCATTATTCGTAATATCTTTTAATGGATTTAATTTGGGTATTGTAGGGGGATTCATATCAATTTTAGCAGGGTTTGCTAATTTCTGCGGTTCAGGATCATTCTTTTTCTCCGTGTTCTTGTTCTCTGATTCAGTGGTCTCGTGGGAGGCTGGTATGGCGCTATCTCTCTTGGTGCTATCTTCGATAAAAGGTGTGCCATCTCTTGACCCAGAACGGGACTTACGACGATTACCTTCGACTTGCATATCACGAAAATTTGTTACAGTCGTTGCGTCTACTAGTTTTTCCGTAGGTCTTCTCATTTTGGCTCTTAAGGAAGGCTGTGCGTAGTTGATGGCCTTCCCACGGGTTCTCCTTGTCCTTGAGGTATCGGAAAGCTCGCTGGTCGACCCACATGTTGAGGTGGGCATAACTTCGTCAATCATCTTCTTTTGAGAGCCACGGGATCTCATAGAATGTTTCACTTTTTCTTGCGAAGACATTGAACTTTTGAATGAAGATTTATGGGAATCAGGATTGGCCACATGTGCCCTTTCTATGCTGTTTTGTAGGGAATCTGGTAATATGTGCGTGGTTTCGGTTTGAGTATCTTGAACGCTATCATGGTAGACAGGTAATTTAGAGGAGGTGTCGGACACAATAGAATTTTCGACAGCTCTTTCAGGAATTTCTTCAGGTATGGAATATTCTATTAGCGAGTTTGTAAAGTTGCAGACATCTTCAATAGGCTCTGGCGGTGTAGCACTCATGAAAGTGTCGGCTTCTGTCGGCACATCAACCTCATTTTGATTAGACGAACCATGGTACCCGAGAGGTGGTGCTGTAGTACCAATATATGCAGTAGGCTCAGGCGCTTTTGCTGAACTCTCCTCGTGATCAGAGTTATCTGAGAACTCGAAATCTGAAGGGTGAAAGAGAGATTCTCTCCGGGAACTTTTGCGGCGCTTTTTGGGAGCTGGGCTTAGTCTAGGTTCCGACGCCGATTTTGTGGGAGAGTTGTGTTCCGGTGAAAACACCTCATTCTGGAGCTCATTGAATGCAATAGTGGCGACCGAGGACCGGTGACCTATGTGAGAGGTTTCAGCTGACCTAGGGTGTGATGACCTATTTCGCTTCAGTATTGATCGCGGCTCGTTGAAAGGCGCAGATCGGTGTAGTAGCGATTCTGCCGGAGCCTCAATACCTTCACGCTGACGTACAGATGCAAACATGTGTAGAATTTCATCCATTCGCTGAAAAACTCCTCTTTCTAAGGTCGATATCGTTTCCTCGAGCCGTTGCTTAAGTTGACTGTCTTTCATAGATAACTTTGAACGCAATCCGACATTCTCCTGTATCAGCTCACTCACAGATGTATCCATTTCACGGATTTTGACCATGAGTCCACTGTTGGAACGCGCTAACTGCAGGTTTTGTTGAGACAGCCCTACACGAATATTTTCGAAGTCTTCCTTCTGCATGTCTATCAAATCCTGGAATTGCTGTATGGCAGGCACCTCAGCACAATCTAAGGTGCTTTGATTGCTGCAATAGTCAAGTGTGTCACTAGCATCGTCTTTCTTGTTGGCTCTGCTGTTGTCAGCTTTCCCGCCCACAGTTGAAGTTGCGCGCGGAGTGCGTTTTCGCACCGTTTTAGCCATTCTAAGGTAAAGTTCGCTTGCTCAACCACTTATGAATATGTTAGAGCGTGGTATAAGGTCGGTGGAGCTCTGAACAATCTTACACCAAGGTTAAAAGAACTTCTAAGGTTTTTGATATATTCATTGTTTACTTATTTGTGGTAATCAGCGAAAACATAAACATCAATGGACTATCATCTATCACGAGAATCGACAGAGTGGACAACAAGTCAGTTCCAATAACTTAAATCAAAGCTTGAATGAACATACCAACAAGGATTTTCTGGTGTATTATTTGGCTGTGTGAGTAAGGTTTCGGGTGGTGATTTTGATTATAACAGAAAGCGGGTCTTTTTTTCAATCTCTACTTCACCTTTTACTAGCTTCAAATGACATTAGAAAAGGATATCATTGCCAAACAAAAAGAGCTTGATGCTTTGAAGAAAATTAACTCTCTCACAGAAGCAATGCGCTCTCAGCTGGATGGACTAGCTAAGGAGGTTGTGGGAATGCACGAAAACGCAGAAAGCGTCGCCCAAGTAATGCGGAATTGGGACTCGATTATAAGATCTATCTCACAAGCAAGTTTAAGTCTACTTCAATACTCAGAAGGCGACTATGAAGTTGGTGTATGGGGACAAAATTCAAATGATTCTAATGAGTCTCACTCGGCCGAAGATGAGGCGAAACAACCCCCCTTACCCGAAACGCTTGTAAGAGTGAAAGTAGACGACGATCAAGAGGACAAGGGATGATGGATTGAACCCAATATCAAAATTTTGGTGCTGCGGGGTGCTACAGTTTGAGCTGTAAAATGCATTATGGAGCCGAAAAGCACTGGAATTAGAGAGCGCAATTCAAGGCATATGTGAACTGCTGCGGAAGAAAAGACCTCTCGACCACTTATCGAAGAGTCATTACATGAAAGCTACACTGTATGACTCTCTTTCAATCAATTTGCTTGCATTAATAGGCTTTCCTGCCTGCGAGAAAAGCACTACTCTTTCGAGATACGTGATGTTTCCTCAATTTAAACTTATATTGATCGTTTTGAGAGGCTCAGACTTCTTCTTGTTACCTTTTGAACCACAACTGTTTAGATTTCACTATCCTTTCATTATCCGGTCTGAGAGAAACCTTGCATGCACAGTTTGAGGATACAACAAAAAATTTGAAAGCTGTGTGGTGACATTTTGTGACTGCAGTCCTCAAATGATATCCATCCAAATTACTTGCCTCCCATTTTTTTGGTTTGCTTTTAAAGTTACGACCCCATAATTGCAGTTCTCTTCCTGGTGCTACATATTATTCTTACGTGACCTCGGGGCCCAAGTGGGCAATGGCCTGAATATTCCTGGTTTGCTTGCCCAAAACTTAGGAGCTTGCGCACACCTACGATGTACACATATGAAGTCTCGACACTTCTTCCATCAATATTTAGTGGGAATGTTATTGACGAGCTCTTTCTGCAACTGTACAGGGTTGGGAGGACATTCACAAGGCCCTTCTTTGAAGAGGCCTTGTTCACGCCAGGATCAAGTTTGAGCAGGAATCGGTATATTAGGTACCATCACATGCCCGACGACTAAAGTTATCCTCGTAAATAGAAGATAAGTGCTCTTGACGGCCGAATAAACCTCTCTCAATCCTAGTCGTCTACAGAAAATATCATTCTATTTTCAGAGGCTGGCATCATCATCTACTTGAGGACATAACTTTGACACTCTAGCCCCCCCCCCCCCGCTACCAATTCACTCCATTCAAAATTAGATATGATGAATATCAGGTGGATATCAAAGTATAGCTTGTCAGATACCGACACCAAGAGTTGTCTTCGATTTGTGCATTATTAATATCAGTATAACATCATATATATAAACTTTCGGATGGCGGGGCACCATATAGGTAACTCCAGGTGGTACTTCCATTCAGCTTTTCTTTCTTGCTCTCGTTGTGCCCGCCTCGCAGAGCGCTTTCAACGCCACGAAGATCCAAAACGAATAGCACTTTACTTGATAGCTGCTCATTCATGGGGCAGAGCGTAATTCTCCATGACGCCCTTAATATGTATAATAGCTTTCGCACCTTTTAAAGAAGGCGCTTGAAAATTGTCAAGCAACACCGAGAAAATGAATGACGAGATGAGGGATTTATTGCTAGAGTTGTTGGCCCTCAAGAATGAGTGCAATCGAAATTTGGAAAACAGATATGTAACCTTTGTGAAGCGTTCATCCGATCTTGCTTTCGGTTGCGCGAGCCTTTACTACCCATGGATATCTTTTTTTTTTTGAGTAGTCAGTCATTATTGCGGCATCCGCAGCATATAGACTGGGATTCATCAGTTATCTACCATGTGTGTTTGGGGCAACAATGACAACTTGACGGCCATTGGAGACCAAGCAATTAAAGCCAAAAAATCGTTAGCAATGTCTTCAAGCTATGCTCCTACCTCCTCGACGAGGCCCGTTTCGTAATCTATCACACATGTATGCACGCTATTATCATTACTAGCAGCAATTACGGATTGAAAGCGGCTATCGAAGCCTGAACCCAAACTGTCAATCTTAGAACATTCCTCCCGCGCATGGTTTAAGAGTGCTTGTAAATCGATCCCCAGTAAGCCATACTCAGCTTCAAAGTATTGTGGAGTCAAAATGGTCTCATCGACGAGAAAAGAGATGCTGGGTAATATTGATCCTTTCTCAAACAACTTTTCATCAAAGCACTTTTTCAGAGTATGATACAGCTCGGTGTCAATAATGTTTATCTGGGACCTCCAGTCGTCGCGCAAAACGCACCTTCTCCATATCATCGAAGCCAGGAACTTGGAATTCTCGAATTCCAGGCTATTTCTGTTGAAGATTAGTAATTTCATTGCCTTATAAAATCCGTCTTTCTCATTAAGGAGTGTAAACATCTCTATTATCTCTGATATGCTCAATCTTTTTCCCGAGGTCACCTTAGCTTTTAAGAGATCGAATAAGTCCTGCACAATTTTTGGAGTTTCTCCACTTTTAATAAGCGAAGCTCCTTGCTCCAACAATGAAGCTAATTCTCTTTGTCCATCTATAACATCCAGTTTGGTTTGAATGTTCTGCAGTTTGTCCACATTTGGCGCTTGATCATTCACGAGGGCGCATAATTTTGCTATGCTCAACCTCGTCTGATCGGTAGCCAAATCGTAGTCTTGATTAGTCTCATTCATTGTTATTTCAGTCAAGACCTCCGAGGCTTTCTCATATTGTTGGTCAAAAATTTCATACATCCAGCCTACCTTCCCATACTGCGGGTTTTCATCAAAGAACTGGCCCAGATTACGGTGCTGTGAAGGGAACCCCCCATATAAAGCCCTCAAATTGCCAGAAGATATAAAGTTAGCGAATACTTCCACAGAAAATGCGTATCCAAACTTTTCAAAATATGGCTCATACAAAGCAGCAGACGAGTCATGAGGCATAGCGGCAAGCGTTGCTGCTAGAGACGGCAAGTCTGCGTAGTACTCAGTAATTTCTAGGGATTCCACTTTCTTATCGAAAGAGCATAGTGTTCTATTCCAGGAGAGTTTGTTTTCTTCGTATAACTCCAAAGCTTCACTGCAATATTTGGTGGCGTTGTTTCCAGGTAAGTGTTGGGACCACAATGATGCTTGATTGCAGATGTAATAAAGAATCTTCACTAAGGAGAGAACTTGGTCAGCATGTTGTGACATAGTTCCAGTCGAACTGGCATAATCACTCAAACCTTGAAGAAATTGGTTCACAATTATTGCTAAACTGTTCTGCACGTACCATGGTGCCGATTCGCCAAGCTCAAACTTGCTCATTTCGAACATGTTAAACCTGTAAAATTCCTCGCCGTCTTGTAAAGCATTTTTCAAAACACATGATATAATGAGTTCAGCACACAGTGGCCATATATTAGTGTCTGAAGAAATCCTTGACAGGGATAAGGCTTCATGCAGAAAATGCGACAGGGCCTTGGGAAATATATTGAGACTTTGTTGGAAAAAAACCTCGTCACTTAATTTAAGAGAGGTAATGACACTTTGCCAAATTCCGTGGAGCTGTTCAGACCCCCGAATAAATGATAACAGCTCTTTTGAGCAGTTCAAAATTTCAAATGCTTCGATGAGCTGGATTTTCACAGCAGGTGAAATCTTGTTGAAGAAATTTGACTTTGTAAACTCTAGAAGCTTTCTGTATAACTCTATCCTCAAAACCAAGTGCCTCTCGGTAGATTGCAGCGCTGGTGGGATGTAGATGGATCTCGACAATAAAATATCCTCGCTTGAAGAGATTAAATCTTCCTCAATTTCTTCTCTTCCCAAAGATATACAGGACGGAAGATTGAAATTGATTGGTGTTTGCGTTAAGCCAGAGAAGTAGACTGCCTGATCGATGTGAGACTTAATAAATCTGATATCCCGTAGCTCATTTGGTTTTTGGGAGGCGGTAATCATTATGACGCCCATCGTTTTGCTCATTAGGTAAATTGACCCGGAATCCATCCCACAACCTACAATATTGGCGTCCGGACGGAAGCTTATAATATCCTCCCACTTCCGTCTCAATAGGTATGACTGGTCAAGCTTGGCACTGACTTGAGTAAGAACGACGGCGTTTTGAAAAACTGTGTATACAGAAGTGAGAGAATCTGAAATTGAGCTTGATTTGTTTTCAATGGGAATCAGAAGCCTGGGAGGTTTCGATTTATCGAATGAAGTGGAATAGGTATTCAACCTATAGGTTGAGAAAATCACGAAACCATTGGCCCCTTCATCGAGCTTTATGGTTGTCAAGATATAATATACGGAGCCATCAAAATCTTTAATAGAGGACAATATCATATGAGCCGCGTTATCTTCACTTAAAGGATGAGAGTCTAGAAGGACCAATGAATTGTGAGCGCAGGGATATAGATCTTTCAGTGCTTCCAAGATTTGATCGTATACGTTGAAGTCGGCTCTTTTGTGTGTATTAGCAACAGCTGATAAGTTCCATAAGTGGAAGTCACCATTGTTTGTCAACAATGAAACCAACCTCTCTCCTTTACCTAATACAGGCCCTGGTTTAATAGAGACAACACTTTTATGTTTGTTTAACATGGAAAAGAAGCCAAAATGAGACTTGAGCAATTGAGCTTTCACCCTGAGGCAGGGCTTACCCATGAAATCACGAATTGTGACAAACAAAAGCCTGCCGCTAGTAGTAGATACAAGAATGCCAGCAGGCTCTGTATTTACGACGTCAGTCACATATTCGGAATCTTTCAGCCCCAGTGAGAGTTCGTGGCATTTGGTTTTAGAGATCCGGGAAGAGAGTTTGTTAATAGTTTCAATATCTTCATAAAACTGCACCAAACCCGACTTCCGATTTATGATACAGATACCACAGCTATTTGCTGTAGAATGATTCGAGGTACCCGTTGAAAGAGTCGTCTTGCTGGTGGGTGTGCTTGCATTGACCTTATCATTGCCTAAGTCGTCGTCCAGTGCCGGGGGCCACGTTATGATCGCCTTTGGGACGCAGCTCAAAGATACATGTCCCTCATGAAGCGGAATGCTATTCACAATTGGATTAAGCTGTGCTGAGGCATAATCCCAGACATACAAAGTGTCTGCGTTGTTTGCAACGGCCCTTTGAGAAAGGCCATCTATATACCCGTCCACGTCACTTTCACCTTGCAATTGGCGAGGGATGCTAGCAGGTAGTTTGGCAACCGTGTATTTGGCATTTTCGGTGAGCACGATTTTATTAGAAAAATCAGTGGATAAGCTTGTATCTGCGTGGCTAAAACTCTCAAAGTGTTCCGCGAAAGATTGTGTTATGTTGGCATCGGTCGTTGTATCGCTTGAGTCGTTCAGCTCTTTCCTCAACTGGAAAAGAGGCTTTTCGGACATTCAAATTTAATGCTAATATCTGAAGACTTGTTGAAAGGACCAAAGGTGAGTGCTCGATTTACAATTAAATACCTTTACGGCCTTCAGCTTGGTCCCAGTAACTTTCGTTAATGTTTATAATTTTGACTTTCGTTAGCTGTGATATCACGAGACTGAAAAATTTTTGACGAAAGCTCATCGCATGAAATTGAACTTGAACTGAACCGATGAGATGAGCTTGACACCCTGGAAGAAACTTATTTGAGCATCGATCGAGGAAAATTAAACATGATCAGGACAGTGTATGTACCTTAACTCTGGCTTTTTCAGCCTATCAAGCTAGTGATATTGTATATCAAGATCAAATCTGGTTGATTATAGCTCTTCACTTACTAACATCTTTACAGAAAACCAAAGAATGCAAGAGCTAAAAGAGCGCTAGACAAAAAAGAACCCAAGCTTACAGAAAATACCAAACAGGCTCTTTTTGTTACCGGTAAAAGCTCCTCTCAGGTTTTACACGATGCCATGGTGGACTTGAGCGCCTTGAAAAAGCCTGATATGAAGCGCTTCAACAAGAAAAATGAAATCCGCCCATTCGAGGACGCTGAACCACTAGAGTTTTTCAGCGAGAAAAATGATACATCTCTTTTGGTTTTGAGTACCAGTTCAAAGAAGCGGAAAAACAACCTTACTTTCGTTCGCACATTCGGTCACAAAATATATGACATGATTGAACTGCAGATCGCTGAAAACTACAAATTCCTTTCAGACTTTAAAAAACAAACATTTGCCCTAGGACTAAAGCCAATGTTTTCTTTTCAGGGTGCGGCATTTGATACTCACCCAGTGTACAAACATGTTAAGTCTCTGTTTTTGGATTTTTTTAGAGGAACTGTGAGTGACCTGCAAGACGTCGCTGGGCTTCAGCACGTCATTTCTGTTACTGTTCAAGGAGACTTCGAGGATGGTGAGCCCCTGCCTAATGTTCTCTTCAGAGTGTACAAGTTGAAGACTTACAGAAGTGAACAAGGTGGGCCCAAGCTTCCTCGTGTTGAACTAGAAGAAGTTGGTCCTCGCTTCGATTTCAAGATCGGTAGAATTCGCACGCCTTCTCCCGAAATGGAAAAGGAAGCTCTCAAGAGGGCCAAGCAGCTGGAACCTAAGACTGTCAAAAATATCACAGCAGATGGCATGGGAGACAAGTTTGGTACAATTCACATGGGTAAGCAAGATTTGGGCAAACTACAGACGCGGAAAATGAAAGGTTTGAAGGCAAAGTTCGACCAGAACAACGTTGACTCTGAGACTGAAGAGTACCTTGAGGACGCAGAGGAGGGCATCCAAAATGGTGCAGAGGAAAGCTACGGCGAAGATTTCGTCACTGCTACGGATATCGATGTGGGCCCTCCAGCTAAGAGGATGAAGAAATAGATAACGCAATAAGCGAATCTAAAGTGTTTCGTCCTTCTGTCGTTAACATTTGTACACTAGTAGTCTCTAAATGCATATTTAATGTTCATTTCCTTAATTTTATGAGTCGTTCAAATATATATCTTCCTTTATCTATTAATCCATTGCCCCGCTGCAGGATTCCCTCAAAGCTGGTTCAGCTTTTGTCTATTCTCCACAAGTCTCAACATATTTCTGAGCAACATAGAGATTGTAACTTTTCCAGTGCTGGGCACGTACAAAGAGGCTTTAGTTTTGACCGTTTCGTCAAAATTTTTGTGGGAAGAAAAGTTTATGCAAACAGCACCCTCCTTGATGAACTCGGTAGGAAACTTGTAGTTCTCTGAAGGTACACCTGTAATGATGACATCAGCATCAGCACAGTACTTCCTCAAAGCTTCAGGAGAGAAAGCACCTAAATCTTCAACATGATGTTTTTGAAACTTGAGACCCTCACCACGAGTGAATTTCTGGATATTGTCAATGTCCGCGGAATATACCACCGCCCCGTCATTGGCTAGAAGGGCGGCCAGTGGCCGCCCAACGATTTCGGATCTGTTGACCACGACACATTTCTTCCCGTATAATCGGTTTCCGACGGGCAAAAGGTTGTTATACGTTTTCAAGTACTCCATTATTTTGACGACAGCCAGTGGGGTGCAAGGAAGGATCGACTTGAGCTGTTGATCGTCATCCAAAAAGCGGATGTTGTGGTACATATTCTGATAGTAGACGTGGTTGAGACCCTCGACGTCCTTATCACGGGAGACCACTTGCTGGAGGTACTGATCTTGTGCGTTTCCGAAGACGGGAAAGTATATCATGATCCCATCGACAGATTTGTCTCTATTGGCCTCAATGATGGCCTCTTCCAAGAAGTCCTTCTCCTCGATGCGTCTTAGTTCATAACGGAATCCCATTGATTCACACGTTTTAGAGGTCCAGCTAGCGTACATTTCCGCGGCAGGATCATCGTTAGCCAAGAACCCTACTAGAAGGGGACCATCTGGTCTAATTCCTTTTAACGATTCCACTTTGGAAGTGATTTCCTCCACGTAGGTTTTCGAAATGGATGAAGCTAGAATGGTACGGCCAGGTTTAGCGGACATTTTTCTGATTTAGTGTGTAATGTGTGTCTACGATCTCAACTGAATATTTCTGCCAGTTGAGATTTGTTTTTGGGCCTTAGTCAGAAAGCCTTTTCTTATATAGAAGATGTCTATATAGTATTCCAATATAAAATTAATTGGTAAATTACATTGGCTATTACAGGGTTAATTAATTAGTATGTCAAAAATTTGAAGAGCGAGTCAAGAGATATCAACATCAGCTCTTGCACGTCGAGGTGTAACAAACAGCGAGGACGTGGGTGTGAAGTAATTCAAAGATCTTCGTGAGTGACAAGTTCCTCTTGATTTTCTGTTAGTTTTGAAGAAATTCTTGAACTTCTCGACACGACCCGTTTTCGATATATATATATATATATGACAGGCGTTGTGCTGACATGTTGTATCAATGCTGTATCTTCGTAGCCGCTTCGCCCTTTTGTTTGTATTTGTAGGTTAAGTTATGCTTTCATAGCATTTATTCTATCGCACACAGGGCTTGAATGGTGAGACCGTAGGGGACCGACTGGCGGGTCGGAGGAAAGAGTGGTGTATAATTTTTAGTTTATGGAAGCTGTATCGAAATGAGGCTCTCGTCAAATACTCGGAGCCAGTCGTCAAGGTAAGATGGCTTTGAAAAGACTAAGCGGAAGACTTTAGAAAGTAACGCCAGAAGCACGATGGAGCCTTATTCTTGTCTTAGCGTCCCCTTGTCATTATCAGAGTGCGAAAATAGGTTTTGGTGCTGGGTAGACGACTACAGTTGATATCTTTTCCACTGAAACTGAAAAGTCACAACGTCATTTTGAAGACGAACAAATCCATGAGCAGAACCTTTAGAGCTGGACGACAGCCAATGGATAGTAATACCCATATTCAAATCACATCACGCGTAGCGATAGCCTTCCGAGTGTCTCACATGCCTTCACCATAGGACGGAGGTCGAAGTCACTGGTTTTGGAGAGTACTTTTGTATTTACCAAATCTCAATATAGCACCTGGTTTCATGGAGCTCTTCTTATTTCCTTACCCACGTCTGGCACTGACACGGAACAAATCTCAATCAAGCCAACGATGGGAGTGAGGCCCACTACGACGTCTACATCTCCCACACCGAGGGAGATGTATCAAAAATCCAATAGCTCCTCTCCGTCTTTGGTCGGATCAATCATGAGGAGTCTCAAATCGTCGCATTCGATAAGGCGTCTCAGCGCAGGGGAAGACGCAGAAAACGGTAACCATGACTCTCTACAGAAATCTAACTACCATCGGGCACGCTCTCTTAATTCTAATGGTAGCGCGCAAAGCCATGGCCGCGGGGTGAGCCATATCCACTTGAGCCCTCTTAGAAAAAGCTCCTCAGGCAATGGCAGCTTCCACAAGGATAAACATAGCTCACACAGCCAAAAACGAGACAAATACTTTGCAGACTTGGATGAAGACTGGAGTGCTGTTATTGAGGATTACAACATGCCCATTCCAATGATCAGTAATGGCGGAGTAGAGCTTAGACCCCCCGTCACCGTAGGATCTAGGCGATCAGAAACGGGCGAATCGCGCTCTCCCTCTGCGGGGTACCCAAATCTACCACAACTCAATAAGTCTCGAAGCTCGGATCTAAAGTCCCAATACGAACAGGAAAATGAACGTGAAGTGCAGGCACTAAATTCCCTGATGCATCGGGTTGCCAAATTCGACGCTATTCTGAATCCCACCCATGGCAATCAAGTCAATGTGAGCGAACTTCGCCGACTGAGTTGGAACGGCGTACCAATGGTTCACCGGCCTTCCGTTTGGAGACTGCTGATAGGATACGCCTCAGCAAATATCAAACGTCAAAGTTCGTTATTACAACGCAAACGTCAAGATTATCGCGACGGGGTTGAGCTCGTTTTTTCCAAAGATCACACTCGAGACTTGCCAACGTGGCATCAAATTGAAATAGACATTCCAAGGACAAACCCATTCATTCCATTATATCAGTTTCCGCTCGTTCAGGAGAGTCTGCAAAGAATCTTATATCTTTGGGCAATCAGACACCCTGCTAGCGGATACGTACAGGGAATCAATGATTTGGTGACCCCATTTTACCAGACTTTTCTCACCGAATACTTACCGCCGGCTCAGAAGGAAGACGTCGACAAAATATGCCCTGATACGTATCTGTCTCGCGAACAGCTCTTGGACGTAGAAGCTGACTCTTTTTGGTGCTTGACGAAATTGTTGGAGCAAATTACTGACAATTACATTCACGGACAACCCGGTATTCTTAAGCAAGTCAAGAACCTTGGGCAGCTGGTCAAAAGAATAGATTCGGATCTTTATGACCATTTCTCCCAAGAAAACGTGGAGTTTATACAGTTTGCGTTCCGTTGGATGAATTGTTTACTGATGCGTGAATTTAGTATGTCTATGGTGATTCGGATGTGGGACACGTACCTTTCGGAAACTTCACTGGATTCGACCTCCTCCGCAGCTGCAGAAGCTCCCAGCTCATCCTTGCCGCCAGATTCTTCTCTGCAGAATTCGCCTGGAGGCGCATTCAGAGAAACCGTTACATCTGCAAAATTTCAAGGCAAGCATAACGCAGCGGCCACTTCTCGACAAACTTCGCTCAGTGAGTTTCATGTCTTTGTATGTGCAGCGTTTCTCATCAAATTCAGCGAGCAACTCATTGGTATGGACTTTCAAGAGACAATCACGTTTCTACAAAACCCGCCAACAAAAACCTGGACTGAAAGTGAAATAGAGCTCTTATTGAGTGAGGCATACATATGGCAGTCTCTGTACAAGGATGCGACTTCTCATTGGCGGTAGTACTGTAAAGATGTCAGTCGTTACTCCGTGTCTGATGATTTAACAATTGTTCCCGTTTTCTCTACTGACCAAAGCGATGAGATGTTAACCAGCTCCGAGGTGGATACATCACAGTAATAACATAGGCGGTAACCTAGGCCTCTACGTTTCTGTAATCCATTCAAAGTGTGGTGGTGTCGTGAATTCAAGCTAGAGTCAAAACATTGGTGCAAGGTTTTTGTTAGAACGCACCTTTCCACGTCAAGGAAGAACTTGACCACTTCTCAAGCAAAGAAAGTTCAGAAGAGGAAGCATCAGGAGGCCACAAGAATTTCTACAATGTTCACTTTAACACATATTACCCATCCTACGGTCGATACGAAGGGCCCATTGCTCCTTCTGCAATCTGAGCATGGAGATCGGTTTCTCTTCGGGCAGATCCCCGAGGGTACCCAAAGGACGTTGCCAGAAAACAAGACAAGACTCTCCAAGCTAGGGCATATTTTCTTGACGGGCCTTATGAGCTGGGACTCTATTGGAGGTTTACCGGGCATGATCCTGACGCTGTCTGACCAAGGCATAAAAGCCATGAATATCGTTTACGGTCACGATGTTGTTAATTATGTGGTTAGCACCTGGAGATACTTTGTTTTTCGATTTGGGATGAAATTAAACACCAAGGTAGTCACGGATGGCCAGTCTTTTGATAATGAACTTATGCGGGTGCGTTCCATCGTGATCAATGAGGACTCCACAAATTCAGCTACCTTTCCCAAGGAACTCGTTGGTGCACTCAAAGGCATCGTCTCCAGGATGTTCCCTCCTCACGAACCTACTGCTCGCCACGATCCAGCTTCCGATCCTCACATGAACGTTGAACTCCCACTGAAGTATACCATTCCTAAGCAGTCTACCTCATACGAAATAAATCTAAAGTCTGTCAGAGGTAAGTTCAAGGTGGAGGAAGCCATAAGGCTAGGAGTTCCCAAGGGCCAGCTTTTCGCACAACTTACGAAGGGCAACAGTGTCACGCTTGATAATGGCACCATTGTGAGGCCCGAACAAGTGCTGGATAAGCAGAGAGACTTTGCCAAGATTCTGATTTTGGACATTCCATCAGACTCATTCGTTGCCGCTTTTCGCGATAAACTCAAGAACTATGATTCGTCGTCACTGGGGGCGGTATATTATTTTCTCGGTGACGGTGTAACATTCAATAAATCACTATCGGTGCTTATGGAGTCTTTAGACTCTCAATGTACCCAGCATTTCATCTCCCATTCAAACGTTTGTCCCAACTCAATTGTATTTCGGAGCTCAGCTGTCACCGCACTGAAGCTCAAGACGCTACAACCCAAAAACTATAATTTGCCTTTGTCTGACAGAGTGTTTTCGAAAGAATTTTATGAATGCTTCCAGAAACCACTACCAAATGGCACTTCTGTTATTCAGCATTCTGATGAAGTTTTGAGATCATCAATTAGTCCAAGTAGAGTGCATATTATGTTACAAAACGATGTGGTTGCTATTGAGCCCTTCACTCCCGGTGAAGAAAACTTAAAAGTACGCCACTTTCAAAAGTTCAAGAATATGCCATCATGGTCGTCTGTTTATGAAAGGCATATCAAATCATTGAATCTATCGGGGGTTTCCTATGAATCCGTAGCCCCTAAGGGTTTACCTGCTAACAACTTCAATAACGCGCAAAACAGTGGAAAAGTCGAAGTTGTTACCCTCGGTACAGGCAGTTCGTTACCCTCCAAGTATAGAAACGTCATTTCGACATTGGTCAAAGTGCCTTATAAACAAAATGGCAAAGTCATTGATCGCAACATACTTCTTGATGCGGGAGAGAACACCTTGGGATCAATAAAGAGAAATATACCGGATGTCCAGCTCCCGCGATTGTTTCAAAATTTGAGGCTGATTTACCTAAGTCACTTACATGCCGATCACCATTTAGGCATTGCTAGTCTTCTATCGGAGTGGTACAAACACAATAGTTCGGATCCTTCTGCTGTAATTTATGTTGTTGTTCCCTGGCAATTCAATATATTCCTAAAGGAATGGCTCGTAATGGAAGACAAAAACATAATTGATCGGGTCAGATACGTTAGCTGTGAACACTTGATCGAGGGAGGATTTGTCAGAAAAGAATTTAAACCAGTCTCTTTCGATACCCTTGTGTCTGAATATGAACCGAAATTCAAGAAGAGACGTCTCGAGTATGACGACAAGTCTTCATATAGAGACCGCGAGACAATCACTCAAATGTATCGAGATCTGAAAATCCTCACTTTTCAAACATGCCGTGCAAAACATTGTGACTGGGCCTACTCCAACTCTATTACATTTTTTACAAATTCAGATTCTTCATCTGTATTCAAGGTTTCTTATTCTGGTGACACTAGACCTAACGTCGACAAGTTTGCTAAGATTATAGGAAAAGATTCAGACCTTCTAATCCATGAGGCTACCCTGGACAATGAACTTGTAGAAGATGCCATCAAGAAAAGGCACTGTACTATCAACGAGGCAATTTCCGTTTCAAATAGCATGCGAGCAAGAAAGCTGATCCTCACCCACTTTTCCCAGAGGTATCCTAAATTACCGCAAGTGGATAACAACATTACTATTGAAGCCAAGGAGTACTGTTTTGCATTTGATGGAATGATTGTATCTTACGATGATATCGGGGAACAAGCTTCAAGACTACATGATCTGAATAAGGTCTTCATCGAAGAACAACAGGAAGAAGCTAATGAAGTTGGGGATCTTAGATAGACTAACTGTGCATCACACATAATAAATTACTGGATCTTATCGAACCTAGCATACAAGTCTATAGATTGTTTTGATAGAAAGTTTCCCATAGCTCAATGCATTCTTTTTGAGTCTCTATGCTGGACTCTAAGAAAATTTCAATGCTGTTTCGGAAGTCGACAATTTTCTCATGCTCGTGTTTGCGCAGCTCTCTTCGAATTCTGTCACCCACCTCTTGCAGCTGTTTCTTAATCTTGGAGTGCCTTTCCTGCAATACTTGTAGGTCCTTTGTCAAGGCATCAACTTTATCCGATGGACCCTTATGGCTATTCCTGTCAAGTTGAGCGCGCTTCTTCAGAAGGTCATTTTCAAGGACAACAGAAAAATAACCCAGCTTAGACCTCTGATTAAAAATGGCCCTAACGCTAGCAAGGGACCTCATATACTCATCGATTGTGACGCCAAGTGTGAGAGATTCTTGCATTGTACTTCTCTGAAGTGATTCTTTTATACGCATGTGCACCTCAGCAAAGTTATTCAAGGTTTCCGACCCTTTTTTAGAAACCTCTAGCTCCTCAAGAGACTTGATAGTGTTAGAAAACTCTTCCATAACAGATGCCAGGTCATTTGTCTGAGTGTCCACAATTTCTAGAGATTTGCAAAGTTGCTTAAGTTGTTCCTCTAGCGTTTCGACAGCATGTCTTTGTTCCACAAAATACGCATCGGATTCAACGTACTTTGGAAGACTTGCAAACGAAATGTTCATAAACCCTTTTTGAGACTCATCAAGTCCGCCATTTCTCATCACGCTCGAGGCATCTTCGCTTCCCAGAAGCTCAATAAGGCTAATATGAATTTCGGATATGTCATTACTGTCGCTTGAAGCGTTAGAGCCTGTCAAATTTTCTCTAACCTTGGAGTCTTGGCTAAAATTTTGACTTTGTAAAAACATGATGAAATCCTCGTCGTCCTGCAACTCCCGGTCTTGGGCAATTTTTACAAGCATTCGCTCCATTTGAAACCTCCGGCCTTCAACAAAATCATCTCTGAATCTACCCACAGCTTGCTTCTCTGGTGGAGGCGGGATGATTTTGCCCCAGTGGTTATTTTGCAATTGTCTATAAAGCCATCTAAAGTCACGATAACGACGCTGAACGCGCACTTCCGAAGGATTTAGGTTCTCAGATCTGGTCCAAATGGTGTATTCAACGTGAGCAAATGTGAGGTCTCCTATTTTCAGAGGATCTACCACTTCAATTGTATATTTATTGCTGGGTGGTTCGAACTTGTCCAGTACAGGTGCTGCTTCCGGCCGGGTTCCAATTACAGGTTCTTCTCCCATTACCCTTTTCACTGATGGCGTGGAGCTCAGACTTTTACGCGGGGATATCCTGAACAGTGGACCGTCCATCTGCTGCAGCAGGTCCACTTTATCTTTTCCAGGAGCACTCTCATAGTCCAAGGACTCCTCGACAAATTCATCGTCGTTCTTGTCGTTTGTAGCATTTGATGCCAGAGGATCTTCAAACATGTCAGCTTTCTGTGCTTCCGTCAAAGGACGGCGGCGTTGGCGCACAGAAGAAAACAATTTTTTGGGGCGAGCGTGAGACTTTCTTGACGGTGAAACTACTGAAGGCTGGCTGCTCAGCGAACTTTTCTCAGCATCATTTTCTACTACCTCCAAGGGAGATTTGATGGCACCCCCAAAAAGAGATTCGCCTATCTCCTCTGGTTGGGTAGCATCCGGGGCAGCGATTCCCGCCAGGGGATCTTCTTGGGGAGCTAGTGACATCATGAGATCCTTTTTCTCAGCGACTGGCGTCTTCCTTTCACCAGATTCGTTGCTCCATGGCTCCTGCTGGTATTCCGAATCTACTTCTTCGTCTGTCTTCACTTGATCTTCTTGATCGATCGCATGTAAACTAGCAAACGTTTTAGCCAATTCGTTGTGGCTATCCAAATTCGATGACTCATTACCGTCATCCCAAACAGGGGCCCCCAGGTCATCGTCATAACTCATTGTCAATGTGATGTATGTAACGCAATTGTTGTGTTTCTTCAGTTGATGTTATGAAGCTCACCTACCAGTGTATTATTATTATATGTTATATTTAATATTGTACCCAAAATATCATCATACATAATTTATACCTTTCACACCATATAGTCTCTCTAAACCATAGGTAACAGATGGCTAAGACGGCCAAAAAGGCTAAGGCCTCAGTCTCTGTATCTCAAAATAATCCCAAGTTTTCACTGTGGAATTTTTGGGTTAGCGGAACACTGTTGAAACTGCTATTAATTCCAGGCTATTTCAGCACTGATTTTGACGTTCATCGCAACTGGCTTGCCATTACAAACAAGCTTCCGTTGAAATTATGGTACGTGGAAGATACTAGCCAATGGACGCTGGATTATCCTCCCTTTTTTGCGTACTTTGAGTGGTTTTTGTCGCAGGTTGTTCCTAAAGTAGTCCAGAAAGATGGATGTTTGGACATAGTAAAGGTGGGAAGATTTGGCATGCCTACTGTCATCTTCCAAAGATTAACTGTGATTGCAAGTGAAACACTTTTGTATGTGGTTCTTCAGGTATTCATCAACAAGAGCGAGATGACGGATCGATCGGCGAATTTTGTTGTGGCGAGCAGTATTGTTCTGTCTCCAGGGTTTTTGATCATTGACCACATACACTTTCAGTACAATGGATTTCTATTTGCAATTCTCATCGCATCAATTGTTGCCGCTAAACATCAAAAATACCTTCAGTGCGCTTTGTTCTTTACGATTGCTCTTTGCTTCAAACACATTTTCCTATATCTAGCACCCAGCTTCTTTGTCTTTCTACTGAGGGTCTACGTGCTGGACTTTTCTAACTTCAAATTCAGAAGCTATAACGATCTAATATCGGTAGTCCAATGGAAGAATTTACTCAAACTCGGCGGTGTGGTTGTGACGGTATTCACAGCATGTTTTGCACCTTTCATTGCTCAGTGGCCACAACTTTTGAAAAGGCTATTCCCATTCTCTAGGGGTCTCACGCATGCTTATTGGGCGCCCAATTTCTGGGCTATCTATTCCTTACTGGACAAAGTGCTGACGCTGTGCGTAATGAAAGTTCCGTACGTTCACCGGTTTTTGTCTCAGTTTATAGGCCCGCCCCTGATCCCTGAGACCCTTGCGGAGATTCAATCAAGACTGCAGCAATATAATGGAGGTACGAAAGGTCTTGTACAGGACGTGAGTTTTGTGATATTACCTCAAGTCCAACCCAAATTAACTTTTTTCCTTACCTTGTTTTACCAAGTACTTGCTTTAGTGCCCGTTTTATTCAGCCCTTCATTTAAAAGGTTCATCGGATCTCTTACGTTGTGCGGATTTGCCTCGTTTTTGTTCGGCTGGCATGTCCACGAAAAGGCCATTATGCTCGTGATAATTCCCTTTTCGTTTCTTGTCACGTCAGACAGACGGCTACTGACGCCATTTCTCCTAGCCGTTTCCGCCGGGTACGTCTCGTTGTTCCCACTGCTGCATAGCTCTCAAGAGTTTTTGCTAAAAATTCTCTACACTTTGGTATGGAGCATTGTGTACTCTCTAGCCCTTCGTCAAGTCACCAAGATTTCCTCTAGTGTCCAACGTAGGGTGTTCTTCTTCGACAGATTCGCATTATTTTACATCATTATGCTCTTACCTCTGGTCATTGGCGTACAATTACTAGAAGCTTTGAAGTGGAGATACAGCGTTCTCCAAAAGTTTGAGTTTGCTGGCTTGATGATATACAGCATTTACTGCTCGATTGGCATATTAAGCTCTTGGGTAGGCTTGTCGTGGCTCTACAATTTTGATGAACCTCTGTGGATGTAACATATTTACGATCTGTCATGAAAGGTTAATACATAATATAGAAATACAAACGCTACATTCAAATGTAGCCCCAGACCTGTCCTAAGGTTGTCAAAGGTACAAAAAAATAATAAACTGCAAATATTGTGGTCTCACATTAAGCAACTCGGATTGTCTCTCCAAACAAGCTTAGACTATTAATTGGACCCGCCAATCAACTTTCTTAAAGCTAGTCTTGCATCATCGTGTTCCAGCACCTTGGGTGCCTGCGCAGTATGCGGAACGCTATTGTTCATGGAATCACTCATAAGCTTGCATAAGGAACCTGACATAGTTTGTTGTATTAAGGGTGTACACTGCGCGGACACTGAAAACTCATTAGAATATTCTGGAATTGGGGTCGTCGGAAGATTGTTCTTACCACGCGTGCTTCTGGAAGCTTCACCTGAAGAATGGTTTTCAGGTGCACGATTATGGTTGTCTTTGGAAGCTATGGTTTTGAAAGACCCTGTACTAAGTAGCGAAGGAGGAGAATTAAAATATGTCAACGGCTTCCGGGGAGAAGATAACAATTGCTGAAAGAAATGTTCGGCTGTCAAGGCATGGTGGTTGTGACTACCATAAAACTCGGTATTAGGATCGTCAGTCATCAACAAAGGGTCTCCCGACGAAAATTTGAAGACCGCAGCATTTGAGGGAGAGCGAGAAATCCGACTACTGTGAGACTCTGGTTGCTTGGTGTCCAAAACTTCATCGATGGCATTATTGGGGGTGAAACCGGTTTTCAGTTGAAACACAGAAGTACAATTAGGAGTCCACGGAAGAGACGGTTGTGTGATCGAGGACTGCTTGGGCGACATGGGCTGAAAATCGCTAAAAACTTCACTTGGACGAATTACCGATGTCTTGTTTGCGGTGCCAAGATCCCTGCGGTTGCTTTTCATTTTCTTGAGAAGTCCCAACACTACGGATTTATCGAACCCGTTCAAAGGAGGCTTCTGGCCGTTGACGGGCGGTACTTCTGAAGTCTGCGTACTGGCAGTCGACGACCCAGCAATTTTGGCCTTTCCGTCGTCGTCGATGCACAGGGAGAACTTGAAATGTTTCTTAGCAAACCCTGGGGTAAACATCGACCCCGGTTTTTTCGCGGAGCGAGGCGGGGTTTCTGAGAGATGTCCTATCGGTTCTATCGGTGAGCTTCGCGCCGGCCTCCTGGGTTCGGACGAAAAAACACTATCTGTAGGAGTTAGTGGAGACGATGACGGCAATGGCCGTTGTTGGTGCTGCTGTTTCACAGGTGTAGCAAGAGCCACGCTGCGCTGACGACTTCTTTTTGGCCCTATGGGGGAAGAGGACAGTGGAGACACACCGTTGACACTGCTGGTTCGTCTTTTCTTGGGCGATGGAGAACTGCCCGGCAGCGAGACTTTCATCCAAGGCTTGGTGAACTTCTTCCCTGCTCCGGCTTTCTGAACCTGCATGGATGAAAAAGCCATGGGGCTTTTCATGGGATCTGCGTATTCCTTCAACAACGGGGGTCTTCCCCTCTTTCTCGGTTCGTGTCTTTCAGCCATGTTTGTGAAGCCAACAAAATGGGTGATGGGCAAGTATTTCTCAGCAGAGATAAACGCGACTTAGTGCTTGGGGTCCGAACGTCTCCAGGTCGCTGCGTCTGAACTGTACCAAGGACGATAGCTGAGCAGCTGTCTTTGGAAGTGAGAGTGCTATACAAATATTTAGCCTTTTCTGGTCCCAACCTGGAGGTGTTACAGGTGTGCAATGTGTGGCACGACTTTTGATGGTTTTTCCCGATGAGGTGGGCCAATTCTTAACCCGAACGCGTAAATTGATTAGTTCGTCTACTGTGACTGTTAGAAAACGCGTGAAGATCTCGCTACTTGGTCACGTGGAAGAGCCGGAACGTAGCGTTAATACTTGTACAAGATGGCCGGGGTATTAACTTGATGGTTGTGACTAGCTTCGCACTCATGTCACCGAATTATTGTGCTTTTGGTAAAGTTCGCAGTTTCATTTTAGGTGTGCTGGGGTTCTTTCCACACAAAATGCTAAAGTTTTGTAAATCCTTTCACGCTACACATACTTCCAGTTGCTAGGTTAAACTTCACGTAGCGCGCACGATCTCTCAGTTTATTTAGGGTGGTGCATTGATTTGTTTGATCTTTCGACCTGTTGTAGCGGCCACTGTCTTATTATCACTTTGTACATTGCTGACAGCACAGTAGGTTTCGAATTCTGCCCTGCTAAGCAACGCTAGGCGACTGGGCTAGCGAGTTGCGGACTGGGTATCGTCAATTGCCAGATAGCAATTATCAGGATTGACCATCTTTGATTGAACGTCCCTGGTTAATGTTTTTGTCCGCTAAACCGATATTCCATATAGCTATCAAAACATGAACGGGAAATGCACAATCGGTATTGTAAGCTAGTTCGCGCGGCCAGATCAATAACCTCAACAACCTCAGTTGCCGGGTACCTGGGCACACGCTATGGACAAATTCCGAATCGTTTGATAATAATAATAATAATAATAATAATAATTAAATAAAAGATGGAGGAAGAGAGTGCTCGGACAGGGAAAGATCGAGATGCAATAAGAGGAAAGGAGTTCGATGATATGATAAATCCGTGATTTCGAAATTCGAATATATAAATATGGGAAGGAAACATTAGTGCTTCGCAAACTACTGCTTTATCTCGCTTTTTGATATTTTTAGATTTTTGTATGAGGTCTTTCACAACTTGCTGCAACTTCGACCAACTTGGTTTGTATCCCTCGTTCTTTCTCTTTGTTTTTGTTTCTCAAAAGTTCTCATAAGACGTAACAGACACCAAGATGAAATGCTGAATGGGGGCGTTTAACTCCGCAAACGTAGAGCTGGTGAATAAATATAATCAAGAGCCTTCTGAACGTTTGTGACGGGCCTCTTCAAAGTTATTTTTTGGGAGGGTTGAAAACGTATTTTCTGGTCTTGATACCGGCCCACTTGAATTTCTTGACCCACACGGAGAGCAAGTACAAGGAGGACAACACGATGACGGCCTTTAGACCCAATCTCTTTCTTTCATCGTGCTCAGGTTCGGAACACCAATGCAAGAAAGTGGTGACGTCCTTGGCCATTTGAGTGGTGGTGGCTGGGGTACCGTCCTCGTATTCGACCAAGTCATCGAACAAGACACGGGCCATGGCGATGGATCCACCTGGGAAGTAAGGGTTGTAGTTGGACCCTGGAGGCAACACGACACCGGCGGGAGGATCGTCTGGGTAACCAGTCAATAAGGAGAAGATGTAGTCGGAAGCACCGTGTCTGGCCTTCACGATCAAGGACAAGTCTGGTGGAAGGGCACCCTGGTTGGCAGCGCGAGCAGCCTGCTCGTTGGGGTAAGGGCCGGGGATGTAATCGGCCAACTTACCAACACGCTTCTTGGGGTTACCTTGCTCATCGGGTTCGTCGTCGTATTCGAATTCTTCGGCCATGTCACGGACTTCTTGGTTAGTGTGGGAAACACCAACCAAAGTACGCCACGCGACTCTCTCGAGAGAGTGGCAAGCGGCACACACCTCGCGGTACACCTGGTAACCTCTTCTGATGGAGGCGTGGTCAAAGGTCTCCAGAGGACCGTTGTGAGACCACCCGTAAGAAGGTGGATGTAGACCGTGTTCGGCAGCCGTCATGGCATCGGCAGTGAGCGAATCAGCGTAGAGCGCAGCAGAAGCAGCGACACCGGTGGCCACGGCCCCCGCAACGCCTGCGCGGCGGATCCAGCCGTTCGAAACCGCACGTGAAGCGGTCGAGAACGATCTCTGAAGAGGAAAGAAGAGTTAGTACAAGTTCTCAGATACCACTGAGGCCGGGAGCTAACCGGCGGTGCATCCGCGCTGGAACGACACAGCTCGAAGAGACCAGGAAGGACACACCCACAACAACCACAGCCACGGCTGCAAACGCCCATTGGGATCGGTCGCACGCGCTCCACGCACAACCCGTCAATAACACGGCAGATCCCACTACCGCCCTTTCAAGCGTTGCCCTGGCCCACCCTTCACGCCCTGCTCACCGCCTTGCGAGTCCAGTTCTGGCGTCCCCTGTGTTTCTGACCAGCGCGGACCTATCGCCGTTCTGCCCACCCAAGGCGATCTAATTCAACCACATACCATATTGCTGCCCTTAAGGCTATTTCTCATGGAGCTGAACATTGCAAAAGAGTAAAACTAGAGCCTCTGTTAGACGTTGAACGTTATCCAGAAGTGTCAGTCAACAGCTATGAACACAACAATTCCAAGTCACTTAGTAGTATGTGCTTGTAGTTCTCAATTGACAATAATGTAGAGTATACTCGACTTTTTTTTCCTGGGAGCTGGTTGGTCGAATACGTGAAAAAAAGTGGCCTCGGTAATATCGCAGTCGTACGCGTATGAAGCGACATTCACCTCTGCGTGCAAGATGATAAAGGGCTCTGGTGGTGATTTCCAGCGATCTGATTGGCTGAGAGGCGCGCCAGGCCGGTAAAGTGGGTATAGAGCAGCTGCAGAGGGCAGAAGAAGAGACTCGCGACGCCATACAGAGGGGAGACCTCTGGTGGACTGGCGGCTTGAACAAAAACCCCCCGCTCCGGGATGGTACTCGACATTTTTGCTTGCCGGACCTCCAGTCGCGACCGCATGTTCGAGTGGAGAGACAGGTGAATGACACCCGTACCAAGTGATAGATATCATGTGACAGACAAAGGACTCGAAAATCGACCGGAGGATCGACCGAAGAAGTGGGTAGATAGCCGGGTAAGAGTTAGCCAGCGTAGGGCTCCCGCTAGAAGGACGGCCTATAATATGTTTACATGATGGGACGGACATGCTACAATAACAGCCCACATCCGTCACTGTCACTGCCGCGCACGGTCCTGGCGTGTGGAACTACCAGAGCAATGGAAGCGGACGTACGATATACTTTTCTGGACGCGCTGGACCACCTGCCGTCGGATCTTATCCGAAGCCTATGGGTGATCCAGTCCCTGGGCCTACGCAGCGAGCCGGATCGAGCGTTTGTGGACCAAGAAGCGCTGAAAGAAGCGCAGCACATCGAAAGAATGCTTCAGCAGCAGCAAGAGCGACTGGAGTTCCAGATGCAGGAAATGCAGGAAATGGCTGCGATTCAGGCCAGGTACATGGCGCACGAGGGCGCCATTGAGGTGAAGACCAAAACTGCCAAAACAAAGAACACCAAGTATGCCGCGCAACAGCAAGCAGGACGACTGCCACAGATCCCAGAGCCGCTGAAGATTAAGATAAACCTCAAACCCAGCCACCCGCAAGAAACGGTCTATTGTACATGCAGGGACGTTTCCTACGGTGCCATGGTCGCATGCGACAACAAAAAGTGTCCCACCGAGTGGTTTCATTACGGATGTGTTGGGCTGACGCATGCACCCAAGGGGAAGTGGTACTGCAGTGAACGCTGCAACCGGCAGGCCAACAAGAAGAGGTTTATGAATTTATGATGTGTAAACGATAGGCGAACGAACGAAGAAACGGATGAATTAAGTAGTAAAAGAAGAAATTTGGAGAAAACTAAACACACATAGACATTACGAGTACACACATGCGTCTAGGGAAAAACGCCAAGTCAATGCTTCATTTACAAGTCCTTCTTCAAAGTACCCATGAAAGCGTGCTTTTCAGCAGGAGTTTGGAATCTACCCTTACCGAACTTGGAGGCAGTGTCGATCCACTTCAAGGTAACTTGTTCCAAAGCCTTTCTGGAGGTGTTGGTGTACATGGACTTTCTCAAAGTAACAATTCTCTTTCTGTTACCTGGGATAGAACCCTTGACCATGACAAAGTCGTTGTTGACAGGACCGTAGTGGACGAAACCACCCATTGGGGTGATGGTCTTCTTGGTTCTGTCGAATTCGGTGGCACCGTTGGATTCGTCGCCGCCCTTACCGACTCTGTAGACCTTGTGGTTGATAGAAGTTCTGGTGTGGAAACCGTTTTGACCGGCTCTGGCAACAGTCCACATGACGTGGGCTGGATGCCAAGCACCGATACAGGCAACCTTTCTCAAACCTCTGTGGGTCTTTCTTGGAAGCTTCTTGGTACCCCATCTGTGGGTAACACCTTCGAAACCGTGACCCTTGGTTACGGCGCAGACATCGATCATTTCGTTTTGTTCGAAGACGGAGTCGACGGAAACGGTCTTTTCGAAGTGTTCACGGGCCCAGGCGGTCTTGTCAGCGACGGAACCACCGTTCAATTGGATTTCAGCCAAGTGGGCCTTCTTCTGGGCCAAAGGAGTCTTTCTGACTTGGGTGTGAGCCAAGACTCTGACGACAGTGGCGTACTTGTTGATTCTGGCCAATTCTCTCTCGATGGCAGCGCCGTCTTGAGCGTACTTGGCAGAGTACTTGGTGAAGGCCTTCTTCTTGGACTTGTACCAGTTCTTGTAGAATCTTCTCTTGATCTCGTCCGACAAGTGCTCAGCCCAGACGGTGGTCAAGGATCTCAAACCTCTTGGAGTCTCGACGTAACCCACGACACCGACGACAACCATTGGAGGAGTGTCGACCACGGTGACGGCTTCGACGATCTCACGCTTGTGGAACTTGGAGCCTGGACGGTCCAAGTCTCTGACAATGGTGGACATACCAGCCTTGTAACCCATGAAAGAGGTCAAAGCAACTGGCTTAGTCTTGTCGTCCTTTGGGAAAGATCTGACCTTACCTCTGATGGAGGCAGATCTCTTTCTGGGCAAAAAACCCAAGTGACCGTGACGTGGAGCTTCGTACTTTCTGTGAGACATTCTTGTAAAGTTATGTTGATGGGATTCGAGAACGAAGAAAAGTAGAACAAGATGAAGTCCTGGAGCTCTTGGAATGCTCTTTTTATATATGCGATGAGCTAGCTAGCTTGGTGAAAAATTTTTCAGAAGATCGAAAAACTCACAAATCACAGCTGTCGAGTCAGCTGACAGATGCCGTACACAGGGATACAAAATAAAATTGTCAAAAGTGTTGGAAAACGGGTTGATCCGTTTTCTGGCAGTTGCAATCCGAAAAAAATAGCAGATACTTTTCGGATACATTGCTGGGCAAAATAGGATACCGTGTGGGTACCGCTCGATGACATTTTCACAACTCACGCGATAGAAGTAAATAGTTGCTAGAGGTGTCTGAGGTGGGGCCAGGTATCGTGCATTGAAGGGTCAGCGCTTATGAGATAAAATGGCTTTCAGCAAATTAGTAGTAGCATCCAAGACCTCTCTGATTTTAGATCATAGTCCTTAACAGACATGAGCTCATACTTTGGAACGTAAATATCTATGTTCCTGCCGTAATTGCGTGTCACAGCGCCTCTTTACCTTTGTAATTACTACCGCGTTCTTGTCGTGGATCCAAATTTGCTCACTGTTTTTGCGTCGAGAGCGTTGGGCCTTCCCAGCATCTGAATTTTTCACTTAGCTCTGCTGACAGTTCTCTTGCCACCCGAGCCACGACTCAACGTCCTAGCTATGCCCCGCTTGGAGTTTGTAGAATTAGAATATCAAGCGCATATATTGTAGGTTAAATCGAACTCCACTGTGTTTTCCAAATAGAGAAAAGGGTCACCTCTCTCTCTCTCTTAGCAGTTGGCTGGTGTCATATTATACAGCGGCATGAACTTTAGGAACTACAAGTCGAGATTGTTGAGGCGAATCAGTAGGCGTTGCCGAATGCTTTGCTCAACCTAGTGATGGATACACTATCATATCAAGATCATATATCAGAAATTGAAGCTATGTCTCCATGACTATTTGGACTACTCTTCAGTAGCGCTTATTGATACTATATTCAGGCTAGGGGAACACTCTGTGCCAGCTTCCAAAGTAGCCTATTTGGATGATCTGAGTCTGAGATAGTATACCGGGCTATGTTTGGACATCTGCCGGCTCCGCAAACCACCTTATAGAGACTTTCCCTGCTTGTCTGTCTTTAACCTCGCTGACACTTCACTTATCATCTTGTACAATAATGGCAGGAAATGCGGTTGCCATCATGCAATTCGACTTTATAAGAGAGTATGGGATGTGTGCCATGCAATTCGACGCTATAAGAGAGTATGGGATGTGTGCCATAAGACCATTCAGGAGAAAGCATACTTCCATCACAGGTAATCATTATCAAGACTTTTTACCTTAGCATTGTTGAAACTCTGCTCTATTTAGTATATGCAGCCTTGCTCGTATCAGCGACAGAACACAAAAAGATGAGAAAGAGTCTAGGCCATGACTATCGGCCAATTCGAATGAGAAACTATGCAAGCCAACCTTGGGCCATGTACGATTATTTAACCACTTGTCAGTCGACTGGAAATTATATACAGCCGTGTATAACCCTAACCACCTTATGAAAAGGTAGTGGCGAAGAAATAACCAAATAGCTCATGCATTTCTTAAACTTGAAGCCCCACATATCCTGCGTTTCGGGATATGCTTATCAATACACACCCAATGGAAATAAAAAACCACGACAGTGGATACAACTCTAATATACCTGCTGAGATAGTTTGAAATACCAAGCTGGCTTTGGATTATGAAGAGCGAATTTACGTGCGATGCATTTTAGTGAAAGAGATTGTTAAAGCCGGTTGTTTTTTCGTTTTGAGAGTTCAGCCGTTTAGGTCTTCATATGCTACTAATATAATCAGTAAAAAGTTTTAAACGTTTAAAGTGTTTAGCTGAACCTAAAATCCACTAGTGCCAGCTATAAAAAGCCAGCATACATCGGTCTTAGGTTGTCGGAAGGTGTTATCCAATCAAACCCGCTTAACAAACAATGTCTCTTCCTCCTTCGGCGTTGAACCAGAAGAGTAACCGAGTTTACTCGGTGGCAAGAGTGTATCAGGATGCCTGTACCAATCGGCCTCAGGACTATTGGGACTACGAACAGGGCGTCACAGTGGACTGGGGCAAAATTGAGCACTACGAAATCGTCAACAAAATCGGCAGGGGTAAGTACTCAGAGGTGTTCAGGGGCAAAAGCGTGGTGAACGACCAGTACTGCGTCATCAAAGTTTTGAAACCCGTGAAGCTCAAGAAGATCTACAGGGAACTGAAGATTCTCACGAACCTGACAGGCGGGCCCAACGTGATTGGACTGCTTGACATTGTGCAGGACCCTGGGTCGAAGATCCCAGCACTGATTTTCGAAGAGGTGCGAAATGTGGATTTCCGCACGCTGTATCCAAAATTTACGCTGCGCGACGTGCAATTTTACTTTTCGGAGCTGCTGGTGGCACTGGACTATTGTCACTCGATGGGAATCATGCACCGGGATGTGAAGCCGCAAAACGTGATGATCGACCCTGTAGAGCGCAAACTGCGGCTCATCGATTGGGGGCTCGCGGAGTTTTATCACCCGGGCGTCGACTATAATGTGCGGGTCGCTTCGCGATACCACAAGGGTCCAGAGCTGCTAGTGAATTTAAACCAGTACGACTACTCGCTAGACCTATGGTCAGTTGGGTGCATGATAGCGGCCATCGTGCTGAAGAAGGAACCATTTTTCAAGGGCAGCACAAACCCGGATCAACTAGTAAAGATTGCACGTGTGTTGGGCACCAACGAGCTGCTAGCGTACCTACGCAAATACGGGCTCAAGCTGCCTCACGAGTACGACAATATCATGAAGGATTTCCCTCGCAAGGACTGGTCGGAATTTGTATCGCACGACACGCCCATGGCCTCAGCTGAAGTGATGGATTTGATCGACAAGCTGTTGAGATACGACCATCAGGAAAGACTTACTGCGAAAGAGACGCTGGAGCATGGATTTTTTAAAGCTGATTATAAGAAATAAGAGTGGATAGAGTGGGCCACTACAGATAGACTAACAAATAAGATGGCTGCCGTTCATCGAGTTGATGCGAAACAGGGGAGCGGCGAGTGAGATCTTAGCTGTAATGTATAATTATTCTAAAGTTGGAAATACACACGTTAGAAATGTTTGGGAGTAAACTTCATATGACAGAAGCAGCAAATAGTTTCCATGCTTTGGGTCAAGGTAGCGAGGGGGCTCTTTGTAACAAGTGTCACGACGCCATGTAAAAGGTATTTTCAATCGTCGAGGTCAAAAAGTTAGCATTCTATGCGGGCACATTCGAGCATTAACTTTATCGAGGTTGGCAATTGTCCTATTGGGAGTGCCATTCTTTGGGGTTCGTCAATTTGATTGTTAAACGGCCACGAGCTATCATAAAGTATCACTTTGTACATTAATGGCATCACACTGCATTTCCACGCACATTTGGGACGCCATACGATAATCTGCGTTAACACCTTCTGAGATCACATAACATCTAAAAGAAACTCGTCATCACTGTCCCAGTCTTCAGCGGAGTGCTGTATGTGGTGGTATTCGGGCTCCAGGTCCGAATTATCGTCCTCTGGAAAGCTCATGTAAGTGTCATTAATGCGGATTTTGCGCTCGTAAAGTGATCCGTAAACGTCTATGTCTCTTCGCAGTACCTCGCTGTCGAATCGCAAGGGTCTTCTGCGGCCGTAACGTTTGTGCGAGTTGCGTCTCAGACACGTTTTGTTCGGAACATCGTCGAAGATGGAAGAGTCGCGGGACTCTAAAGACGACGAAAGACACGCTGCTGCTAAATCGTCCACGTCTGAATGGTCTTCTCCGAGCCATGATGCAATATTGTTTTGTCGTTTCGTCGTGGTGGAATATAGACCACACAGCGCAGCCTCCCGGTGACCTCCTTCCACGCCCGGTCCGTCTGTGCTGTCCCCGACACACAGCGCGGGCCCATAGAGCACAGTGAAATCTAGCTCTTTGTGCCAGTTGATTCTCCTTGGATCCAATTTTTTTTCTTGCAAACGGTAGTGTGCGATTGACCAGCGGCGCCACAAGCAGTGGTGTAACCTTTTCACGTACATTTGGTAGTCAGAATCGTTCTCCGCGGAGCACGAAGGAAGCCGCAGTAGCTTATGCTTCCCCATGTGCAACAGAACGTTCCACGTCTGTGGCATCGCCATTGGATGTTCGTGGGAAAAGTCAAAGTGGTAGTAATCAATTGCGGGCCGTTCCAGGTCCGCTACGTTCTGCAGCAGCATCATATTTTGGTGTATCAAAACGCAATCGTCGATACTTTTGAGTTGACTGCCTGCTATCATGCGTAGTGGTACTCAGCTATCCAGGGCTGCGTTTATTCAGCGATACAGTTATCTAACTTGTCAGTTCTCTTGTTCTCTAGCTCTCTAGTACTCTGCTCTCTAATATTCAGAACCCAGTACTCAAGCTCAACCTTCCAAAGACCATAACCGTTTTTATTAACCACCTCATCGCCTCTTATTTCTCATAATATAGCATACTTGGCCCATCGCACCCATGATTTGTCACTTCGCCGACCTCCCGCTATTTCTCAGCCAGTCGACCTCGAAGAGAAATCATTGTGGGGTGCTTTAATCAAAGCGCGGCCTTATAATAGCGCTGGGATAAAACTCACGAGAGACATGGAAAACAAACCGGAAGAGACGAGTGATCAGACCGTTTGTTTGAGAACATCAGGCAAATGGCAGTTGAAACAAAGAAGGTAGATATTAGGTGGTGGAGGTGGCACTGAAGGGGTCAATTTCCGTTGTCTGTGGGGAAAGCATGGGAGTTAGGTATCATGTCTGACGAGTGTGTCGCGGGAACTGTAAGTGTAGCGGGAAGAACAGAGGCAGTGTGAGAGCATTTGTTAGAGCTACCGACTGGCAGTGGTGTGGTACTTTTGAATAGCGCCGAGCTGCTTGATGTTAGAACTACAGAGTGGTAGTGATCTGGTACTGGTTGAATAGCATCGAGTTGCACAATGGCAACCTTGAATCGTGCTGTCAGTATAGTACAAAGTGATAACAGCGAGGCTGGCAAAACGAAAGTGCACAGGTTGGATGGCCAATCGATGGGATTCAGAGGAACGGTGATTACACAAAAAGGCCCCGGCCCGCCATTTCAGTTGTCCAAAAGCCCAACACTTCATCTGTTGGGGGCAATGGCTAAATTGACCAGCTCTGACCAGTCATTCCCGTCAAAATTTTGTATTAATCCCGGCTACATGTCCCAGGTATGGACCAGATTTATAGCCCAAATAATCACGGAGCGAAAAAAAGTTCCAGATTTAGCATCAACTACTCAGAATACTATTTACGATGTCAATTACCAAAGTGAACGAACAATCGAGCAAGTTATTCGCTGTCGACGCTGGCTCTCTCCAGTAGTTCACATGTTTTATTTGGCTCACCTTTTTGTCTTCTTTCCGGATACGCATCTACGAATGCCCATCTCGAGGCCCACCAACGTAAGTTACCCAAGGCTAACTGCAAAGCGATGCATCGAGATAACCAAGTGGTACAGAAAAAAAAAAGGGCTCCCTCTCGACTCTTGGCTCCCAGCTATTGATGTTTTTTGGAAGTTCGATCAGCAATCAGTTCATGTCAAAGCGTTCGCGTTTTCATGACTGACTTATGTCTCCTCGAAAGTCTGCCTCTCAAGAGCCTAAAGCACTACAACCAGGCTGAAAAAAACTCTGGTGAGCACCGGTACTTTCGGCATCCTATCACGCCGTTGGGAAGCCCAGTCGCCCAACAGTCTTGCGTTTTCGAACACCCAATAGCTTCGCGACGCTGACACTCACTTTCTACTCCTTTATCTACTCCTTCATCTACTCGTTTATCGACCCAGAGATATGTGTCTCGTCATTACACACGTATAATCACAAAAGCACTCTCACTCTTTCAATTTATGTAGGCTCTCTCGAGAAGTAGTTGCATGCCAGCACTGGCGGAACCGATTTTGACAGTTAACACAAGCCGATGAGCTTGATTTAGGAGAATATATGCCAGTAGAACACGGTTTGAAGCTTGATGTTGGAGATGGAAAGGTTTTCTTAGAGCTCTACCTGGAGCGTTTAGACGCCGATGCGGAAGGAGCTGGTATGCAATCAAAAGGATTGGCCCGCAATGCGCGCGTGATGAGCTACATCGACCGGCGAAAGTTGCCATTGTGGGTGCGGAGAGAAGAATGCTATGCTTGTGGGAGCGAAAGCACGACAACAGCGGCTTATTTCAGGTCGAAATTAATGAAACAACGACACGTCTACCGGGGCATTGTAGCCACCCAGGGCTCTGGGTTCTGTATGTTTTTTGCTCAACAGACGCAGGATGGTGGGGTGTACCAGATTCGGTGTGTCGTGCTTGATTTCACCCTCAAACAGCAGCTGGATCGCGGGCTTTGGCAGGCTCCAAAGCGCACGACCCCGCTCGAGCTGTTGGTTGCCCGCAGACGTGATTCGCTGCTCCGAAACCGCTCCAGGGTGTCTACACATGCGCAGATTGCTGATTTCCGCCGCCAGTTTTCCAAGACGTGCGCGAGTTGTGTTTTGAGCGGGCTCCGATTGCGTGGGATCCCCGAAACACATCCAGAATTTCAAGCGCTGTTTAAAACCACTCTCGCCACGGTTGAATTTGCCCACAGACACGACATGAGTGCGCCCCGCGAGCCGCTTGGATTCGAAACCGTTCAGGAATCGGTGGAAACAGTGCTGAAGCTGTTTACCAGCTCGTGACACGTGACCGTGTAGCTGCGTTCATGGTGATGACATTGGGCTATTTTTTACCCAGCACTCCACAGGCTGATGGATGACTGATGACGGACAGTGAACGCGAGTCGCAGATCACAGCTTATAGGCCAAGAACCATTCATTGGCTAGGTGCTTATCAGGACTGACTAGCTAGAGACATTTGGAATCACACTTAGGTCATTGGGCGGAGTCGCAGTTTGTACTCCCTTGCACACGGTATTGTAACAACTTTCTAACTGCATATTGTTGGGTCAGCCGTCTCGTTTATCCAGTCTCACAGCGCTCATTTCAACGCTTCTTGTTGCAGTTTCCAGATGGCCAAACACTTATTCGTGCTAGTGCATGGCCTATGGGGCAACTACAAGCACATGAACGCAATCAGAGATGTATTTCGCCAGGAGCTTCACGATCAGGAAAATATGGTGTTTTTTTCGCCGCGGCAGAGTGGCTATTTCAAGACCTTTGATGGGATAGAAATCATGGGTTACCGGACGCTGCTGGAAATTTGCCAGTTTATCGACACCTTCCCTAAAAATGAAATCACCAAGATTAGCTTTGTCGGGTACTCCATGGGTGGCCTTATTGCAAGGTTCATTATAGGAAAGATGTTTACGGAGTGTCACGAGCTGTTCCAAAATATCGAACCGCAGCTCTTCGTCACTTTTGCCACGCCACACCTTGGCGTGCACTTTTTCCTGAGACAGCATCGTTCGGGTCACCATAGGGCTATATCGCGGCTTCTGTCTACATTGGGCACCACGGTCCTCGGAAGGACCGGCCGACAACTCTTTATCCAGGACAATCTACCTGAACAATCCATTCTGGTGAAACTAAGCAAGGGTGAGTATCTGGAGGGTTTGGGCCGCTTCAAACACCGCATATGCATAGCCAATGTGAAAAACGACCGGACGGTTGCCTTTTACACCTCATTCATTACAGACTGCGATCCCTTCTTGGAGACCGAGAACCAGATCAACTACCACTTCGAACGCAACCTGCCCGGTGAAAAGCTGTGCATGGTCCCTCGCGTCATAGACATGAACAAGCTAGACCCCACTTCAATGAGGCAACCGCCTGAAGGTCAGCAATTCGCACGCTGGGCCTTTATATTTGTGATTTGTTGCATACTGACGTTTGTTTTACCATTGATTTTCGTGGCCAACGTCCTGGGAACGTGCTATTCCTACCTAGCCACTGTCCACTACCAAAATCTTTTGCATCAAGGGGAGGGCCGCAGCTTACTCCGTCGTAAACTGGGCCTTGGAGATAAGATTGCAGACACTTTGCGGGATACGGTCGGCGTTATAGCGAGCGAGCACGAAGACAACTTTGGAGCTGACAACGGACAGACTATAGTCAAAGCAAACATTACATGGGAAGATTTCATCACCAAATATACCAACAAATGGAATTCGGAGACTAAGCCCAAGTTTAGCGCGTTGAACTTCGACGACCAACGCAGAGGCATTTTGTCCAACTTGAATAATTTGACGTGGATTCGGATACCGCTTTACATAAAATCTTTGAATGCGCACGATGGGATCGTAGCAAGAAAAGGAGTTAAGGGAGCTAGCCCTTATAGCGTATCCGGGCTTCAGTTCATCGCTCAACTGGTAGATTTTCTCATCTCACATTAACGGAAAAAAGGCATAAAGTAAAAGTTGGGGACGATGTCCCAGTTACAAAAGGTTTTGATTTATTACACTTGGGAGAAAGACTAATCGGTCTTCTCTCTCAAAGAAAAACGGAAAGTAAAAAAGTTTGTTATAGCTTCTATCTACAGGGATGGTGAGCGATTGTCGCTGTGCCACTGGATCTTTATGTTGCTCTATAGGTAGTAAAAATTATTGGTTTGTTGCATCTTTCTTTTCAAGCAGACAAAAAGACTGAAAGCTCTTGATCAATGACTAGGGGGATTCCTAACTGTTTACAGCCACTTCTCCTCAGGGTTGGCTTTGAAATCCAGATAGGCTTGCCTGTTGAAAAGTGAGATTTCCGTTTCGTTGCCAACGTCGTAATCAACCAATTTCTTATCCATATTCTCAAAAACCCAGTCATCATGATCGAAATTTATCACCAAGTTCACGGTCTTGGAACCGTGAGCATGTGTGTACACCTTCAACGTATCGTAGTCCACGTTGCGAAACGCTCTGAACCCGCCTGTGGATTTGATATGAGCGACGGAGTCTTCCATGAGGTCTCTCGCACTTTTTTCAAGTAGGTTATAGTCGTTGAACACAATATTCTTGACATTTCTGTATGGGAACGATTTTATCACCCTTACCGTGATTGTAGCGTTGGTCACTCAAGCGGAATGTTAGTTAAATGATCGTATATGATACTCTAGGAAAAGTGGTAAAAACATACAGGGCTTAACTGAGCTTGTCAGAGGCTCATCTACGTCAAAGTCAATTGCAGTAGTCATACCTTGACTCTAGAAGCTCCACTAACTGGGATGGTAAGCAAATGTTTAAACTTTGGACATCTAGAGCCCTCAACATTGGCGATGAGCTTGAAAATTGTTCTCGGAATATATGAGGTAGCGATAACCCGACAACCAAAAATAAGAACTCCTCATAGGGGGCTCGAACCCCTGACATTTCGGTTCCTTGCGAGCAATGCTTAAAAGCCGAACGCTCTACCAACTGAGCTAACAAGGACGAGTTCTCGAGCTTTGTGTCAGCTACATACTATATATACAGATACAATTGTCACGCAGTATTTCGATTCACGCTTCAAGACAACGAATGGCTAGATTAGACGGCGGCAGAGTTGTTGAGCCACGATAGCTGACTTATTGAAACCCTAGGTTTATATGTTTTGAACCGTCTTCGAGTTTTATATTGTTGAACAAGTTTTGGTGTTGAGTTGAAACTTCACAGTTGTTGCCCTTAGCCGGAAAATTTGAAGGGTACGATCGAATACGCCACTTCGCACAGCCGTTAGCTAAGCACACGCTTACAAGTTAACATATTTTGTGCCACTCTCTTTCTTTCGAATGTCTAACTCTCTATTTACATTTAACTGAATCAAGAAAATAATAAACAATCAACGACAGTTCAAAAATATAGCACTATGCTAAACTCACTAGCACAAGACAGAGAAGAGACGCTTTTGAACCCAACAGACACCCTTAAAATCACACGACTGGAAGAGCAAGAATATATAGGGTCTCATTTTCGGCGATGGATGCATCAGAAAAGCGTTCACGTTCAGAAACCAATATAATGGAGCTGGGAGATTTGAATCAGCTCCAAATTCCCACGAGTTTACAGTCTCACCAGCCACAGCCGCTACAATATACGGGCTCTTCACACCAGTCCTCGTCTACAGCTGTTTCAACCTCTTTGAGAAGTCCTCTTACGTTCAATCACCTCTCATCTGAAGCAACCGAATTTATGCGATTAACACCAGTCAACATAAAGAACTTAACGTCGCCGATTCGTGATGTGGAAAAAAAAAGCGGCTTCCTTACTGGCGATGAAAATCCGGCATATGCTGCCTACAAAGATAACTTCAACCTTATTAGCCGCAAGTTGGAAAAGCTGCTTGACGAACTTACTGTTATTTACCGCGAGATTGGTTATTCGAACACAGAGATATGCGACAAGGAAAAACTGATATTCAACCACATTTCAGATTCTATTACCGGGTTTTTCGAACATGCCAATCAAGAGCGTGACAAAATTAGCGCAGACAATCAGGTGGCACAACAAGTCTTACAACGCATCTTACAAGTCATCCAGGATCCCAAAGGAACTGTTTCCATTCCAGACCTGTACACGCGCAACGTAATTGTCAACTCAACGGAGCAAAACCCTCATTCCCCGAAGAAGCCGTCGTCTCTGCTCACAAGACGCAAGATCATCACAAGGGCCAAGAGCTATGTTCTCAAGACGTACGAACCTAAACTCAACGCTTTCCTCGACAGCGCTATCAAATTTCAAACTTTGAAATCTGTTACTGAGGACTATGAGCCTTCAGAGCTAGACAATAGAGGTGTCGGGCAGCTAATGTCAGTGGTGCCGCCTCTTGATACCTGCAAGTATTTCAAGAAATGTCTGACCAATGCGTTCAAAGACGTAGATAAGACCTGTGAGTTTATTATTGAGAATCGAAAAGCGCTTTTAGGCACAGTCAACTTCAATGACGTTTCTGATAGTATGATCGACCGCCTTGACAGCGTAATAAAAATGTTTGAGGAGGAGTTGGAATCAAGAATGAAGAGACTCTACTCGATAGGTAAAGGCATTATTAGTCTCCTCAAGGTCCTTAGTTTAAACGCTGAGACAAGTCTGGATGCACAAACCATTAAAATTTTGAAACAACTTTCTGTGGAAAACAGCAGCGAACATTTATCAAGTACGCAAAGCGTCGCCTTTTCTTCTTCAACATTAGAAAAATTAGACCAGGCTCATGGTGAGCTTAAGACCATCGAAGAAGCTCGTAAGCAGGAAAAGAGCAAACATGTTCATAGCTGTACTCAATTGTGGGATAAACTGAAAATCCCCAAATCATACACCACCAAATTCGAAGAAAGTAACAAGGATCTTTCAATGACGTCTCTGCAAAACTACACTGACGAACTAAGTCGTCTTCAAGCAATGAAGAAAAAGCTCATCAAGAATCTGATACAAGACTCTTGGACCAAGATCAAAGAACTTTGGGCCGCGATGCACTTTGCTAATCGTGACACTGCCGCGTTCCAAGAGATGTTCAATACAATGACTGAAAGATCTATGACGTTGGAAGATGATGAAAAGGTTTTAGAAACCTGCGAACTCGAGATAAGTGATTTAGAGAAAAAGTATGCCCTCTACAAACCACTTTTGAAGCTTATCAACGAGTTTCATTCCCTCCAAAACGACAAGCTAAATCTGGAAAAGAGTAGCAAGGACTCATCCAGATTGTTGCTTAGAAACTCTCATAGGATTCTACTAGAGGAAGAAAAAACGAGAAAGCGAATTACGAGGCACTTTCCAAATGTTATTCAAGAACTTATTCAGAAGCTGACCAAATTTGAGGAGGACGCTCAGAGACCATTTGTGGTTGGAGGTGCGAGACTGCTCGACATTGTGCTTCAGCAGGAGGAGGAAATTATAAGCAAATACCCTAGAAGCAGAATTAACTCCAACTTTAAGACTGGCAGTGTGGCTGCAGCATCCACAAGAAAAAAAATATTACCGGCTACTCGATCGCCCAAAAAAGATAAGAACTCGCTGCGAATTCAACCCAAGAGTCATAGGAAAACTATTCAGAGAAGTCCCATGCGCAGGCCAAATAATGGAGGAGTTCCGCTATCTGTGGATGCGGAAAGAAGTGATCTTAAACTCTCTTATAACCGATATATGAGAGCTACTCGGATGTCGAGTCCTATTAGAGAAGCTGTGCAATACGATCCAACAACGGCCTTTATGCGTAGCAGTCCGTCAAAAATTCCAACTCTTACAAGAAGCTCAACTTTCCCAAAGGACAGCATGCCATTTGGCTCGCGCTTGAACTCGAAGGTGCGCATAGAAAGGCCCGAAGGACTCACACAGATATCTCCCAACAAACTCAATTCAATGGCTTTGAAAGGCCCCAGGGTAGTAACAGAAAATGAGCCTGAATCTGCAAGCAAGTTTAAGGTATTGTCTTCAACAACAACCGCCAATAACAGAGATAAGGAGAACATTTTCACACCTCACTCATTGAAGTCACCAATAAGGTTGGTGGAGAAGGCATTTTCGAATATGTCATCACCTCAAAAAGGGGCCGAGGAGTCAGTTTATAGAATAACAAGATCTCCGGAGGGGAAATTTTTGTTGAATGTCGAACCACATACAGCAGAGGGTGGTAATGCAGAAGGAGAAGATACGAGTATAATGGCAGACGATGAGAATTTCGTAAGTTGGAAGAGGGAGAGATTGGCGAGAATGAACAGCGTGGAAGGTAACGATGATCTTCCTTCAAGTGTCAATTGGGACACAGATGTATTTTGAAAGTATGTAACAATAAGGTAATAAGTAATTCTGGTACAAAATCAGGTATTTTAACCACACGAACCAATCTACCACTTTTTCGCCTCTGAGCCTTCTGGAGGAACAGTTTCAACCTTCTTTTGCGACACCTCTTCCCAATTTGTATTTAACGCAGTACCGTTGCTCTCGACGAAAGATTTCATCATGGCACGCCTGGTATCAGGATCAGCGCCCGAATACAACTGCTGGAAGAAAGCATCGGCTGATTGGTTTTGTTCATCATCATCAACCTCTAATTTTGACCAGTCGATATTTTTCTTTGACGACGTGGGGTAGAGCTTGGCAGATTCAGTGTTGCCGTGTGCATCGGATATAGGTAACGGGGAAGATCCTTTTGAGGTAATCGATGGGTCAGTGGACTTAGCAAGCTGTTTCCACTGAGTCTTGACCTTTTTCGCTAGTGAAATTTCGATCTTTTTAGACAATATACTGACTCGGATTTGGTCAGGATCCACCTCATGTAAAAGTTTTGCAGTGTATTGGAATTCTCCGCCCGATGAAGGAATAGGATATGTGACTTCCAGATCTTGATGGCCAGGAGAAAGATACACGTGAAGAGAGTCCTTATCTCTCGGAAGCGACGATGTGAACAATGATATAGTTATTGTTGTGGCAGTCTGGTACCAGTCCATTTTGAAAGTAGGCTTCTTGGACACTTCGTCGTTTTTTGGATTTCTATGAAGTGAGGATTCATTCACGCTGCTTCTCTCGAGTTTCCCAGCTTCCTGATCGCCAAGACTAGCGGGCCCGTGCCTTTCTTTCCACTTTTTCATTTTATTTGCAAGGTTTGCCTCCCAGATGGGCATTGTGTCATCTTGGTACTGAAGTTCGCGAGCTTTTCGGAAGTACTCATCAGCGGCTGGGTATTGTTTACGATTGTAAAAGTGCACACAGAGCCGGAAGTTAGCTAAAGCCAGTTTAGACCGATCCCCTCTACGCTGTGCAATCTCTACCGCAGATTCCAACAACTCCAATGCATTTTCCAACGTCTTGTCACTATGCCAGCTCTTGAATCCGTAGTACAACTTCTCGAGGCATGCGGCCTTGTATATATGTGCCACAAAATTGGCGGGCGACTGCTGCAAGACCGAATCGTACACTTCTAATGCGTCGCCGGGGTTTTTTGCGTCATACAACAGGGAATACGCCGTTTTGAGATCTGTTTCTACTGGCATTGTATAAGGCACTAATCCCAATAATCGTACTAGCCTGTGCGTAGCCTGAGCTTTGAACTGAACTTGTCTTAAGAGCCTTTAGGCAGTGTCCAAATGTCACAATGTGATTGGTAATTTTCCATCATCCATAAACGTCTGTTTGGGTAAAAGTGATATACAAAACTTCGGAATTGAGAAGGAAGCTCTGTAGTTACCATGGCTGAAGGTCAAGCCACCAGAGCCAGGTCAGTAGTAACTACGAGTCCTCCAGCTAGGAAGGATACCAGGGAGCATATACAGGGCTTTTCTTTCTGCCATATGTTTACTTGTGAATATTCAGACAATTTTTCAATTTTGTAATATAGAAAATTTTGGCCGATGAGCTAGCGATGAGCCAGCTACAATAGAGTAAAAAACCCAACGAAACAACCATTGGCCTCATATGTCCTCTTCCTCGGCTGCACATGTAAATAGCTTGGTGCTGGATGCGACGCCACTCATCACACAGTCGTACTCGCACTATCAGAATTATGCCAAGGAGTTTCACACTACACCTACGGTTTTTCAAGAAATAAAAGATGAGCAAGCGAGAAAGAATTTGGAGTTATGGCGTGCACTGGGAACTCTAAAACTTCGTCAACCTTCGGCCAACTCCGTCAAGAGAGTGAGTGATTTTGCTAAGCTCACAGGCGATTACTCGGTTTTGAGTGCCAATGATATTCACATCATCGCACTTGCATACGAACTGGAAACGGAATTAAATCAAGGGGACTGGAGGCTGCGCAGGAAGCCAGGCGAGGACCTGACGGTGGCATTGGCTTCTGAGGCAACGATAGAGAAGACTGCTCAGCAAGAAACTCAGACAGAGAAGAATAAAGCCAAGAAAAATCGCAGAAGAGGAGGCAAAAAACAGCGTGAAAAACAGCAACAGCGGGAGCAACAGACGGAGCAGGAGCAAGAGCAAGAGCAGGTGCAAGAGCAGGTGCAGAAAGTTGAACAGACCGCCGACACGCAGGCTGAAAAGGAACCCGACCATCGCAGTCTAGGGGAGCCAAGCGCTGGGGTAGTTGTCGAACCTTCAAATCTGGACTTGCCAACGACCTCTACTGGGATGAGAGAACCTGGGAATGTGGATTCAGCATCCTACTTCGAAGATGACGATGATGGGGATTGGATCTGTCCAGAGAACCTTACAGAAACAATGATAAAAGATAGCGGTGAGGACACGACAGGCTCGCATGTTCGTGAGGATCTCAATGGATACATGTCTGAAAACCACTTGAAACTTCCACAAAATCAAGTAGCATTGGCAACTGGCGATTTTGCAGTTCAGAATGTGGCCTTGCAGCTGAATTTGAACTTGATGAATTTTCTGTCGGGCCTTAGAATCAAAAAGCTTCGTAATTACATGCTCAGGTGTCATGCTTGCTTCAGGATTTTCCCTCTCCCCAAGGATGGAAGCCCCAGGCACTTTTGCTCGTCGTGTGGAGGCTACAACACTCTAATGCGATGCGCAGTCTCCGTTGATGCTTCTACGGGTGAGATAACTCCACATTTGAAAGCTAACTTTCAGTGGAACAACCGTGGGAATAGGTACTCGATGGCGAGTCCGCTGTCCAAAAATTCCCAGAAACGATTTGGCAAAAAAGGATTTGTACACACGAAGCACGGACAAGACGTGGAATTACTAAGAGAAGATCAGAAGGAGTACGAAAAGGCGCTTAAACAGGAAGAATGGACTCGTAGACATAACGAAAAAGTTTTGAGCGATTGGACTGGCGGTGGCTCTGCGGACAACTTCATCTCCCCATTTGCCATTTCCGGTCTCAAACACCATTCAGTAAAGGTTGGTCGCGGTCGTCAAGCGAACAGTGTCAAACGCAAGAAGTAGATAACATACAACTCATTGTAATCACTGATTGACAAGCACAATGTATGAGTTGTTTTTTTTTTTTTTTTTAATGACAGAAAGTTCGCCAGAAGATCCATTTTGCCACGATATGAACTTCGACTCTCAAGCTCTGTAGCAACAAGAACCTTGAGTTGATGCGAGGTCAGGAAGGCTAGCGAACTGAGAAGAAAGCCTACAATCACTAAATACGGATAACGAGTGGTTGACTGACTTCCGCTAGTTTTCTGTTTTCTGACGCTTCCAGCGAACGTATAAACTGTCCAGAAATTGTATAGACCGCTTATGCTATTTTTCATGTTTTTGAATGCCTAAGTTTCGAAACTCTGGTTACTTCTTTTCAAAGTTATTGCTAATCCGCTATTCGCATCACGTGAGACGAATGGAGATTAAGAATGTTAAATTAGCTATCGCATTCCAGTTAATGTCATCGAAGCACCTCAGGAGCATTATAAAAACAGCAAGTCCCCACTTTCGACCAGTTTCGCCGTCGTCTGCCCTTTGAATTGGTGTTATTATCATAAAGAATGAGTGGCTCTAACAGTGGAAGCTCAAAGGTGCCCGGAATAGTGTCGCCTAGGTTTTCAAACCCGGGCACGAAAGCCAATCCAGACGGATCCATGGGGCACTCCGCTCCTGGAGCGAGTACCCCTGTTCCCCAGGGTAGCGGGAGCCCCGGACTTTCCGCAACCAAGTCTATCATGAATGTGTCCGGTACCTCAGGTGCAGTGGTTAGTAATACACCGGAGCCAGGGCTGAAAAGAGTGCCTACAGTAACTTTTAGCGATTCGAAGCCTTTATCACTTAAACAGCAGGCCGTTAACAACTCTGCGACACAGCAATCAAAACCGACGACAGGTGAAGAGGCGGAAAAGGTGGAAAGTCTCAGTCCCAGGTTGAAGGCCAGTACCTCGCCTCCTAACGTCAAAGATACGTCGCCACCACCATTGTTGGCCAGTGGTGACTCTGCTTCATTTCAAGGGCGTCAAAACTCAAACTCTAGCTCTGGGCGTCCTGAACCGAAGAAAGGAAATATAATATCCAAACTCTTGCACTCCGCAGACGTTTTGCACAACAGTCCAAGTCACCATTCTCACTCGAACGATCACAGCACCGCGGGCGAAGAATCACCTAAAGCCACCCCAGTCACGTCTGATACGGAATCGAGGAGGGATTTGAAAGAAGATCATCCACATTTTGTGGTGGATGACGTATTGCATTCCCCTAATTACAGGTCTAGGTCGAACAGTGCCAGTCCTATGCCCACAACTACCCCAAACAAGGCTTCTTTTGCCCTAGGGGAGAAAAGGCAGGACTCAACGACAAGACATCAAGAACCGACTATTCTCGAATCTCCGGACGAGGGCCCTGTGGAGACTCCTGTAGATCCGCTTTCCAACTTTCACCAAATTGCGCCGAACATTCCCAAACGCGAAACCGGCAAAAATTCCGAACCAAGGTTGCCGCAGGACGACGGAAAGTTACACGTTTTGTTTGGAGCCACAGGCTCGCTGTCTGTGCTGAAAATCAAGGCTATGATCAAAAAGCTGGAAGAGATTTATGGACGGGATAAGATTTCTATTCAACTAATTCTAACCCAAGCTGCGGCTCAATTCTTCACAAACAAGGCCAAGAAACCCACCAAAGTGGAATCTCGTTCCATTTCAGAGAGCGGATTGCCAGTAAGCCCAGGGACTTTCCGTACAGAACCGGCCCTTTCTAAACTTAATGCTACTACACCCAGTACTGCCTCGCATAATCATAACGTCAATGCTACTAACCACAATGGAGCAGGAGCTTCTCTCAAAATCGAACTACCAGCTCACATTCAAGTTTGGACAGATCAAGATGAATGGGATGTATGGAAACAGCGTATGGACCCGGTGTTGCATATAGAGTTACGCCGCTGGGCTGATATCTTGGTTGTTGCTCCTTTGACTGCCAATACCTTGTCAAAGATTGCACTAGGGTTATGCGACAACTTGCTGACCAGTGTAATTCGCGCTTGGAACCCCACCTTCCCCATCTTCCTAGCACCTTCCATGGTAAGTAGCAGCTACAACTCGACCATCACGAAGAGGCACCTGAAATTAATCAAGGAGGAGATGCCTTGGATTACTGTTTTCAAGCCATCAGAGAAGGTGATGGGAATCCACGGTGATATTGGATTAGGTGGCATGATGGATGCAAATGAAATTGTGGATAAAGTGGTCATGAAATTGGGCGGGTACCCTGAGGACGGCGATGAGGATGAGGATGAAGATGACGAGGACGACGAATACGACGAGTCCAAGAGCACACATCAAATGCAAGAACAATCCTTGGACGATGAAGACGAAGACGAGGACGATGAGGATGAAGACGAAGACGATGATGACGAGGAAGATGAAGAAGAGGAGAGAGTGGCTGTAACCAGCTCTCCGAATGTTACTGGTTTCGAGCTGGGGCCTCAGATATCGGCTTAAACATGCCATCCACATCCAAAAGTCATCACACACGGATTACATTTTATCTTGCACTCTGGAACGCATTTCTCATTTCTGGCACTCTGAAGGCTTCAAACCTATTTTTATAATCGACACCGAAATACATTCTTAATGTCCTGATAATACATGTATTATTTGTGGTGTTTCATTGTTGTAGTTCAAGATCAAATGACTCATTCGTATTAAGGGATAATACAGCTGCTATTATTTCCACTGTCTTATTAATGTGTAAGCGATGGAGTATGGGCTACATATAGCGCTCACGGATCTCAAACCTGAAGATTTACCAAGCAAGGTGTTCGACGTCTATTTATTGGGGACCTAGGTATAAAGAGGTTTTTGAATCCACCAAAAATGACTGAAATGCAGAGCAGTTTGTTAGTAATCCACCCTGCGATGACAGTGACGCCAGAAAAAGTGGCAAGCGTGAAGAAGAGCGCTCTCTTTTCGAACTCTGGGGTAGTAGACCAGTTTTTGATCAACAAGTTAAACGATTCAAGTGTGGTCTTGGAAGATGGGAAGTACGATCTGGTATACTATCTGACTCCGGAGATACCCAGCCAAATTCAGTTTCCTACCACACTGATTCCAGTTCTTGCAAAAAGCTTGCAAGCTGGAGGAAGGCTGTATGGATTGAGCGATAGTCTGAAGATTGATGCCCTGATAAATGGGCTGGAGATTGTAGATGCCAGGGATGATTACCATTGGGTGAAGAAGGCGGGTTTTCAAGATGTTGTGGCCGCACCAGTAGCGCTCAAAACAAAAGCGTCGTCAGGCGCATCCAGCATACAGGGTACTCAGAAAATGCTCCCAACATTCAAGAAGGCTAGTAGCTCGGTCACTAAAGCCCTTCCAACTTTCAAGAGAGCGGACTCTCCCTCTGTTAATCAACTTGCAGAAGATTTGGACAATCTTGACGACGCTGAGGAAGGTGACGATTCCGACGAGCTTACCGCAGCGAAATCCAAGTTTTTTGATGATGTTGAGGGTCTGGACTCGGCCGAGTCCATTGATGAGGAAGATCTGATCGATGAAGCCGAGCAAAACCTCATCACCGTTGTGACCTGTGGTAAGACCAAAAACAGAAGACGTAAAGCATGCAAGGACTGCACCTGTGGGATGAAAGAACAAGAGGAGCAAATGCTAGACGCAGCGAGGACGGTACAAGACCAAGTGCTCGGTAAAAAGGTCGAATTTGACGAACAAGAACTGTCAGAGATCGATTTCACCATTCAAGGCAAGAAAGTTGGCGGATGTGGCTCATGCTCGTTGGGCGATGCTTTTAGATGCTCTGGGTGTCCCTACCTCGGATTGCCAGCATTCAAGCCTGGCCAGCCCATCAGCTTGACCAGCATAGACGACGACTTGTAGGTGTCAAGAAAAGCATCAAAAGGTATTCCGGTAAAGATTCGCGGACATAACATAAATATGTATTATCAAAATGACAGCACTTGATTTGATAGATGGCTCACCTTTGCCGAAATGTGCAATCGCATCCGAGTTGCACCCTCACGTATTCCCATGATCTCTATGGATCTGGAAGCGAGCTGTGCTGCACAATCTCAATTGGAAGGTCTCGAGGCTTCTGCAAATCTGCGCGCCTTCTCTTCTTCCGGTAAAATATGATTATCATTCCAAGCACGATGAGTAGCAGCGTCACTGCCCACCACGCTGGTCTGACCGCGTAGAAGTCCTTGATACCCTTGTTGTGCGACGAGGGCTGGGTCATTTTTCCAACTATTGTCACTGAAGATGTTGGAGTTCATACCTGCTCTAGCATGGAACGTTGTTGCAGTTGCTCCAGGGTGGAACAACGTAATTTGGACCCCCGTGCCAATAAGCTCTTCCCTCAGCCCATGTCCAAAGGAAGATATGAATGCTTTTGTAGGGCCATATATCGATTCATAGGGAGTAGGAGTAGTTGCTGACAAAGAACTCATCAATAGGACCCTGCCAGAGCCTTTTTCGACCATGCCAGGAATTACGTTGTAGGCTATCTTCACGAGCGATGTAACATTAAGATTCAACAGGCTCAACTGTTTATCCAGAGGAATGTCCAGAAAACCACCTCCAAGTGATATGCCTGCGTTGAGAACCGCATCGTCTATTGGCCGCCCCTTCTCATTAGCCTTGGCCAGAAAAGTTGCCACACCTTCTTCAGTGGACAAATCAGCCTTGACACCAACAACTGTTGTCCCGTAGTGCTCCAGTTGCTCTACCGCTTCGAACACACGGTCGCTTACCCCTCCTATCAGTAGGTCGTAACCATCAGCTGCAAAAAGTTTGGCAAGCTCAAATCCAAGTCCGGATGAGCCCCCGGTAATTACTGCGTAGCGATTGTTCATGTTTCTGTCCAACCTATGAAATACTTCTTCTTCCTTTGAAGTTCCGACAAACCTGCCCGGATCCTCTCCTGTACTTTTTAAAGGGCTGGACGCCAGCTGATTTTTTATACACTGCTTCGAGACACAATGGCGACCCGAGATTATTCTACAGAGAGAAACACAACCGGCTGTCTCCAGCAGCCTATGGTGGGCCAGTGAAGCGGAAACAAGCGATGAAGTTTGGATGTCGCTCAAAAGTCCCCTCGTACCGCCTGCTCATCGAAAAAAGCAGGTGTGGAAAATCATATGGTGATACTAATTGGACCCACAACAGCTGGAAACGGCCGAAAGTTATTCCACCGCTAATCAGAATTGCTTACGTTCAATTTTTGGTCGCTAGCAGTCCATTCAGTCCCAAGAAAGAAAGTGCCATCATTTGAAAGGACATGCACCACCCGTTTTCCCAAGTGCATAGCATCCTATGAAATGCTATCCTTTGAAATGCTATGAAGATGGAACTAGTTTTGCCATTTCACCCAACTTACTTTAAGGCCTTGCCTTTCCCAGATCATTGCTTGTGAACGCAATTTGGAGACCCATTTGAGAACAGAAATCGATTTTTGGACTTCAATCTCTCCATACCATGGTTGACTCACTAATGTCATGGGCAGGCACTTTCATGCATGTCAGAATGAGGATTCTCGTCAGGCCTCTCAGATAAAATACATTCAAGACGAAGATTTCCTGAAGCGATTCATTTGTAAGTCAGAAATGCTGGAGGCATTCTCTACAGTTCACCTTACTCTCTTATACCATTTGAACTGAGTCAAAATTTTTGATCTGGCTCGGTAGCTCCAGCCTATCATCACTTGGGTGATCCTTAGATTGTGAACGCTTTGGTAGAAACATGCGGTGTAAGATGTTTTCTGCGAGATTTCAATGCGTACCTCGATCAAGTATTTCAAAACGTTGAGGCTTCCCAAACGTTTTGAAGGCGTAAAAACCCAAGCTCGTTAAAAGGTCGAAGTGCCCTTTGCAGATTGTCCGTGCTAACCTACATTGGACAATGAGTTCTGTTGGGAGAAATCCTACGTGGCTAGCTTATTAGCACCGAAGCACTGACGGAGTGGGCTTCACAGGGCTGGAATATCCTATCCTCGCCATGGGAATGGAAAAACCTAGCTTTCGACTATCATGAATTTCTATGTGGTGCCTTTCTAAAGGGATATTCAAAACCTAACACACGTAAGATGCTTCACGATTTTGACGGCTCACTCAAAGCATTTGCAGAGAATCATACAGAGATGCTTTCAAGAGTTGACGACTTTCATTGCATCCTGCGAATGTCGGCTGTACTTGACGAAAGCTCGAGAATTTCTATACCACTTTCTCGCAACTGTAGACGCATATTCAGCCATGAAGGCGGGTTCCCACTGAGAGCTACCAACAAAGATATAGCAAACGATTATCGGAGAGATTGGGAGGACCCTTCCAGTACCTCCGCTGTAGTCATCTCCGGCATATTTCGGCTGCTGGGTGGCCGAGGGGCAGCAAGGAAGGATACACGAGGCTTCTACAGCTGTTGGTCAACGAGGCGACCTTCTTGCCAAGAAACTCGTCTCAAGACAATGCTTAATATATACTGACAGTGGACCTTACGAGTTGCTAGAAAACCCGTGAGAGTTAAAGTCGTCGTTAGTGAACATCTGGAACTACGAGGAAATAAAAGCTAGTACCTCGCATGAACCATAAAAAGGACTTAGACAAGTTCCGATGCCCTGCATCGCTGGCTCGTTGGGTCAACTGCTATGGACTCCTACTTGGTACCGTACACTCGTATACAGTGATTATAATTAAATTGACCTTTCTCATCGATCAGCTGATGCGACTGCTATCCGTCTAAATGAAGCTTATCAATCACCGTCTAAGCCGGCACATAAAGCTCCACACCCAGCACAACGTCCGAGCAGAGACCTATTTGACCCACCACAGGTTCCTCAAACCTCCACTAGCGTAACATTTGTCTATGGCGACTGTATCTTCTCACCTATAACATTGTAGTCATTTCCACCATCTAAGTAGAAACCAAAACTTCTAAATGACCACCCCACAGCTTAAAACCTCCAGTAGAACGGCTATACTGGTGCTGTCTGTGTTGGCCCGCACATCGCAACGCAACATTGCCACAGACGTCAGAATTGTAATTTCGACATCATATTTCGACAGTCAAATGCCACGTTAGCTTCCAAACCGTTATTGCTCGTGATCAGTCGCATAGGGTTCGTCCGATAGAGCCATTAAAACAAGGGAGGCGGTGTTTCCCAGATAACGATTATATAAAGACAATGACTGTAGTTTCCGGGCGTAGCCCGCCACCTTCCGTAATGCTACAAAAGTATAGGCTCAAGCAACTAAAAGGGCCTATTTAGATAGTAGTGTATACCATCGAAACTCAGAATGGAAGACAGCAGAGTGTCTATTAATGTGGAGAAAGTGGGATCAGTTGAAGGAGCTGAAGGAAGCGGGTCGGCTGGGAAAAGTGAAGTCATAGGACATAACTGCGATGAGGATATGGTTACTAACGTCTCACTGAGTCGAGTATCAAAAAAAAGCGGCATAAAGAAGAAGAAGAAAGATAAATGCTACTACGAGAAATGTGGATTTACAGCTCTTAAGTTCATCGGTGACTGCCAGTTTTGCCAAGGGCATTTCTGCTCTCGCCACCGGATAATGGAAAACCACTCTTGCCAAGGACTCAAATCTTGCAAAGAACAAATGCATCAACGCAACGCGGACAAGCTGGCCGCAGAGCAAACAATCGTCGCCAAGATCCAAATATGAACGGGACATCGTCATTCTTGGAATTAAGATTCTTGATGTGGAGGCTTTCTTTTTTGATTTTACTTAAGAAACACACTCGCGTGAGCAGGGCTTCGCTGGAGTGATGGCATGCCAACAGTCATATATCAGTATTGTATTGTATTGTATTGTATTGTATTGTTTCTCTGTAAAAACTATTATAACACATGCATCGGACTTGCCGAGAATGCCGACTAGACTGAAGCTATGGCGCGACGCACTGCGTCCAGGACGTTGTGGGCAATTATTGTGGGCTCGCACGGTAATTTGTCACCATCGCGATAGACACCCGAGCGAACAAGACACGTAGACCAGCCATAGTTATGCGCACCTATTATATCACTGGCTGGGTTGTCTCCTACCATAAACACCTTGCGGAAGGGGGACGTTTCCGGTGCCACGCCGAGGGCCGGCAACGGAATGTCCTCTTTTGACCCACTCGCCAGCTTTTCGCGCCAATTTATCAATATATGGTGTGCGAAATCGTAAGTGACTCTCGTAGGCTTGCCTATGATTGTATTCTGCAACTGCGCACCGAAATTTATCTCTGAGTAGAGCTTTTCGATCACTGTGCGGAACGCTCCTTGGCCGATCCTATTCAGTTTGTATTGATTTGCCCATAGTAAATCATTGTTGGAAAAGTAGATGGGAACAGAGGGCTTACCGAGATCTGCGACTTGTTTTGAAGGGCGTGCGGTGTTTAACATCCCCTTCTCGCTGTTCAGAATGTCCAGAATAATTTGGATGTCAGCTCCCCAGTCGCGAGGGTCATTGAAAACCAAGATGGCCTCGAATGGCTCTTTATCTAGACCGGGAATCTCTCGGGTAATCTCCATCAATCGTTCCGGAGAAGTGCCCGAAAAAGGTGCAATGCTGGGCTCATACCTAACAATATCCATAGGATGAACAACTTTCTCGAAGCCATACGTTTCAGCCACATCTCTTACTGTTGGAGAGCCCACAGCTAGTACCTTCTTGTATTGCGAGACAAGAGTCTTGAATGGCGTATGGCTTTGAATGATCTGGGATGGTGACAACGGAACTCTGAGCACATCAGACATGAATGCAGTGCGTTGATTTTCCAAGGTCCCACCACCGTTGGTGAGTAAGATGAATGGGATTTTGTTCTCCTGGCATAGTTTCAGGGCCTCTGAAGCCTGTGGGATTGGTTCCTTACTTCTCAATAGAACCCCATCAATATCAAATGCAAAAGCGATATCCGAATGCAGTGATCTCGTGGTCAAAGAGAGCTTTCTCGGCACAAGGCGGAGGGGTTGGCAACTGGAAAACATAGTCGGGTACTCAAATTGTATCCTTTAGATCTCTGACTGACCTCAACGTAAATTTGTCATTAGGGTGGTCATTGTTCGAGACCTGCATGTGATGCCGGTAAATATTAATCTACATACGTCTACAGTGGATAAAGGAAAAAGGACGACCGAGCCCTAGAATCCCAGTAGGGCCTCGTTGAATCCTTCGAAACCTTCAGTAATTAGGTACTTATTAGTGTCATTCAGATTCGAAAGATTTTCGTCTATAAGGGCCACCACAGCTTTCCCGACCACTAGCAACCCTGGCGGACGTGAGCCTATTTCATTCACCACGTCGGGAACATATTTCAATAAGGTTCTTGTTATTCTTTGGTCCGAGCACGTAGCACGCTCGATAATAGCAGTTGGAGCATCAGGGTCCCAATTCTCTTTTAATAATGCGTCGACTAATACTTCTGATCTGTGCAAAGCCATCAGAAAAATGGTAGTTCTCGAGATCACATATTCTGGGATCTGTGGTAGTGCCCCTTTACGCCCAGTTCCAGTGCAGATTAACACCTGGTCTGCCACGTCTCTTTGAGTGGCGGGAATATTCGCGACCACGGTAGCGGTTAATGCAGAACTCAATCCTGGGAACACCTTTGGAACGTATCCATGTTTAGAGAAAAAGAGGTATTCCTCTCCCCCGCGTCCGAATATGTAAGGGTCGCCTTGCTTGAGTCGAACAACTTTTTTGCCCTCCAGCAGTCCAGCTAAACCTTTTTCCAAGAGCTCTTCTTGTGCTCTTTCGGCATTACCTGGAAACTTTCTAGCTATAAAGACTTCGACACGTTCGGGTATAAGGTCAAGCACAGTCTCTGGTACAAGCTTATCAGCCAATATCAGGTCTGCGCTCTTTATCTCCTCAAATGCCCCACAAGTGAGCATCGATACGGAGCCTGGACCACTGCCAACCAGTGAGATAGCTCCACCAGTAGTCACGCGAGCTTTTTCGAGAGGTGCACTGGCAGTAAGTACATTTTCCGGCGTCTCTCCCTGTGTTGCCTGCTGATCTGATGAAAACTGAGGGCACTGAGCCTGTGGACCTCCGTGGATCGTGGACTTGTCTGCAATAGAAGTTGTGTAGCTGTCGGCGAGTTGTGAAATAGAAACATCGGCAAGTTGGGCTAAAGGGTAGTACTGCATAATCTGGGAGAGCCATCTGGTGCGCTTAAGTTTGCGTTCATTTTCACTCATGGAAAACTCACGCACGAGTTTGTTTAACTTTTGACTGTCCCAGCTATCCTCATCAAGACCATACCCCAAATCTTGTAGGTCCTTATTCATGTAATAATTTGATATTAAGCCAGAGTTGTCCTCATTTATGATCCTGTCTCGTAGATTTCCCATATTTATGACCGCCTGGGATATTTTGGCGGGAAGATTGGATACGATCTCGCGCTTAATCCGATTGGCCAAAAGACACCCTTGACCATTCGTAGTGACTGCAATTTGTAGGCCACTCTTATGAGGATCGGTGAAAGTAGATATGGGACTGAAAGTGGAAAACTCGGGTCTCTGCGAAGTGTTTATAGGTATCCGAAGCTTGGCGCACTGCTGATATATTTCCTGCATTAAGAGGGCCTGATCCTGAGCCAAACTCACAAAAACTCGATCCACAATTTTAGCAACGAGCGGACGGCCCAAGGTCATCAAGTGTTGTAATTCAAATGCAGTATCGAGAATCAAGACTCGAGATTCGCCAGCAAATCTCTTGCGAAGACTGTCGACGTCCGAAGGGCATGACACACCGGTAAAAGTAGCAAAGGCTCCGCTGTCAATGATCGCCCTCGCTCTTTTAATCGTGGCACTCAGTGAATGCGTACCAACTAGCAAATGCACTTCATTTTCGCTATTCAAGGATGCAATGAGTGGGACAGTATCCGTCAGCATGTTTGTGCAGCTTTCAATTGGGACAAGTGATTTATTAGTAAACAGAGAACCAAGAGCCTAACAGAGCTTTGAATTGAAGTGGGTTGTGGCGAGCAGTATTCCCATTAGATGTAGTTCTCGATGGGCGATTGTTCTTATAGTGAAAGCGCTTACTGCCCGGTAAAGCCACAACTACCTGCTCATAACTTGAAATGGCTTCAGATCACATGAAGTTGTGAGAAATTGATTACCGTGAGTGATTACCAAATCATCGACTTTAAGATGCAGCAAGGTTTTCTCCCAGCTCTTCATCTAGTTCTCTTCTCGATATGACTACTATCTTCTCTATGAACTTTCACATATCCGGTTATTTAGTCCTTAGGTTCTTGTGTTGACCTGTTAAATCTTCATGAACTCTGTTCGAACGCAGACCTATCCAGGTAATTTTGCACAGATCATCAAATTTACTCAGACTGTGTACACCGGTCTCTAAACCCACTATAGTGTACTGTAGTACTAAGAGGTGCTCTTATTACATTTTGGTGCGTGCTCTATTCTCCGATTGCTTGTCGCTTTCGGGTTTTACTTCATCAGATGTCAGATTAGTAAAAAGTGATCTTGGAATTTACAACTACAATAGAGAACTCTTCCCGGAATGGGGAGAGGTTATGAGTTTAGACCGGCCATTAGCCCTAAAATTAGCTGGTGAACTACTCTAGTGATGTGTTAGAGCCACGTTATAGTTAAAAAAAATAGTTCATAATTGTTAAAGTGTGCAGCTAAGGTCACCACTTATAGCCGCACCAAGTTTTTAAGAATACGCAATAATGAACCGCTATTCAATTCATGGACCGCAGTAATCAGACAGCCTTTTGTGAAAAATGTCGCTGGGTAGTATTTTCTTAATCGTTGATGGCGCGTGATAACATCAGAATGTCCATCGAAAGAGCAGCGTTGGTGACAAAGAACACTGGTCAAGTCAGTCTGTGGCAGCATCAGCGCATTGTGAAAATACAAAATGCATTTTAATACCGAGACCTGGGCATTAATTACTGATTTGTGGCCATTAGTTAGTTATTTCTTCCTGGATCTGATGATCTTTTATGCCATGGAAAAAACATGCATGCATCATCAGATGATAGAGAGAATTTATGCTCATCGCCGCCGGCATAAAAAAGGACAGACCAACCTTGCAGCTCAGTTTCGTAGTGCTACCTGCGAAATAGGGAAGACCCACGAATAAAGCTACATAATTATGGCAAAGAGAACATTAGGTGTTGGCAAGCAAAGTAAGGGCTTGAAGAAGCTAAAGAAATCAGAAAATTCTCCTACGCCGGAGACCACTCCTGCAAACCAGATCACCGTTGAGGTGGAAGAAAACGTGGATCCTGAAAATGAGCTAGTGCAGTTGAAGGGCCTATGGAAAACATACTTCGACTCCGACAGAAACGATGAGATGGTTTTAAATGGGATCGTCCACGAATGCGACCGTCTGGTGCGCAGTGCCGCTCCATCAGAAGCAGTTTCTGGTTCTGAAAGCTCAGAGACGCAAAGTTCAGATGCTCAATTGGTACACTGCAGTGAGTTCCATGCCATCTACGCCCTTGCGCTGAGTGAATTGACTATTTTCAAAGCTGGTGACGAAAAAGAGGAAAAATCCGTTGCTGGATTTTTCGACGCTGCCGCTGAAAGGTGCCAGAACGGCCTTAATGAACATCCCAATGCCCCCTTGTTAAAATTGGTGCGAGCCAAAGTAGCTCTCCAAAGAATCCCGTTGCAATTCATTTCTAAGATTCAGGTGACTGACACGAACGCCTCGCAACTACGCATACACGAGCTACTAGAAGGTGCAAAGAAAGATTTACAGACTGTACCCGAGTATTCAGAGCTAACTTTCGAAGTGTTACAGTCTTTTGATGACCTGTTGGATATAGTGGAGAATTTTGGGCACGAAAACGAAATAGACGAGGGTCTGGATAGCGATGCCGAAGACGAATTAGACGAGATTGAGCTTCCAGATCAGCACCCGCTTTTCCAAGTCCGCGCAGAAGTCGCATCCAATTATTCCTTCTTGCGCCAGAAGCTTCAGGAATTATTTTCCACCATCCCCAAGGGCACGAAGTTGTATCACTCGGTCGCTAAAAAGCTTGGTCAGCTACATTTAAGCGCAGCTCAACCTTCGTCACAGATCTATCTAGAACTAACGTATGAGAATGATGATGAAGATGTTACGGAAATTGATGGTTTGAGTGCTACAGCGGCACAGGAGCAAGCCTTAGGCTTGGTCACCGACGCAGTTCATTATTTGGAACAGGCAAGCACCGATGATGAACCGCAGAGCTGGGTTGATGTCGCCGAAGCCCTCACCGACGCTGGTAACTTGTATGCTGCTGAGTCTAAAGATCAAGAAGAATGCTACGATAAAGCCGAAAAGCTCCTAAGAAAGGCCAACAAGGCTACTCACGGAAAATACCAAAACATCCTTGACAACTTGCTTGGAACAAGTGAGGATTCAGACTAAATTGTTCACCAACGAACGCTATTCCGGATATAGACTAAATAGTAGCTTCTTGTACGAACGGTAAGAAATACCCCATAATTAACTTTTGAATTTAACCTGGCGTAACTTACTCGAAATTCATCCTGTGCAAGACCTTATATACTGCCAAAATCGATGAGCGCTAGCACAAGTGGTACTTCGGCACCAGCTGCAGCCTCACGAAAGTCGTTGAAGGCTTTTAGCGAAGACGTATGGAAAAACAAAACCGCAAAGATCAATGCAGAGCTTTTCACTTTAACTTACGGGTCCATCGTTTCGCAGCTTTGCACAGACTATGAGCGCGATTTTACAAGAGTCAATAACCAACTCTATTCAATGGGATACAATATAGGGGTTAGGCTAATCGAGGATTTCTTAGCCCGTACCGCGCTTCCAAGATGCGATTCGTTGGCAAAGACCAGTGAAGTTATCAGTAAATGTGCATTCAAGGTATTTTTGAATGTCACTCCTCAGATTGGCAATTGGTCAAGTAATAAAGATTCTTTTTCAATCTTTTTGGAAGAAAATCCATTGTCAGATTTTGTGGAGTTACCCATGGATGCTGCGAGGGAGCTTTGGTATTCTAACATTGTCTGTGGAGTACTCAAAGGTGCGTTAGAAATGGTGCAAATGGACTGTGATGTGTGGTTCGTAAGTGACGTTTTAAAAGGCGATCAATTGACAGAAGTGAGGGTCAAACTTAATAGAATTTTGAAGGACGAAATTCCAGCCGGTGAGGATTGAGTGAATTTTTAAACGAAACCAGCTTACATACGTATCATAAAGGAAGGCAGCTCAATTCTGATATAACCCTAGTCTTTTTTGTCATATTGCATCTTCTGTCTAACAAGCTTTCCAATGAGAGAATCTGTTGCAGGGCTTACCACGTCCCATGGTGTTTCTTGCTGATCATCTGTCAATCCTTCACCTAAAATTGGGATATCAGAAAGCGAGGAACGTGAATTCACCTTCGATAGGGCATTCGAATAATCTGAGCTGACAGAATGCACAGATGACGATCTGCTTCTGACCTGGGGGTCCACATCAGCTTCTCCATGCTTCGCTGCTTCTTGCGTAATTAAGAACCTTCCAAAGTCGGGGAAAACTGAGGGCCCCAAATCGTTGCATACTTGCGTTACTTCCAAGCTTAATTCTTCACGCGTTTTCTGTAGTTGCTCGAGATGACGCTGTGGATATACGACCGAGATGGCTAAAGGTGGCAGAGATTTAAAAAGGTCCATTCCAGACTCCCCGGTCTTGAAGCTTGCATACGTCGCTGCAACTAGTAACGCATAAAAGTAGGCAAAGTTTCCCATATTGCGACAACTTTCTCTTACCCCCACAACCCAGATATGCTTGAAAAGGGTAGGATATACCTTCACCAGGTAGCATAGTGCTAAGGAGTATGTCACGTATAGGGCAGGAGCAAATACTAAAGCAACCAGAAGTTTCCAGGTAGCTAAAAGATCAGTCCCTTTGAGCTTCACCAAAGATTTTCTCAAGCCATCTTCGGCCTTCCTTTGCGCATAGTAGTGGCATGTTACAAAGACAGGCATGAACAAAACGGTGCCCGGAAGTGACAGACAAAGGTAGAAAAAAATCAAGAGAAGTCGAGTTGCAAGAGTAAAAAGAGGTATCCACTTGCCTCTTTTCGGGCTCAATTGCGGCACTTGATGGTCTCTCAATCCAAGTGCAAAAAGTTTAGAGTTATATTGAGATACCATTGCCTTCAAATGCTTGATCCTAGGGTCCTCTTTGTACTTCGAGTATCCGATAAGTAGTCTTCTATTCATCTCAACAACCAGAGGCAGTGGCAGATGTCCATGGCCCTCTTTGGTAACCGATGGTCTGTAAAGTCTCCTTGCAGCTTGGATGGTCATCAGGGTTTCATAGTCTGGGGCATTGACGGTCACCGCGTACAGTGCCTGCGTTATTTTCTCCAATAAATCAGAAGTTTGGCTTCTAGGGTTCTCTTCATATTTTTTACCCATGGCACCATCCACTACGATAGGCTGACCAAATTCAAGAACTGCTCTAGACCTAAACTTGTTTCGATGAAAATAATTTATACCACAGGGTACGACTGATATTTTCATACTGGGGTCTGCAGCTGCAGCGCCAAGGGCCATGATAGCAACACCGGCTTTTATGGGTAGCAAAGATGGTCTATCATGAGAGCCGCCTTCGGGGAAAATCCCAACACAGCCATTGGTATGTAAATGGTTGAAGACGCTTTGGAAAACCTCCGTATTGTCGATCTTAGGGGCATACTTGAAATTAGTACCGTTTGTTAGTAGTTCGCGAACTTTGGGAATATCCTTAAAAGCTTTTGACAGAATCAAGGTCTCATCATCTGGTATTTCGGCAATCTGCGCGTTTCCGAGGAAGAAGGGCAACCCAACCAGAGATTTAGCGGTGAACCGAGAAGTGAGTGCTGGCGATTGAGTTTCTCCAACGCTCCGACACTTCAACACAGTGGGCGATCCCCAATCGGGCACGTAAATTTGCAGATCTGAATCCACGGGCTTCAAGTTGTCTTGCGCTCTGGGGACAGGGATGCCGCCGGTACTCTTGCTAAAAATGGAAATAAATCGTTTTTTATAGCTGGACTCTGCGGTTACCAAACAGGTCATCTTGTCGCGGTTGCCCTTGAGTTTCCGGACTTGAGACATCACCAGGGCGCCGTCAACAAACTGATTGGCGTGCGGAGCGCACACCAGAATAGTGGGCACACCTTTGGCAGGAACGTTGTGGGTACCGCGGACTTTTATTTCGCGAAAGAAGATCGCGAAGATCACGTCGAAGATAAAGACCATCAGGTCGTAGACCCAGGTCTTCAGCGTATAGGAGACTCCATCGTAGTGGTTTTTGTACAGCTGTTGCCTCGGGACGTGGGAAACCATGCGTGCTCTACGAATTCAGCGAGCGGAAGAAGGAAGTGTCCTGGCTGGCTGGTCTAGAAAGGTGCCTGAGCTCCTTCGTTCCCATTTGATACTTTTGGCCTTTGTTGGATTTGGCACGTGACCGACACTTTTCCGGGGTTGCGCGGAACAGTAACACGGTTGGTGTCGTTAAACATTTTTAGAGCCACGGCAGCTCGGGGCGTGCCCGACACACTGGCCAAGAGCTCGTTGAAAGCCGTGTTCATATCCTGTAATGCCAGCCCATGCTGTATGCCCGTCGAAAACGAACCACGGATAAATCACCGGCCGCTGACCACCTTATGACGCCGAGGAGGACGGGGGATAGGCCAGCCATCCGTAAAGACCGCCACTAAGATCCCACACCCGGTGCGGTCCCGCGTTAAGAGCCCTAGGGCGACCAAGCTGCTGTTAGAGGAAAACCACCGTGGACGTTCCCAGCCTCGGCGGCTACGCACGTGATCTCCACGCCCACCCTGCGGGCAAAAAACTTGCACCACGGCCCGAATCCTCCGGGCGGCTCTCCCCGGCCCTGCGTGCATATAACAAGTCCCCCACAGTCTAAGGCTCATTGCACAGCCGTGTTTTCTTCCAGCCGCCCATGCCCCGTAGCTTGCGAAACGTTGTTTAGTCGTCTCTTTATTAGCTGCTGTAATCGAAATCCCATCCATATAACATCACACGAAAAAAATTAAGGAGTAGCTTTGAACGGCTGTAGATCCAGCTCCTCAACCTAAATTGAGAGTCTTGTTATTACGAGTAACGTGGTTCGGGAAGACGAGGGCGGATACAAGGTGTTTTTGTGCTCCTCCGAAGGTTCGAACACATGTGTAGAAAGGGTTATATATCTACAGTGACCACAGTAGAGTCGTCACATCACATTGATGGGGTGTTGTGGGCTGCTTCTCATGGAGCCCATTTTATCGGCTAGTAGGGAAAGTTGGCTTTGAATTCGGCTGGCAGATTTGGGCTTGGTTCACCCGCCGGGATGCGGCGTGGACGCTACGGACAGCTGAAAAGAGCTGTAGCCTGTGGCTTTCAATAAAAAATGCGTGGAGACCCAACGCTGCAGTACGACAATAGCTGCTGGAGCCTGGAGATCCAACGCTGCAGTACAACATGTCCTGCATCATTGCCCTTGCCATTATCTGCTGATTAGTAGTTCTACTGTGCTATAAGTATATCGATGGCTAGAGACACTTTTTAATGAGCGCGCTAAGAATCAGCGAAGCCGGATCCTCGGACGAAACTGTCAAAGAGCTTATTTTGTCCCATCGGGCTTTGTATGGTCGGCTGTATGACGGCCTCTTCGAAAGGTAGTCGTGAAGCCTTACAGCCAAAGGCGAGTACTGTTCCTGCTCGGCTGAGTAAACAGCACTTTCAGACGTTCAGACTACTGTTCATCGGAGTCGTCTACAGTATCTACTTGCGTTGTAAGCAGCCACGAGTAGCCCATGTAGTCATCTCGAGCCGTTTGCTAGTGCTCTATCTTTTAGCGAAGCTTAAATCCGGTAAAATACGCGGCGCATTGATCACTTGCTACTAACCCCGCTATTCGTCCAGTCCCAACTGCAAATAATTCATTCGATGCCTCCACGCACCTACACGGTGTGGATTGTTCACGCCTATATATATTGCATACTCCCTTTAGCGATCTGGGTTCTCTACGCTAATATTAGGAACACATCTGGGGCTCGTCCAAGCGTCAAACTTTGCGGTCTACTCGGATACAGATAAAGCACACGGTCTGGTCTTCGCCTACTCTTCGCCTCTTGCCTCGCTTCTACCTCACAGAGCTGTCGGTGGATTTTGGCCCAACGAACTGGTACTGGGACAGTTGGGATCGGTGAGCAAGGTACTTAGCCACAGCAGGATTGGTCCAGTTTTCGTTGCGTGGCTCCGGAAACCCATTTTTACGGCCGTAACAGCACATCTCGCCAGACGAACATAGCACGTGATGTCGTCGCTGCAGGTTACGTCAGCAGTGCCGTCGGCGGCTGCTGCATCTATGTCGGCGGCTATGGCGTCGGCATCGGCGTCGGCAGTTGCCGAGGCTGCCGAGAACTACTCGCTGTATGGTCCCATGAACCCTAACATCGCGTTCAACTCAGCCATGGCCGCCATATTCGGCATCCTCTTCATCCTACAAGCACTCGCTGGTGTGTGGACGCGACAGTGGTGGATGCTGGTGTCCTTTCTGTGCGCGTGTGCGCTGGAAGTCATCGGATATGTAGGCAGGTCGCTCAGCCATGACAACACCTCAGACCTCAACGATTTCTTGCTGCAGTTTATCTGCCTGACTATTGCGCCTGTGTTTACGATGGCGGGCCTGTACTATCAATTGGGTAAGCTGGTTGAGATCTACGGCCACGCGTTTGCGCTTTTGAAAAACCCCATGCTGTACTCGTACATCTTCATCGTCTGCGACTGGATCTCGTTAATCATCCAGGCTGTCGGTGGTGGGATGTCAGGCAATGCGGCCGCCAACTACGACGACACCTCTACGGGTGACCACATTTTTGTTGCCGGACTTGCTTTCCAAGTGGCTTCGATGACCATGTTTCTGTTCCTGTGGTTCCATCTACTCTACCAGATCTTTGTGGTGACTCGGATGCAGCATGTGGGTACCACCAAAGTGTCAATATCGTTATTCCGCATACCTCAGAGTGAGATAGATTACAAGTATCGAGCCAAGTTTGAATCTCTTCGACTGCACCCGCAACGGTGGATTTTTCGGTACTTTCCTTGGGCCTTGACAGTGTCAGTGTTGCTAGTTTATGTGCGCTGCATTTATAGAGTTATTGAGCTTGCAGAGGGATGGAACGGAAATCTGATTACCCATGAGGTGTACTTCATCATCCTAGACGCACTTATGATCTCACTCGCTACCACTATCATGACTGTTTTCTACCCTGGCTTTGCATTCAAAGGCCGGTCAGTCAAAATTCCCATCCAAAAGGATACCGGGGCCAGAGAAGCCTCTGATGATGCAAATGCTGGAGCTGATTCGCCTACAGAAGCCCTTTTTCCTACCGAAAAGGAGCTATCCTCGCCACGTCCAGCTTCCAATAGAAGCTCAAGCTTTCATTCAAGCTGAATCGCATGAGGATCGATGGAAGGTTTTACGTTGTATAGTCAGGTTTTATGTACACTTAGCCTAATGCAGTGATCGATTTAAACAGGCACCGCGTGGGCCTTTGCTCGAGAGGAAAGTATTGGGAGAAAGACCTCAACCCTACCCCGTGCTCGGGCTCTTGCGAGCACCACTCAGTTCCATTTTCATCAAATTTGTCAAGCTTTGGCTGTTCACATAGCGAGAGCCGTACTGTTTTTTTTTTTTAAGTAGCTCAGCTATACAGAACGTCAATACCTGAGTCTTTCATCCATTGAGCTTTCAGATGAAGATCGTGCAGCCCCAGTATTTGCTCAGTCTCTTCTATGTCAATCCAATTGTCGGTAAAGGAGTTGAGCGTCTGTGACTGACATGTTTTAGTACCGTTACTGGTTGCAACATAGATTCTTCGCAATTCTGCAAAGTCCGATATGAAGGTAGTCGCTGCCTCGCTTGATATTGAATTATCTGGACCACATGCTACACTCGATCGAAATTTCTCATCTCCCGAAAGTAATCTTGATAGTAGTTGTTGGTAAATGGAAGAAGCAGGGCTCAGGGCGGCATCCATTGCCAAAAGTTTGTGTTCAGGAGCACAGTTATGTAGCAGCTGAAAAAGCTGCAGCAAGCGGGAAGGGATATAGCTTTCCTGAATGCCACTGGCATTCAACCTTGGTTGCAACGTGTCAAGGGTTATCTGGCACAAATAGTCAACGGACTTGCTGAACCTTTCACAACGAGTCGCATCGGGGTAAATATCTGTAAAACGCTGTTCCCACTCATTTTTTGAGTTTTTGCGGACATAATCCTGGGGTAAATGTCGTAGTACGTCGTTGGCCATAATTATATACACAGGGTCTTCAATCCACAGTGATTGGGGGAATGATAAAATGCCGTCCTGCAATACAGTGATTTTATCGTCAGGGACAGATACTTTCATGTTTCTTCCCAAAAGGTTGTTGCTATGGAGCGGCAACAAGAAACAATGGACGCGTTGATATAAATCGTCAGGCGTTGTGTGTTTGAAATAATTCAAGATGGATCGTGACAGTCGAAGTGATTGGTGCAGATCTGTATATACCGTCAAGATATTCAGATCGAAGTAAGGATACGAATTAAGCTTATAGTCCACGGCTAGCCATCTGGCCATGCAATGTGCCAGTATCTGCTCGAATTGTGAAAGAGACGGCATCAAATGTTGTTGCGTTAGGTTGCGGGGAGCGAAGAAGTTCTGCGATCCTATTTTTTCGATGCTGATCCACTCCAAAAAATCTCGACTAGGTACGGTCCCTCCTTCAACCGGAATGCCTCTCGAAATGAGCTCATTGGTGTCCAGCAAGGCAAAAGTGTGATGCCGTCGACAAATGACTCTCTTAGCTGCGCGAAAAAAAGCCATAGCTCCGCACAAGAAGCCACTCAATTTAATTTCGTAGCTCGCCTCAAGCAGAATAGCTCAATTTAGTATACATGTATCGGTTTCTTGCTCAGCTTCACCTGTTTGCTTACCTTGAAGTTGTCACCTTCATTTCTATAATATAAAATAATAATAAATAAATACATCGAAAAATTTCAGAATCTTGACATCTCTCTGCTCATAATATTTAAACTCGCAGTTCGGTATACCTGTTAAAAGTTCCATCAAATGGGTGTTCCCTCATTCTTTAGATGGCTTTCCAGGAAGTATCCCAAAATCATATCTCCAGTTCTGGAGGATACGCCTCAAATTGTTGATGGGGTAGCGTTGCCAATAGACTATGCAGGTGCTAATCCCAACGGGGAATTGGACAATCTTTATCTGGATATGAATGGTATTGTACACCCATGTTCCCATCCAGAAAATAAACCACCCCCAGAAACAGAAGACGAGATGCTTCTGGCGGTCTTTGAGTACACAAATCGGGTCTTAAACATGGCAAGACCTCGCAAAGTCTTAATGATTGCCGTCGACGGTGTGGCACCAAGAGCTAAAATGAACCAACAGCGTGCACGTCGGTTCCGAAGTGCGCGCGATGCCCAGATCCAAAATGAAGAGCGTGAAAGAGCTTTACTAGAACGCGAAGATATGGGTGAGATTATTGATGAGGGCATCAGAAACAAGAAAACCTGGGATAGCAATGCAATCACCCCGGGAACGCCATTCATGGACAAGTTAGCTGCAGCACTGCGATATTGGATCAGCTTCAAGCTTGCCACGGATCCAGGATGGAAACATTTGCAGGTTATCATCAGTGACGCTACAGTCCCAGGGGAAGGTGAGCATAAAATTATGAATTTCATCAGATCTCAAAGAGCAGACCCTCAGTATAATCCAAATACGTCCCATTGTATATATGGGCTGGATGCAGATCTCATTTTCCTAGGTTTGGCGACTCATGAACCACACTTCAAAATATTAAGAGAAGACGTATTCGCTCAAGACAATCGCAGAAGACAACGTGTACAGGATACCATCAACATGACAGAAGAAGAGAAGCAAAGCATATCTGCTCAGGATGCTGAAAAGCCATTTCTCTGGCTTCATATAAGCGTCTTGCGGGAGTATCTCGCGGTAGAGCTCTTGGTGCCTCGGCTATCTTTTGACTTCGACTTAGAAAGAGCAATTGACGATTGGGTATTCATGTGTTTCTTCTGTGGTAATGACTTCTTACCTCATCTCCCATCGCTAGACGTGCGTGAGAACAGCATCGACATTTTAGTGGAAATCTGGAAGGCAATCCTCCCACGCCTTAAGACATATATGACGTGCGATGGTGTGCTAAATCTTGAATCTGTGGAATTGTTGCTGAGTCAATTGGGAAGTCGGGAGCCCGAACTTTTCAAAGGCAGGTACTTGCAAGAAGTGAGGAAGCAAGAGGCTGCCAAACGGCGCAAGATGTTGAAAAGCAACAATAACGTTACTAAGGGGAAAACTGATCGTAACTTCACAATGCCTTTGGAAAACATGCCTGTATATGACGTTTCGGGAACTGCTGCTGATGGCTCGCTGAACTTGTCAAACCGAGATTTCGTAAAGTACAGGAAGGAAATGAATTTGGCAAACGAGGGAGATGATAAATCTGCAGCCGCTTTGCGGGCCCAAAGTACGCAAAACATGAAACCTCAGAGTCAATACACTGAGGAACAAGTTTCTAGTGCAGTGGAGACTGCGAATGTAGCCAACTTTTCAGCTGCAGCTATCATGAAGCAAAAGTTGTTGGCCAAGTCTCTCGAGAAGGCGGATGAGGAGGTAGGTACAAATGGGAATCCCGAAAAAGTTAACGCTTCTGAAGATAAAGAAGGTGCTACAAAGAGAACATTTGATGATGTGGAAAATGGCGACTCAGCAACTCCAAGTGTCGCAGATGAGGATTCACAAACACCTGCAAGCTTTCAGGTGGTTCACACTGGACTTGTGTCTAGTGGCGTTATTGACACAGATGAAGAGGTGAAATTATTCGAACCTGGTTATCATGATAGGTACTACACGGCAAAGTTTCATGTCCAAGAACGCGATATTGAATCTTTGCGTAGAGACCTAGTGAAGTGTTATGTTGAGGGTGTTTCTTGGGTTCTTTTGTATTATTACCAGGGCTGTGCATCTTGGGATTGGTACTATCCATACCACTATGCCCCCTTTGCATCGGATTTTAAAAACATCGGAAGTCTGGAGATCGCATTTGAGAAAGGTGAACCATTTTTGCCTTTTGAACAGTTAATGAGTGTTTTGCCAGCCGCATCTGGCCATAATTTACCCGAAATTTTCAGAACTTTAATGAAGAATCGCGATTCTGAGATTATCGATTTCTACCCAGAGGAATTCCCTGTTGATATGAACGGGAAGAAGATGTCCTGGCAAGGAATTGCATTATTGCCATTCATTGACGAAAAGCGCTTACTAAAAGTGGTACGTCAACAATATGAACATCTGAGCGAAAAAGAAAGGCTGCGCAACGTGCGGAAGCAAGAAGTGCTACTGATCAGTAACAGAAATGCCAACTACGAAAAATTCTCTAAAAAACTCTACGGATCGACTCCAGTTGAGACTATCATTTTCCAGCATTTTAAAAGTGGTCTCTCTGGGAAGGCAATCATCGACAAGGAAGGGTTCTCACTAAACAGCAAACTTGTAAGCCCAGTTGTTGGTGGTGGATTGCCAGACATTAGCACAAATCTTTTCTTGAAGGTAGGATATTGTATGCCTGAACTTCCAGCTCCAAGTAAATCAGTTCTTTTGAATGGATTTATTCCTCCGCAGATGATGCTTACTCCTCAGGACCGCGATGCCATTGCTTACCGCTATAGTCATAGGTGGAACGCTATGGATATGAAACACAATATTGTCCCCACCGGATCCTGCAGCACTACGCAATACCAACGGCGCGTAGGAGGGTATAAATCCTTTTTGTTCTACCAACAAGCGCATAGTGGGCCCCTTCCTGTGGCTTCGCATGGGCATACGAGCTATGGGAACGTGCGTCCTCTAGGGTCGAGATATAACGACGGTAAAGGTAATCACCGAGGTTACCAGAGTAGATACCAGGGGAATACTCAGAATGCGCCGCCAGTAAACCAATCCCGATTCTCACGACACTCGAACTCAACTCATAACCAGCCAAATCCTCGCAAAGTATGGAGAGGCTAGGCGATAAATGCAAATCTATAAGTGTCGGCGTCCCCGTGTAATACTCACGTGTCGAACTTTATATACCTGTTCCGAGGAGAGGGCGATCATGTACGGTATTTTGCTTAGCTGGTCGATTATGTATACAGTTCAAGAATCATCTCAGTACGTATGATATTAAAACAAAAGCAGTTTCAATCACCAATGGCGACTCATGCCGCATTCTTAAAGTAGCCTTCTCGTGGGACGACTGAGCTGAGAATAATGACAGGACCTGGGTCATAGACTATCACGTAGCCATGAGGCACCGATGAGATAGCATCACGCAAGCTCAGTTGGGATCCGTCGAGACACCACGATGCCTCAGGGCCATCCGTCAAAATGAAGATCCTCAAAGTTGAGTCAGAGCAATAGAAAGCATATAAAAGGAAACTAATCGATTTCACCAAATAGGGTGATTAAATTTTGAAAGAAGCAAGCTGCTGGTGAATAGTAATATGGTCCACTGGCTCCCATAGTCTCTCAGTTGACGTGATAAATGTTCATAAGACTTCACATGCCAAAAACCTTTGCATAGTGTGGAAAGTCAAACCATGCCACACAATTACTATCCGATGTAGTGTAATGGCTATCACATCACGCTCTCACCGTGGAGATCGGGGTTCGATTCCCCGCTTCGGAGTAAATTATATTTTTTTCTGTTTGATAGAAACGAAGCTAGCAATGCCAAGGTCCCCTTTGGAAAAAATGAATTTCGTCGTCCCTCGTAATTCGGTCCTGCGTACTTGTTGAACGTGTTTTTTCAAGCTCCATGAGACTAGTAGAGGTCGATGTGTCTAACAGTATAATTCATCTACTCTGGCTACAAGTACCTCAAAAAATCCCCTTTCTAGGACCCTTCTTACTACCAATATGATTTTGTGCATTGAGTGCGAAGTCTCAGCCTTAATCCGGCTGCCTCATTAGAGCTTACAATTTCTATCTCTCTGACTGATCTTTTACAGGGTCGTTTTTGTAAGGCGTGTATGCTCTTTCATGCAAGAATTCGGAGAAATGTTTTTCCGGCAGGGATAAACGTATATCCGGAGTGCAACACAAAAATATTATATAGGAAATAGCCGGTCCTCCTAGTGTGCTACCTTAAAAACTCACGGGGCCCTAAAAAAAGTTCATCTCCCGGGGATCCGGATTTTTCCCATTCGGAAAAACTTTTGTTTGGCCGGAACAAATGCTCGGAATATATAAAAAAACACAATTAGTGCGGGGAAACCCCCATTGATATATAAAGGATGATATATGTTCCGAGTTTCTTTGAAACTGAGAATGTTACTTGGTTGACGAAGAACCTTAATAAAGATCAAGCACAGTTTAACATTAGGTCTGAAGAATTCTTTGACGAAACTTCGGTAAGGTTCTAGGGGCTAAATCTTCAGGATAAAGAACTTTTTTCTCTACCATACATTTAGTCTTATACATAGTCTCGATCAAGTTTGAGACGCGGTCTAACGTTTACGGATTATTAAAAGTTCATACAAGAAAAAGCGTCAGCAGTACTTTAGTGGTGAGGAGTTCTATATGCAATTGGATATCGCAGAAAGAAACGGTCAAAAAAATTGGAGTTTTTTTAACCTCGATGTTCGTACTTCCCCCACCACCGACGTCTACCAAACAGGCTCTTCCAGGGCTTTTGTCGAAACGAAAAGGCCCAGAACTAGCGCCTGTCCCGGAGGACCATGAGTTTGTGAATGCCCCTCCGGAATTTGCTTCGCGTGCACGTGACGAGATCCACAAGCGTCTGCTCTTGGGCAAGAAAGATGGACAGTCCAAGGGGCGGCAACAGTGGCCTGTGTCTCGTCGTGGGGCTCCTGGAGATAACTATGACACGGTCTCTTTGGCTACCACCTCAACTTCGGGATCCAGTCTTTTCTCGACCTCTGCGGCCACAAATTCCACGGGCTTCACTAATGCTAGCTCCGCTGCCTCATTTCTTGACTATATGGATAAACCTCGTACGATATCGTTACAGGAGGCTCTTCCGAAAACATTCTATGACATGTACGCATCAGATCTGTTGCTGGAATCTCAAAATTTACTGTGCAACGGAAGGCCCAACTTTACAAAACGTGAGCTCCTGGACTGGGATCTCAACGACATTCGGTCACTTTTGATAGTTGAAGCCCTGCGTCCCGAATGGGGTCTTCAACTGCCTATAGTCGAGTTCGACACTTCCTCTATTGCGCCCGCTGCCTCTTCGTCAGATAATAGTATGCTCCCGCAATTTAGACTTCAGCTCCTGCCACTCGATTCTCCAGATGATTTTATTGCCCGAACTCTAGTGAAGTCCGATATGTATCTAGAGGCAGACCTTGATTACGAATTTAAATTGACGAGTGCTAAATACACTGTGGCTGCTGCGCGAAAGCGTCATGAAGAGTTAGTTGGATACCATGAGCCCATAATGAATCTCTCTAAACCAGAATGGAGAAACATCATTGAGAACTATCTTTTAAATATAGCCGTTGAGGCGCAATGCCGATTTGATTTCAAACGTACTTGCTCCCAGTACAAAAAATGGAAACATCAGCAAGCCCTCGTCAAGAAACCAGATATGCCGCCACCCTCCACAATTCCATCTCGTAAACGTGAAGGCTCCTTGCTGAAGAGAACCCTTTTGAGAAACACGGCGATGAAACCGTCCTCTGACGAGCAGAGCCCAGTCACAAAGCCTGAGACCTCTTCTTCAGGATTAAAGATCTCACTCACAAGAGAAGAAAAGTCCATGCTTTGGTCTCAATGTCAGTCTCAAATATACCAAAGATTGGGACTAGATTGGACCCCTGATAAAATCTGAGCTGGCCCCAACTAGCTAAAATATTATTTTGCATAGAACACAGGATGTTCAGGCCTTTAGGTCAAACTTACGAAACGCATAAAGCCGGTGAAGGGACAGGAGCCTTTTATAATCGGTCTATTTCATAAATATCCTAATGATAAGTTACACACATAATTATTTTTGTACATAAGTCATGAGGGAAGAAGGATAGTAGGGTGTATGAGACGCCTGTGATCGTGGTGGAATTCTCGAAGTATGGAAAAGTACGGGCATGCATGGCAGTGAACCTGTCGCTGGTCTTTAGCATAACAAGAGCTGGAAACGCTTAGTTCAAATTCACATGACGTTCGGAAATCAGAACACCACGCGCCAATACAATAGTTCGTAAAAACAGCCAGCTGTGAAAGTCAGCTCTGAGGGTTACTTCCGAGCCTTATTCACCTAACTCTCTCAGACACGACTAACTTCTTATGTGTAGAACAGTCCGACTTGTTGGTGCTTACTACTCGGTTTTTCAATATTGTTGAAGAATTTGGTATTAATCGCAAATGAGCCGCCAACTTTATTATCCGTGGCTCTAGGCGGGAACGTATGATATTCTTATTGACAGGTAAATCTTTAGCTATAAAGGCAAGCAATGATGCCACAATGTCGTTCATCACTTTATACTATCGTGTCGCTCGTGGTAGGAACATCAGATTGTGTGGGTTGGCGATCGAAAGTTGTTGACCAAGCATTTCATGGGCCTCAATCTAAAGACCAGCTACTGCTCTCTACATTTGAATCTTAACAAAGGGGATGACCCATATAGGGCCTGATCTTGGTAATTTACGTGAAAAATCAACAACGAGAAAAGAAACAGTAAGCAAATATCAAAAGGATGAGGACTAATGAAGGTCAATGATTACAAATATCGTTTGAGTGTGTCATTAATTGAGTAATATAGCGCTCAAATGCCTGTTTTTGGCATTTGGTTCGTGAATACCGTCAAACATTACTCGCATTTTACAAAGTACTCATCAAATACTTTCGATATTGATAAATACACATATCAAATTTTGATCAGTAAGACATCAAATAGATACAAGTGCTCTGATTTACACAATTGACATGACTGGTATGCTATGAATGTACCACTATTTCCGTGAGTCATCTTCCGTGCTTTTCTTGATCATTACTAACTTTCCCGACTTTCAATGTAGAGAATACAGGCGAGAAACAAGATGCTGCCGATCTACTGGCTTCCCTGAACATTGAAGGAGCAAAGAAGCAGGTCGACACATCGGCAGCAGCAACTAAAGAACCCGACTCTAAGAAAGAGGCTCCCAAGGAGGAGTTGTCAGACAAAGCCCAGAAAGCCGACGTTGCAGATTCCAATCTGGTCAAGTCGGAATATGAAGTGAAAGTTAAATTGGCAGACCTTCAAGGCGATCCCAACTCTCCACTTTATAGCATCAAATCTTTCGAAGAACTAGGACTTGCGCCAGAGCTTCTTAAGGGACTATACGCCATGAAATTCCAAAAACCCTCTAAGATTCAAGAAAGAGCGCTGCCCTTACTATTGAACGATCCTCCCAGAAACATGATTGCTCAGTCACAATCCGGTACCGGAAAGACTGCTGCCTTTTCATTAACCATGCTCTCACGCGTTGATGTTGCCCAACCAGCAACGCAGGCTATATGTCTAGCCCCATCGAGAGAGCTGGCAAGACAAACACTCGAGGTGGTTCAAGAAATGGGAAAATTCACCAAAGTCACTTCGCAGCTTATCGTTCCAGACTCATTTGAAAAAAACAAACCAATTGCCGCTCAAGTCATTGTCGGTACCCCGGGGACCGTGCTTGATCTGATGCGCAGAAAGGCTATCCAACTGGGCCAGGTAAAGGTGTTTGTTTTGGACGAAGCTGACAACATGCTGGATAAGCAAGGATTGGGCGATCAGTGTCTGCGAGTAAAAAAGTTTTTGCCCAAAGCTACTCAATTGGTTCTATTCTCCGCCACTTTTGACGACAGTGTTAGAAACTACGCTCGTAAGGTGGTGCCTAATGCCAACTCCTTAGAACTGCAGAAAAATGAGGTTAACGTCAGTGCCATCAAACAACTCTTCATGGACTGTACAGATGAAAATAACAAATACGAAGTCCTCACAGAACTCTATGGACTGCTGACGATCGGGTCCTCGATTATTTTTGTGCAAACTAAGCAAACTGCTAACGTCTTGTATGCGAAATTGAAGCAAGAAGGTCACCAAGTGTCGATATTGCACGGTGATTTGCAGAGCTCTGAGAGAGACAGATTGATTGACGATTTTCGTGAAGGCCGTTCGAAGGTTCTCATTACGACCAATGTGCTGGCTCGTGGTATTGATATCCCTACAGTTTCCATGGTTGTTAACTACGATCTTCCTACAACCGTTCAAGGTAAAGCGGATCCTTCAACATATATCCACAGAATTGGGAGAACCGGTAGATTTGGCCGTACCGGTGTGGCAATTTCCTTTGTTCACGACAGAAAGTCTTTTGAAGTATTGACTGCAATTCAAAAGTATTTTGGAGATATCGAAATGACCAGAGTTCCTACCGATGACTGGGATGAAGTGGAGAAAATTGTCAAGAAAGTCTTGAAACAGTAAGGGGACTCTCTTCGAGTTGAGTGACGATTAAACAATGCTACTCTCTTAGTGGAAGATGCTCGCACGCCTATCATGCCTATGTAAATCTTATAAAAATTGAAGAAAACCTTTATTCAAATTAATAAATGAAGCTACAACGCTTCAGCTGGGTCAGTATCTCCCAATGGACAATACAACTTATAGAGCCGTCTTATTCAGGTCATTATTTTTTTTTTATTTTTCCGGATATTACATAAAAACGAGCCGTTATCTAAGGCAATTCAATTAAAAACAAACTCCTTTTTAACATATTCACATTTTCTCTGAAACTCATCCCAGCTTACCGGTCTATTTCGCAAGTCACTATGAGATCCGAGAAAATTGTTAACTTCATCATTGGTATGTTAGTATAAATGTAGGGCGGTTTTTCTGTTGTTCAAGGTAGCGAAACTTTATATGAAAAGGAAGCAAATTACTAACAAGACCCAACAGCGTTATTCCTACCTCCTCTAGCTGTATTCCTTGAAAAAGGATGGGGTAGTGAGTGTATTTTGGATTTGATCCTCACCATTATCTTCTTTTTCCCTGGTATGTTGTATGCCCTGTACATTGTATTGAGTTCGTAGAGAAGAAACTAGGTGAATGCCTCTACCACAGTCGGAGATTGTGAATTTATTTGTTGGGAAGAAATTGCTGCTTTTCGCTACGGCACCATTGTGGCCTTGCATGAATTGAAAACGCTCACAGCACATTGCCGCTGTGCGCTGACACATCACGCCGGCCTTCTGTAACTTTTTAAGCCTTAATGTCTAGCCTATAATCGATACTTTCTCGGATTGCGGCTGCGAGATGTGCTATGGAATTTGCAGACGGGCTCTGTCCCTTAATGCTCCTCTCATGGGATTTTCGTCAGAATTATTTTGTTTGCAACTAGTTACTCTACGTAAGTGGCAGAACTTGGGAAGGGGGCTTCCATCGCCTGATCGCGAATCGTGTTTCTCTGCGTAAAATTAACACAGCGAGAAGAGCATAACCACATGTTCCTATTTACAAGTCTCCTTCGTCATCGTCATCTCAGTCATTTACAGCCCTTAAAGTTGTGGAGCCATCATGTCCATCAATGGTGACTGGATAAAGGCCACGCCAGCAACGAACAAACTCAAGTTGACCAAAACTGGGAAAGCTGGAGTCTGCTTGAATTGCTCAAATCTGGATTGTTTCTTAGCGGGAGCGCTAGCGCCTGGTGCACTGAATCTGGCAGACATGTCTTCGTTGTATAAATGCTATGGATAAGGAGTCGAATGATACAATTCCTGATCCTAACTTTCTGCTAGCTGGTAGACTGGATACCAACCAGTCTTCCAATTCAGAGCTAGCGATATTAAAAATTTTGTGTTGATCATTAGCGACGGTGAAGTCAGCAGACCGGTAATGGCCAAAGATCCATTAGAAGTCACCAAGTTGAACGAAGTTGGCCCTTGGCATATGTTGTAAGTCCTCCGAGATTCTTCTGGGATCTCGGTGGTTCTCTGGTACTTTTTGCGCTTGTAATGAAAAATTCATTATACATAGGGTCGCGATAAATAGCCTAAAAGTGTATATATTAAAAACGGTAATACGCATCGCCGCATAGACCATCCGGGGCCTACGATGCCAGCTGCTTGGGAGTCCGTCTCCCCCTCTAATATGTCCAGCATATATTCAAAATGAGAATGTTATCATATTGCAAATCGGAATTGAAAACCAAAATCGAGCGTGCATCACTCAGGCTCGGCCCGTGACTAGCTTTATCTCGTGTTCGTACGTCTCCACCTGCCTCGATGTGGTTGACGTCGTGTGGCCACCGCCCGCAGATATGGTCACCGTGATGAGGTCCGAAAACTTGGTGAAAGAGCCCTTGACGCCGCGAAACGGCGGTGTGGGCGCTGCACACGCCTCCGTAACAGACGTTGCGGTGATTGAGTCCCAGTCCGTATCGCTGTTGGAGACGGAATCTAAGTTTTCAGTTTCGATCTCGCTGTCGCACGAACCATTGCTAATCACTTCGAAGTCGCTAGTGTAGGTCTCCGCGTCTTTGTCCGGCGTTCCAGCATCCAGGCTCGCTGCAGCAAGGTCCACAGCCGGAACGTCACCCTCCAGAAGAAGCCCACGGTTCAATACCACGCGCCACGTATACAGCCCAACATCATACACATACAGCAGCGCCAAAGGCCCCAGGAGCATTACTACCACAACGCTTAATCCCACTCTCAGTACTTGTGCCAGCAGACAAGCCAACGTCCAGCTGTAGCTGAAGAGATTTCCAACTTGATCCATCATTCGCAGATAAATAACAATCGAATAATGACAAGCCAATAATCAATATCTCCTTTTGAGATCCTATTTCAAGATACTTCTGCAAGGCTTTTTGGTCCTTTGACTTGTTATGTCTGTTGTTATACTTGCTCTTTTATATTTCATTTAACAAGCCAGTGCTCATCTACTCCATCAACCAAAGAGGATAATATTAACATACAAACAAAGCTTATATATACAATATGCACTCTTAACAAACTACCTGTAGTCTTGACACTATCGCCACACCTCACAACCGTATTTTTTCCGGTCACATTCCCTATCAGCCCACGATGTGCATGCTGCTGCTGCTACTGATAGGACTTTTGGCACATGTGGTAAGCAAAGGAAAATATGGTCTGGAAGCTTAAATGTCTCCCGTCAGGTGCAAGAGGGCTTTGCGGCCAGTCCCAAGCCTGGTTGAATGAATGGGGTTGATAGCGTGATCAGCAATATTGGCGAAGGCCCGATCAGCCAAGGATTCGTAGGCAAAGGCACAGTAGAAGCTTGTGATCGTTCCTCGACACTACAGAATTGTGGGTCGCAGATAAAATTGCTATGGTAGGATTCAAAAAGGGCTTGACATTGTGTCAGGGGCGATCACAAGACTTGTTGATGAGTGGGCAAACTAGCAAATCGGTTTTTTTGAACACACCAATAGTATTGGAGTGTTCTTGGCCTCTGTATGGCTCGTTGAGTAAGTGGAAATGTTATGTATAATATAGATAAAGCCCAATTAGTGCTTCGGCACGCGCCCATATGTGAGCTGGGTGACACCTTATTCGACGCCGACGACGCTCAGTTCCAGAGTCCAAACTCTCCGTATATGCAGTTTGATTGGGACTTCGACTGTCACTATTGGCCCATCGGGCAGCAGTAGGAGCTCCCCAGTTTCGGGGTTGACTTGGCCGTAGAGTTTTAGAGGAAGCTTCAATTCTTCTTCGCCCCACCAACATTTACGAGCGGGTTTCTTCCAGAACAGTAGCAGCTTGGAATTGATATCCGGTTTGGATACTAGCTCATACAAAGTAGGGGCCTGGTCCTGGCGCTGCCTGGATGAGGACCGGTGGCGGGAAGCTGACCGGGAGCGAACGTTGTCGGCAAGGGAGGATAGTCTGGATTTCCGCTTGGTGTCATTGTGCTGTTGCGAAGGCGATTGGAGTGGCGTCAAGGACGGTGACTCCGATTGCGCGCGAGTGCTGAGCATTTTTTCTTCATGGTTTTTCTTGGCCTCCTCTACTTGATCACGAAACTCCTGCGTAGTTTCATTCATCAAACGGCAAAGTGACAAGGAGCTGATGACGCTCTTGCCGGGTTCTTGTGCACGGTTCCCCCAAACTGAAGTGCCTTGAAAACCAGAAGAGCACAGCATGTCCATGAGGTGTTGTTCTGCGGGTCCCAATTTGGGTGTAGGTTGATCTGGGGAGTCGCTCTGAGGCTTTTTGAGTCTGTTAGAGCTATGAAGCCCCTGGAATACACTAGTTTGTACTGATAAATAGCTGCCAGCAGCCAGTTTGACCTGGGAGATAAAATTCTCGTCCAGCCCTGTCTTCAATTCGTCGGAGGCATCTTCAGGATACGACAATGGTTGGAATGGAACGCAGTAGTAGTCCAGATCTTCTCGTAGCACAATGATACTGGGCTTTTCATGCAGAATATCTGCTTCTGAGTGGCCTGCGGGAGACAGAGCGTTAGGCGAAGAGAAGCCAAAAAAACGAGAAGGCTCGCGGGAGGACAAACCACGATCGAAAATCTCTTCCACGGGAAAATTAACTAGATCTTCCTGTGCCCGTACGTAATTTTCCATGATGTACTCAAAGCAGTCGGGCGCGAAGTTGCCAACGTAGACTTCGTCCTGCGAGGTCAAATTTGTGATCACCTGGCCCGTCCGGTCCATAAACACGCCAGAGGGGAACAAGCACAGCAGCAGCGACTCTGGAAGGGACATGAGCTGGTCTCTGGTGATGTAATAGTGGTTTTCTTGGATGTTCATATGAATCAAAGAATCGTCGTCCAGAAAGTCCTGCCCTTGGTCTTGCATTACAGGGGGCAGGCCCTGGTCCGCCGAAACCTGAGTTATCACGCTCTGAGGTTCTGCCATTATTCTATCGCGACTGGCTAACCGGTGCAATACCAGAAATTGTGTGAGTCTTCAGGGAGTGAAAGGAGAGAACAAAGGTGCAACCAATCAGCAGTCGTGGAATTTCTAACAGATGTGCTTATCTAAAGCCAGTTCTCGTGAAGCTCAATGGGGTCCTTTAGCCTTGCTTTGATGCTTGCAATTGGGAGTAACTGGATAACTTTTCATCACTGATGAGCAAAGCGTTTTTTTGATGGGGGATTTTCACCGGGTAATAATGAACGGCAAAGCTGGCATTGATAGGTCGAACATGGTTAAACTCAAATGACTTGCCGAACGGCAGTCGAGCATATAGAGACCATTCCAGTACTAGCGTCCGATATTTGCTAAATCATTCGTTGTCGCTTTCCAAAGAGCCTGCCAACCGCGCAGCAAAATGGAAGAAATTGCCGGTTATAGTTTTCTCTTGTAGATGACATATGGGCCTCCGCGAGCACAGGTAACCTCCCCTGCTTCCTCGGGTACAGCCACATCCATTCAAAATACCAGTTCGTATGATTCGCCGCGTTCAACATTCTGCTAGTCATCTCTCCTGTCACGTTTACCTAAACTGACGCGGCCACGCCGCTGTTCAAGTGAGGCTTTTGCATGTAACGAAATAGTCACTCGGCTACGTAACACGGCTTTGAGAGTCTTGAAGTCTGTATGTAAGTGATGGATTTATACAAGCGAATTGTCCACACGAGTTGCACGATTAGTTGGACCTCAAGATGATCACATCATGGAGTTGATGGTGAGTATTTGGCAATAACGATCAGATTTTATCTATAATTGCTATCTGGTTTTAATGATATGTTGCACCTTCTAGTGCAAGTCCTCAGCTTCCTGCCTCTCGGCTGGAGGTAGAAACAGGTTCGACGACAGTTCAGCCCGCTTGGCTCGGCTTTCACAATGGGTTGGGTTACCCGAAGGCCAGTAAGCAGATCTCAAAAAATTTATATATATAATGTGTGTCCTGTGTTCATGTAAGGTTAAGCTCCCACCACATCAGCGCTCACCTCCGTTTATTACTGAATAGAGGATGCCTTGAATCTTTTTGGAGATGTAAGTCTACATCCGTTGCACGCTAAATCATGCCGTGCAATCTCCTATATGATGAACACCTTTACAATCTTATCTACATTATCTGAAAAATATAACATTGGAAGAGTATTTGAAGTTCTGATTGGAGCACTGTGACGGTTTAGCTAGCTATAATTCATCGTCACTGTTGATCAAGAAGTCGTTTTCCGCGTCATTGCCATTGTAGTCTGTTTCCTTTTTAGTAGCCTTGTTGGCAGTAGCATTGACTTTGCTGGGCGTCAAGTTGATGGGCTCAGGAGGCAATGGTTGCCATTTCTTGCGGGTGGCTGCTTCAGGCGTATCGATGTAGGTTGTCTCCGGTTTGACCTCGGTGTGTTTATTTCTCGAGGGCAACTGGGGAGGTATATCCTCATCTTGACCGTCGTCGTCGAGATCTTGCTTGTTGTATATGGAGATTCCGTGGCTGGCCAACTTATTGAAGCCTTCTCCGCTTTCGTCGCCTTCTTTGGCACCAAACGAATTGAAGCGGGCAGTCCTGTGCTCAGGTCTCGCATACCTTTCATACTCCGAAGCCGCAGACTGGTTAGAAGAGGTCCTTCTTGCTCGCTGGGAAGGATAATCGGAATACTCTGAATACTGGGAGTCTCTGGCCTGGTCTTGGTTCCAGTTCTTGCGGAACCCGGACAGCCACTCGTTAACCTTCTTCCCTGTTTCTTGCACCTGGCGCCCGACCTTGTCGCGAAACTCAGGCAGATCTTTTTCCATCAACTGACTCAGGAAATCGTCGTCCTCGACTTCTTGTCCCATCTCGTGGTAGTATCTTCGTTCTTCACTTGTGAGTGGTCGGCGGCCCTGTGTCGTACGTCTTTCATACTCTCTCTGACGGTCGCGTATTCTGCTCTCCCGAGCAAAGCGTTCGCCCTCCAGAGTGCTGGAACCGCCGTCACCACGCTGGTGTCGGGTGCGAGATTTATTGTACTGCGCGTCTAACTGCCTAGCAAGCATTTCATCCTGTTCCAATTGGCTATTGCCGGAGGTCTCCAACCTGTGTGGCTGGCCAGCTCCTGCTTGAGGCTGTAACGTAGGAATAGCTGTTTCTGCCTCAACATTAGGATCAGACAGGCACAGAAGGGCGTTGAATGCCGGGTCCAACGCACCCTGGGATGCGATAAGCACCGCTTTCACATATTTTACTTCGATTCCCGGAAAGGCTTCGGTAAGCTGTGTAAAAATTGCGTTTTTTGGGATATGGACCGTAGCAGACTCCCGTTGCGGCAGAGGAGGTCTTTCTTCATCCGACAGGTCCTCAGGCGCAGAATTGTCTGCGTGCTTGCCGACTCTGGCGACAACCTCTGCGTCAGCCTGCTCATCCTCTTCTGCTGGCACTTGAGTATCCTCCTTTGGAGTGTCTTCAGCAGTTTCGCTAATGTCAACTTCGCCGGGACTTGTCTCCACTTTTGAAGCACTAATACTCTCTGGGGACGTTGCTTCAACTGGGGGAACTTCTTCCAAGCTCCCTTTCTTGCTAAGCGATTCAGCCATTGTAATTGCTCGTCTTGCTTTAACACGACAACAACACCGTCGGATCCTTTCGTATCTGATTTACTATCAATTGCGGTCAGTCAGAAACAGCAATGGATCCTCTTCGGATGTTGTTAGTCTTGTACATTGTCGGCAAGTTGTCTTGTCTTGAGATGCCCCCTCCTTTATTTTAAAGCCTGATCACGTTGTTGCCGGGTAGCGATTCTGTTTTGTCCTGTACATACTTAAGATAGCTATCAGGGCCGCAAGTGCTCTCCCACGCCTTGTTGACTTCTTTACTCGCTGTTAGTGTTCAAGATCAGAGATTGCCAGTACTCCAGTACTGGGTTGAAGAGTGTTAGCTTGCATTATGGTTGTATCACATAGGTGTCATAATAGTACGAAGTGATATTTGCGCCTTCAGTAAAAGATGAGCCAAGAACCAACAATTGATATAGTACAGAGGATCGTAATTGAGCAGATATAATCTATAGAGGCTCTAAAATTGGTGAGTCAAGATAATACTAATGTTTAAGAATTAACAAGACCAATTTAACCTAAACCCAATTTTCAGCTCGCCTTCCGCATGCTTATACTTATCTTAATTGCGGAAAACCCTACAAGCCTCCCTCCTAGAGCCTATCTGTATATCCACATGGTTTAGCAACCTAGATAGTCGTGCATATTTGCATGCGTATGTCTCTGGCACAAAATGCACATGCTCATTTACTTATTTCGCGTCACTAGCTTGAAAACTCTTCGCTATATAAAAACAAAAAAACTACAGATATCTTTACCAACTCTCAACGACTTTATTTTAAAAGGCCAATCTCAATATCCTCCGACTTTAGATAGAACTTCCTATGCCTTTACAAAGCCATGGCGTTGGAAGTGTGGACAGCGGAGTGAAAGCAAGGTTCTCAAGTCTCTCAGAATAAAACATGGGGTTTCCAGGAATTTATAACTTTTCTTCAATCCTCTCTCTGAGATCTTGTACAAACGTAAGGTCAATTCTTGTAAAGTTTTCACGAAGCAGAGTGTTTTTGAAGTGGAATTATAATGTGTTTTTATTTACGTGCTAGCATTATACCTCGTTACATCTACATGGAATTCTTGATCTTCCGTAAACGGTCCATGACTTTTGCCCTTGACAACGAGCCTTGGGAATCGTCAACGGCATCCCTTACCGACGGGTCATCCAGCCGCATGAACGGGTTGTAATCCAACTCGTCTTGTATGGTGAAAGAACCGGTGGTGACTTTGTTCTTACCGCAAAACTGTTCTAAACGGTCCAGCGCTGCGTTGTCCCCCAAGTTCTTGTAAACTGCTGTCCGCACGAACTTCACGTTGCTCTTAGTGTATTCGTGGCCCGGATACACTTTAGTGCCATCCCAGTTGGGTTCTCCAACGCCGTCCAGAATTCTACGATTCAAGGCATAATCCATTTCTTCGCCTGTACCTTCGAAAAAACGTCCGCAGCCCGCCGTGAAGAGTGTATCGCCTGTGAAAATACATTTCTCTCCAGTCTGGGGATCGGAAACGTAGTAACATACGGAGTCCTGTGTATGACAGGGAGTTCGAATGCACCGAATGGTCAAGTCGCCCAAGGTGTATTCCTGGAGGTTTTTGGGGATATCAGTGGCCCCAGGGGACGTATGGCTTCCACAGATAACTTTAACATCGTGCCCGCTACTCTCTACAAGCCGGCTCACCACGGCCTGATTGCCCCCGGAGTGGTCATAATGATGGTGCGTGTTAACGACCGCCTCAATAGTCACTGATTCTTCTGGCTTTAAATTTGGCAAAACCTCAACCGCTTCTGCTGGATCAATCAACCATGATTTGGTCTTGTCCTGGCTCGATAGCAAGTAACTATAATTAACGCCCCCAGTCAACCATCTCATTTTGATAACTTTGACGTGCATCCTTCTTGTTTGAATGTTCTGTAAACGTAGCGCTCCCGAAAGTTTCAAATACTTGAACAGTTCGAAAGATTTGTGCATATATTCTTGACAGCGGGAGTTTTCAATTCACCATACTTCTATAGCATCGATCAATAAGGCATTTAATTTAGCAAAGTACCCTTCAATCGTTCGGGGTGATCAGTATACCACATACCAGCCCACAGCGCACCTTGGCAAGATCAGACTAAGACATCACACTCGTATGCCCTTTTACTTACAGTTTTAGCTGCCTCTTTCATCAATACGAACTTAGATGCTAATCCTCTTGCTGAAAGAAAATCTCTAAAACTCATGACATGAGGCCCGTTTGTAGCTCGATGTCATCTAATTCCGCAGTTTGGTTTCGCCGAAATATTCTAGCGAGCCACGGGGGCAAAAATCTTGATGAATCCGTGGTACGGAATCTTAGTCGGTTTGCATTTTCAAGTGAAGGTGGCTTCCACTTGTTGAGCAGCAGCGAGCTTCCCACAACACTAACAGAGCTGGCTGCCATACACGCAACAGCGACTATTGGATCCAGAGTGATACTCCAAGGGACCAGCACGCCCATAGCAATAGGAAGCATGAATACGTTGTAGCAAACGGCCCAAAAGAAGTTCACACGAATTTGGCGTAAAGTAGCGCTTGCGATGTCCAATGCGTAAACCAGCTGCTGAAGAGAAGCCAGGTCTGGCTCTGATGAGCTCAAAAGAATAACATCGGCGGCTTCCATTGCAATATCAGTACCAGTGGAAACTGATATTCCCAAGTCGCTAGTCACAAGCGCTGGAGAATCATTGATCCCGTCGCCTACGAAAGCAACCTGCGTTTGGCCACCGTCTTGGAGTTGTTCTACCATTTGGTTTTTCTCAAAGGGAGTTAATTCACTGTACACATTGTTCGCATCAATGCCCAGTTCTAATGCAACTTTCATAGCCGAGCCATGATTGTCTCCTGTCACCATACATACCCGATGACCTTTCGAGATAAGGTAGTTGACCACTTGGCGCGAGTCATTTTTGATGCGGTCACTAACCTCAAACCTGCCTACGAGCTCTCCATCGATTTCAACAAAGGAAACGGTTCCTTGGGGATCAGGTAACAGAGAACAATTTTGCAAAATGGATTTATTCCCCAGAATGATTGTAGTCTGCACACCATTGATTTCACAGTCACCGATAACACCGCCACCAATGACAGATTTACTATTAAGCACTTTCGCGGTCATAGTGGAGTCATCTAGGAACCTAGATGTATAGTCAAAGATAGCCTTGGCCACTGGGTGTTCGCTGGTGGCACTGATAGTCTTGATACAAGCAGCTTGCTCAAGTGTCAGCGATATGCAGCCACCCATGGGAACATATTGATCAACCACCATGTGTCCTGTGGTCAACGTTCCCGTCTTGTCAAACAGAAAAGTCTCTAACGAGCTACATTTCTCAAGCACTTCCCCGCCCTTGATCAAAACGCCATGGCGGGCACCGAGGCCAGTGCCTACCATAATCGCTGTTGGCGCAGCTAATCCCAAGGCGCAGGGGCACGCAACAACGATCACAGAAATGGTCATTTGAAGGCATATAAAGAACTTGCCATTGGGATCATCGAATATAACGGGCGGGTTTTCGAGTGTGTGACAGAGAATATACCAGGAAACAAATGTTATCAATGCGAGCGTCAGAATGAAAGGTACGAATTTTGATGCGAGATAATCCGCGTAATGTTGGATAGGAGCTTTGGAAAGTTGTGCTTGTTTCATGGTCTGGATAATATGTGATAACTTTGTATCATCACCAACTTTGGTTGCTTTAAAAAGAAATCGACCGGGTCCGTTGATTGAACCACCTATCACTGTGTATCCTACGTAGCGGGGAACCATGAGCGATTCACCTGTGATCAAGGACTCGTCAATCTCACTCTCGCCTTCTATTATTATGCCATCGGTTGGAATCTTGGCGCCGGGTTTGATCTCTATTATGTCGCCTACCTGGAGGTACTCAACGGGAATCTCTTGGGGGGTATCGTTCTCTATTATTGTACAGTTTGATGGAGCCAAGGAAAGTAGCTTGGACAATGAACTATTAGTTTGGGACTTGGCCTTGTTTTCAAGGAGCTTCCCCACGGATATAAATCCAATTAGCATGGTAGAGGCATCAAACACTACGTTCGGCAGCCTTTCAGAGCGCTTCCATATGTTCGTGGACAATGAATAAAGAGAAAAGGAGAAAGCACACATAGTAGATATTAGGACGAACGTATCCATAGATCCCGAGCCATGCCTTATAGCCTTCCAGCCGGATATGTAGAAATGACGACCAACCCAAAACTGGATGTAGCAGGAAATTAATAGTCCGATTATATCCCTGTAGAAGAGGCCAGGTAGTGGAGTTTGGTGATAGACGAAGAAATTCCTCATCACTTGAGGAGCCCATTTCGGTATCAGCTTGTATAACAAAAGCATGAGTGTCATTCCGCAGCAAGCCTGGATACAAGAATTTTGCCAAAAGCGAATTTCGCGGATCTTGTCAAGAGCTTTGATCTGCGCTATGTTGTCGAAAGAGCTCGAGGGCGAACTGTGGAAGCCCAGGTTATCAATTTTAGACGCCAAAGAGCGAACACCTGTGATTGAGGAGTCATAATGTAAAGTTACCAATGCTGAATCCAAATCCACGTCAACTTTCGACACACCTGGCTCTGTGCTCAGTGACGCTTCTATGGACGCTTTACCGGCATCGTCATGCAGCCCCACAACTTTGAGAGTCGTTTGTTTTCTGTTCGGCAATAAAGACTTATCATCAAACCCATCTTCAACCCCTTGCTGTTCGTGTTCTTCAAGTAGTCTAGCGTCAAACCCACAGTCTTCTATAACTTGGCAAATCTCTGCTGAAGTCACCCGCGATTTTTCAAACTCTACACAACACTCCTCCGTAACGAGCGAAACAGCCACGTTCCGCACACCATCAACTTTTTGCACATTTTTAGTAATGCTCATAACGCAGCTAGCACAGGTCATTCCTTGTATTTGAAACCTCGCACTTTTGCACGATGCTTGTGACTCATGTACCTTAACCACCCGAGCGTCGAAACCGCAATCCTCAATTACAGTGACAACATCCTCTGCACTGACGACTTCACTGTCAAATTTAACTCGGCATTCATTTGTGGCCAGGGAAACAACAACTTCTTGCACACCCTCCATTGACTGCGCTTGTTTCTCAATTGTGGCCACGCAAGCACCACATGTCATTCCCGAGACCTCCAAAATTGCTGAGCTAGTACCCACCATGGCTCGCAGCAAGTACAGCCTAACTTCGGATCAATAAGTGTTGTCAAAGAGCTACTTTCAGGGTTCGATGAGTTCCGGTACAATTGTACAAATAGCTAGCTATTATATAGTGAAACATAATTAATGCCGGTAAAGGAAATCTGGGTGTCAAAATCACAAGTCATGTGACAGGTTGTTAAAGCCGCCTTTTAGCTTGGCAACGACAGCGTAACACATTTGAGCTTCGTTCAGTATCAAACAGCTGCGATAAGTATCTCCCATGAATGTGGTTTTTTTTGTGCGGTACCGTAAGTGTTCAGACAGGTAAGATTCCCTCTCCCAGTCTGAGAAAAGTCCGACAGAAAAATCTAAACGCTTGGGAGGGAGGGCACAGGATTGGCCGCTATACCTGAAATCCACCATTTGATCAGTTTGGACCGAAGCTCCGCGCCGGCTGGCGTGAATTCTTTCTGGTCCGTGTCTATATTCATGGCCGTTGGTGTCCGAGGCTGAGTCACTTGTATCCCTTATTCACACCCTTGGAGCCTAGCGTTTTCTCAAGCTTGAGGCGTTGAAGCTCCTGCCAGCGAGCCATCTGTGCCTGTTTGTGCAGCTCAAAGCCAAAGATTTTGGGGACGTACCGCTTCACGGGATGCTTAGGCACCATTTCTGGAAACGCCTGAAGGAACATTCCCGCGAAACTGGTTCCAAAGTAAGCACCATCAATCGAGCTGTGGCGCGAAGACTTTGGAATGTACAGATCTTCGCAACAAGGGCAGTACAGTTTCACGCAGTCCACGCCGGGACTGTCGTGCAGGCCCACGGGCAAAAGTGGCTGAAAATTGCAGTACACTCGTGGACACCGCCCGAAGTCCGCTTCTTTGTATTTTTGTAGCATTTTCTGGAGACCCTTGATCGTAATGATGTATCTCGCATGGATCAAACCGTATAACTTACAGGCATCATGCTCCAGTTGGTCAATTCTCGCGCTCGACATTTGCTCCAACGCGTTGTCGTCCAGTTCATCAACAATGTACTGGATCACCTGGGTGAATTTGCTTACCGTTTTCTGCAGGTTTATCAGGTTGAAGCGGTCAATGATGTAGTCAGTATCCACATCGCAGAAATATTCATGTCCCTTTCTGCCTAAAAACAAGTCAATCCAAAACTCTGCGTACTCTGACGAGTCACTGCCATCCACAGTGTCAGAGTGAGCTTCTACCATCTCGACGTCGGCCATCCTTTTGGGGTATTTCTGTTTTGATTTAGTTTGTAGTTCTTGGTAGGTTTTCAATAATATTGTAATGAAATTGATATCGTTATAAAAGTTGGCACTGAGTGGAGAACACGAGCAGTATGAGACTACTCAGATATTCGCAGACTTTAAATGGTGGGAAAGTTAGTGGCAGCTGCTTGTCGGATGATATTATTATCGCAGCTGGTTTGAGCACTATCGTATGTTTTGCAAGTCAGCAATTGGTGAACTGTGCGTTGGGTAAGCAAGATGCTAAACAAGTGGAGAAACTGTTCCATATGCAAGTCCCTGTCGCTTCAGATGACCAAATATACGATGTAGTGGCCACCAATGATCGTATGTTTGTTGTACTGGAACGTTCGGTATACTTAGCGGATCATTGGCGGGAAAAGCGCGACGCCAGCGTATTTGTTAAGTTTTGCGAGTTCGAAGCACCTGCGTGTATTACAGATGTTAAGCTAGATCCTTCTACAAGCTTGCTTTTTGTGCTGGTAAATGTGAGCCCTGAGGAGAACTCAGTTACATTGTGGGATTCAAGAGCCGGCGAAAACCTGGGCCAAATTGGATTAGGCCAGTCTAAGCCTTTAACAGCTGTACTGGACCCCAAGTCGCAAATATTCACAGTTATATGTGCTGATCGTAATATATCAGTCTTTCAGTATGACCACACTGGCAGCTACCGACTAATACACAAGCTCAATCACTACGTGCAAGTTGACCCACTGCGTTATAAAATCACTATGTCGCCGCAATCGGACAGACTGCCGATTTTGAACTCTATGAGCACTTCTGGCACCCCTGCCATATTGCTTCTCGATCGTCAACAGCAATTCAAGATTGAGTCCACGCTTGTTGGGCATTTCGACAAATGCCATATCTTCAAGTATTCTCCAAAAATATATCGTAAGACTACGAAATCGGGTGCCAAAATAACTTATAATCTGGCTGCGTCCGCAGATTTTGAAAGTGGCTCGGTGGTAATCTGGAATACGAAAAGGCTGAAGCCTTTACTTAATACTAAATGCGCACAGGACTCCTATGTAACTGACCTTCAGTGGGGATCTGATGGATTGTCCTTGATCGTTTTTACAAGTAACGGTCAAATGATTATATTTGCATTTCGACAGGATGAACTGGGCGAGATAATCTCTGATGCCGAACTTGAAAAGTTAAGAGCCGCCATCAATTTCCTGCCCCCTCTTCCGCCTGCTCAAAGCGCACTGGAACAAATTACAGAAAATGCCGAAAAGGTGCAGGTAGCTTCGGCTGGAAGTAATGCAAAAGTGGGGAAGAAAAAAGTGGCCCCAACAACATTGCAGAGCACTTCCATGGAGTTCAATATGCCTTCCTATAGCGTTCCTAAAGATCTCAAAAGGAAGCCCAAAGACCCTTCCCAGCCATCGAATGGTAAGAAGCAAAAGCACGACTTGGAGCCGATGGATTTTTTAGACACAAGCTTGTTGATGCCTGGTGTATCTTTTTCTAAGATGCGCTTAGCTACTCCCAAAATCCGGCTTACATTTTCATACACTGCCAATATTAGTGACAATATGATCTTGACTGTAAAGAATGGGTCAGGAAATGAACAGACGCCGAGTGTTATTTCGCTCAAACAAACTGAATTCGGACATGAAAAGACGCTATTCGAAGAGTTTTTGCCCAAACTCATTACGATGTGTACCTCTGGCAAAAGCTTTTGGAGCTGCTGTAGTGAAGATGGTATCATATACGTTTTTTCTGATTTAGGAAAGAGGTTGTTACCCCCTTTGATAATGGGTGTGCCTTGTAGCTTCCTTGAAGGCTGTGGTGACTTCCTCTTGTGTGTGACGTCTACGGGTCAAATGTATTGTTGGAATCTCGAAAATTCAAAGCTGCATTTTCCTCCAAGCTCAGTATATCCCCTTCTCAATCCAAGCCTTCGATTTTCGGACGATGTGTTGACTCGTGCGGAGAATATCACTCTGTGTGCCATTACAGCAAATGGAGTTCCCATTATAACCTTGAGCAATGGCGATGGCTACATGTTTGACAAAGAAATGGAGACATGGATGTTGATCAACGACACATGGTGGGCATATGGGTCCCAATATTGGGATATGACCGAGACAACGACGAGTGGTGCATACCTAAACGAAAGCAATGGAAAACATGAAAAGAAAGATCAATCTTGGAACTCAAGAGCTCAAGGATTAACCGAAAAGTTGAAAGGAAATAGAGCCAGCATTCTTAATTACCTTGAGAAGAAAACCAATGATGAACTTAATAGAAAGGGGCGGGCTCGGAATATACAAAAATTTGCGAAGACGATATTAATGAAGGAAGGTTTTGAAAACCTGGAGGACAGCGTTACACTATCTCATTTGGAAAACAAGCTATTAATTCTTCTCAGACTCGGTGAAAATGAAGAGTTTGTTAGTCTGATTGTAATTTATTGCATACGACTTAGCGAAATGGGCTATAAAGGTAGATTAGAGACTGTGCTTCAGTGGCTTTACAATGATGGTGACTATAAAAATCTCAAGGTGGCCAACGTAAGCGCGGAAGATCTATTAAAGAAGATCTTGGTAGCGTGCGCTGAGATCCGGCTGGTCCAAAGAGTCACCACCAGCTATGCTGCTGCCATAGGTTTAATAAATGATTCTCTATAAATTTCATATAGTTTTCAGCTGTAACTTTTTGATGCATCTAGAAACCCATCAGTTGCTTTATATCTTGTAACTTCCTATGGGCCATTTCTGAAGCTGCCTGTGCGCCTTCTGTAGTCACTTGCTCCAAATATGAGGGCTCTTGCATGTACATGTTGAAATTTTCGCGCGGTTGACGTAGTTTCTCTATTATGATTTCTGAGACGTAAGTCTTGAAATCACTATGACTCTTAAAATGCGAGATATCTTTCTGCACTTGGGCAATTGACGTTTTTTGAAGCCCGCTTACAATGTTGATAAGATTCGAGACGCCTGGGCGCTTGAGAGGATCATAAAAAAACTCGTTAGAAATCGAATCAGTGACTGCTTTTCTGACTTTCTTAACTATAGTGTCGGGATCATCGTTTAGGTAGAGGGTAGCCATTTGATTGGTGTCACTTTTGGACATCTTACATGTAGGGTCTTGGAGGCTAAGCACACGTTTTGTAGGAGCTAAAATAGTGGTTGGAATTGTTAGAACTTGCTTCTTAAATAAACTGTTAAAACTCTGGGCCAGCGAACGTGTGAGTTCAAGGTGTTGTGCTTGGTCATCGCCGACCGGTACGTGAGTGGATCCGTACAGTAATATATCTGCAGCTTGCAAAACAGGGTAAGAGAAAAGCCCGAGCTTCACATTCCCTAGCACGTCAGCGTCCGGTCCGTTTTTCATTGCTTTAGACTTCCATTGTGTCATTCGATTTAAGAGACCCATTGGGGCAATCGTGGAGAGAAGCCAATGAAGCTCAGCGTGCTGGTGAACCTGTGATTGATAGAAGACAGTAGCATTAGAGGGATCTATACCCAGCGATAGGATGCTCGCAATTGCTTCACGTCTACTTTGTCGGAGCCTCTGGCCATCAGAAATCGGAATCGTGATGGCGTGCAAATCTGCTACACCAAAAATGAGTTTGTTATCATCTCGCTTTAAATCACACAGATCTTTCCAAACCCTCACAGCACCTAAGTAGTTACCGAGATGGAATTTGCCTGTGGGTTGCACTAAGCTGAATATAACAGAGTTTTGAGGTATGTCACTTGAATGTACCTTGTAATCAGTGGTTTTTACAGTTTTCGAAAAGTGTCGGCATGTTCTGGACAAGTTATGTGACCTGCTCATTGTAAAGAATTGTAGTCCGGACCCGGTGTGATCCTGCTTTTGAACCACACTTCTTTTGTTAACGTCGACAGTATGACATTCAATTTTCTGAAAACTCGTCTTGATATTATCTTCACAAACAAGATCGCAGGTCCGAACTCAACAACATGGCATACGCAATTCAAGTACTTTCAAGAAGAATTCTGAACTATTTATCATTTTATGTGAGGCAAAGCTAGCTCACGAAAGCTTGCTGAAACTATCCACGGTTCTCACATCGTTAATCGTCATCTCTACACATTGATTGCTCAAAATAATCGATGCTGAAACTCTATTGTGACCCGTAAGGTTCATCGTACTGTGCAGGTGTTTGTCTGTATTTTAACGCCAGCTCAAGAAAATTTGAATACATTCGAGTTGTTCCAACCTTTCTCTGCTAACAATCCGCCAACCGGTCCCTGAGACAAGTCAAATTTCACGCCGGAAACTGTTGATATGTATCCGTCGGGTCCACAAACTAGTGACAGAATTGGGCGCAAGGGCCCACCAAACCCGTCAAAAGGGCGTTGCTGGTAAATGGTTGGGGTCGGTATAAGACTGAGCACTTTTTCGGAATTATTTCGGAGGTCCCGTCCCGACTGTGACGAGAACAAATGTAGTTCAAGGCGATTGGCATGCTGCAATCTTTCTAATATCGGCAGCAAGGGACCTAGTTCTTTCTCGGTTCTGCAAGAATGAAAAAAAAGAATTCGCCCAGCGAAAGGATATTCTGTTAGTAGAATTTGCATTATGGGGGCTATTCCCGTTCCTGCTGTAAACGTCGCAATGTCGTATGGCTGGTGTGAAAATTGGTCCATGGACAGGTCGCCGCTGTCGCTCGCGCTTAAATATCGGCGATCTCTCTGCTTCTCAGTCTGTGACTGAAGTCTGTGGTCCAAGTAGGGCCCTCTTAACTCGATTTGGTAGCCTTCAGGTAAACTGCTGAGCCACCGGGCAACCTCGCCGTATTGGTATTTTTTCATATAGAACAGTAGCTTGCCGTCTCGATGCTCATCATCTGGAAAAACTTGCAGTCGCCCTCCGCCTACGTGTTCAAGTGGGAGCGGAGTGTAGTTTCGCACAACCATGATCTCAGGTTGTTTTATCTCCACAGACCATACTCTATCTGAAGTCATCGTTTTCCACCAGTTCTTTCGCTGCCGCTTCAATGGTATTAGTTCAAGAACGAAATGGTCTGAGTCAATCTTTCCATTGTAAGAGATCCTATATTTCGTGAAGTAGTCCGGCGATAGCTCAACATGGTGCCAATATTCGTAATAATACCAAGCTGCTCCCAAACTGGTCACCAATCCACTTCCAGTAGTCCATTTTGAAGCGTTATATTTGCGTTTTACAGGAATAGAGTCCGACAGTTTCCTAAGTTGAGGCTGAAATCGCCGGATCCACATATTTGATTGTGCGATGCCAGCCCTCACAACCTAAACTCTTTAACAATGAAATTTCAAAACACTTTTTATTGATGCCAACAACCAACAACTACCCAAATAAGTGAAAGAGCCAAGTACCTGGTTTTATTTGGGATGCCTATTACGTTACTCAAGTCCCTAGAATTACACAGTGACAAACTATGGTCAATTGACAGCGCCAAGGGATTAATGGCCACGGCTTCTTCTGATCGAAAAATCAAATTAGTCAATCTCAGAGCCACCGATATTAGAGAAGTTGAGGAACTTGATGACAGTACGCACAAGAAGTCCGTAAGATCAGTAGCTTTTAGACCTCACTCATCCATACTGGCAGCCGGATCGTTCGATTCGACGATATCAGTATGGGGACAGGATGAAAATGAAGATACCCAAGGAACCTTCCAAGAGACAGAACTGCTGGCGATTATCGAAGGTCACGAAAATGAGGTGAAATCTGTAGCCTGGTCCCATGCGGGAGAGTTTTTGGCCAGTTGCTCGCGAGACAAAAGTGTCTGGATTTGGGAAGCTGATGAAATGGGCGAGGAATACGAATGCCTAAGTGTCTTACAAGAACACTCACAAGATGTTAAACACGTAGCATGGCACCCATCGATGAATTTACTAGCTTCGAGCTCGTATGATGATACGATCAGACTTTGGAGAGAAGACTCAGATGATTGGGAGTGTGTTACCGTGCTGAATGGTCATGAGGGTACTGTGTGGTGTTCGGCTTTTGAAACATCAGAATCGCAGCTCAGGTTGGTTAGCTGTAGTGACGATGCGACAGTTCGCGTGTGGAAATATGTAGAGGAGGGCGATGACGGTGAGGATATATGGACTCTGGAAGCAGTGCTTCCTCGTATCCATTCGAGAGCTGTGTACAGCGTGAGCTGGAGTCCGGGCGGGTTTATCGCGAGTGTTGGTTCTGACGGGCTATTGGTAGTTTACAAAGAAACAGAACTTGGAACATGGGAGGTGGTTGCCGAGAAGGAAGAGGCTCATGGTGTATTCGAGATAAACACTGTAAAATGGGCTAACGTGAATAATAAAGAATTATTACTCACTGGAGGTGATGATGGAAATGCCAACGTTTGGTCTTTTGATCCATAAACCATAGTTATATCTACCTTACACAGTAATATATGCACACCTACCCGTCATCTAAAATACCACCAATATAAACATCAACAGAAGAATAATGAGAACGCCCAGCATGACCAAACAGCTTCGGCTAGAGCCTCTTTGATAATTCATTGCCTTTCTTAGTTCCCGAGCCCCTGACTGTGCACTATTCGCCACGGAGTATATGTTACTTTCAATGTTATCCACCAAGTGTCCTTGCTGTTGTACAATTGTACCTAGATCGTGAAAAATTTCGTTTAACTCAATGATGCCGCTCTCGATGTGTGAAATTTCTCGATCTCGATCTTGTATCAGATTTTGCTGGTAGGCAAACTCTTCGTTGTTTATTGCTTCTCTTTCGATCACCACCTGTTGCGGTTGAGAGTTCTGGTCATTTGTTGCCAGAGCCTGTTTAGGATCACCGTCTATTGCGCTTCGGGCTTCTTCTTCTTCCTGTGCCAAGGCGGCCCTGGCTTGTTCGTTCATTGCCTTAGATGTGCTAGTAAACTCCCGCTGTGCTTCTTGAAACTCCTGGATAGAGTACTTGACATCCCTTATCAGCTTATCTCGTGAAAGCAACTGAGCTTTGTTCAGAGCAGATTCCTCAATCGCACTTACGATGTGAACAGATGCATTCAGTGCCTTGATAAGCTTTGTTATCTCATTTATATGGAAAACAGCCTTTTTGTCTATGTTTGCCACCATTTTCGATTTCACATTTCCCTCCTCTTTATTCCTTCGCAAGGCACTTACGAACTGCTGTAGGGTATTGAGGTGGCCGTTCATCTCAAATAAGTTGGTCATAAGCTTTTCGACATTGTCTTCAAATTCAGGATTATCAGAAAAAGAATGAGGTACCTCAGAAACCTCATCAATCGCCATCATCTCGGATGTTTGAATTATTTACTTGATGAGGCTGCTTCGCAACTGCTTGGTTTACCTACAGTGTGTCAAGTTGGCTAGTTGGCTCCGGTTAGGATCCTCATTAAACTAGTAGTACGTAGATGGTGATCATCCAACTGATGACAGCGCTAGCAACGAGCACTCCGGTGAGTTTACCTGTGAATAAAGTGCTGGCGTTCATTGCTCTTTGAGGTCTAGTGCCGAATCGTAATAATCATCTTTGTCATAATCCATACTTTTTCATACACGGCACAATCCCGCTCTTGCTGTGTTCTCGTTGATAGATGGCTGCGCCATAAGAACTTGCTGCGCCATAAGAACTTGCTGCGCCATAAGAACTACCTTGCCATCTGATTTCTTGAATGCTGCAGAGCCCGCGAGCACCAATACCTCCGTAAGTACTGGTGAGATGCAAATTACTGTTTTTTTTTCTCGACAGAGACCTTTCCATGACTTGGTTCTCTCACTTTCCTCCTCCTGATCGTTAAGAAGATCTGCAACATTGCGTAGCCCACGGTTGCGGCGACTACAATTTGTAAGGTCGAGCGATGGCGATTCAAAAATTCAGGATCCAATGCACTAAGACGTTCATCTGTCATGCCACTGAATTTAGGCACCCGTGCGTTGAATGAACCCCTTGCGAGAGCACTGTGGGGGTTCTTCTCATGATCCGAAAGTTTCATTGGATCCTGGAATACCTCGGGAAATATTCTCACGCCTTGAAACGCCTCATGAATGCTCTTACTCGCAGCTCCCCCAGAAGACAGAGAAGTCAAGATTACGGTGTTGTCGGGAGTAGGAAGCTGACCCAGAACGTGCTTCAAAATCTTGTCACAATAAGAAAAATAGTCCTCGCGATACTCCTCAGGAGCTGGTTCAAATTCAACCCGTATGGTGCGTGGTCTCCAATCGATGTACCTCTCAAAATTCTGAGTGTGATTCCCACGCAGATCGATGTGATCTTCAATTTCCCATTCTTCTTGCGCGTATGCGATGAGCTTTTGGTAATTGTCAGTCCCATCCCCATTAGTCTCTGCCTTCTCGAATCTCAAGGCGGTAGAGCTTGATCTAATAGAGGTTTCCAAAAACTTGAGACTTGTCCGATACATACTGAAATCTGAGGCAGTCAAGCCGGGGATATTAATGAACAAGTACGCATCAGATCTATGCCCAGAAATCAGTAATTCGGCAATTTCCAAGAACAAACTTTGGGGCAGAATAGTAGATTCGTTGTAGTCAACTTGATAATTTAAAAGCCCTGGTGTTCTTATTTCGTGAATCTGCAGGTTAGCAACATGATCTCTCCATTTTCTGTTCTTACATCGACTCAACAATTCACACATACAGTTTGTAACTAAACAGAAGCGCTGGTGCGCTCTCCTTGCTCGAAGAGCCAGCCATCGCCAGGGTTAACTGGAGCAAGGTCCACCATAAAATGCGCATGCCTGTATACTCTAAACCTTCTTTTTCTTGACTTGATACAATAGTTTCAAGGTGTTATTATTAAGTACTTGATTTTGATACAACAGAAAGTGGGCCACAGTGTAGCAAGCTACAGAGGAGTATCCATCGATCGCTTGCCTGGACCTCCATGACTTACACTTGAGTAGTAAGTTCGATATGAAATGCAGATAATATATTGATGAGCTACATAAAAGGATTCATTGTTTTGCAGGTTCGATATTGTGCGTTCTCTTGAGTGATCCCATTGCCTTTAATAGCTCATTGGCAAATCCAGTTGTTCCTTCGATCTCTTCTTCGATTAAATCGCCTGTTGAGAGTACATCGACGTCGTCGAATTCCTGGCCTGTGTCGCTCTCATTGAGAAACGCAACGTCAGTATCCTTTGGAAGTTGCCAATCATTTTCAAAGGCACGCTTGATCAAAAGTTTATGGGTGATTGGGAATCCTGCAACTACTATTTTGTCATACCACACTTTGGCATCTTCGACTTGCCCTGACCTGAGGTTGTGGAAAACTAGAGAGCATATAACTTTGAAGTCCAATTTTATTTTATGTGCGTCCATAACCACCAGTAGAGAGGATAATTCGGTCCTAGTTAATGTGTAGTTGTGGTATATCACTAATCCAAATGGAGATGACCCACGATTGCGGCAGCCACCTTGTGGCAGATTTTGATAAAAATCCAGCAGCAATTGAAGCGTCAAGTGGTCTTCCTTCAATGTATAGCGCAAATGGTAAATAAGTATCTTCAAGATGCCAGTATCTGGGAACAAAATTCTGCCGGCCTTCAAAAGATTCATGTACTGGTGATAGAGATCAATGATAAGCTGTTTGAGGTTTGTTGGACTCGTAGTACTGCTCAAGTCTTGCAGTGTTGTTCGATATAATTCGGTCAGAACCACCGTATTGGGTAAAAGTGGTCGGGTCAAAAACATGGAGAGCTGAGATTTATGGCCCTCCATATTTTGCATATCGGCTTTTAGCTGTCCAAGAGTCAAACGATCCACGGAATTATGATGCAGAAGCCCCCAGATGCCTAACTCATTCAATAAGGGTACAGTTTGAGGGTGGGTGTATACAGCAGTGATATAACCTAGAATGAGTTTCGGGTCGTTGAAAGATCGGAGTGTGGCGACGAGCTCACCTATGAGACTTTGTCTAAACTTGAAACTTCGCCCCAGATTAAGCTCCTCAGCAAGTGATATGAACTTTAACACATGCGAGTGCTCATTGAGGAGCCGCAATTGTTTTACGGCCAGTAGAAAAGGTCTGTGTAGCAGTCTTGAGTCAAGCTTTTGCGTACGAACAAGTTCCACCACCATTTTAAAGCTGTGAATAAACATATCTTGATTATGAGACCGTTCGAAATATTTCAAAAGCGTACTCGTGAATTTAATAAAGAGCGTGATGCGTTCGTTTTGCGTTAGCCCAGGCTTTTGGAGCTCGTACTTCTCCATTCTCTCCAGCAGTGCTGTGAAATAGTGTTTGATATGTCGAAAGTCTTTTTTAGAAAGTAGAGACGCTGTGATGCGAATGATCTGCGCGAAAGTGTAAACCTTAGTGAAAGACTCACTAAATATGTGCTCATGCCGAGCTTCATGCAAGAATATCTGGAACGTTGCGAGCTGCTGGTCCATTTCAGAGCCTTTGAGGAGTCTATTCAAGAAGCGATTCGCATATTCGGACCCAAGCAGCACATGATTTTGGATCAAAAACTGGAAATGCTCAAAGCTTGCGTTCTTGGGTAGCTCGCGCCAAAACCACTGGTGCGCGCTTTCGGGTAGCAGAATTCCTGACTTTCGCGCAAGTTGTGGGAATAGCGCCTTTTGCAATTGGACCAGTGTGTAAAGTTGGCGTCGCTTGACCTCCACCGAGCCAAGACTGCTAATCACAGACTCCAGCGACATAACAAAGGCCTGGTACTGGCGGGAGCCAGCCTGCGTGAAAAATATCATTTGCACCAAGTCCGGCTGCAGAATTCCCCCTCGTCGCACTTCTGCCACGTATTCCGGATACCTATTATTCAGATGCCTCTGTAACTTATTTCTGATCGTTTTTAGCCCGGAAACCTCATTCTTGGCCAAGTGCAACTGAATTGCTCCTGCCAATTCCTGAGGCCCCAGTTGCAGCAGATCCCCACTAACACCCAGTGTTTTTAGACCATTTGAAAAAGAGACAAGCCTTATCGATGATCGCAGCCCATTGGTTCGGCAAATCATCAGCTATGTCAAGCGGCAGAGCTGGGTGCCACGAGTGAAGTCAGTTTGGTTTACATACCACTGGATGCCATCCCAACGATATCTTTTACTACGGATTCTTGTAAGATTTATTAAAACGTAAGTACTTCTGTACTCACATAAGCTTCAGTGATCACCTGACAGAAAATGTAAGATCAAATGCTCATGATGAATGCCATTAAATCAAGGCGACAAACATCTTTGATTCCATCGCCTCATCTTCTCACTCAAGACATCCATCGCTGCTTGCTGCTTATGTATGGAAAGAAATCTACTAACGGACACGGCAAGAACGCTGTCGATCAGCTCTTTAAGCGTACTGATGTGATTGGGCAAGGAAAGTTTGGGATTGTCTATAAAGGTTACTATGTCAAAACCCGACAGGTGTGCGCAATCAAAGTTCTCAACCTAGACTCAGCAGATGACGAAGTTGAAGACGTGCAGAAAGAAATCCAGTTTCTTGCATCGCTGAAAAGCGTACCGAACATCACACATTACTATGGCTCGTATTTAAATGAAACTAAACTCTGGGTGATTATGGAATATTGTGCTGGGGGGTCATTGAGGACATTGCTGCGACCGGGAAAAATTGGTGAGCATTACATAGGCATCATTATGCGTGAGCTTTTGACTGCTCTCATGCACATCCACCGCGACGGAGTAATACATCGTGACATCAAAGCTGCCAATGTCCTGATAACCAATGATGGGCACGTCAAGCTGTGTGACTTCGGAGTCGCGGCCCAACTTTCTCAGACCAAAATCAGACGCCAGACTATGGCAGGCACGCCGTATTGGATGGCTCCAGAAGTGATAATGGAAGGAGTATACTACGATACAAAAGTAGACATATGGTCGCTGGGAATAACACTTTATGAAATAGCGACAGGAAACCCGCCGTACTGTGAGATTGAAGCTCTTCGAGCGATGCAGCTGATCACGAAGTCGAAGCCACCGCGCTTGGAGGGCCGTGAGTACTCCGCAGCATTAAAGGAGGTCATCGCACTATGTCTAGACGAGGATCCACGGGAAAGGCCGACAGCAGAAGAGCTGCTGAAGACGAAATTTATGAAGTTGCATAGAAATGCTCCTGTGTCTACATTGAAAGAGCTTGTAAGTCGATATCTGTTGCACAGGGACCAACAGCCTCAACGAGAGGCTGCCACCGTTCCCTTAGATGGCGAAGAAAATGGCAATGAAGGCGTACCCAACAATGAAGAGATGGACCTTGAAGTAAAGTGGGATTTTGACTCTTTGAGCTCGAACGAGTATATTGTAGAAAACGACATCAACATTGATGCCATCGCTGATGGCTCCCCAAATGAGCACTTTAATTACGCGTACCCAGAAGATGGTCCGTTTTACGAATCTAACAAGAGACACCTTCCTAACTTTCAAAACACAACTATTGGGAAAGGCACTTCGCATGGTTTGACCAACAACCATACGATTCAGGGCACCAATAATAACAACAATACAACGTATCAAAATAACACCAGTGCCAATTATCAAAGCAAGCAAAGTTGGGTCAATACGGGCAAGAAGTATGAAACAAAGGCATCAAAAGCCCTGCAGCAGCTTTTTGAAGATCACGACACTACAGGGGTGGATCTTGATTACTCTAGAACAGTACCTACAATGCCGCCGAAGCTCCCGGAGGACAATATGAGGGTAGCTTCTCCCTTGGCGGAGCGCATTCCATACCTTGATGCACATAAGAACCCCATGTTCGAGAGTCAGAGCACTCCATCGTTGCCAATGCTACAGACAAATTTCAGTCAACCCGTACTTGTAGGTCCCCAGAGCTCTACAGCATTGCCGACACCTATTGAGATCGAGATTCCTGAAGAATTACCATCCAGTCAGGAAGCGATCGTTGCCTCAATCACCAAACCCAGATCCTCAACCATATCCGGGCCTAATAAGGCCCCAACGTCGATTTTGGCAAGAAGACCGACTGTTACCGGTGGGGGCACGACACGCGATGTTTCTCATCCCACCATGAAAATTGTACCGGACGATAGGCAGAGGCCGTTGGCACCCATGTCGACGTCCAAGCCAAAAGGTAGAAGTTCATCACCATCTAAGGTTGGAACTGGATCGCCAGGGAAGTCTAATGCAATGACACCAGCAGCGACCACCGTGCCTCTAGCCATGAAGCCTATCGTGAATGAAAAGGCTGATGTGTTACTCAAGCCCTTGAACGGTGAAGAGAATGATGTGGGCCGGACCAGAATCAATCGCGATTTCAAACGACAAAACCCGAATTTGAAACTTCAGATGCCCTCACCGACCTCTGCATTACCCAACAATTTGTTAGACACTGTGAGCGGTGCGAACACGAGTTCTGAGGATGCCAACATCAATCAGTTCGGTTTCAACACGAGCTCCGCACTTCCAGTTGCAATGACCCCTGTCATTGAAAAGGGTGATATAATGAAGAGAAAGGTAAGCCTCGGGGCCAGCGTCGCTTCCAGTAGCAGGAATAGTAGCGTTTCCACCGAAGGTGGCGGCGCAACTGCGCAACATCCTGCTGCGATTCACGGAGTTTCCAACATTGTTACCACTTCATCTCAGAACACTGGCGCCTCGGCAAGTGCGACCATCCATGGCCCCAACCCTGTGTCAACAAGCACCACTGCGGGCACAAGACCTGTGGCCCACGTCATTCCGTTCATGGAAAGGCCGCCCCGATTACTGCAAATGGATATGTTCTTAGACTATCCTGAAGATCCTGCGGTCGAAGAATCGATGGATCACGATCGCGATCGAAAGTTCTTAGTTTTGCGGGAGCTGGACTCTTTGCTTCGAACCGTGGAAGACAGCTTTCCGGCCATGGAGTATGCACTAAAAGAGGCCCTGAGTAAGACTGGTGATACCCACTAAGCACTAGGGGATTGCAAGCCATTGCTACTCCGGAAGTAGTGAGGGCACCAGAAGTCTTCTACGCGACGAATATTAAGAAGAAGCGGCGGCACATACTCAACTGGGGATCTACCTTGAGAGTGAGCTCAAAGTTCTGCTCAAGAAGACAGCTTCCCTGTGAACCCATCGGATATGTGAAGGTACGACAAAAATTTGTATCTGTTATTTCCAAAATGCATAAGTTAATGGTCGCGGCGAGAGAGACGTGCCGATTCTGAATTTCATATCTCATTGGTCTGAAATTCCAACACACACCCGTAGGCAACTCTGGACGTGGATCCTCTCTCCATCAGCTCTGCTCTGCTCGTATATCCACCTGCCCAAATGGTTGGGTAATGTCACTATTTACGCACTGTACTTCACGTAGGTTAGCATTCTTTGCATTAAATTGAACAAGACACGGACGGATTCGAAATCATATTATATAGAGTAGTTTAATAACTCGTCAAGACACCCCTACCGACAGAGTTGCCCTGATCTAGTTATCATTACAGTAGGACGGCTAGATAGGCACTTTAGAGATACTAAGGGGCTGGTTTTTTTACTGGGACAATCACCACCACGTTCGCTATACTTCCCATATACATTTGTCACCTATTTCTCTTGGAAGAAAAGTAGCTATGAGCAAAAACACCTTGAACGCTACTTCGCTCGAGACGCTGCTGGAGGAATCAAGAAGTTCCGGAGGTTCCGGATCACCCGTGAGTGCCGGGTCTCAGCCAACGCAGCAACACGGCCAAAAGCTTCGAGGGAAAATGGAAAGTTATCCGGAGCCCAACGTTAACTTTGTTAGTGCCAACAGTAGCAGCGGGGGCAGTAGCAAGACCATTGGACTCGGCATAGCACGTCGTCCCAGCGACAATTTGTTGATGAATTTAGCACAAGAACAGCAGCAGCATTCGGGTACGATGCCTCAACCACCTTCGCGTAAAAAACTCATCTCGAGCCAAGAACGCCCGTTGTCCAACGATTCAATCGTCACCCAAAACTCCAACATTTTTTCATCCAGCACCAGCTCCACGGCGTGGTCGTCTAACGACAGCTCGCGTGGCTCGTCTATTATCGACGATCTGACCACTGAAAATGTTAAGCGCGTCGGGGAAGAGGTATCTTTTGCCGAGACTGATGGTGAATCGACTATTGATCTAACGTCTACAGCTGCATCGGAATATTCGGCATCAACTCAGCAGAACCTGGCATCTCATATACACAAACAGCCCCAGAATACGCAGCAGCAGCCATCTAAGACCAGATACATGTTCACCAATAGTTCGCTGGCGCGTTCGCAAACGTCTTTTTCTTCCAGCAATCCTTCTCCCCTGAAAAATAACTTCAGCCGGCACTCAGCTCCCAACAGACTGTTCTCTAAGTCAACGTCCGCGCTATCTCAACAGCAGCAAAGGCCACAACAACAGAGTACACAACCGGCTGTTCTGACTCCTTCTCAAAGATATCGCCTGCGAAGAGAACAAAATAAAACTGCTTTACAAAATTCCATCAAACAAAAAGAAAAGTATTACGACGAGCAGGAGACACTTCCCTCCAGTCCTTATTCCCAAGCAGATATCAATGAAAATTTTATCTGGAACATACCCGCAGCTTCCAATAGCACGAACTCATTTCTCATGTCCTTGAAACCGCCGCCGATGAAAAAATCGCAATCGAAACAGAAAATTGGCTTTTCCAGATCATCATCTCAAAATTCAGCATTATCCAGCGAGTCGGGCCAGTATTTGGATTACAGCGAAATGCCTCCGATGCCAATAGCGGGCCTGAGTAGTACATCGGATTTCCAGAATTTCCAGCAAACGTCGGAGAATCTGTCATCGGTCTACCAGCACTCGTCTAGTAAGTTTTCTAAAAGTAAACTTTGGGAACGTACCAGTTCCATGGAGGTGTTACCATTACAGTTTAAATCAGCAAGCGACGAAGGAATGGAAGATTTGAGACTTGTTTCAGAGGACAAAGTCCAATTGTGTAGTCCGTCAAGGCCCACATGGTTACCTCCCAAGGCTGAAATCGAACGAAAAAGCCACGAGGAAAAGATCAACAAGACCATGAGCATGGCGTCTTTGGATCAATTGGAGAGAAGCCGAGGACGCGAAGAGGCTCTGGTGAGAGATGAAACCAATCGACAAAAGGTCGTGCTTCTGTTGGACAGGGGTATTTCGAGGCAATCTTCCTTACGCGATCTCAAAAAAATTGTGTGGGACACACCGTTAGTATGTGATATTCGTGGTGATGTTTACGATATCTTGCTGCAAAGCGATGCCCGAATTATCAGTCAATTTTACATTCAACCTTTTGACAAAATTTCAAAGGTGATGGAATCGATGCACTTTCCTAGGGGCAAACACATCGAGATAGAGAAACTCATATCCAAAATTCCCGGAGCACGTCCACACAGCCGATCTGAAAACTTAATGTTGCTTCTCAAGCTGAAATCTATTTCCAACCAAGGTTTACTCCCTGGTGACGCTGCGTTGTTCCACCATCTGCTAATCGATAATGCGGAATCAGACCTGGGAAAAGTGTGGGAAATGGCCAATCTTATACAACTAACATGCTTCAATGATAGTACGGGTGCAAAGTTTGACTCCAGAGTTGTAAGTCCGCGAGGCGTTGTGGCCAGTTATCTAAGCAAGCATGTTGAATTTAAGGATGAGTTCAATTCAGAGTGTCTAAACATTAATACCTGGTGGAATATACTACAATGGATGGACCACGAAGTATTCATGTGGTGCCTTGACGTGATCGTTGTGCACAATAGTCAGCCTTACAAGAATGCGCCGGTAGTAGCTGAAAAGCTTGCCAACCGAACCTGGGATTTTTATAAATCGCAGCACGTTGTAATAAACTACAAGGTACTAGCATCGCTGATGCTAAATGTGTTGCAAAATTATCACTTTGGTTTTAACGACTTAAGATCTTTGGGAGACTTGCAGGATCAAGAATTTCGCATCCCCAGTGCCGTGGGCGAATTGTTGGATACCCAATTCGACCGTGAAATTTTCTTCAAAAAATGGAGACATTATTACAAGAAGTTTTGATCGATGGCGCTCGGTGGCCTGTAGTTTGTTCCGAATATTTTTATTTCTTCATTGTATTGTATTTATCAGATAAAATATATTGTAAACTAACTCATCGAATTTTATCGCTCCCTGTACAAGGAACAACAAAAACAGCAACGTTGCCCTTAATGTCCTGTTCGCACAGCATCCTTCCTCATGTTTCTACAATATCAGGATCTGTTTCATTTTTAAGCTCGTTCATAGCCCAAATTCCACAGGTTTTGGAAACTTACGAGGACAAGACTGTGGAAGGGCTTTCCCCCTACTTCCTCCTTGCCTGGTTGCTTGGGGATATAACATCACTTGCCGGGGCAGTTTTGACCAAACAGCTTCCTTTCCAGATTATTCTTGCCCTCTACTTCTTAACCAACGATATTTTTATCTGTGGCCAGTACTATTACTATGGGGTTCTGCACGAGAATAAACTGGCTACCCCAGGCCACGAGCACAAAGATGCCGAGGAAAGAATGGCTGCAGTAAGAAGCCGGACCTCTGATGTCTCCATAAATGCCGCCTTAAACAGGAGATCGTGGTTCGCCGGCATTTTGTGCATGATAACAGGCGCTAATGGCTCTCCAATATCAGTCGGTATCGATAGTAAAGGAGGATCCAATTTCAGTGAACAAGCGGGCACTGTGTTGGCATGGATAGGTGCTCTGTGCTACGTGGGGGCCAGAATCCCCCAGTTGCTGAAAAACTATCAGCGCAAGTCTACGGATGGTCTTTCACCCTTTCTCTTTATCAATACTCTTCTAGCCAACACCACCTACAACTTGAGTATTTTTACGAGCTGTGAGTATCTGGAGAGTCTTGACAAGTGGGATTTTGTGATGAGGGAAATGCCCTTCATCGTAGGCAGCGCGGGAACTGTATTGTTCGATCTGACCTATTTCTACCAGCACTACATTCTATATTCAGAGGACATGCGTCTACGGGAGCTGGAAGGCCGCTTGGGTGTTGATCCTACCACTCGCGACGAAACCTCGCCTCTGTTGAGCTGAGTGTATAGATTTCTACTAAAGAGATAGATTAGTGTGTAAATCGATCATTTCTATCACCTTGAGTGCAAAAGCTTCGAGTGGTGATGTCAGGCCTGCTCAAGGACCTATTCCGTGAATCCGGTGAATCCGGCGATCTATGGTAGAACAAACGGACAGGTCGAAGGTGGTTTTTTTTTCACTTTCTTGCATATATAAGGGACAATAATAAGTCAACAAGGCTACAACCTCCCTACAGCTTATACGATCAAGGACACCAGCTAAATATCGACTCAACCATGGTGTACTTATCTGAAACTGTGAAACTCAACAATGGCTTGGAAATGCCTTTAGTAGGGCTGGGGTGCTGGAAAATCCCCAATGATGTTTGTGCCACGCAGGTGTACGATGCTATCAAACTCGGCTACCGGCTTTTCGATGGAGCTCAGGACTATGGTAATGAGAAAGAAGTTGGTGAAGGTATTCGCCGGGCCATTGGAGAAGGCATAGCCACTAGAGAGGAGTTGTTTGTGGTGTCAAAGCTTTGGAACTCTTACCATCATCCAAAAAATGTGAAACCAGCGTTAAAGAAAACACTGGAAGACCTGGGTCTCGAGTACTTAGACCTCTTCTACATCCACTTTCCCTTGGCCTTCAAATATGTGCCATTTGAGGAGAAGTATCCTCCTGGTTTCTATACAGGCGCGGAAGATGAAAAGAAGGGTACCATCACTCTAGAAAACGTGCCCATTATCGACACCTACCGCGCTTTGGAGGAGTGTGTCGAAGAGGGGCTTATCAAGTCCATTGGCATCTCTAATTTCCGCGGCATCCTGATCCACGACCTCTTGGCCAGCGCGAAGATCCCACCTGCTTGTTTACAGATTGAGCACCACCCATATTTGACTCAAAACAATCTGATCGAATACTGCGAAGGAGCGGGCATTCGCGTGGTTGCATACTCGTCGTTCGGCCCCCAGTCTTTCCTGGAACTAGACTCGGAGCTCGCTAAAGACACACCAACACTATTCGAGCATGAAAGTGTCGCGAAAATTGCTGCCAAGCACAAGGTTTCTGCTTCGGAGGTCCTGCTGAGATGGGCAACCCAAAGGGGCATTGCCATCATCCCCAAATCGTCCAAGAAGGAAAGATTACTTAACAATTTACAGATCAATGAAAAAGTGACCTTGAGTGATTCGGAGCTCAAAGCTATCTCCGCCTTGAACAAAAATATTCGTTTCAATGATCCTTACACCTGGCGCGGCTGCAAATTCCCGGTCTTCTCTTGAGAGCGTCACAGACATCCATATTTACGATATAGTTATGCAAAACAAAAATGAGTACACTTTAGTCGCCCTTTGGATCGCGTATCATCGGTAGGACTGGAATCAATGGAGCTGCAGGAACTAGCTTCTACTGGTCCAGTGCTATCTTTGAGACACCATACATACAGCCCGTATGCCTTCGGCTTCTGGCCTTGGCCTTTAGCATATGGTACGTAAAAGTTTTCTAGGCCATTAGTTGTGCTCATATATAATCATAGCAATTAGACAAACCTCATCGGTTAGGGTGAGACGGCTTGGAGGGTCCGGTCGGAGGTGGTATGTCGCACAACATCAAGTTCCTGGCGCCAGAACCTATAAGTCTAGAGAACAACGAGGGGTCTTCAGAAGATCTTTCGGTCCCGTCGCTGCATTTCAGAGATGTCATTGTGGGCAACTGCACGATCGTTAATGGTCAAAACAACAAGTTCACAGTGTGGCAGGTCGAGCTGACGCTGGCCCCTATGCAAATGAGTGGTCGCAGCTGTCCCAAAATCAAAGTATACAAGCGATACACGGATTTTGTAAATTTTCGCGATGAGCTGGTGCGATCTCTACCGGCCGATCTGAGGCCCAACGTGCCGAGCCTGCCGCCCAAGGTGTCTTGGTATGATTCATGGCGCTATGGGGACGCCAACTTCAACAACGGATGGCTTGCACATCGACGGTCGGGATTAGAGCTTTTTCTCAACCAGCTGCTGCTCAATGATAAGATAATGGCAGAGGCGCTGGAATGCGTGAAGCGATTTCTGGAGGCGTGAGGTGAGGCATGTGACTAACGGCATGCGGACGGGGCACTGGCGCAAGACGGAGACCCGTTCAGTGCATCACTATGAGGTTGACCGGTAAATGTTTCACACCGTGCAGCTCGGCATGAAGGCATTCGCCCAATATAGCATAATGTACATATACAAGCATAACTAATAGCAAGTAGGACGCTAGACAGCTTTTTGCTGGCCACGCTCGCAGAATCAGAACAAACTCATCGTGTTTCCAGTTTATTTCCCATTCGTTTCCAGATACGTGTTTCCAACGTGGCGCCCACTGTGGAGACGGAAACTGTTTTTCTACAGCGGCAAGGAAGGAAAAAAACTCACGCCAAGCATTAAAAAGAACGAACATATTCCGTGATAGGCCGGCGGTCTGTATTGATCTACACGGTGAGACAAGCAAAAGACGCCCGTTTTGTCGTGTTACGGTGTCGTTGCTGTGTACTTATTGAGGCGAGTCTGGTTCATTAGTAGGAAGCTTACTAAACTTTAATGAGCCGAATCTGTTATTAGTGGAAAGCTTACTAAATTTGGCGAATCTGTTATTAGTAGAAAGCTTACTAAATTTGTTTTGTAAGTCGGACATAGACATTGTAAGCTTGGATCTAGGGAATTCTATTTATCTCTCCGTGATTGTTTTAGGCGTTAGAATTGGTTCAGCTACCTGAACAAAGACGGTGGTTTGTATGGCCTCTGTTATGGACTATCATTCTGTACCACTGTGTCACATATATACTGACGCTGATTATGCGATGAGGCGCACATTACCATCAGTTCCCTAGTAATTCACGTTCTTCCCAACCTGATCAATAACCTTGCCTTGCCCATCCTTTTCTTACCGACGTCGGCATTGTCATTCTGTATTATTCTGGCACCGCTTCTACTGCGCCCGATTGATGCCATACCCAGTAGTTACCCAGGGTCCTCCTGAGAGGTTGATGTGATTTCTTGGATAGTGATAACATTGAGCATTCACAACTGTCTACATTCCCCGAAAGTTATCATCGCCCGCCTAATCATAATACCCAACGCGATCACATCGAAAAATGACGCGTAGCTTCAGTAACTATAACGTCACGTAATAGATGTAGGAGCTATAGAGTGTTAGTGATCTAGTACTTGGCAAAGCATCCAGTTGCAACAGAGTTGACCACCGACCCAGTGTCAGTATAGTACAAAGTGATACAGACGGCGTCAGTAAAACGAAACTGCACAAGGTGAAAGATCCAGAGGAGCAACACACAATGCCCTGGCGAGACATTTCGATTATTGAAAGCCCAAAAACCAAGTCATCGCGCCTTAACTTCAGTGCTCTCGCCTGAATTTTGTGTGTCGAGACCCTCACGCCTCTGTGTGCTGCCGAGTTGCCCTGGGCCGGGTAATGGCACGGCCCACAACCTTGGCACCGTTCCAGAGCTGTGCACCAACCAAGACCCGGAGAGTACCCGAAGTACCGCAACATTGGGTCCCAATTCCCACCTAACTACTACGTTCGACGCCCACCCGCTTCGCTTCCACCAGCTCCACACGCCTGTTGTCCCCGCTCTACCTACACACTGGGCCAGGCCCCGTCACTACTCACCTCTTGCTGTAATCAACTATAACCACCACTAGTTCACCGACCACCACCACAAACCATTCCAGCGATTCACTAAAGTACTTTGTGCTCTGCTGGAGTTTGCCTACTATCTAACTCATCATCCAACCTGTCTCTCTAACGTCTCTCTCTCTCCTATCATCTATACCTACCTCATCCATCTCTTTCCTCTCTCTCTCTCTACTCATCTGGACTCACCACGCCAATGGCATTCAGCCGGGCTCTCGGGAAAACATCCTTCTGGAAACCAACTGGAAACATCCTGGAAACATTGGTAATCACACACGAATATCACCCCAGACGAGATCTGATTGGTAATTCACTACGATCCAGGCCTTTGGAAGCATTTGTAAGTGTTCGAGACATGGCCATGTTACATATGGTGTAATTTTCAGGACTGTGGTATATAAGGAATAGGAATTTGACCAATATCTACCATCCGCATTACAGTTGGCTTAGCTTGTCGTTTGTATGTTCAAGAGCCCAAAAAGCTTACGATCACCGCTCACACATCTCATCCACAACGTCAGAATGGTACACAACAGAGTAACTATCATTGGGTCCGGCCCAGCGGCTCACACCGCAGCCATTTACTTGGCCAGAGCAGAGATCAAACCTACTCTATATGAAGGTATGTTTGCCAACGGTATCGCCGCAGGTGGACAGCTAACCACAACCACGGAGATCGAAAACTTCCCAGGGTTCCCCGAGGGCCTGACGGGCTCGGAACTCATGGAAAAAATGAAGCAGCAGTCGGAGAGATTCGGCACGGAGGTGATCACGGAAACCGTGGCCAAGGTGGATCTTTCGTCGAGGCCCTTCAAGTTCTGGACCGAGTTCAACGAGGACGCGGAGCCCAACACCACGGACGCTTTGATTTTGGCCACCGGTGCGTCGGCCAAGAGAATGAACTTGTCTGGCGAAGACACCTACTGGCAGCAAGGGATCTCGGCGTGCGCCGTTTGCGACGGTGCCGTGCCCATCTTCAGAAACAAGCCTTTGGCCGTGATCGGCGGGGGAGACTCTGCGTGTGAAGAAGCGTGCTTTTTGACCAAGTACGGCTCCAAGGTCTACATGCTGGTGAGAAAGGACCACCTGCGTGCCTCCACGATCATGCAGAGACGTGCCGAGAAGAACGACAAGATCGAAATCCTCTACAACACCGAGGCTACCGAGGCCAAGGGTGACGGCAAGTTTTTGAGCTCTCTAGCGCTATACAACAACAAGACCAAGCAGAAATCCGAACTTCCCGTCAACGGGTTGTTCTACGCCATTGGCCACACCCCTGCCACCGGCATCTTGAGCGGCCAAGTCGACCTATACGACACCGGCTACGTCAAGACCGTTCCAGGTAGTGCCATGACCTCCGTGCCAGGTGTCTTCGCCGCCGGTGACGTTCAGGACTCCAGATACAGACAAGCCATCACTTCTGCCGGCTCGGGCTGCATGGCTGCTCTGGACGCTGAGAAGTTCTTGGCCGAGCAAGAATAGATGCTGCTCCCTGGGGACGTCCATGATGTACATATATTGTTAGATGTAACAAAAGAGATAGAATTTTGGAAGAAAACGTAACTCCGCGTAACTCACTAACTGGCTCTGCTTGACGGTAAAGCATGCGCTACTTTCATTTGCTGACTAGTTAAACTAAGTATGTGTGACATCCTGCACGTATCATCGTGCACTACAGCGAACGCTAGTGCTTCCTCAATTGTAACGACCTAACTTGCTCTTCCAACTTTTTAACCTTTGCCTGGACTTCCTCTAGATCACCGTTCAACCTGATTCTCTCGTTGACAATGTTCTGTTCCCACTGTCTGAACCTTTGCTCCTCCGCTTTCACTTGATCTGTGAAGTACTTCTTCAGAGCATTCTCCTCTTCTTTGAATTGAGGATTATGCGAAAGCTTCCTAGCAGGTGCACGGGCGGGCACCGATTGGTCGTCGCTTGCGCCGGACCCTTCCAGGCGAAGTTTTCTGTAGGCTTCAAAATGCAATTCTTCTGTGGACAGAACTAGATCGAGCAGATTCGTTCTCAGTAGCAAACTTCTTAGCTTACGGAAATCGCAATGGCTGTCGTTTTCCACCTCCACTAAACCCCATGGGTATTTCCTTGCTGGTACCACGGAGCCCTGCCCGTTGTCGAACTTGGCCTCTGAGCCTACGACGGCAAACGGCATGGACTCGATCAGTTGTCTGGCGTGCTCCATAACTGCAGGATCAGGAACTTCGGATTCGTCCAGAGGAGGGGTGAAGATGCGGATCTCTTGGGCCTCAACCACCTGCCTGATCCGAAGCTTGAACTCTTGTAGTTCCTTGGCAGTCAGGGTGTCAGACTTGGCGATCACGGGGATCAAATTGGCCCTCGTCGAGATGCGTTTCATGGTCTCGATGTCCAGTGGCTTAAGCCCGTGGCCCGTGGGACGGATGAAGTACAGTACGGCGTGGACCCTCAGGTCAAACCTCACGTCGCGATGGGGCTGTTGTTCCTGGCGCATGTACGAGTCGTGTTGCTCGTCGATAAAGTCGACAATAGTTTGCCAGGATTTGTTGTTGTTGACGTTGTCGCCGAACCCTGGAGTGTCGATGACGTTGACTCTGAGCGAAAAGTTCTTTTCCTCCAAGACTGCACGCAACACGTCGATCTCCACAGTTCTCTTGATCGGCTGGTGGCGGCGTTGCTGCGGGTCCGCATGCTTCAGCGTTGTTTGGAACAAGGTGTTGACGAAGGTGGTCTTTCCAAGGCCAGATTCACCACACACCATCATGGTGAAAATCCCACCATTCTCAGAAACGATTTTGTACCGTTGGTTTGGCAAATTCGAAACGCCTACTACCACCTTTTCTGAAGTCATATTGCACCTGAGTTACTCAATTGACTTTTACCAGCAGTTTATACTATTCGAATGATCTCAAATCGATGGAATGGCCTAACTGTCCTGCTGGATCAGCTATGTATGTTTTAAATGTTGATACGAAGTCATGGAAATTATATTAATTCTTCGAGCGTGTATTCCGGGTAACGTAAATTATATATATATAGGAATAGATCACAATGACAAGAAGTAAGTTGGTTAACGATCCTTTTGGGGAGGCAATTGGAGCATCTACAGCCTGCTTCGCATGGTTGTTAGCAACCGAATATCGATATTATGCTTTCAGAGAGTGCGTAAATCTATCTGGCCTTCTTTCCAGGCTTTTCCCGGCGATATTCACTGCGGTGGTTTAACCGCTCACTAAGACGAAACACGTAAAGAGCTTTAGTTAGCCCTTACTTCATCTCGCTGGGATATCAGAACTATAGGAATGATATCAAGCTGACAAGCGTGTTGAGTTTTGGGTGATTTGCCGTTATCTGGTTATTTTCGTGATCACAGTGGTTATAGGGATGCAAAATACTTATTGGGCTCTCAACCACATAACTATCCCCAGAAAGAAAAGGCAAAAGAGGAGCTTGAGTCAATTTGTCTGACCACAGACCTCCTTGGCGAAGCTTATTTGCAACAAAGCACGCGGAAAGCTTTCAGGTGATTCTAGGACCTAAGCTACCTTCTCAAGCGTTTCTGCCACACTAAGGGGTATCGCACAGCAGTTCTGAAATTTGGAGCACGAAGGCTACCGAACTTGAGCCATGAGAAGAATGTCGGATTACCAGGCCACGGGCGAAAACAGAACGATTTTCCAGCGGAAAAACAAAGCCATCTCGTTAGCTTTGAAAATCGCCGTTCTAGTGATTCTCACTTTGGTGTCACTGACCGTTTACAAGCTCGGCTTCGACTCCGAAAATGAGGTCATCTGTACCGAGTGTGACTCCTACGGGGCTTTGGAACCCGCGTTCACTTCTTCGCTAGATAAAATTCTATACAACCGCGAGTACAAACAGTCCATTATCGACAAACTGGCGGGTGCTATTCAGATTCCAACCGAAATATTCGACGACTCGCCTGAGCCATCGCCTGACGTGCAACTGTGGCAAAACTTCCAAAAGTTGCACGATTATCTGGAACAGCAATTCCCTGAGTTGTATGCCGAGGTCGATGTGGAAAAGGTGGGAGGGTATGGACTTCTGTACACCTGGAAGGGCCTTAACAGCACTCTAAAACCGCTAGTTTTGATGGCTCACCAAGACGTGGTTCCCGTAGAGCCTAGCACAGTTGATTTGTGGACACACCCACCATTCAGTGGCTTTTACAACGAGACCGAAGATCTCATATATGGACGCGGGGCTTGCGACACCAAACCACTGGTTATCTCCCACCTGGAAGCTGTCGAGTTGCTGATCAAGGACGGGTTCAAACCGCAAAGAACTGTCCTCATTTCACTAGGTTGTGACGAAGAGGCTGCAGGAGCCTGTGCAGCGAAGCTCGCCGAACACATTGAGAAGAAATATGGCCGTGACAGCGTGTATGCTATTTTAGATGAGGGTGGGGGCGTTTTAGAAGAGAACGGCTCTTATTTCGCGCTTCCGATGACGGCCGAAAAAGGTTACTTGGATGCCGAAATCACTTTATTTACTCCAGGCGGGCATTCCTCAGTGCCACCGGACCACACATCCATCGGGATTCTCAGCGAGTTCATGGTGGATCTGGAAAAGGATATTTATGAAACACATGTCGGCGAACATAATCCAGCATTGGACATGTTGAAATGTCTCACGAAATTTGGAGCTATCAAGAATAAGGATCTTGAACGCCATCTTTTGAACTCTGCCTCCAAGAAAAAGCTGGCTGAAGCTTTAGACGCCGAACCCGTCTACAAATATCTGTTCAAAACGTCTCAGGCTCTTGATATCATCTCCGGAGGTATAAAGGCGAACGCCCTCCCAGAGTCTGTCTCTGTCCTGCTGAACAACCGAATTGATATTCAGTCCTCTGTGAATGAAACGGCGGAACGGATTTTGGGGCATATCAGGGCCACAGCGGACAAATTTGATCTAGGCATTGAAATTATGATTGGGCGTGACGCCAAAGAAGGGGAAGTACAGGTGATCAAACCTACGACCCCCAATGGCCACTTCATATTCAAGTTGATGGATCCATTGGAGCCGGCACCCGTTTCCCCCACTTTAGGAAGTGAGATTTGGAAAATTTTAGCCGGGACAACAGTTAGTACATATAAAACCAAGGCTTTTGGCGGTAAACATTCCGATGTCTACCTGACTCCAGGAATGGGTGGGGGAAACACTGACACCAAATCGTACTGGAATCTGACTAAAAACATCTACAGGTATGGTGGAGCATTAGCACTCCCTGGCTCTAATGAACACACAGTCGACGAGAAGAACTCAGGAGCTTCGCTCGTTTCGGGCGTTGCTTTTATGTATCAATTTATCCCCAACGTGGACATCTACAGCACCGAAGCTTAAGCGGAAGTGCAGCCCATCGAAGGAACAACCCAAGATCTAATATCAGGTCAATCACATAACATTTACATACTTCGAACCGTGGTTTGAGACTGATACGTTCTAATAACAGGAAACGTCTGTTTCCTATACTACCGGAACAGATGAAAGAAACTTTGTCGTGTCACAAACGACAAAGTCCTTTCCTATAGCGCTACAACACATTATAAAAAAATTTTCGCCCACCTACTATCAAACTACGAACTGTGGGTTTCAGTCGTTGTTAGCGAAAAGGGCGTTAGGAATAATCCAATTCTTGGCTACTTGAGCTTATTCTTCATGCGTGGCGGAATGTTCCTGACACCTTGTTTTCAAGAAAACATGGCACTCTAAGAGAAATACTCCCAAAGAGCTCCTGGCAACAGGGAAACATATTTGAACATGTCGAAATGTGTTAAGAGCCGATGATTTTTTAGGAAAAGTAGTTAGCAGAGTAGGAAAATCAAAACTTAGTTCTCTTTTTTATAGCTGAAATTATGAGAAAGACCGGGTAAAGGTAGTATTACGAGGGCGGAGAAGAGCTCGATGTGAAGTTAAGTGAAAAATCGAGTTTTGTATACAACTCTATAATGCAACCTACATATTATTCTGCTGATAACAATGCTTTCCTTTTGCCCTTTTTGTTCTTTTTGTTGTGCTTCTTTCCATCGCCAGCATCTTTTTGAGCCTTATGAAAAGGATTAGACAGTTGCCCTTGTACATTGTTCATCTTGAAAAACTCTCTATCAAGGTCTTCAGCGGCGTTGTACAGAGCAGCTTGCTTACCACCATAATTTACAGATTTTGCCTCCGTACCTTCACCCTCCTTACCGATATGGGCGGAAAATGTCAGTTTGCTCAGATCACGAGCTAAATCTAGTGTCTGAATATGCTTGCCCTTTGCCGCTTCAGCGAGCTGTTCCTGTCTCGATTGAGGAAGTTTATCAAAAGTGTACAGTTCCTTGTTAAACTGCTCACATTCTTCTTTTGTATACGGAGAATCATCGTCCATGTGAGGGGGAGGATTGACGTAAAGAAGCTTGCTATTCACATAGTCTTTCAAAATATATCTGCTTGCCCGAGATTCGTCTGCAGCACCAAACCCTTGTGTCATGTAGCCACGAGCTCTTGCATACGCGACTAAAATTTCTTGGGCAGTTGGGATACCGTTGCCACCCTCTTCTTCTGACTTTGTTTGTATATGTATACCATATGTGGCTTCAATGAAATACTTGGGAATTCTTTCAGCCACCAAACTGCAAGGACCAATGTAGTCTCGAAGCTGGTCAATTGGCAGGACACCATTGCAAACAAGCTCACCCTTGTTGTACGCGAAGTTAGGGAACACCAAACCGGGACAATCGCATAGCATTACCCGATCCGACAGTCTAATCGTCTGAAAGTGCTTAGTCTTACCAGGAGTTGCAGACACCGACACCTTTTTAGCGCCAACCAGCGCGTTGATGGTCGAAGACTTACCTACGTTAGGATAACCCACCAGACCAATTTGAATTATAGGATCTTGACCTGGCAGAGGCGTATGCAGTGGCTGCTTTGGAGCTTTTGAGAGAAATAATTTCTCTAGCTGGTCGATCTTCAAAATTTGAATCTTCTCCAAAACTTCGAGGTCGACTTCCTCGCCGTCAATTTCTGTAACCTCCTCCTCTTCGATTTCCTTATGAATATATTCGTCACCAAGCTCATTCTGCTTCTCTAATATTTCATTTGCTCTCGCCGCAGAGAAAAATGTGAAGGAGATATCTCTGGAAATAAAGTATTTTGCCCATATGATTCTCTGTCTGCGCGTGAGAAGATCAGCTTTGTTCACCAACAGTAAGTTTTGCTTTCCTTCGTGTAGTTCCTTAACATACAGCTCCAAATCTCTTGAACGGAAGAGCAATGGATCACGAGCATCCACAATTTGTACTACCAAATCCGATCTTTCAATGACTCTCCACAGTTGTCTCCAGACCTCGATGTTTCTCTCGAAAGGCGTCAAAAGAAGATCCTCATTAGTTTCCTGGAGAGTGGCCAGTTTGCGCCTCCAGTCCAAAAAGGCCTCTTTCTCCTGCCTCTCCAACTGAAACCTCGTCATATTTTCATCCCACGCGGGCCTCCTTGGAACAATGAGGTTGGCCGCTTGTTTTCTTTGTTGCTCATTCAGCTTCTGCTTTTGGGCATTACTCAACGATACTCCCTGGGACCTTGAGTCGCTGCCAGCGTCCATTCTAATGATCTTGACATTAGAGTGTCTGTCAGCCGCGAAGTCTTTATCGGCAAGTTCGGCGGTGTTGAGGAACTCATCCAGAGCCGACTCCTGAGTGACAGATCTCAGCTTAACCCAGTTGGCCTCATGTTTGTCGGTCGTGAATCGCATTTCACCATCTGGCAAAACTTGTATTTCATTTTCCTTCGAACGAGCACTTTGAATGGCTCTACCAAGCCCAATCGTGTTTTTGTTTTTGCGTTGAATAGGTTTTGGACCTTTTGGTGCTTTCCACTTCTTCGTAGATTCTCTTGGAGGCATGATGTAGCTTTTTCAGTGGTAAATGCTTGCGTGGTCCCGGTACGACATCGCAAGCGAACAGGCGATGAGCTTGCTAATACTTAAAATTTTCGGAAGAGCAGGATAGTGTCTTCGTTACAGATGATCTAACTCATCTTGAATCAGTTTGAATCAGTTTGGTTCATTGGTGTCACTTGATCGGTTTAGCCAACTGGTCATTTTACCAAAGCATCGGAGATATAGTGCGATTGACACGGTGTATCTCTACCCCTTGCTAGGTGAGTTTCTTTTTGGTATTAAGTGGTCTGTCCATTCAAGGTTTTCAGCATATATCAAGCGATTGTCAGGCGAGCTCATTCCCATACTTGAATTACTTTATCGTAAAATGAACAAGTAACCTTGGCACTGGAGCTCCAGTCACCCCCGTAACACATGGACGTGTGATTTTTCTTGATGTAACCTTCGATCGTAAATTTATCATCGTCATCCACGCTTACGATCTTGGCACCATCGTACATGCAGCAGACGAGAAGCTTATTGCAGAAGTTGTCATCAGAATTTACAGGTGACTCCGCGAATCGCCAGACTCCGCCACCAAGATTCAGGCTAGTAGATTTAACGGGTGGAACATTTTGGCCTGGGTACAATGCATCACCAAGCATGCGCAGGTCAAGGGTACGAATCTGGTCGTCATAAGAGCCCGTGATGATGCTGGTGGGCTTCGAGGTTCTGAACGTTGGTGTGCTACTTTTGATAGCCACGACGCCGGCTTCGTGAATCCTTGAATTGGTAAATATAACGTCACCAGAACGGAGGTCGTGAGCTGCAAGAGTTGAATCATCTCCGCCTGTGAAGACGGTGCTTTCTAAGGGCGATAGCGCGCCGAACTCTGCGGTCCAACATTCGAGAGCATGTTCGTGGCTCAGCCCCCGGGAAGCCAGTTGCTTGACGCACACAGAGCTTCCTTGAGCCTGAATAGAGCTTGAATCTATCTTTTCAAACTCGTCCCCCAATGAAGCCGCGGAGAATGTCGTTTTTCCCCCATTAAGGTCGACTACTCGCGTTTCACCAGTAGTCGATGTTACCAATACGCACCGAGGATCCGTAGGGCTGAAATGTACAGACGTGATCAAGGTTTCTGGGTCGAAGACTTGAAAATTGGCCAATTCTAGCAACTTAACCATGCCATTCAATTCTTGAAGGTGCCAAATTTGAAGATTCCCCGTTGAGTGCGCAGACACCATCACAGCATCATCGAATGGAGATAGCTTAAGATCTAGAACAGCCCCATACAAATCTTGTTTCAGCAGAATGTGTAGTTCAAGGTCACGGATCTCAATAGAGCCCGTTCTCATGCCACTTGGTTTGTCCAGGTCATAGGTACCCAAGATTACGTATTTATCGCGGAAAATGCGCAATGCACAGGGGGGTTTTTCAGTGTAGCTCAAAAACAGAGCACTTGACTCGGAGGCAGACATGAACAAGTGCAAATGCTTCCAACAGTGTTCGACTTATAACGAGTGGTTCTCGAATCTCAGCGGGTGTGAATTAAGACTTTGAGAATCGCATATCATGAGGCACGACATTAACGCGATCACATAATTTGAAAAGCTGTTTCCTGTTGATGCTAAGTGGACAGCCTCTTAGTTCCGGCCGAGCTTCTGACACAATCCAGACTTCACTTCTCTATTGTCAATGGACAACCCAGAGTATTTGAAGGGACTTGAACCCTTTCAGGAAGGAATTCCTGCCTGGGATTTGGAAGCTAACAGAGAGCAATACCTTTTGAATGATTCAAAGAAACAGCAGTTCGATTTAGAAGGGACAATTAAAAGGTTTCAACATTTATTGAATCTCAGTGGGCTTTTCAGGCACTTTATAGAGCGAAAAGCTGCCAAGGACGCTAGATTCCAAAAAGTACTTCACATCTTGGACAATCCGGCCGGGAAGAAATCCAAAGCTGGTGCCCACCAAGACAAAAGAAGACGGAAAACTGAAACTGAGGAGGATGCAGAACTTCTGAGAGAAGAAGAGGATGAAGTAGACGGCGAAGTGGACTATATTTTTCGGGAGTCGCCGCCGTTTATCAACGGATCGCTCAGGCCTTATCAAATTCAAGGTGTGAATTGGTTAGTGTCACTTCATAAAAACGGTCTGGCTGGTATCCTGGCTGATGAAATGGGCCTAGGGAAAACCCTGCAGACGATTTCCTTTTTGGGTTACCTGCGGTACGTGGAAAAGAAGACTGGTCCTTTTGTTGTTATCGCGCCAAAGTCTACCTTGAATAATTGGTTGAGGGAAATCAATCGATGGACTCCTGAAGTGAGAGCTTTTATCTTGCAAGGGGACAAGGAAGAAAGGGCCAAACTGGTCTCGAATAAATTACTGTCTTGTGATTTTGACATTGTAGTGGCATCTTATGAGATCATCATAAAGGAAAAGTCCTCTTTCAAAAAGATCGATTGGCAGTATATTGTCATAGATGAAGCACACAGAATCAAAAATGAGGAGTCGCTCCTCTCGCAAGTTCTAAGAGAATTCAGCTCTCGCAATAGACTATTGATTACTGGTACTCCGCTTCAAAACAACCTTCATGAATTGTGGGCTCTCTTGAACTTTTTGCTGCCCGATGTTTTCTCGGACTCACAAGCATTTGACGATTGGTTCTCGTCGGAGTCAAGTGATGAAGACAAGGAGAAAATTGTCAAGCAACTGCACACAGTATTACAACCATTTTTGTTGCGGAGACTCAAAAATGAAGTCGAAACATCATTGTTGCCCAAAAAAGAGCTCAATATCTACATCGGGATGTCAACAATGCAAAAGAAGTGGTACAAACAAATTCTTGAAAAAGATCTGGATGCCGTCAACGGTGCAAGCGGAGCCAAGGAATCTAAAACCAGACTTCTTAATATCATGATGCAGTTGAGAAAATGCTGCAATCATCCCTACCTCTTTGATGGTGCGGAGCCAGGCCCACCTTATACCACGGACGAACATCTTGTTTATAACTCTGCTAAGTTGAAAGTTCTGGACAAACTGCTGAAGAAATACAGAGCAGAAGGATCTCGTGTTCTGATTTTCAGTCAAATGTCGAGAGTCTTGGATATTTTGGAAGATTACTGCTACTTCAGAGATTATCAATACTGCAGAATAGATGGTTCGACGGCACACGAGGACAGAATTGAAGCTATCGACGAGTACAATGCTCCAGATTCTCAGAAGTTTGTATTTCTACTGACTACACGTGCTGGTGGTTTGGGTATCAATCTAACCACTGCAGATGTCGTCGTGTTGTTTGACTCAGACTGGAACCCTCAAGCCGATCTCCAAGCCATGGATAGAGCACACCGTATCGGTCAGAAAAAGCAGGTCAAGGTATTCAGACTAGTGACAGACAACTCAGTGGAGGAAAAAATTCTGGAAAGGGCTACTCAGAAGCTACGGCTGGATCAACTGGTTATCCAGCAAAGCAGAAGTGCTGCAAGCAAGAAAGATACCAAGAAGGGTGATTCGAAGGATGCTTTGCTATCGATGATTCAACATGGTGCTGCTGACGTGTTCAACTCCAACAGTGAGGCATCAAGCAGTAAGGGAACTCCTCAGCCAAATGCATCCGGCGACATCGATGGTGACTTAGATTTAGATGGCTTGCTGGCCAAATCCGAGGACAAAACCCAAACTTTGAACCAAAAGTACGAAACTCTTGGCCTGGACGACTTGCAAAAGTTCAATCAGGACTCGGCTTACGAGTGGAATGGACAGGACTTTAAAAAGAAAATTCAAAAGGACATAATCGCTCCTTCGTTGTTGAATCCAACTAAACGTGAGCGGAAAGAAAACTATAATATTGATGGGTACTACAAAGACAAACTGAACCCTGGCCGTTCAACGACTCCTGCCCAACCAAAAATGCCAAGACCCCAACCTTTTAACAGCCACCAACTACTTTCACCACAGTTGAAGGTAATCTACGAGAAAGAAAGAATGTGGAACACTAAGAAGAATAACTATATTCCAACGATGGATGATGTCAAATTGACATATGGTGAAATTGCGAGCGAAGATGAAAAGCAAAGAAAATTAAAGCTTCTTTTGCTCGCAGTTAACAATGCTCAACCATTAACGGAAGAAGAGCTCAAACAGAAGGCTGATTTAGAATCGGAGGGATTCACCAATTGGAATAAGAACGATTTTAGAAAATTTATTGCATCTTGTGGCAAATTTGGAAGGAACTCGATCAAGGCCATTGCCTTGGATTTTGCACCCCAGAAGACGGAACAGGAAGTTCGTGATTACGCCAAGGCCTTTTGGGCTAACATCCAGCGCGTAGAGGACTACGAAAAGTATGTGAAAAATATTGAAGCTGAGGAAGAAAGGATCAGGCGTGTCAAAATGCAACAGGAGGCGTTGCGCCGCAAAATTGCGCAATGTAGCAATCCATTGTTTGATCTCACTCTCAAATATCCCCCTTCCAATAGCAACAAAAGGATCTTCTCTGAGGAAGAAGACCGATTTTTGTTATTGATGCTGTTCAAATATGGAATTGATCGCGAGAATGTGTATGAACTGGTCCGGGACGAGATTCGGGACTGTCCGCTTTTCGAGTTGGATTTCTTCTTCCAAAGTCGGACACCTATCGAGTTGAACAGGCGTGCCATTACGCTGTTACAATGCCTGGAGAAGGAGTTCAACGCCGGGGTGACATTAGACGATCAGATGAAGCAGAGATTGGAAGATGAAGACGAGTATGCCAAGAAGGTCGCGCAGGATGAGAAGGAACGGGAGGCGCAGGATACACACAAAGCAGCAGAAGCAACTGCTGTACCAGCGCCGGTTCCCCAGGATTCCAACGGTCACGGCTCACTTAAGCGTGATGTTGACGATTTCAAAGAAGAAGAAAAAGACGGCACGAACGAGCCCAGTAACAACTCGGATCCACCAGCTACCAAGCGGACTGCGAACGACGTGGCGATTCAAGATCTGGAGCCGGTCACGAAAAGGGCCAAAGCAGAGTAAATACAGATGATATTTCAATAAAATGATTAATAATAACACACACAATGGGCGAATACGCCCCTTACGTTCTACATAACATCGGAATCATTAACAAGCACGCGCGCACAACTGCTCGTCCATTGTTATTTTGGTTTCCCGGTCTGGCTCACAACTGCGCTACGTCAAATGCCTCCCGCGAACTTACCTGTTGATTAGTTTCTCCACAGTGTGGTCCAGGTTCGCAGGCTTAGTCAACGAGGAGTAGCGGTCGTGGACTTGGCCATGCTTGTCCACCAAAAACTTTTCGAAGTTCCACTTGATGCCCTTGAAGCCCAGCACACCTGCCTTTTCCGCCTTGAGGAATTCGAACACAGGGTCGGCGTCCGGCCCGTTGACGTGGACCTTCTTCATGATCGGGAAAGTTACGCCGTAGTTCAACTGGCAGAACTGGCCAATCTCCTCAGCCGTGCCCGGCTCTTGCTTGCCGAACTGATTGCATGGGAACCCGATAATTTCCAGGCCCTTATCGTGGTAGCGTTTATAGAGCTCTTGTAGTTCCTGGTATTGAGGAGTGAAGCCGCATTTTGAAGCAACGTTCACAATCAGCACGACCTTGCCTTCTAGTTTTTTGAATGGGAAAGGCTCGCCTTTCTTGTCTAGCGGAGCCAGCTCGTAAAAAGAGGAAACAGGAGCTTTGGTCATCTTGGTCTAAGCTGAAGTAATATGAATCTGGCAACGATGGACGACCAGTAGGGAAAATGAGACTAAAATGTAAAATGCAGGAAAAGTATCAGATCTCGGTGCTAGTATTTAGATAGTGAACCTTGGTTGGACTCTATACAAGCTGTGAATTTTTTTCGGCGTGAGCGTCAGATTTTTTTGCGAGGCCTATGACAATAATTAATGATAGATAACTTTTAATCGGTAAGAGGGGCAGTCGCATCCCAAACTGTCTTCAACAATCAACCTTGGCCTTTATATAGATAGCAAGCGAATTTCGTCTGGAAAGTAGTTGCTCGTTGATTACATATTTAACGGTCGGTGTGCATTGCTGTAAGCCACCCTGGGCTGTGCCAAGTTCAAGTTCCAGTAAATTCTTGCTCTATGTCAGGCGTACTTGAGCCCGCAGCTACGCAGCAATAGCGCTGCAAAATGGTAGCAACAAAGCCAAAAAAGGTAGCTTGACTTTCCTCCGCGTGTCAGCGCCTGAAGTGTTAACGTTAAAGTAAGCCACCGGAATTTGCTGCCATGGCAAAACCCGTGGTTCGTATTGCGCTGGGGACTCGGCAAAGTGAGTGGGGCTGAGTACGAATGATCTGGGCACGGGAACAGCACGGGAACAGCACGGATCGGACTGCAGGTTATACACGAAATAGCAGATATGGATGGATGGTCTACGAATAGGAGCGAAATCCGCAAGATGAGACGCCTGTTTCTGGTAGCAAGATAACGGGGTGAAGACGCGTTGGGATACGACGCCCGAAAAAACTTTCTGGCGACAGAAAAAGAGTCCGGCTGGATGTGCGCAGCTCTGCCACGGGGCCCGCCAGAGCCGGTTGAAACTTGTTTCGTTGCTGGGGAATGTTTATGTAGATCGGTGAGAAATAAGCGTTGGCATTGGCATTTGAAGATCATCTATGCCGGTAGCAATAGCGATTGAGGATATCGCTAGCGACGGGAGAAGTTGGCGCCAGCGAGTCGGCCGGAGGGGACGAGAGAAACGAGTGGAAGAGGGAGTGGCTGACGCGGGGGCGAGAGGCGTGGTACTTGTAGTAGTAGTAGTGGTAGTAGCTGTAGTAGCTGTAGTAGTAGTAGTGGTAGTAGCTGTAGTAGTAGTAGTAGTAGTAGTAGTAGTAGTAGTAGTAGTAGTAGTGGTAGTAGTAGTAGTAGCTGTAGTGGTAGCTGTAGTAGCTGTAGTTTAGTGCTAGCTGTAGTAGTAGGAAGAGTAGTAGCTCTAGTGCTAGCTGTAGTATCGTATTATATCTCGAGTCTACAGAATCCGTCTCTATTATACACACAAGGCCGCGCTTGGACCTCCTCATGTCCTCTGCTGCGCGTTGATCACAGACATGCACTTGAAGTCGTTGGAATAAGACGCCTTCCACAAGCGGACCTTACCGTCGTCGCCCGCAGAGCTCAAAATAGTGCCTGTCAGATTCCACGACACGGACCAGACCTCTCCCCTGTGATCCGCACTCTCGCTCACCAGCTCGACGTTGAGCTCCGGAGCGCCGCCCTTCGAGTCAGACCGTTCCTCAGCCTGGTCCACGCTCATGGAGTCGTCGTCGTCACCCTCGCCGCCCTTTCCTTGCAACGTCTCAGTCAGTTTGAAGATCCGCACCTTGCCGTCCTTGCATCCGGTTGCAATCAGCTGGTACCATCTGCCGATCGAGGGAGCCCAGCTTACGCTTCTAATCAGCCCCTCGTGGCCCTCCAGTTTCGCAGCTACATACATCTTTCCGTTTTTGTCCTTCTGGTATATCAACGCCTGGTCCAAAGCACACACCAGCAGCTTTTCCGGCAAAAACCTCGACGGACACCACGTTAGACAGAAATCCGATTGCAAGTGCGAAGCGGGTGGTGTGCGCAGGACTGAAACCTCGGAGGTCAGGGTCCACGACCTCAGATCCGAAGGTTCCAGGGCCTCGTATACTCTAAGCGTCCCGTCATTGCCAATGGCCCCGACTTTGAGCCCCAAATGTCCTGGCGCAAACTTCACGCTAAAGAGAGGCCCCGTTGCGTCATTCAGGGTACACAGTTTCGTCCATCTGCGCCCCGAGCACTCTGGAGCATCGGGCTCTTCTTCCCACAGGTTGATCAACTTGTCGTACGAGACGGACGCTATTATCCTCCCATACTCTGGACTGGCCCAGTCCAAACCAACCACAGAGCTATCGTGTGCCTTCCATGAGTCACTTAAATGCCATTCGTTGGTCTCTCTGTTCAGTCTGAAAACCTTGATGTGTTGGTCCGAAGAGCAAGTGGCCACATGTCTGCCATAGAAATCATACACGACATCATGCACGAGATCTTCATGGCCGGTAATGAATGGTTTCATCGTCCTGGTTGTTCAGTATCCCCACTCGAACCTCTTTGTTGTTCACGATGTTGAATTAGTATATCATGTTACCAATTATATGAATTTATTATGTTGGATAACTGGTCAACTTTGAACAAAGTAGTTACTACAATCAAGCCATTGAGACACTAGAATGCTCCAAAATGCGCTTCTGGCGGTAGCAATAACTTTGCTATACTTTTCAAGACATTATTCGCCCCTTCTGGCAGCAATTGGATTTTGTATCATTGGTTATCAAGTTACAGATGCGTTGATACCCCGAGTATCGCCTTCTTTTGTTAAAATTGGGCTATTTGGGAAAGACTTGAGCAAACCAGGACGTCCTGTGATCCCGGAGAGCATCGGGGCCGTGTCTGCTATGGTCTACCTTTTCCTTTTGTTCTTCTACATCCCATTTTTGTTCTACAAGTATTTGGTAGTAATCACCTCTGGAGGAGGGCACCGCGACGTTTCTGTGATGGAGTCAACTCACGACGAATATCTGTTCCCACATGGAAAAATGTCGGAATACCTTAGTGCGGTTTTGTGCCTTCAGAGCATCGTGATACTGGGCATGGCGGATGATTTGTTCGATCTGAGATGGAGACACAAGTTTTTTCTTCCTGCGATAGCAGCGATACCACTCTTGGTGGTATATTACGTTGATTTCGGCGTCACCTACGTTTTGATTCCCGACATAATTCGCAAGTGGGTGGATACTCCAAGAACCGCAGTGAATCTTGGAGGTTTTTATTACTTATACATGGCGTCAATGGCCATTTTTTGCCCCAATTCTATCAACATTCTTGCTGGAGTGAACGGACTCGAAGTAGGACAGAGCGTCGTCCTGTGCATCATATCGTTGATTAACGACTCGCTATATCTCACCCTGGGAACAGAGGCGTCGAAGGAAGCACACCGCTTCTCAGCTATTTTGATCATTCCATTCTTAGGAGTTGCCCTAGCGCTTTGGAAATGGAACAAGTGGCCCTCTAAAGTCTTTGTTGGAGATACTTTCTGCTATTTTGCCGGTATGATATTTTCAGTGGTTGGTATCCTGGGACACTTTTCCAAGACGACTCTTCTCCTGTTCATCCCACAAACTTTCAATTTCGCATATTCGTCCCCACAACTCTTTGGGTTGGTACCTTGCCCTAGACACAGAATGCCACGGTTTAACGAGAATGATGGTCTGATGTACCCATCAAGGGCGGATTTAATAGAACATCCACCTCAGAAAGTTATGGTTCCTGTGCTGAAAATATTACACGCTCTGAAACTGATAGATATTGAAACTGACATTAAAAAAAACATGATTATAAGCTGCACTAACATGACACTGATTAATCTGGTGCTTGTCTGGTTTGGCCCCATGCGTGAGGACAAATTGTGCAACCGAATTTTAACAATCCAATTAGCGGTAGGTTTGCTCGCTATATTTGGTAGACACGTCGTTGGCTCTCTGATATATGGCCATGACAACATTCAGTTTCTCTAAGGCCGTAGAAAATCCCAGTTCTAGTCGCGCGCCGTTTCCCTTGAGGTAGAGACAGTGATGGCTGCAACTTTCCCTCTGTTTTCAATGATACGTGTTATAGACTACTGTAAAATTCTTCACGCTTTTTCACGAGATCTAGGGCCCAGCTCTTCACCTCTTCAGTCTTGATAGAATTGAGTGCAGACCAAAATTGGTCGAGATCTCTTTTTCCACCCGCATTCTTTTCGTACTCAAAGCACTGTACCAACATTTCGAACTTATCGATGTCCTTCACATACCGGGCTTCTAGCGAAGTGATATTCTCGTATGCCAGCCAGTCCTCAAGGATTTCTCGGGCGGCCTCTGGGTTATAAGGCTCGATCAACTCATCGCATAGATACTTGATAGTAGCGAGTTCTCTACGGTGTTTTTCTTCTTTTCCCACAGGGTCAAATGGCGTGATGTCCCCCACTAGCGATTCTGCAATATCGTGAACCATTGCAATTCGTACACACTTGTCTCTATTAACTCTGGCGTCTTTGATGAGCATCGCGGTGATACCCATGCGGTACATGTGATCTGCGATGCTTTCGCAAGGTTCTATGTTGTGGTCGAGCCATCCAGTCCTCTTCTGTATTTTCAGCAGCTGGACAACGTGTAGAAATGCCAATACATGGCTTTGCTGGGAGCTTGAGAGTAGGTCTTTAACTTCCTTTGGTACATGGTCCTGAGGTCTCCAAACCGGCGTGGCCATTTTGGTAGAGCTAAAGCGTTGGAAACGGGGAATAGATATGTATCTTTTTAGCATCTACCACATCCACATTTCAATTCAGAAGATTCTTTGTTTACCATCTGCGAAAATTGACAACATTGAAAAAAATGGACCACAAACAAGACGATTCCGAGGCGATAAATCCAGTGGCGACATTCAGGGCCATTAAGTGGTTTGGAAACATTCATAAAGCCTCATTAAATATGGTACACGATTATAATTAAAGTCAAAGATCTGTTAGTTTTCCTACACACTATTAAAAGAGAATTAGCAGTCGGAATTAACCGTTCTCCGCTTAGGCAATCAATTCAACGACACCACCAGCAGCTGTGATCTTCTCTTCGGCCAACTTGGAGACAAATCTGGCCTTGACAATGACTGGAACTTCTGGAAGTCTACCCTTACCCAAAACCTTACCGTAGCCAGCAGCCAAAGTGTCAATGACTGGGGCGGCAGACTTGGAGGCGGATTTCAAGTACTCGTCTCTCTTGTCCTCTGGAACAAGGGTCCACAACTTGTCCAAGTTCAAAACTGGTCTCCAGAAGTGAGCACCTTGCTTGTGGTAGTATCTCATACCAACCTTACCGAAGTAACCAGGGTGGTACTTGTCCAAGTTGGTTCTGTGGTGGTGTTGACCACCAGCCATACCTCTACCACCGGGGTGCTTTCTGTGCTTTCCGATACGACCCTTACCGGCTGCAATGAGTTAGTACAACGTCTTATGAACAGCAGGGACTGTAAAGAGTAATTCATCAAGAGTTGGGTTTTCCTGGGAACGTAGAAATGCAGCGCTGAGACGGAGATTGGAAGCCATGATTCGCCCACGCATGGGAGACCACGACTTCCTGGAAGAGAAGCAAAAAACGCCCTACTCCAAGAGTAAGCATTCAGATAGAAACAAAGCCCGCTTTGTTCCCTCGAGGCTTCAATGCAAAGGCCCTTACGGGCCCCGCTACCTCCGTCTTATATCACGCATCTGCACTTCACGGTAGCCCCAGAAAAATCAACGTCTTGGTTCTTTCGTTCCCTCTTCCAAAGAACTACATACCTGAGACGTGACCTCTGTGTTTTCTGGTCTTGGTGAATCTGGATGGCATTGTTGATGTCCTGAGTACTGAGTGCTGTAAAAGAGTGCTAAGTTCGTGACAGGATCTGAAATAACTATTGGAAAACTAGCTATAAACTACTAGACTCTGCTCGCCCGCTGGGCTTGCGTGGGTGAAAAATATCCTATGACAAAAAGTTGCGTGGGTTGAGATTTTTTGAAAAAGATAGATAAAGTTTGAAAAGTTTCAAAAATAACATCGCTGGTCACGAAAAGCAGTCACAAGATAATTCAAAGCGATGAGAAAAGTGGGTGGAGAATCAAATAGAAAAATGCATAGATGGCGCTCAACAAGCGAAAACCAGAACTCGGAAGAAAAGCGTAGTGACGACAGCCAGGCTGACGATGATGCACCTTTTTGGAACTTTAGATTAGCATTGGAACTGGTGGGAGATAAGGACGTTTGTGCGGAGTTGTGGATCGTTCGTGGGCCGCAAAAGATGCGTCAGAAGACTGCGAAAGGAGGGAAGCTTTGATTCTATTTGAGGGATAGTGCGCTTAAGCATGACACCGCACGGTAGAAGTGAAGCAGTAATTTGGATTTGCCAGACGTCTGCAATGGCGGCCAGGGCTCGATCAATACAATTTTCCAATTAAGGTCGACGGTTGCGCGAAATATGCTCGACCAACTGCAGAGCAAAACCCGTACAAGCCCTTTAAACCATCAGGCACAGCAAGAAACAGAGTGTTGCCGGTGTGGGGAAGAACCTCTCGGTGACTGCGATATTTGGGGCCCATATCTGAAGGGGAGGTCGAAACTCGTTTCTCCGTGGAGCAGAGCGAGTGTCTGGACGAAACCAGAAGCTAAGCTCCCTCTAGAGAATTGGTTACCATGTTTTGGAGGCATGCTGGTCTTTCATGATGTTGGATTCGTTCCCACGTAATTGCAGATCGTGCATTTCTTGGCATTTCTTGGCATCTCTTATGAAATAGAGCGTATTCTCAGTACTTCCGTTACCTCCCGCTTTGTCAACGCTCAACAAACCACAGCATTTTATACTCATACCATGAGAGTCCTCTCTTTTATCACCACTTGCTGTCAAATCGTTACTTTATATTGTTGATCTTCTTATTTCGGTATGCTATATACTTCAAAAGGTACAACAGAATACCAGTGGTAGACAAAGGATCGACCTATAGAGTAGGACCAGACTGCTTAGAGGACTGCACATATCCCGAAGCTCCCTGTTGATACATAGTCCGTCAGAAACACAAGTTTGCCAACTTTTCGATAGACAAAGCTATATCCCTTAATATTTACAAATATTATCACAGCCAGCTCGTTCTTTAGCGCACGCAGTACACCTCGCGCTCACTAACTGGAAGTTATAGAAATATCTGGTTTGAGGAGAGACGTCATAACGCCCGCCCTACCTCGACCCATGCCAGAAACAGACGCTCTCATGAAATCCAAGCCTCAAGTGACAGCCTCCCTTGCGTTCGCCACGCTCGTCGCTTGCTTCGGGTCGATACAATACGGCTACCATATGGCTGAACTCAACGCGCCCGGTCAGGTTCTTTCTTGTTCCAAATACGAAGCTCCCTGGCCCGAGATGCCCTACGACGAGACGTGGCTGGGCAGGCATGCATTTAAGCAGTGTATTGAGCTTTCAGAACAGCAGCTGGGTCTTGCTACGTCGATTTTCTCCATCGGAGGACTCGCGGGCTCACTGTATGCTGGCCGGTTGGCGGATAGATATGGCCGCAAACGTTACAGTTTTGTCAACTGTGTGACAGGAATTCTCGGTTCCCTAATCATATTTTCGGCCAATACGTATGGACAGCTTATTTTGGGGCGATTCGTGGTAGGCATGTGCTGCGGGAGCTCTATCGTGGTAACTCCGTTGTACATCAATGAAATGTCGCCAAAAGAACTGCGCGGCTCCCTGGGATCCATGAACCAAGTGTGCATTAATCTCGGAATTCTTTTAACACAGCTATTGTCTCTGGAACTAGCTGACTCTTATCGCTGGAGGTGGCTATTGCTAGTTGGTGCGCTCCTTGCTCTTGTCAACCTATTGTTGTTGTTTCGCATCGAAGAATCGCCCTTATGGCTGGCATCTCAGGGAAATTTGGAGGGCGCAGAAAGTGTTCTGCGGGAACTACGTGGCGGTGACTCTCGGAGATCCCGCGAAGAAGTAGAAGAGTGGCTGACTGCCCGTGGCGCTTCCAGAAATGGCATCTCCTACGCAGCTTCGATGGATGGAGCGCCCTTGAATGCTCGAGCCGCTTCGCAGCAGTCATCTTTGAGGTCGTCAGAAGAAATGTCCACCGCGGCCAAAATATCACTCGCGCGGTATTTCACAGATCCACGCTACCGTCAGTCCCGGTGGGCCGTCACGGCCATACTTGTGAGTCAACAATTCTGTGGTATCAACTCTATCATCTTTTATGGTGTCAAGGTCGTGAGTGGGCAACTACCACAGTACGCCATAGTAGTCAACTTCGCCATCTCGATCGTTAACGTTATTGTGACGTTTGGTGCTTCGTTTTTGGTGGATCACTGGGGGCGCAAACCACTTTTGATTACGTCTGCCGCAGCAATGTCAGTAGCGACTGCCTTTGTCTCCGGCGGAATTGTGGCCAATAACGCGGGCGTGTTGGTGACATTCACAGTCATATACGTGGCAGTCTTTGCAATTGGACTTGGCCCTATTCCGTTCCTGGTTATCTCGGAGCTTTCTCCACCAGAGGCTGGTGGGATTGCACAAAGCTACGGCACAACTTGTAACTGGGTTGCAACGTTTGCAGTTGGATATGGATTTCCACTACTAAACGCCTGGCTTCAGGGCTATGTTTTCTTGATATTTAGCGCATACGCTGCAGGGTTTGCTGCCTACGTGTGGCTCAAGATCCCGGAGACGAAGGGAAAACAAGAAGAAGAGCTTCGGTGGAGACAATAGTCTACTTTGACAGTCTTCGCGAGCTTGCTGAGGGTATGTTCTGCCATTGTAAAAGACCAGTGACACCTCCATGTCAATTGTTTCTCAGTTCATAGATCATTTTGTCCTTGTTCCGTCGCTGTCGTCGATAGGATATTATTTTTTTACCATCAAGTTGCATGTTGACTTAGAGGAAATAAGTGCATTAAGGCTAGAAAGCGCTAACCTCATGAACCAGACGTGTAGCAAACCGAAATCACTCAATTTTTCACGCCTGAGGGCAGAACCACTTTTCATATATATAAAATGTAAGCCTTGATTATTATCGGTACACAGCGCTTTGCATTGATTGTACAAGTAAACTCCAGACGAACGGCTGTTATATTCACCGAGCCATACTCAGATTCGACATACTCAGAGACCGTTGAGTAAAAAGCAAGCGCCATGGCACCGGCAAAGACAGGGTCTCGAACATTCAGTGGATGCTGGGCTTGCCGCTTCAAGAAAAGGCGATGTGATGAAAAGAAACCGGTGTGTTCGTTGTGCTTGCTGCATGGCGATAAGTGTAGTTTCGATGTTCGGCTAATATGGCAAAACGAGAACACCTTCTCGGTAAATAAAGCGAGGGAGCTGGTTTCCTGGAAAGAGCTCAAGAATCTCAGCAGAAGAAGTAAAAGCTATAGAATATCGAAACGAGATTTTTGCAAGATGACGCAGTTTCGCCAAATGTCCCCTCCAAACTCCGGTGATGAGGACGACGGTGTAATACGCAACGACGACGGGCTCGGAGTAGAAGTCAAATCAACAGATCCCGCCGCTTTGGAGAACGATGGGGGCGCGTTGGGCGCGTATGAAAATAATGAAGAAAGGTCCCATGACCAAGGCAGCTCCTTCACAATAAGCGTACGCAGGCTCAAAATCTATCAGAACGCCTTGGATTGCGTGCACCGTAAAAACGATGGCCACCTAGATTTTGATCAGGGCTTTGTGAACGACCGACTCTCCAGCTTGCTTACTTGTCTTGAAGAAGGTAGAGAAAGCTCGCCGATTTGCAGAAGCGGACCTTTTGGGTTGTTCACCGTAAAATTAGAGGATTCTACGTCAATGAAGAAACACAAGGCTGTAGCTGAGCCCCTCAAACGTCGCAAATCTGAGTCTGTTTTTAGCTGGGCTTCTGGCTTACCAGATACGCCTTTATCGCAAAACTCCACTGCTCGCCCTTCCACTACAGACACTGCAGACCAGTTTCTGGCATACCACTGGCCTAATCTACTTCTGAACAACAATGGAAACTTTTGCTTGCAACAAGCAGGATACGTCAAGTGGCTTACAGGCCACGTTAGGGAATTGGTCTCTACGCTGAATCCAGGATTCATGGAAGAAATCATGTACGATAAACTCCAAGCCTCCCACTGGCTGCGCATAATTCCTCAATTTTCGACGGAATGCCAGGCACTATATCTTCTGCTAATAGTTATGGTGGATAAAAAGCAGGACTTCATGCATTACGTTTCGAGATGGGTTCAATCTCAAACAAAGGCCACGTATCTATCGTTTCCCTTGATCGCCCATACTTTGAATCGCGATACAAATATCACAAATCTTATTCATTGCCATGAGCTTTTATCCGAAGCAGGTCTTCAAGATTTATATCAATATGATATGACGTCGATGCTTAAGATCAATACCGTGAGATTGATTTTGCAGCATTGGAGCAATGTGATGATGGACCAAATATGCCAGTGCAAGGAGACAACACATGCGGAAATGCAATTGAAATTTTGGGAATTGCAGCTGCAGTGTAACGAGGAATTTTATAGAGATATATGCCTAGCATGAATAGGCGTATAGAGTTTATATGTTTAATGACTTTACGAATTACCCAATCAGGCTATATTACGAAATGAAGACTACCGCGACATTTGTGCATACGTAAAACTTATCAACGGACATTAGCGTTAACAATGGAGTCGACTTTAAATGATTCTCCCTTGGCATTAGTTAGCTTCTTGAGCTTGCCATTCTCTTCTTCGTCTTTTAGGAAGACCTCTTTGTTCTCATTAGTGGAAAAGTTAGGTTGGAATTGTTCCCAGATTTTTTTCTTTGGGTTCAGTTGCTTCGCAGGCTCCTCTTCACCGTATCCTTCAAAGAAAACCTTATCACCAGGCTTGCTACCTTGTGGAGGTTGAACGAACTCAACGTCGTTTTCGTCAGAACCACATAAGACCATCGCAGTGGATTTGATACCTCTCATGTTGACAGGCTTCAAGTTGCAAACAGCAACCACGTAACGCTCCTGCATAGCTTCGAGAGGGTAGTATTTGACCAACCCTGAGCACACGGTTCTGGGGCCTTCTTCATCACCGCAATCAATGGTAGAAACATATAGAGAGTCGGCATCTGGGTGCTTGATACATTTTTGAATGAAGCCAACGCGCAGATCAATTGCCGAAACTTTTGGCTTTTGGGCCTGCTGTTCTTGTGGCTGCTGCTGGGCGTTGGCGGCCTTTTTAGCGGCTTTCTTGGCCTTAGCTTCTTCGCGTAGTTTTTTCAAGGTTTCTTCATCTGGCTTTCCTCTTGGACCTCCTTGTTGTGGCTTCTCTTTGGAAGCAGATTTACCAGCGGCTTGTTTAGCAGCCTCGCCTTCTGCAGGTTTCTTGGCGTCCTCCTTCTTTTTCTTCTCTATAATCTCACGGGGCAATTCGAGTTCAAAGTTCAAAGAAAGCTTGATGTTCTCAGGAACGTCAAGCAGCTCTTGTAAGTATGCGCTCCATCTGATAATGTGTCTGTACTGGGCGTAATGGCCTTTGACGTCTTTGGAAGAGGCTAGGAGCTCTTTGATAATGGGGAAAACAGACTCAAAGACGACAGCATCCGTTTCCGATGGCGTGATGGTCGCCAAAATAAAAGAGTGATCTCTCAAACGCAAGTTCAGTTCTTCTAGGTTGGTGTGGACTTGTCCAGATTTAACCACGGTTTCCCATTGAGTGGCCAACGCAAGCTGCTCCTTGTCGAGATCGCTAGCCAGCGAGAGACCTCTGAATTTTTCCAAAATAGCTGACATCTTGATCAATTGAACACTAGCCAAGTAAAGGGAAATGAGATTCGTGATACAATGTGTCGTTGAGCCCTTGCCATGATTGTGCCAAATCGATATGATCCCAAAATTTTTGCATTCAGTTCCGAGGTCACTCAGAACGAAGCACAGTTGAAAATCCACTTAGTTCATTATTTAAACAATATCGTGACACTTCATTCTAATCCTGTCATAGACACAGCGCACCACCTCGCACAAGTTGGCATGAGTTTAGGTTGCGTATAACGAGTGTTCTCATTTGTGGGAACGTAGCCGTCTAACGTGGAAATTACGTTTGAAAGAGGCTAAGTGAGACATACTGAAGCCAAGACATCCGAAAGATTTGCAAAAGACTGAAGCTTTCCTTCCTTTCACAAAATTTCTGAAGGTCTGTTTAAGCACACCTTGTTATACCCAGTCTGTTCTCAATATTGAGGATAGTTGCGAACATAAAACGTAGAGCTGGTTAATTTAATCGGTGGAACAACAACAAATCTCAATAGGTGAAGTTATGCCGAGCATTTAGTTTGCTCGTTCTAATGGAATTCAATTACAGCTCCCTGTGCAAACGTTACATCGTGCCTTGCGGTACCTTGACTCTGAGCTGACCACTTGTAAGAAATGTTGATCGAATTGATCGCAAATTTGACTGCTTAAGGCCCGCGAAGCAACAAATACCCATTGCAGTACCAGAGCGTAGTCCCAATAGCGCACTGGGGTTGAGTTAGTGAGCGATAGTCTAAGCTCAGTCATTGTGTACGCGGCAGATCATATATCTGAAATTTTGGTATAATCAGGACATAACGGCGTATCCACAGCACTTGGCGATGAGCAGCTGTTTGGGTTAATGCCCCCCAGGAGAAACAAAACCAGCGTCGCCTGTACCAATTGTTCGAAGGCCCATGTTACTTGTGAGGCTCACAGACCTTGTAGCCGTTGTGTGAAAAAGGGCATTGAACAAACATGTGTGGATAAACCGAGAAAACGAAAAAAGTATTTAGCAGATGTGCCCGTGGAACACCTTCAGGGCAATTCGGGTCAGTCAAACTCTTTCCCAGATCAATTGCCTTATAAGACTGGAGGAGGGGCAGCGCTAGGTAAGCCGCGCTTTTTGTCCAGCGCAGCGGATTTAGAATATTCGATTCTTTCTGACATCACCCAACAGGATCCTTTAATCAATAAAATACCATTGGATCTGCTGTATTCGAACAATGATGCAACTGCGGCGAAGGAGGACCGACTCTCGCCCTCGAACTCCCATTCCACCGCCAGTGCTTCTGCCATGTTGGACCCCACGGCTACACCTCTGGGCTACGGCACTGTTGTTGCCCCCAGTGTAACCTCTTCTGTCAACTCAAGTACCACAATACTGGCCCAGAAATCCAAATTCGCAACACTTTTGGGCACCCGCGGCCGTGAAGCGCTGCAGTTGGACGTTGACATTTTTACAAGCCATTTCCCGCTTGTGCCTCAGGAGATAGGGTCACCGGAAATGACATTGACCCCTACCAGCATTGATGCCAACGTTCGGCAGTACCATTTGAATCATAGGCATCCTCTTTCTCATACCCTTGAACGGATCGTCAGCGCAGACAACAAGATAGTCTCCTTAGCGCTTGATGTAACGTCTCAAGACCAGCGCGCAGTTCAAAACTTTCCAGACATTACACACACACTCCGATATGGTACACCCATGGAGATATATACCTTGATTTCAACACCATTCTCTCACACACCAGGGTTCCACTCGTTATTGCAGTACCTTAGATCACGCTTTGATCGAGCTGATATTGTGGAAATGTGTCGGTCTCTTGCCGAATTTCGTCCCATTTTTATCGCCATTGCAGTGACACTCACGGAGGAGGATATGATATTCATGGAGCAGTGCTATCAAAGAACATTACTAGAGTATGACCAGTTCATATCCCAAATTGGTACGCCGACTTGTATTTGGAGGCGGAACGGCCAAGTTTCATACGTGAATGATGAATTCTCACTATTGACTGGATGGACTCGACCGGATTTACTGTTCAAGATGACGTTTATTGTGGAATTGATGGACGACGAAAGCGTGCGAGAGTATTTTAAGACGTTCAACCGCGTGGCATATCAGGATTTTAACGGCAGCGAGAGAATGAAGACGTGTAAATTACTCACTCCGATTCGAGGCCGTGAAATCGAGTGCTGCTGTATATGGACGTTGAAGAGAGACGTGTTTGGCTTGCCCTCGATGATCATCGGCAATTTCATGCCAATCTTGGACGGCCTGCAATAGCTGCATGATTTTTAAAACTCATCACGAAAACTATACCATTCGATGCTAGCTATAGTTAAGAAAGCTAAAGGATATTTAGGGGAGACGCCACTACCCGAACTATTCATCTATTGCCTTAGGATATCTTCAATGAACTTACGGTAGTCGACGCCACCATCAGAATCCACCTCCACCCCTTTCAGCAATTCATCCACCTCGGCGTCCGAAAGGCGTTCTCCAAGACCGGTCAGCATGTATCTAATATCACCTACCGAGACTTTGCCCTTGTTTTCTTTGTCAAAGACCTGGAAGGCTTTGATAAAGTCATCTACCTTTCCCTGCGTGGTTTTCTCCAAGGCTTCATGATGTTTTGTGACCAAGGCACTAGTTTCGTCGAGTGTCAAGGCGTCTGGGGCATCAGCACCAATTTCTTCCACGAGTGCATTGGTAGGATTGAAACCAATGGCACGCAAATAATCCCCTAGTTGCTGTTTCGAAATCTTTCCCTTAGCTTGTCTATCGAAGAGCGTGAAGATATCCTTTTGAGTTTTCTCTGACATGGCAAAGAAGTGTTTAGAGAGCAACTGTTGTGAAAGTGAGTAATGCCGGTATAATGAAAAATGACAATTCCCTGTAAGTGTGATGTATGCACTCTGGACAGCTTACAACAATTCCTCGGTGATGTTTAGGACCAAGAGGCGGTCGATCACTTGGACCAAGTTTACCTACCGTGTTTTCAAAATTCCAAATCAATACTCGTCGAAGGTGATTGTACGGCAATTCAAGCAACGACGAGATAATTGAGTGGATACACGGGTAGATGGCGCCTGTCGCTACCTCAATCAAAAAAGCGAGCGAGCATGGCAACTGCATACAAAACGTACTCATGCTTACCAGAACGTATTTGTTTCTGGCTAGTTCAATGATACACCTAGGGCCCGTTCGCGAGGAGTCTAACTCAAAATTTTCATTTTAACGTGGAAGCCACACGTTCCAAAGATCCACCGAAATAACTTCAAAGATAATAGCCATGGAGACATAGTAGGGGCCTCCTCTTGCCGCTGTTTGAAACATGAGCAACGACTCGAGCACCTTACTTCTCAGATCACTACATACGCACATAAACGGCCTAAATGCCACTTATTCAGCGGCTAACAAACTCTGAACATAGCTCACCACAAACCAGAGAGCTATTGTGGTAGAGCAGCGGTATCCAAAGCTCTACTAGGGCCAAAGTTCGATGAGCTTGATGCGGCATCTGTGATATGGGGGATTGACCCACATCGTGCCCCTTAGCGCGTCTATTCATCAGATGTGGCGCTTTGTATCCTTACTTTGCTGAAACAATGACAATACAGTGCTGAAAAGCTACAGTGAGAGAATATACAAAGCCCTTATTCAAGTGGCAAGGTGAGTAAGGGCTTAGATTAATAATCGTCTTCACAGGCACGGCAAACTACTTTCTCAGTCTGAAAATACGTCTCACAGTGGTATTTAAGCGAGCTACGATATCCAAAAAGCTACGCTTATTCCTTCTGTGCCCATTCTATTCTTGTATTGGCGGCCAGGCCAAAAGAGTATGGGGTTTATCCAAGTTAAAACTCCCAGTAGAGGGCTGGCTCATTGCTTGGCCCAAGGCCGGGAATTTATCCGCGCGGTTGCGTGCAATAGCTACGTGTCCCAACATTCTGAGCTGTATGGATTCTCCGGAAATGCCAGCAATTTCGTGTGCCTGATCGAGCTGCGACAAGAACTGGGGAGTTTGTCGTACATACTCGCGGGGCCTCTAGTCACCTTCTTGAACGAACCATCCAACAGCGGGAAAAGTGATGGTCAACAGGATGAGCAGGTTTTCCGTTTCTTTTTTTTTCCCTGTGACATGCCAGTATTTTTTTTCACACCACCACCTCATCATTTCTCACACCATGTTGTGAAATCCTCTATCACCACCATCTAGTCATTAAACTGCGTTAACAAATCCAACTGTCTTTCTCCTTGCTGCTCGTCATAGGCCATCCAATCGTATTGGTCGCGGTGTCATTCCAAGGAGCTATAAATACAAGTGTGCGCGTTGATTCAAAGTGATCATTGCGAGGCCAAAGTCTAATTGCTAAGGTGCTGAAACAACCCAAAACGCTCACCCATATACATTTCACTAACACAATATGCTGAGATTTGTTCAGCAATCGCATGTTCTAAAGAACAGGGTTTCTAACCAATTTGTGTCGGCCAGTACGAGGTCACCGTTCCATCACTCACTGCGGTTCAATTCCGCAGTGACGATGGAACGAACACCATCCCAGGAGGCAGCGGCTGCAGCGGCTGCAACTGCACCTCCACAAGTCAAGAAGGCCGTTGACAAAGTACGCAATATGCGCAACAATATCAAGATAGACAAACACCTTGCTTCTACTCCAGATTCCCCATGGTTCCACAAAGTGTGTGCATTTGAGGATTGCGTAGCGCAGACGCTGTACATGTCTCAGACTCCTCGCAGACGTAATAACAACAATGCAAGGAAAGGCCAACAGCAACAGACATTAGCAGGTGGCAACACTAATCCTCTCTTCTGGGACTCCATAGGTCGTGCCATGGACCTTTATCGTGAGCTTCTGGGCTCACCTGAACTCAACAGCGATCGAGTATCAAAGCTCGTACATCTTTTACACAATGGGCTGCGTGCCAACCGCAATCAACTCACCAGAATGAATAAGAAACCAGATTACGATTCTCAGTCCTTTCACAAAGAAATGACCAATTATTTGTGCGAGTCGTTACGCGAAATTTCGCAAGATGTGCTATCTGGGAAAGTGGAACTCAACGAATATGGTGCCATGCACCTAGTGACCGCGTTCAAAGAGCTTTTGTTGCTCGAAGAAGCTGTCAGCATATGGCGTTCGGCCATCAGCGGTAGCCATGTCTACACAGCCAACATCTTTCTCAACCCTCGAGTTGTTGGTGTGGTGCTGCCTATTCTATACGACAACGGCGTTTCGTACGCTGAAATTCAAGCACTTTACGAGAAATCCTCAGCTATGATCAATTACTTCCACCCTAACTTATCGGTGGGCATGATACGCGCGTCATTGAGCGCTGGTGAAAATCAGATGGCACTGACGCTATTTCAGAAACTTTGCGAAGAGTCTAGTGAAATGAAGTACGGATATTTGATAGAAACTCATCTCTCGTTCATTGGTGAGTGTAAAGACTTGACTATTTCTCAAGCCTTCTTCGACAAAGCTTTAAACAACGAAATGCCTTACAAGATCGATCTACAGGTGTCTTACGTCAAATCGTTTTTGAGAAACATATGGTCGCAAACGCGTGATTTCCAAAAAGTTTATGACATTTGGTACAAGTCTTCAGTACACTATGGCCGCGATGTGAACCATGGTATCTCCTCGTCGCTGAATGATACCTTCTTCGACATTTTCTTCGAGCACTATTCCCAGGATAAGGTTTCGGGCTTACAGCAGTTGCAGGAATTGATCTCTACTTACAACCACATCAAACCCATAGACGAACCTTTTTTCAATATCATTCTAGCAAAGTGTACGATATGGAGAGATCGTCAGATTATTGAATCAATCGACAAAGCTTACGAATTGTACCAAACGCCCAAAACTATTGTGGCTTACCGTATTTTGTTGAAATCAATGGGGTCTGTCGAGGCCACCAATGAAGAGATTTTCCAGCGCTGGTGTAACTTGGTCTCCAAATCTGATGAAATTGGTCAGAACTTCATCGCTAATGCAGACTGGGCGGCTTTAAGGGACGCCACTGTTACCTGGACGCAACATTGCCACGACATCAAATCTATCCAAACTGAGAGCAGCGACGGCTTCGACGCTGCCATGCAAGCTGCTAATGCTTCTGGCGCTTTTGACGATATTCCTCAGCAAGCATCTAACCAGCAACTGCTTTCCGAAGATAGACTTGAGTTGTACATGAAAATTGTGAGGCGCTATAGCCCATTTTGCCGTGACTCTCGACAACTGTCACGCTTGACATCAGGAACAGCTGTCAAGTATCCGGTGTTGCAACAAGCCCTACCCAAATTTAACGATTTGGATGTAAGCAATGTCTATATTCCACCTTTCCACAATTTGAGGCCTCAAAGCTAGAGCGGCCCAGTGCCGCGCTGCTTATCAAAAGGTTTCCCCCCTTATGATCTTTGTTTATGATGTAAATATGTAATGCCATGATTAGAATTTTTGTTGACCAGCTGATGTAGCTGAACTAGATAGCTGCTTAATTCCGCCTATACCTCAAAGGAGTGAAAGGAAGAGGAGGCAACAAAGAGGACCTCATAGTCAGTTAATTTTTTGGGCGAGCTACTAAGTGGTCTAGTTTGGTACAAAATTGCCTTAGTGCTTTATTCTTGCTCGAGGCTTCTGAATGTTAATCCAAAACTTCGAGTCTTCCAGCGTTTGCCCTTGGCTAATTTTTTGACACATCCGAAATAAGCCTTGGGCAATCCTGCGCATCCTACTTGAACTAAAAAAACAATGACAAGTAATTGGCAGATAACAATAGCATAATCACCAAGATGGTTTGGTTGAAATATCAAATTGTATATATAGACACCAGCGAGCCACAGTGCGACGGCCCTGGTTAATTCGATAGTACTCGCAAGTACTCACACGAAGAGCTCAATTGTTACGCAAAAGTAGTGCGAAAGTTAAACCTTGGGCTCACTGCAACTTGATCACACCAAAGAAGCATCAAACGCAAAAGGGCCTTTATGGGCTTGTGTGCCAGTAAGGAGGACCGCAATGAATCGGCTGAGAAACATAACGTTCAAAAGGTCAAAAGGACTGAGCCAGCTCGTTCGAAAGAATTGGGCTCAAAATTACAAAAAAGCACACCTGGCGCCATTCTAGGAGGAGCCGACGAATCTGAAAAAGAAACCTCTGCGCGACGGGCGGCTGGCTTGGCAGCCGCTGACAGGTTGGAAAAGTCGCAAAAACAGTTTGGGAAAGGTGATCTGGGCAGAAAACTAGCGCAAGAGCGCTCCAAAACATTGAAAACTCAATTAAAGGAATCTGCCGAGAGCCGGAAAGCCGAAAAGTCGGCCACCCTTGTGTATGATTAATTGAGTAATAAGCAATGGCTACCTTGGGTATCCGTTTCCTTTTGAGCTTTGATTGTGTGTACGTACTAGAACTTTGTGCTTCTGGCTTCTTGAACGCTAAATTTCTTCACACCTTCTCTGACTTTTTCCTCCAGTAGCTCTATGGCAAGCCTTACATCCTTTTCTTCTTGAGCTTCGATCAGTAAATATAATTTTGGTTCATCGCCAACTTTGGTTGGCCCACCCCCATCGGGGTAAAACTTACCTCTATTTGTAATACTACACGCTGTCTCGTGGATAACAAAGGACAGCGTTGTGTTTTTGGTAGCTTCCCATCTTACAACTTGAGGGAGATCGTTAACGTTCACTTCGGCGCTGTATGTTGTATGGCTGGAGCCTGTGTTGCTTTGATGAAACACATAGTCTAACTTAGGGACTGTAATTTGTTCGAGATTTTCGTCAGGCTCGTGATGGCTTCCAGCGTTTGCGTCTCTTTCGCCCACTCCGTACTGCTTCAGCTCCTCGTCATGTTTTACATCATTTATTTTCTCCATATGCTCCAAGCCCTTGCCCCCGAAGCCCTTGGTTAATCTGTACTTTCCTGTTTTCATTCCTGACTCAAATTTTTCAGCCATGGCCTTCAACGAAGCAGAGGTTTCTGATGGCAATGCTTCGACTTCATTATCTCTGAAAGACTTATTGAGAATATACGAGGCAGCAAATTCATCGGCCAACAGTAATGTGATAGCAACGCCATGGTTAGCTCCCCTCGCTGTCCTTCCAGTTGTATGGACGTACTGTGCAAATGTTTTTACTGCGTTGTAAATAATTACAAGCGACACTTCTGGCACATTTAGACCTCTAGATAAAACCTCGGTGCAAAGAAGTATACCGTTCTTGGTATTTTTGAATTTCTCCAGATTCGATGCTCTTTCGTTGTAAGGCTTGCCAGCATGAATAGCATAAACAGTATAATTCGCGTCAGCCAACTTCATTTGGATCAGATCACAGATTTGTTGGCTTGAAACAAACACAATCGTCTTTTCATCTTGTTCATCGTTATCAACATTAGAGCTACTCCGGCGATCAAGAAGATACAACAGCCCCTCGAACTTTTTATCATCAGAATCATAAATCTCTAGTCGTTGCTCAATATTTTCGTTTATCAGACTCTTGGAGTTTATCGTTATGCTTATAGGCGAAGTCAATATCCTGGAGGCAAATGATTTCAACTTGGCTGGGAAAGTAGCACTAAATAAAACACATTGTTTGTCCGGTCTTACTGTTTTCATTATCTCTGTAATTTGGGGCTCGAATCCAAGGTCAAACAATCGATCTGCTTCATCCATTACCACAAACGTTACTCGTTCTGTATGCAAAAGCTTTCCAGAATTCAGAGTGAGAAGGTCTATAAATCTACCAGGGGTTGCCACAACAACTTCAACTCCCCTTTTGAGATCATTTATCTGTTTTTTCAGTTCAGAGCCTCCGGTACAACAAATGGACCTTACATTTGGCATACCTCTAGTAAATATGACGAGTTCCTGGTGAATCTGAACGGCTAATTCTCGGGTTGGTGCCAGAATCAGCCCAAGAGGGCCTGTTTCATCTTTGGAGAGCGGACGCAGAGATCGTATTTGTCTCATTAAAGGCAGAAGAAAGGAAACGGTTTTTCCGGAGCCAGTCTTGGATATGCCAATGACGTCTCTCCCTGACATTATCGCTGGAATAGCCTGCGCCTGGATGGGGGTCGGAGATAAAAATCGCAGCTCTTGCGTGATGAGGTTCATGATATCGGTAGTCAGGCCCAAGTGAGACCACTTCAGAATCGGTCTTGGGCAATCTTGACCTTTGACTATTACGTTGTCGAGACTCAACCTGAGTTCGTCCACCTCCGTGTCGGTCATATTCCTGATCTCTTCTGGTACTACATAAAAGTTTTTAGTAAAAGGCTCAAAACCTCTGTCGCCAAATGCGATCTTCTTAACCCTTTTCTTCGACTTGAGCTTTTTAAGCCGTCTAAATTCTGTTTCCACCTCATCAATATGATCACCTTCCGTACCGTGGACAAACTCGTCCCCGTCAACATCGGAGTTGATATCTTTGTTATTACCTATTCCATGCAAGACCTCTGAGCTTGCAAAAGTGCTAGAGTCGTCTAATTTATCCAGCGTATTCATGAACCTTTCTAACGGATCGTCACCTCCTTGGGGACTGTCATTCTTTGAAATCAGGTCAGTCTCAATTTTCCCTCTTTCGTCATTCTCAACACTGATACCGACGGGATGGAACAACTGCACTTTAGTAACGTTTTCTTCCTCATCGCTGTCGTCAAAGATTCGTTTCTTCCCAGCTTTCCCAGTTTTATTTCCACGTTGACTGCCCGTGAGTTTGGCCACATCCGCTTGAGCATTTTCACTACGTTTCTGTCGCCAGGATTCTAGTTTGGACTTCCTCTCAGCCAGCTTCCTGGCCCTGTCACTTTCATCATTACCATCGCTAATATTTAGGTTAGTTTCTTGCTGAACTTTCAAAGCGTCGAACTCGGCCTTCTTCTGCTTCCACTTATTCCTCCTTTCCAGCAGTAGCTTCTTCTTCACGTCGGCACTTACAGCACTCATTTGGAATGAATCAAGGTAATCTTTCTAGATCTTCTTTTTCAGTTTGGTTTGGATTGCTGAAACAAGCAGTTCAGCATTAAATTTAACGAAGTAATAAAGAGTACGTCTCATTGACATTTGGATTACTTCACCGGTATAAGAGCTAACCATGAGCTTACTACCAGAGAAACCGGTCTGGATGAGCCAGGAACAATATGACAAACAATACGGAACAGTTATAGACAGTTTGAAGAAGAAGCCAGTCGCCAAGCCCTTACCAGAACAGCCAACAGATGAGGCGGCTAGCGACAACGTTGCCATCAAGGATAAAGACAGCGAAGACCCCAAGGATAGCACAGAGATTGAAAAACCAGTGTACAAGCTTCAGAAGCGGAAGCGGCAAAGATACGATATCGACGAAAGGCGTAAAAAGAACCAATTGAACCGCATGCGAGACGACCAGATCAAGCGCCATGAAATTGATATGACTGCGAACAAAGTGGTCAACGTGGATCAAATCATCCGCAAACATTACAATGAGCGTACGTTTGTGGCCAAGCGCAGGCGGAGACACTTGTCTCCGATTATTAAGCTCAGAAATTTCAACAACGCCATAAAGTACATGCTTATCGACAAATTCTGCTTCCCTGGGAATGTAGTTCTTGAGATGGGTTGCGGTAAAGGTGGCGATCTGAGAAAGTATGGTGCGGCTGGAATTTCGCAGTTTATCGGGATCGATATTTCGAATGCTTCTATAGTGGAGGCTCAGAAACGATTTTCGTCTATGGGTAATTTAGACTATCAAGTGATCTTGGTGACTGGTGATTGTTTTGGAGAGTCTCTTGGGGTCGCTGTAGAGCCCTTTCCTGAGTGTAGATTTCCATGCGATCTCGTATCCGCACAGTTTTGTTTGCATTACGCCTTTGAATCAGAGGAGAAAGCAAGACGCACACTACTAAATGTGACAAAATCGCTTAAAATCGGTGGTTACTTCATTGGAACTATACCAGATTCCGAGTTCATTCGCTACAAACTCAATAAGTTTTCGAAAGATGTGGAAAAGCCCTCCTGGGGTAATTCTATCTACAAAGTGACTTTCGAAAACAATGACTATCAAGTGAATAACTACGAATTCTCTCCGCCATTTGGCCAAATGTATACCTATTGGCTCGAAGATGCCATTGACAACGTACCCGAGTACGTCATTCCCTTTGAATCGCTCAGAAGTTTGGCAGATGAATATGGACTTGAACTCGAGCTGCAAATGCCTTTCAACACATTCTTCGTGCAAGAGATCCCCAAGTGGATTGACAAGTTTTCACCTCGGATGCAGGAAGGACTCCAACGCAGTGACGGCAAGTTTGGAGTAGAGGGTGATGAAAAAGAGGCCGCCTCGTACTTTTACACTGTATTTGCATTCAAAAAAGTCAAATAAATTTTTGAAGAGGTTAGATATTTTGAACGCCATTCTCCTATAGTGCCGTTGTAACGGTTGTAGATTTAGAGTTTATCAGCATTGTAGGGGGCAGCTCGGCCAACCAAACGTTTAGATTTTCAACGTATTCTAGACTTTCTTCTTCGTTCTTATGAGTATTGAGCGCAGGTAAAGGCAGTGTCGAGAATATCAGATCTGACCGTCTGGATACCTGCGTCATGACGTCGTTCAGAATTAAATGTTGACCTCGGCTGGGTACGTCATTGAACGATATCCTTTGTAGATCAGCGAGCAAGCTTTCGCTAGACTGACAGGGAGAGAGTGGGGGGAGAGGTAGATTCCGACCACTTTCCTTCATAGACGTAGGGTGAATGTTGTCTTCAACAACGGGAATAAGAGATGGTTGATCTCCGCTTGCCTCCTCAATCACTTTCGTCTTCGGAAGGGCGTCGCTAGAGAACACTGGCATAACAGACCTCACAGATCTTTCATCTGAAAACTTAGTATTTTTAGGGCGTGTGGTGTTCTTCTGTCCCACAACCCAGGGAGGAAGGTTCTTTTTGCCGGAGTTAGAGTCTTTTATTGTTCCAACAGTATCTGTCGAACCTTCGAAGAGGTCGGAGTCTGGATCCGGATAATTCTCGTCATCATCAGATATATCAGGAATCTCTAGGTGGTTTTTCAGGACATTCGAAGTCATTGACATCGAGACCCCGAGTCTTTGTAGTTTAGAGACATTGTATCTTGGAGCATTCCGAGTAGAAATACCTTTTGTGGCTAATGTGGGCACCATAGCTGTACTAAATCTGCGTCGCGTGCGATGAGTTTCTCTTGCCGCCTTCAGTTCATTCCACCATGGATCGTTATTCAGAGCGGAGGACACCTCTTCCATCTTGATTTTATCTCCTTTGATTATGGTATTATAGACCCTGAACTGATCTAGAGATAATACAAGAACTTCAGCTTCGATTCTAAGAATTTCCAACAAGCTGCTGATTCTCCTCTTCTCATTATAAGTTTCAGATTGGTTTTCTGTGAATACCACCACGCGTAAGCGGTGCGTTTTTTTCCAAGAAGGGACGGTGACCAAAATAGCTCCTAGTTGTAAAATGAGGGTGTATGTGTCGAAATTGGTGGCCAAAATACCCTCTGGATTGTCAGAATTTTCTTCAACAACGACTTTGGCCGACATTTGAATGGGATATAAATCGATGAATTTCTTTTCCTTGACCTTATCATGCTTACTGGGAAGCGAAAGATCTTGAAAACCTTTAGAAACAGCAATGTTGCTTCTCATGAGTGAGAGATCCTCGAGGATCTGAACCCACTGTTGTACTTTAATCTTGCGCTCATTTTTGCAAACGTCGGTCGGAAGAAGCCCTGGATATTTAGGGATCTCAACTGCAACACTTCCATTTAATTGACTTGCAGATAAGCTTGATTGCTTTGCTCTTGGCCTGTCATCCGCGCCGCCTTCCCTGGACCTGTAGTAATTGGCCAAATCGAAAAATCCAAGTACGGTAATATTGGGTTTCATTCCACCCAGCCCTGAGCCCAAAAATACATTTCTCACACCCCAAGGAAGTGTTGGGCCAGTGCCGACCTGAACAAAAGCTTTTATATTGGCCATATCTCTAATCTTAACCCAAGCTTTGTTTTGTTTGCGCATCTCTTCATATTCGCTTTGGAAACTTTCGCCGACAGTAACATGCCCCAATACATAAAGGCCACCCTTTTTCAAGTTGTTACAAAACTTGATCAAGTTCCAGCTTGTTCTGGGATTGTCCACTAGCAGCAATATTTGCGGTCTCCAATACTTTACATTATCCTGTCGTAATCGTAAGAGATATTTGCGAACCTGATGGTATATGATATTTTGAGAAACATCGCCCCAGGGTTTTGGTGCAGAAAACAAATGGATGACGACAAAGATCATTGAAATCACAAGCATGACTAAGCAAGCCGTAACTGGATCTACAATGAGCATTGCAACTATCGCTAGGCCACCACCAATACAAGCGGTATACCAGTCAAAATATGTGAAAGATGGCCGGAAATTGGGCGCTGAGGAAATTTCTAGAAGAAAACAAGCCAAGTTCATAACCACAAATGTCATCAGAAAAGTCATTGTAATAAAAGTGGCAATGCTATTCACATCGGAAAATAGGCACAATTGCGTCAGGAGCCAAGTGAATAAGACGGAGAATAAAGGACGTTTTTCGAAAATTGAGATACCCGGAAAGATTGAATCCTTGGCAATTGCCTCCAAAACATAGGCGGCCCCAACAATACCAACGATAATTGAAAATAGAGACGTCGACAACTCACCGATAAGTATAACAATTTGGGAGGCGCTAATCGTTTGAAGAATCTGGACATCCCTATAAAGAGATTCACGCGGAACGCAAAGCCCAATCGTCAAAATTACCACGAGGTAGCAGACAAAAGTTAAGCATAGTCCCCAAAGTGTCCCCTTCGGTATGGACCTGGATGGTTCTCTTAGTTCGCTGCTCATTCCAGCACCAGCAAAAATACCTGCAGTAGCTGGAAAAAAAATACCGAAGAGATCGTTAAACGTCTCCGTCCCTTTCAACAAGGACCCTGCAGCGTGCCGAGTAAAATGTGGATACAAGTTTTCCCTTAGTGTTTGTAACGAAGGACCTGAGTACAAAATTTCGCCGTCATCAAAGGGCGAAACTAGGATGCCCGAAATGGGGACGGATAACGTTGAAATCAGTAGCAGCCAGAAGAGCACCTTACCCGCACGAGAGACAGTCGCTGAACCAACAAGGGCAACACCAAGGCATACCAGAAGAATCACAGAAGCGTAGAAAAACTCCCACCAATAACCTCTTTTCAACAATGGAAATAAGACGGGAGTTTCCTGGTCAATTTTGGAGCCAAAGTTATACATCAAGGGCTCAATAATACCCAGTACATTCATTCCACTATTAAGCATCTGGCCCAAAAAGAAAATAAGTCCAATTGAACCTCCAAATTCTGGACCTAGACTTCTCGATATCATGTAGTAGGCGCCTCCGCCGCGGACGGTGCCGTTAGTCGAAATAGCTGAAATGCTTAAAGTAGTCAAAAGGTTGATCCCGTAACTTAACACAAGCAAAAATATAGTTCCCAGCACCCCCATCTGTCCTATGATGAACCCAAATCTCAAAAACATCAAAATCGAGAGAACATTTAAAGTTGTCGGAACAAAGACCCCATCGAATGTACCCAATTTACCCTTACTTGTATCCTCGGATTCTTTTACACTAGCAACCCGTTCTGTAGCACCGTAATCGAAATAGGTCATATCCGCGTTACGTTCGCTCAATTGCCTTTGCTCCTCATTTTCCGCCGTAATTGGCGGCTTATGCGATCCAGGAAGGTCGAAAAACTTAGACATCTAGTGCTTTGCAGGAGCAGTCCCTCTAACCTTCTTAATGCCCTTTGATCGCTGACCCAAATGTCCAAGGTCCAAGGACAAGTATACCTTTCACTATTGGCCAACTCCGAAAAGCACGGGAACTGTCTCAGAGGGATCAACTCACAACTGTCGAGTATGCGTTGCGTCAAATAAACACTAGCAGATGTTGAAAATTAGCCTATGTTAACCGACCAAGTTCAAACGTCCAGGATATATGTCCTTTTGCAGTAATTGAATAGTTGGTTAGTAACTAACTTATATTATCAAATGTTAAATATTAAATCAGAACTTGACCCACAGAGAACAGAGTCAATCAGCCAAAGCTTTCTGCACACAATATGAATTGGAAGACACATCAGCGAATTCTTGAAATAAATGGTGGCGAGAAGATTTCACAACCAATAGTAAAGTTTCCTCCCTTCAAGCTGCGAGCAGCAATGGTTGAAAAGGATCCGGTCATTTGGCTTCATTTGCTTGAGACATATAACCGATTCTTCAGTTACTTGATGTCAGAAGGGCGGTTGGAGCAACTGGACGACTCGACTTATGAGAATCTTTGCATTTTTGTGCGCGGGTATCTAAAGGAACTTTCCGACGAAGAAGGAAAGCTACTGAGTCTGGGCATGAATAAAGATGTTGAACAGCAGCTTCATACTTTGAGGAGCTGGATTTTGGCATTGGCGAAAGAATGCGGTTTGTTGCATCTTCAAGTTTCGTGTGATACCTTGTGGGACTTTGTCCGTCTTTACGTTACTTACAACCCGGAGACAGTTCGCTCATTGATAGACGGATCCCTGAAGCCTAAAATCAATACCCAGAAAGCACATCTAAATAGGACTTACCAATTGCATCAGCATCTAAAACAGCTAATTGAATCTAACAAGTTCACCAGAGTCGACTTAAAGGCCCTCGAAAGCTTGCTGTCCGCTGAAGATCGGCGATCGCCGCATTTTGCAGATCAATTTTTGAATGCCAAATGGGCGGCGATCTTGGAATCGTGGTTTTTGCAAGAATCTAAAGATATTAGGATCATTGCTACAAATCTAGGTATTCTGACATATACCAGCGCGACCGAGAATCGTATAATAGAGCTAATATCAGAAATGCGCATCACTCTGGAGACGCTGCAACAGTATCCCTTGCTCGCATCGCTACTCATGAATGACAACTTTAGAGCCCATTTCAAAGGGCTCGCATCAAGACTGCCACTTATGAGATCACTTGTCGGAAGCAAAATAGTAACCGAAAATCAACCTGCTTTGAGCACAGAAGCTGTTGAAATGATTATAGAGGTCTTCCCATTTCTGACAGTATCTCAGGCAGAGAAGCAGCTTCAATTATATGATGGGAATGTGGAACGAACTATTGAAAGCTTATTCGAATCACCGCTGCCGCCACCTGATGAATCGAGTGCAACTACTGCCACCCATAGTGCTGCTGTCAATGGTAACGAGCAACTCAAACCAGCTGAATATGAGAGTGAGCTAAAACAGACTGACAGGTTGTCGAAGGAGGAGTTGGATCAAAGAGGGGAAAATGTTCCCGATGCTTTGCGAAATAAAACCTTGGCTAGGGCCTTGGCTCTTCTCTACCAAGCGGATGAGGATGAAATGGACGATACATACAATGAAGCTGACTCTCAACCATTGGCTGATGGTGATGAAGGGGATAAAGGAGCGAAAGCATATGAGAATCGTGAGGGATACTTATGGGAGTTGCTAAAAGTGAACAAGACACTATTTGAGCGACAGTCTAGGGGGACGAAAGGCAGGAAGGATATGAAAAGTATGACATCATGGTCTGATGAGCAGATTGAAGGTTGGGCCCGCATGCTAGAGCGGAGTCCCAAACGAGCACAGTTACTTGAGGAGAGATACATGTTTAGGGGAAATGCCCGTACTGGCAAAAGAGCTTTTGTTCAAAACAAGCACAATAGTTTACAGGGCCCCCAGCTCGATGACACCCGAGAAGGAATCAGAAATGAAAAACAATCTACGAATAAGACGTCTGTTACCGGTGGTGGGGATAAAAGACGCCAGAACGCTAGAAAGGAGAAAAACAAGAGCACTCGCGCAAACCACAACAGAAAAAGTGGACACGATAAAAAGATCGCGAGGGTATTGCCCTAAAGGTATCTGTTCAAAGAAGCGTTAATTAATACATTCCTTAAACAATACGTACATTCTCAGTCAACTTTATTTTTCTTGCTCGACTTTTCCAAACTGTTCCAAAGCTCTTCGTCTTCCTCAGCATCTGCCGCATCGTCCGTGTTTCTGGTTTTGCGTTTCTTCGTCTTGGTCTCTAGTTGAGGAATGTCAATCTCTTTGTCGTCTAATAGTACAATGGAGCTCACTTTGGCTCCGACGTAGCACTTACAAAGCACATTTCGAGACTCGGCATCAAAAATGCGAGCATATCTATCAAAACCACCTTGCAATACAAAGCGTTGTTCGATCACATCAACGAATGAAGCAAAGCCAGTGATATCCCCGTTACCATACTTGCCTATGACGTTACCAGAAGTATCAAATAAAATGATGTTCTTTTTGGAATCTGTGACCAGAAATTTCAATTCCTCAAAATTGGCTGCAATAACGTTACCGGATGATGTTAATGAGCGATTTATGATCTTGATCTGAGAAGCGATCTCATTTTTTGGTAAGAGAGGTAAGGATGACATTGGTTTGCGGCCTCGGGCAGTTTGGTATCTGCGGAAGTGCCCGAGGTGGCTTATCGTTAGAAATTGGTAATTTTCACCTTCCTCCTCTGCACTGGGTAGAGAATTTAGAAATATGAGTTCCATCGGCCAGATGGGCACTTTTAAGTCAAGTCTGTCATTGGAGACATTTTTCGCCTGCCAGAAAACGTCAAGGTTTTCAAAATCACTGGATAACTTTGCTAATTTGACCAAGTTTTCCTCTCCACCAAAGCCTATGGTGATGCTGGTCTGGGGTTTCGCCTTACCCTCAACTGCATTATTGTCGTAAATTTGTACGAATTCAAGTGGCGCCTTGACAGTATGGGTTAACATGCGGTGGATGCTGTCATTCTCAAGGGCCAACACATGTATAAGTCCAGACCTAGATGCGCACAAAACGCGATCAGGTTTTCCAGGAACCACATGTAGCGAGATGAATCCGTCCCTGGCTTTCGACCTCCGCTTAGATTGTTTATGGGTGTTCAGGAGAGGCTCATCGTCGAGAAGGCCCTGTATTGACGATATCACCTCTAGGTCGGATACCGTGAAGACAGGCTCCATGTCTGGGTTTTTACCGTCGGAGTCCCTTGGCAATTGACTTCTCTTTATCAGTTGAACTGAGCCATTGGCCCTAGCCACAAGAAGCCGATCTTCTGAGATTGATTTCATGATCTCCACACGGTGATCTAAACTTTCTGCGAGATGCGTTCCAACATGGAATGGTTGAAGCGCCGTTTGTACTGAAGTGTTTGTCTGGCGGTTACATATCACTTCCTTTATGCTACCACCATCATCGCAAGCTACCAAAAATCTCATCTGATTTCAATCACGTAGGAATTTGAATTGATGATCGAGCGAGCTCCCATGTACCTTGTTCCCGTTACCGAAGAGATAGATTGGCGATGAGCTTGATGAGCTACCATTACTCAAATTTTTCTGAATCATATAATACGTTTTTCGCATTTATCAAAATCCAATGAATTAATCTTGCTGTTCATAAACGAATCCGTGGCCTTTAAGTTTTCACTCTTCAAAAAACGGCCGTGCGGTTTTCACTGAACCTCTGATAGGTGGTACGTTCAAGCCTAGAGGTCGACCTACTCGTTTCGATAAAGTACGTCATTGTTTACGTGTGTGTCGCTCATCGCCCTCTATCATCGAGTTAGTTTTAAAGAGCACTGATGCTCCAAACATAATTCCGCTGAAGAGCTCGACATTTTGATGCATTCGAGTGGGATATATCAACTGAGATACAGTCTCCTATGCTTTGACTTGATGGAATTTCAAGTGAGACCAACTAGTGAATTCGTGCGTAGGTATCCATATCTCATATAATTCTCGAAACTCAACCTTATTTTATTCCCCTATCCTTTACAACTGCATCAGTGCTAGTTGAATCCGCCGTGTTTCCCTGAGTCACTTCTAGTTCGTTTGCATTAGTCGAGAGTCTCCTAATGTCTGACAGTGTTATCGCCAATTACAAGCTTGCCAAAGCTCCTATATATTCGCACTGCTTTTCGCAAGATAGGTCGGTGTTGGCCATTACGCTACACACTGACTGTTTGGTCTTCAAAATGGTGCCCAATGGCAAGCCACAGCTTGTTGCGAGTCTGTCGGATCACGATAAAACCGTCACTGCCGTGGACATGTCCGTCCATGGGCGAATTGTCACTTGCTCGCAGGACAGAAATGCCATTGTGTGGGAGCCATTAAGCGACGGCACCTACAAGCCCACGCTGGTGCTATTGCGTATCAATAGGGCTGCTACTTGTGTGAAATGGGCACCCAGTGGCTACAAATTTGCAGTTGGCTCATCCGCACGAATCATCGCAATCTGCTATTACGAACAGGAAAACGACTGGTGGGTTTCCAAACACATCAAGAAGCCTATCAAATCCACTGTGAATTGCTTGTCATGGCACGACAATGGTATCATTCTAGCTTGTGGTGGAACTGATGGTTACGTTCGCGCCTTTTCTGGCTTCGTCAAGGGTCTGGATTCGAAAGAGCAAGTTTCCAGCTCTCCTTGGGCAGACAAGTTTCCATTTGGGGCTTTGATCCGTGAATGGTACAACGGATCGTGGATTCATGACGTTCAATGGAGAAGCTCGCAAGAAAAACTGGCGTTTGTCACCCACAGTGGGTCTTTCTCGGTAGTCGATCCCTCGGACCAAATCTGGGCTGCTGATTATCCGGAAGGCCTGCCTCTAACATCGGTGGTTTGGGTGAACGACCACGAGGCTGTGTGCGGTGGGTACTCTTGTCACCCAGTTTTGTTCACAGAGGGTGCCAACGGATGGCAATTTTCTAAAAACATCGACAAAAGCGTGGCTGCTCGTACTCCCGTTGCTGCTAGCTTGGACGAAGAAGATCAGGACGAAGGTGCGTCATTTGGTATATCTGCATTGAAGAAATTCAAAGATTTAGATCTCAAGGGCAAAGTTTCGACTCGGGTGCAGGAATGCACGCACGAGAATGCCATTGAAGAGCTAGCGCCCTACTCAGGAACAGGTGACCAAGTTACAGAAATTTCATCTTGCGGTCTTGATGGGAAAGTCGTCATTTATAGAGTCTGATTGACCACGAACTTGGCAAAACAAATGGATCAAAAACTTGTGTCCTCCCTTTATGGCCTATATAATACAATTTCACAAAGCTTATAAGCTTCTATATCTAGTCATTACCTATCTCCGTAGGTTCTCGAGTTTTGAATAACCTGCCGTTGCAAAACGAGCGAATATACGCTTCCCTTGAAGAGCGTTCCAACCAAAGCGATCTTTACCTCAATTTCGCGAAGCTGACGCAACACCTGCTCTGGGGACTCTGATGAGCTATTTTCTCTTAAGTTCTTGATTGTTTCGTCCAGATTGTGCAGAGACTTCGACAAAGTTTCGTACTTGTCAAGGACGCTTCGTTGCAACGGTGATAGTTCCATTTGGAGGAGCTATAGACGTCTATATCGTGGTAATATTGACTCTGTTTGGTCAAAACCAGATTTGTAGCACTGATCGACGTTCAAGATATTTACACAATTCGTATATTCTTGACAAGAGTTAATTAATGTTAAAGTGAACTACTTGGAAAGTTCATCATATCAACACAACTGCAAAAGCAAGCTCAAGGCAATCCCCGATTCATGACCAATCCTCAGCAATCTTACACTATTTGGTCTCCTCAGGATACAGTCAAAGATGTGGCAGATTCGCTTGGTATCTCAAACATAAGTGACGATGTTTTGAGATCACTAGCTATGGACGTTGAATATCGTATTCTAGAAATTGTGGAACAAGCTGTGAAGTTCAAGCGGCACGCCAAACGTGAGGTATTGAATACGGAAGATATATCGCGGGCTTTGCGTGTTCTTAATGTGGAGCCACTTTACGGATATCAGGATGGCTCAGCAAGGTCCAAAGACGTTTCATTTTCTAAGGTCGCTGCACAAGGTGGACAGTCTCTTTACTTCTTAAACGATGAGGAAGTTGATTTCGATAAGATTATTAATGAACCATTGCCCAAAGTGCCTCGTCTTCCCACGTTCACGACCCACTGGCTGGCAATAGAGGGTGTTCAGCCAACCATTCCGCAAAATCCAAATTTAAACGATATCCGAATGTCGCAGCCTCCAATAGCGCGTGGCGCCATTGTGACAACTGTGAATGACACAAGCTTGCAAACTTCTGCCTCCGAAGAAAAGGAAACACAGCACGTTTCTTCGATAAAACCTGGTCAGGTCAATGAGGTCAAGCCTTTGGTGAAGCACGTTCTATCCAAGGAATTGCAAATTTACTTCGATAAGGTAGTGGGCGCACTAACTTCCAAGGAGCAAGACGAAAAGGCCCAGCACTTAAAGGCTGCGGCGCTTACTTCCTTACGATCAGACACTGGCTTGCATCAGTTGGTTCCATATTTTATCCAGTTTATCGCAGAACAAATCACGCACAATCTATCTGATCTTGGGCTTCTGACAACGATGCTAGAAATGATATATTCCCTTTTGAGCAACAAACACGTCTTTCTGGATCCTTATATTCACTCTTTAATGCCTTCCATTCTTACGCTTCTGCTGGCCAAAAAACTAGGAGGAACACCAGCCTTGGTGTCCAGCAAAGAAGAACAGATCAATTCAGAGAGTGAACTGAAAATTGCCGATAATGAGTTTTTGGATAAAACAAATGCTCTTCGTGACTTTGCTGCCTCCTTACTTGACCATGTTCTCAAAAAATTCCCAAAGGTCTACAAATCCTTGAAGCCAAGAGTTATGAGGACGCTCTTGAAAACATTTTTGGATACCAATCGTTCATTTGGGACTTATTATGGATGCATAAGAGGCGTTACCGTGTTGGGCCCTGAATCAGTAAGATTCTTTTTAGGAAATTTGCAAAGTTGGGCAAGCCTGATCTTTGAAGAGCATGCCAACCTGAACAGTAAAGATGATGTGCCCTACTCGGGTAGATTTACAGAGCTTGAGACTAGTCTGCTATGTGACGTGGTTATCGACTCTCTGCTCGTCTTAAAGGTAGATTTGCCGAGCGATCAAGAATATCAAGGAGATTTGACAGATGAAGAGAAAGAGAAACTGAAGAATCGTTGCGGTCGGACTATTTCTGCGAAACTGATGGATAGGGCAGATGCAAAGGTACTTGTAGCTGCAATTTTTTTTGGAGAATGACAAATGCACTTAAAACACCTAACGTATGTAAATTACTTTCAGACTCAGAGTACACAAATCGTATACAATTCAGTCTTCTATTTTGAGGCAAACAATCGCCGGCGAACTCTCCTCTTTTCGACCTTTTCGGAATTGACGACGCCAGTCTGGCTTTGAGTAGCTTTTGAACTGCTCGCGGGAACTTGTAGAAAGTCAACAGAGGACTTAGAGGGTGTATTGATAAATGGAAAAGTTGGTAGGGCCCCTTGAAGTGATCTATCTTGCCCTTTAGAAGCAGAGCCTGAAGGGGACTCTACGATTTGACGGTTCGGGATAATGAACGCGTTGTCCATTACTTTTTTCGCATGCGGGGTTGCTTCAACTTGGACTGGGCCATTGATCTCTAGTGTAGACTTGACTTTCCTAGGCTCAATCCTCCGCCTCCTCATTCGTTGGAAGGTTCCAGAGGTCATACTCCTATCCAGTACCGGCTCTTGAATAGATGATTCTCGAAGGCCACTTAATTCCGACTTAGATCGATTCACAGTGACTTTGCCATCTGGTATGACCAGTTCATTCGCCGGTAGTTGACGCCTTTGTAATTTATTGAGAATGAGATCCGAATTTCCACGGCCTACCGTCGTATGCTTTTTGATATGCCCGGATTCGAACTCCAAGATGTCACTAAGTTGAGAATTACTTCTGGAAATTAAGGTAGGGGGGCGTTGCGACAAAACGGTTCTTTTATGAATCTTGCCAGACGTTCTGCATTGATCACTTGCCTGTGGTGAGGCCGGTAATGGTGTGATATTTGCATGGCTTTCAGGTGGAGGGGAGTTTGGGGGAACATGCCCGGTATAAGCTTCGCGGAGGTTTTCAGAAGATGCCCCCAAAGCCTGCTTTTTCTCGATTTTAGAAGAATGGTGGAATCGAGGGCTTTTCAACCTCTTGGACACAAAGGACACTGCATGAGGAGCTCTTTTCCTGTAGTAGGGTAAAAGGACGTAAGTTGTAAAACCATAACTTGAAGACTCTTGGCCTGGGTTAGCCATGCTCCTAATTAGGCCCTGACTTCGTTCTATGGCAGACTTAGCTGCATCGTTGTTATTTGGTTCAATCTTTTTGATGCTTATATCATTCACTAACATCATGTCTATGATGGACAGCTTGTCTAAATAAATGTCCAGCTGTTCACAGTAGTCGAGAGACAGGGTTCTAGATGTTTTGTGGGCCTTTTTGCGACGCAATTTTGAGGAAAGTCCTTTGTTTGCCACTTTCTTGGCCCGCTTTTGTAGTCTGTCCCCATATCTTTCTTCGAAATTTGCGAGATTAGCATCCATGCTACTTGAAACAATCAATTCTATCAGTATAATGATTTGTAGCCTAAGTTCACGGACTTTGTAAACTAATAGTAGATTTGACAAGACAGTAGGCCCTCCTGAAACTATAAGATCACCGACTTTGTTTAGGCAGTTCTGACGCACCTCGGAGCAGATTTCACTATTTAAGTCGGTCTCCATGATATTATCTTTGTGTCTTGCATCAAATTCGTCCACTGTCAACAGGAAATCGGCCAGAAGTCTCTGATACATGCTGCTACTACCTAGTTGCTCCTGATCTTGAGTCATGACCTTGGTCCTCGGCAAGTTTGACTTCACAAAGTAAGCGAGAGGGATATGAAAAGAAAACACGGTCTCATAATATTTCCTCTGGAGATAGATTCGGGGATCTTGGTTGCTGTTATCTATAGCTCCCTTGCGATTGCCGCGTAAAAGTCGCTTGTTTCTTGGGCCCATGTCTAGCTCGCCAAGCACGTCAGGATCCCGCGCAGAGTGCAATTGCCTGTCTTCTTTCCACAGATCTAAGAGGTCAGGAATTTGTAAATCAAACCAATTAGATAGCGTCGAGGAAATCCGTGATGAGGATGATGAAGTTGTGATTGCCCGCCTGTCCAAGGAGTTTGAGAAATCTAGAGGCACATCTTTGAGTTTCCAAAGCAGCCAGTACCCATCGACATAGTGCTCAAGGACGAAGTGAGCTTTTAGATCAGAACCTTCGCCATTTTGGAAAACGTACCTGCAGCTCCCTCGACCTCCACACAAAATGTTTAAAACATCAGAAGCCAATTCAGATTGATTAACAATTGCAGGGGGGTGTGTGTGGTCCACAAGTGTGTCTATAGCGTCAATATATGCTCCTGTTAATTGAAGGCTCTTTACTGTTTCGTTCGCAGCATGTGAGGGAGCAGGTCCGTGCGGCTTATGTTCTTCATTTACTTCATCAGTCTCCATTAACGGTGGAGATCATGCATGAATATTGCAAAAGCCTCAGGTTTCGGACGCAACAAGACTGTGATTTGGCCAAAGAACAGTTTACAAACGGTAATGTTGTACTACTATATCGCTAGTCTTATAATTCGGCTGTCAGTATCGTGTAATACGAATTGAGAGTTTCGCAAGCTCATTCATACCACTCGTTCGATCTGTAAGGAGGCCGTCCAAATCATAATTGGGTCTCAGAATTAACTCCCACTGATATTTGGAGCTTGTGCGTTCATTAGTTTGCTTAGAAGAGGAAAAATTCCGCTGCTTGAAAGCCAAGAGAGCATGCATAGTAGGCCAAAGAAGTTCACATTACCTCGATCCACGACATGCAACAATCGAAAAATAGAAAAGTGAGTATCTGGCAGCCTTCCTCTGATTGGACGGAGTGATTTTTCTTTCAGCTCATGACAATTCTGATCGTAAATTGATCATCTTTGGCAAAACTGGGATGAAGCCATGTGATTGTTGAGACGTATGTTACAACGCAATCCCAAACTTACCTTGTTTCGACAGTACACTATCGTAGTTGAAGTTGATATCTCGTCAATGAAAACTGCAGAACAGGGTTGGAATTTATTTGGGATTTCCTCGCGGTTAGATGCCATTACCGTTCATACAGTTTTCATTCGCGGAGGAGGCGAGAGCAGTTGGTCATCCTCTCACTTTCTCCTCCTAAGCCTGAATGATCTATGCACTCATAGGAGTTACTTCTCTTTTTTCATTAGATTCTTTATTTCTCTTGTCCGTTTCGATCTTGTTGTTTATCAAAAAGATGGCGGTTTGGACGCCTACCGGGGTTCCTCTAATAACAATTTTGCGCTCTTCAGACCCAGCTACGGGGTCATCTATCAGTATGGAGCAGCCAGTACTTTCTTTCACAGAGTTTATATGCTTTCCACCCTTTCCTATCACATTTCCGACGTAATTATTGTCGATATAGATTTCCTGTTGGACCAAGCCCAGTGGGGGAGTTATCGGTGAAGCCATCGGTGCGTTTGTGAGTGTTTCAGAAACCCTTACATTTTGAACGGCCAATGGCGGCACCAAAGCCGTGGTGGGGGAAGAGACAGCCGCATAGCCGTACGAAAAGTCTTGGTGACTAGGTAATGACATGCGGTAAAGTCTTCTTTTTCCATTCTCACCTGGGCGGTACTGGTGCTGTTGCTGGTGTTGTAAATTGACGCCGTAATCGTTAACTAGCACTGGATTTAGCAAGTTGGGCGAGTAAAAAATGCATTTTTTGGCTGCGAATGTCATCCTGTGATTTAGTATAGTCTGACCCAAATAGTAAGTTGCGATATGAATTGCATCTGCAACACCTGTAACCGATAGTATTCTATCATTAGACATCGGCAATGTTTGCGGCCCCGTCGAAAGCTTTGCAGCACTCAATTCTTCAATTTCTCGCAGGCGTAACCCTTGCCTTCCGATCACGCAGCCCATCATATGGTGTGGAACCAATACATTTATTGTCAAAGGTATAGAGTTTTGAGCAGGTTCTCCACCTTTTTCGCCGTTAATCGCGCGTACGATCATCCCAAATACCTTGGCAACGTCCTCACACCGGCCCCTTATGAATATAACTCGTTCAGGAACACCGCGAATATTATCGGAAACATTTATCCTTGTGTGGGTTTCAGATTTCATTTTAGATATTTTCTCCCCGCCGGGACCTACAATCATTGACGCTTGTTTCACCAGACACAACATTCGCAAATGAATATAGTCCTTATCTAGGTTGTCCCCACTGTCAGTTCCTGTGTCGGTCTGAGACGCATCAGTCACCTTATTTTCAACGTTTCGATCTTCCAACTCCTCTTCTAATTTGTCAGTTTGGTTGCTCTTGCTTTCTTCATCTGCATCATCAAGCGCGACCCTTTTTATCTCTGCCTCCAGCAGTTCTTCTTGACAGTCCTCTTTCTTACGCTTGAGAACATTTGAGGATTCTAAAAAACTATCAGAAATCTCACAATTGCTCATTGTTACCTGATCAAGCTAGCTACGGACCATCAACACCTTTACGTCTTTTTATTCCAAGTTGTGTGGTGGCCATCATTGTTGATCAGAATTATAATATAAGTTAATTAATTGTTGACTTTATCAAACATAGTAACTATGCTTCATAGTAATTGAAATCATTTTAACCAATGAGTTCTGAAGAAAGATTTGAGACATCATCTAAGACTGAAGGCCCTCTTCTTGACGAAGAAAGCTATAACGAAGATGAGGATGAGGACTTCGATCCATCTAAAGACTTAAATTCAGTTAACGAGCAAGACGAGGACAGTGACGATGATAATGACAACCAAGGACCTGATTATTCGAAGATAGAAAGTGTCCAAGGTGGCCTGGTACGAACCAGACGCGGAAGAGAGCTTGAAGATCGAAACTCGAGGTTAAACAAGTATGAAAGCTTGCGAGAAAGCAGCATCTCTCAAGAAACTAATTCGGTTTGGGATGAATTACAGAAGGAAAGCGGAGAAAGGATTCGTAAAAGTACGTCAGTGATGGACGAGTCTTTACAACGACAGGGAGGAGAGGGGTTGCAGGAGGAGCAAGTATTGATTGATCGCAAGTATGAGTTTGCAGGGGAGATTCTGCACGAGAAAAAGTGGGTGCCCAAGTCTAGTGCAGAGGCACAGGAGTACTTAAATAGCGCCAAATTCAAACAGAAGCAGAAGGACTCAACCGCTGTTACAAAAGATGTTGACAACGCTCAGGGTTCAAAACTCAGGAAGCCGCTTAAGAGACCGCCCATCCTGGAACAAATAATAGCAGGTGCACTAAAGCCAAAACTAACCACTTTGGAAAAGTCAAAGCTTGATTGGGCCACTTACGTTGATAAGGAAGGCATCAACGAAGAGCTTAATTTGCATAACAAGGACGGCTACCTCGCAAAACAAGATTTCTTGCATCAGGTCGAAAGTTTTAAGGACGAAAAATATCGCCAGATGCGCAAAAGCGAGCTGCAGCAGAGACTGGCTGGGACTTGAATTATTGTTCATATACATTTTGAGGTCTATTCTATAGGTGGGGAACGTTGTAACTGGTGAAAATCATGTTGAAGATGCTGCACACACCTTCTCCTAGCACAAGCCCAGAGCTGAACACTATCATTGAGGTCTTCGCTGAAGTATCACCCCGGTGAGTTCTCAACCACACGTGTGCAAAACAGCCCCCAATGACCCTTGCTAGAGTGAAACTAGGCGAGTTGTAGATACCTACACCCACTGCTACTCCTGATGGAATCCAGAGCAACCACTTGTAGCCTTTGTCTCGATATAGATTTTTCACCAGCGATAGGACCGCGAATATAGTACCTAGCACAATCGTGCATTCAAGAGCCATATCTGGAAGACCCTTTCCGGTCACGAGCCGTGCACAGTCGATCCATATCACTGCAGTTGGAACTCGGAACTGAGCGCTTGGTATCTCGTAAATACGATTGTAAAGGACATGCATCAAACTCGAAAATAAAACCGACCAAGACGCGCCGATGAGTTGGGCAAAAAACTGTGCCCTCGGGGAAGCCCCCAACAAATGGCCTGTCTTCAAATCTTGCATAAGGTCGCCTGCTTGCTGAGCGCCAGCCTCAGCAATACCACCCGCCACCAGATTCAATAAGACGCCGCCTTTCATTGAGCTCGGGGTTATCATCGCAAAAACCAATTGAGAGAGCTTACCGATCCCACTCACAGGATTCAAATCAGTCTCGCCTAAAGCTCTCACCGCGAGTACAGACAAGAATAACGCTAAGACTAGGGCGATCATTACTGATGACAAAGGCACAATCTGAGAACCAAATAGGTAAACCATGCATACCACGCATATGATGGAGGAAATGATAAGACCACTCACAACTGTAGTCAATTTTACAAGTTGACGCGAATCTACCTCATGATCATGGTCAGCACTCACCAATTTGACGCTACTTTGACGACGGTGGGAGCCACCGCTAGCTTTGTTGATCATCCTCTCCTCTTCCATTAACATGGATTGCAAGGAATCATCGATCATGGACTCCAAAGCATACCTTTTATCGTTACGGAGACAGAACCTTATAACAGATTTGGTCGTGAACACTATGAAGCCAACAACGGAGTCTACCACCATGACTGCCAACGAGCACCAAAGGATCCACCCCTGAAATCCGTTTTCCCAATCGTTGGTATCAGCGTCGGGATCGACCCATCGCTTGTGGCGCGCAAGAGGAGCAAGCACGCCCCAACCTAGTACGCATCCCAAAAGCATGTAGCTAACAGTTGGTAGGCCCATTATGATTCCTTGGCCTATATACGCAGGCGAGGGCTGCAAATTCCATAAGTATGTTGACGATAACCTTGATCCAAAAATGGGAATGGCCTTAATTGCAGGTGTAAAGTATGATAGGACAGTGTATACAGATGAAAGTGCGAAAGTCCGTATCAAGATTGTGATGTTCCTTTCATAGACAGATTTGGACTCGACGACGGAAGGTGGTGGTGAGCTGCCGTATATTGCAGTAGGAGCATATACTGGTGAATTATCATGAGGGCCCTGTTCACCTGGACTACCACTCTCTTCAACTGCACATCCCTGCTGGCGTTCCTGTCTGAGAGAGGTTCGCTCATCACTCGTTAAAACGTCGCTATACTCACGTAGTCTCCTTTCCCGCATTTCGTGTAGTTCCTTGGGTGAAATCTCCTGCAATATTTCGGACCCATTTAAAATTGCTATGAGTGTGGCAGTGGCACTTCCGCTGGGAAAAGGTAGTTTTTCCTTGACAATGACCTGCTTTCGGAGTGGCACAGCGAAGAATATTCCAAAAAACGCCAGGGCCAGTGACCATAGCAGCAAATGAGAAAGAGGAAAAGGCTCGCCTTGTTCTCGTGTGAAGCCAGATTCCTCTGCTGTCAGAAAATTCTCTATCGCTGGTATCACGCCCACAAACCCATACGCCAATGGGCCAGTTCCCACAGCGACCGCTAAGGATTGGATGTAGACGTTCTCGACATCTGTAAAAGGTTCCAATTGTGGGTAGACAGCTGGTAGTAGCTGTTTGAAAAGAGCACAGGCCAACAATGCTGACGGCAGTGACATCATAGACACCCATCCCGTTTGTAGCCCAAACTGAAAATTTGATATCAGGACGAGAGACCCAATGGCCAAGCCAACGACTGTTCCACGTACAGAGACTTGACGAGATGACGCCTTGCTCTCAAAGGGTATTTGATCCATTATAAGTGCCTCGATCCACTTCCACTGGCCATTCGCTTTTAAGAGATGAAATAATTGAGTGATACCAAGTCAGTCTCAAGTTAAGCGGCCAGAAGCACAATAAATTCACTTCCTGTCAAGCTGTTGACTGCTGCGAGGAAGCCGTTGGTGCCAAATGCGTTTCGCTACACCGTGGTAAATAAATACTCGTCGACTGATAAGCGCAGCTTTTATAGATAATTGATAAATTAGTAATGCTGATTGACAAATTTTGACACTTTTTCTAACGTTAAAAATTCCAACGGGATGACAGCAAAATGGCAGTTCGAAAGTCATTGAAACTTGAATATCGAATGCTAATATTCTAGACTGGATAATCTAAATAAAATGCTAAAAAAGTGGACGCTTGCTGTCAAATTCCTGTGCAGCGTCGAAATCTTAAAAAGGACAGCTTTCGGAGGGGCTGTGGACACTGTTGTCAACCTATACCCGTTAAGTTCAGACGTCGAGCGGTACCATTGGACGGCAACCAGAGAGCCACGATGCAAAGTAGAGCAGATCACCAGTAAGAGATCTTTTCCCTGCAATCTCCATAAGTAGAAAATTTCCCGTTCTACCCCATCTACCGTGCCGTTGACCGTCAGTTCTCTTCGAATAAAATGTAATTCAGTATGTCACTCAGCGTTAGTACACCAACTAAAAGACCGCTGTCGTCCACGACAAAGAAGCGATGAACTCGTGACTTACGGATGGTATCCATGATGGTGAATAGTTTGTCGTTCTTCGTGCAGGTGTAAACGCCCTCAAAATCGTCGGAGCGTCTCATAAGTGCCTCACCGACACTGAGAGAAAGGTCATTGTACATCCCGCCTTTAATCAACCCTAGTACGTCTACGGCCTCGTAGACGTTGACGAGGCGGTTTTGTTCATCCAAAATTGGCACGCTGGAAACTCCCCCTTGTGTCAGCAATTGAATAACGTCGATTACCGGAGTATGCATGTTACAGCTCAGCAGCTGACCCTCGGTTATTATCCCCAATTCTCCAATGGGTCTTCGCAAGCTTCTTGTTTCACGGCAATTAAGAGCCACGAATTTGAGAATGCGGTACTGCGTAAGAACGCTCACTACAATTTCGCGGTGAGTTTCTTCGTCCTGATCAATTAGCGGGATTCTCCGACTGCGAGACTCGATCATTTTGCAACATGCGTCATACAACGGTTTGAAAGGATGGATCGAGCCTGTATCTAGCGGACGAACACCTATGGCACGTTCTATGTCCTTCAATCCATCTAATTGAAGCTTATCCACAAGCTCAAACTTGTCTGGGTTCGAAAAGTAGTACTGAATGACGTTAATGAAATCCAACGAGGTGAGTAGGCCCGCAAACTTCGATGTATGCGAGTCCCAAAGAGGGGCGGACACAATGTTGTTCTGTAAAAGGATATTCAGCGATTTTTTCACCAGCAGCGACGTATCCATCACTATAAGCCTGTAAGATACGGGCAAAACGTCGTAAGAAGTCTTGGACTTGAGAAATCGTCTAATGGATTGAACAGCAAGTTGTTGCTCTAAAGAAACTGACTCTGTCATAATTTGGGGGTCGTATCAAGCCGAATGTCCTTTTCGGTTTCTCTGATGAAATGTCAATAAAGCCAATATACCGTCTGTACGTGCGTATTAGCAAACCTCGAGGCTCTTGCTGCTTTATAGGAGTTCGAAAGGATGAATTTAAACAAGGTACGCTTATTTATCTGGAGGTGCATTACATACGAAAGTGTCATTATGATGCTAAGCTCTGTCCAAATGGCTCGCAAGTTAAGAGAAAGTCGGCGAGAAGCAGTGATCTGGTGGTCAGGGTTTGAAAATACTGACTTTGTCACCATGGCAAGGATAATTTGTAAGGGGAATATCATTGTTACCAGCTTCGAATTCAGAGTCTTATAAATTGCCGTATTATGAGCTAAAATTGGGATTATCCAGCTGTTGAAGGCCAGACACATTCCTCTAGCACCTAAATTTTCAGCCTATTGAAAAGTTGCAGGTGTTCGAAGACGATTTTTAGGTGACATATGAAATTCATATTACGCAACGTACCAAAAATTGATCGAAGCTTTCAAAACGGCACATTTCCTTCCATTCTTTCAGTATTCATGGGCGAAGGCTAACACCAACACCATCCTAATAAGACATTTCATTTGGTCCGTCCACACCAAATTTTTTGTCCGCTGTGGAAGCCGGTTACATTTTTTGCATTTTCAAGCACAAATTACACTCACACCATATCGTGAGCTCCCGATGAGCTTCCACCCAACATTTCCTGCCAATCCTTATTTGCCCTTTCTTCGTAAATTCCTATGGCCTGATCAATAAAGGGCTGCAAATCGTCAACAGGAGGCTGGACTCTGCCAAAAAAACCACCCCAGCTGTTAGCCAGCTCCTTCCGTGCCAAAAAGGGCCTTAAGTACGTGGTTCTGAAGAATGAGTAACACGATGCGCCATCGTAGAAAAAGTAGGGTACTAACGAACTGTTGGCGTAAAAAATTGGGTTAAGCTTAGCAGCGATAGTGTCCCAATCTGAGATTTCAAAGCCCGGTTTGATACTCACGATCTCCCTCATAAAAGCTAATTTGTTCGAGGGCGATGTAACCCTGGTGTGGATTATAGCGTTGGCGACGAGTGCAGAAAGCAGGCATATTATAACTGCACCCATTGAAATCATAATACTCAAACCTATTAGATCATCTCCACTCGTATGCTGTTGTGCCAAGTTAAAGCAATAAAGTGCCACACAAAGTTCAGATGCTAGCGCACTCAAGACCAACCAGTGTCGCGTTAGCCAATACTGCAGCTTATAGCGAAAAACGTCGCGGGGAAGCTTTTCTAATTCTAACTCTACATGTGGAGTTGTGGAAATCATTTGCTGCTCGGACTCCTTGGTCTCCATCACACTATCCAGCGACATGGCTCAACAGAATATGGCCCCGAAGAGCGTTATACTAAGTCTATCTTCTCTCTCGGAATGTCAGATATCTTCGTAAGTAATGAACAATTAACAGGTTCATCAGATTTAAGCACAGGTGTAGATCAATACGCATTATAGGATAGCTTGTGCCGCCAATATCCTTGGAAAGCACCATCTACTGATTAAGTTTGGCTCAAGCTAAGTTTGTAAACTTCATGTTCTTCTTCGAAATTTAAGTAAATGAACTAGGCGCCTGCGCTTGTCCGCCATTATGTGATTCAGTTATGAGCCTCTAATGAGGTCTCAACGATAACAAGTTCAATAGTGACGGGAATGTCCACCTAAAATTGTTACGCTACCGACGGGATATGCCATTTATCTATCCTTGACCTTCAAGCCACAGCAAGTGGGAATGAGCATCAATTAGCCCTAGTCTCGAGTAGACCACTCAGCTTATGCAAAAGGGGGACAATCATCCAGGGCAATATTTAAGTGCCACCCATTGGAAACTCTACACCATCTTGGAGAGCCCGTGGTGTGGCCTGATCTACGTAAAACTGGTATTTGACATCCACTTACCTCCACGCCAGTAAACGTTCAAATTGTATCACTTTGTCATATTCTGACATGTTATGTCACATTATCATGTCAAGGCAAGGTTGGCCAGAGTTTCATTGACGAGAACTACTCTCCTCAATAAGTCATACGCGCTCAATTTCACACGTCTCGTCCCCCACAATCTATTTCAAAGCCCGTTTAAAGCCTCCAATCATTTGCAAATATGTAAATCGTTATTCTGGTCGCTATGCGTAAAGCTTTACTTTAGAGACATAACTGGTAGAAATTCCGACAAACGGAGGAGTAAAGGTTTGCGTAAGATGGCCGCTTTGAGTTGAAGGAGGTGTTGGTGGTGCCAGTAACTAGTCGATTTTGACTCATTTCGAACGATATTTGAACGTCCGGGTTATCCTTCATACAAATTTTTAAAAATTTGACTATATAAGGAGGTTGGAACTGACAATTGACCATCTAGAATCATTTTCAGTTTAATTCTCCTCTTTTTTTTTAGAAGACCAAATCTCTTTGCCTTTTGGCTTAGATCAAGTGTAGTATCTGTTCTTTTCAGTGTAACAACTGGAATGTCCTCAATGAGGATGTTTAATTCGTTACAAATCATATTTTTGGAACTTTCAAGAGGGAAGAGGGTGCTTGGTCGGTGAGATTATGAGGACTTGTCCTTGTAGTTTTGCCGTCCTGTCTGGATTTGGGATTTGCCCAGGTGCTTATTACTTCTTTATGCCCAGTTTACTGGAGAGGAGTCGCCGATTTTTGCCTGAGATGAGTCCTGGTCGTATTTCGATGCTGCAATATGGTGAGCTTGCTCACCTCCCAGGACTTCGGATCAGGTGAATGCTATGGTGCTCTGCGTAAATGAGGTAATGGGTGCTGTTATAAAGGCAATTCTGAGTCCGGGCCACTTGGAGGTGCTTTGGTCATTGCACGGTTTTATTCCGAACCATGTGTGCCTCTCGATTTGGTCTTCTCTCGCTCAATTTTTTTTAAAAAAAAACCTATTCTCTAGAATACCGCTAAATGAGTTCATCTGGCTGTTTTAGAGTTTGTTTTGACATACTGTCATATATATTGCATTGCAAGTGGTGGTGATCAGTCTTTCAACACTGCGGTCCTATTTTATCCTGAGCTATTACTTACCTGATCAGAAAGTCTGATTTGTTTCTGCGGGTAGGAGATCTCGACGGATCATCATCGCAGCTGTCACCCACATTCAGCAGCCCCATCAAACTGTCGCCATCGCACATCCCTTGTGGCCTCCTTCTTCTGGGTTCAAAAACTTTGTAGAACTTGAGATTCTCGTCCCCTCCCACTGTCGCCATCACGGTGCCATCTGGAGACAGCTCGCTGGAACAAATTCTAGCTTCGTGTGCATTCACTATCTCCGCAACCTTGAACTTTGTGTCATAGTTGTAGATCGAAATTGCGTTTTCAGGATTACCACCCGTGGCAACTATTTCCCGCTGTAATGTATTGTTACTGTAACTTTGACCCCAATGCAATGAACTTACCTGAGAGCCAGTGTTGATGCTGCCGGTTCTTGCACCGGTTGTTGTGTTCCAAAAATGAATATGTTTGTCCGTTTGTCCGCCTCCGGTAGCCAACAGGTTGTTGGTATCGGGACTCCATGCTAATGCCTTCACGGCTGCGGTATGCTGTCTTTTGATATGCTGAGGTAAGGACGTTCGAGTGTCCCAAATCACCACGGTGTTATCATTGCTACCGGACGCCAGCTGCAGTCCATCCGAACGATAGCTGATACCACAAACCTCCCCTCTATGCTCTTCCCATGTCGATACAATATGGTTTTTGATCCTCACGTCATTAATATGAATCTCTCCACTCTTTGCACCAGTTGCAATCAAAGTTTCGAGCCAAGACTGAGATCCAATACGAACCCCCAATCCTGACCTCATAGTTCTTACGTGGGACATGGTTTCCACGTCCCAGATTTCGGTGGCTCCATTCGATTTACCGATGGAAATATGGCAGTCGTCATCCGACCAAGTAACGCTTGTTATGGCGCCAGGCTGCTCGAAATCCACCAGTAGAGAAACATCACCGCTAGCGCCGTTCCAAAGATAAAGTGCACTGTCCAGTGCGATCGCGAGGACGTTCTTATTGGACCAGCTGACCAGATTCAAGTAAAAGTCGTCTTGAAAGCCGGGGGCATCCAGAATTCTCTCGGGATTAGAATTAATTTTCCGTAGTTTGGCCAATTCAGGGCTGGGTCCTGTACTTTGTATCGAGGAATACGAATAATGCGATCGGTTACCTATGGAATAAGACTGTTTTCTGTTGGAGGAATTCGGTGGTTTGGGCATGTACTGGAGGACTCGCTGGTTCATTTCGAGACCACAAGCTTCCGCCACGTTTTGTTTGAAGACCCGTTTGGTTTGCGCCTTCAGGTGGGTAGAGGGCGAAGCGTTTGGCGGTGGTGTCTCTTCCTCGAGATTGAAAGGGTCAATTTTCGAGTGGGAGAAGGAACTTTCCTTGCGCAGTGGGATAAAGCGATCCGTATTGAAGCAGCCGTCGTCTGAGTCTTGCGATCTGAGGGATTTCCGGTCATTGCATTCCAAATCCTCCTTGAAAAGCGACGAGGAGCGTTTCAGCAGCGGTGGTACATACTGTAGGGTAGGTCGTTGAGCAGAGCTGCTTGAGTTCGGAACAGTGTTGGTCACATTTGATAAAGTCGGGGCCGAATGGCCCGACGTTTGGCGCTTGCCGACTTTGCCCATGGGTTTTTTCGCCGTCATTTTCGACCAGTCCGATGACACCACATTCAACTTCGCCGGCGAAGTGAGGGAAAGCACAGATTTGCTAGCATTGTCTTTGCAGAGATATTTTCTGTTGTGATTATCCAGCATGAGACTGGACCAAAGATCGAGATGCCAATATGATGTTGTCCCGTTTCTGTCAAGACTTCTTTGAAACGTCTCAGTTCGCTTGGTCACTACCGCAAAAAACCAAGCACTTTTGAGCTGAGTCGTCAAAGTTGGCTATGCCCTGATGGATTTTGAGACCCAACTTTTAAGTGTTGATATTTACCTTTTTCCTACCTGGGTAAAGAGAGCTTAACATCAAGAATCACTTTCGAAGCGTGATCTTCACGTGGTTTAATGGACTGGCTCTAGTGTACGCCACGGCCCGCTGTGACACTTTCCATCGAGCTGGCACCGATAGTTCATGGACTACTTGCTATCACAGGAATAGATACTGTAAGAGAATAAATAACTATTAGAGAATATATTGCTAGTTTGGCCCTTTCTTGGTATCCCAAGTCCAACTCTTAAATAAACTTTCTCACGCTTAGGTCTGGGGTGTAGGTTTTGGGCCTACGTTGTTGAAGTTTCTGAACATGTAAACCCCATCGGCGGACTTGTCACTCTCCACATATTGACAAGATCTGGCCACTTTCCACAGAGATTTCCACATGTTTTCGCCTTCGTAGCGATAATGCTTCCCCATAACCTCTTTGATTGCTGAGGTAGCTTTTCTGGCATTGTAAAATGGGATTCTGCTGCAGTAGTGGTGCAGAACGTGGGTCTCGATAATGTCATGGAAGATGTGTTGGCCCACAAATCCGAAGTTTCTGTCGATAGTGGCAGCGGCACCTTTGGCAAAACTCCACTCTTCTGCGTCGTAGTGAGGCATGGTGGGATCAGTGTGTTGCAAAAAGGTCACAAACACCAACCAGTGGTTGACCCATAGCCATGGCAAAAACCAATTGATTAACACAACGTGGGCCCCGTACGCTCTGTACCATAGGTAGTTGACCGTCAAGGTGGAGATAATACCGATGTCACTGAGTATGATGTACCAATAGTCCTTGGCGTCAAAGACCGGCGACGTGGGCCAGTAGTGGGACTTGAAAAACTTGGGTACTCCAGGATACGACTGGCCTGTAGCATTGGTCGCCAGATACAGTTGCAAACCCCCGAGCTGTTGGCCAATAAGCTTGAGAAGCGTGGCTAACGGCGCTTCTTCTACCAGTTCACTCAATTTCGACTTGTTGCTGGCCTCTAAGTATTCCTTTTGTGTGTATGGCACGAACACCATGTCGCGGGTCATATGGCCTGTAGCCTTGTGGTGCTTACTGTGCGAAAACTTCCAGGAAAAATATGGAACCATCCACCACGAATGAAGGACCCATCCAACAGTGTCGTTAACCGCGTTCGAATCCGAAAACGCAGAGTGGCCACATTCATGGGCCAAAATCCACAGTCCAAAGCCAAACAGCCCGATCAAATACGACTGGACCATGTAAGCAGCTGCACGAGCGAGGGCACTAGAAGGAAACCATACGGGGATGTAATTGGTACCCACATACCCGATCAATGTGATCGCAGCTATGTCGCGCACCACGTAGTGCAGCGACCACCACAAATCTCTCTTGTAGCACTCTTTGGGAATGGCGGATAAAATGTCTTTGATAGTAAAGTCTGGCACTTCGAAAACATTACCGTTGGTGTCGATGGCACGCTTTGGCACCGTAACCTCTGTGGCAGCGGTATTGGAACTGCCACCATTCACGCCAGAAAACCCACTTGCCATGCTGATCGCTGTGACGCTTGCAAAAATTTGATCCGAGAGAAGATGCGTAATGCTGGCACGACCGAAAACCTGAGTAGTTGGAAGAGTTACCTACACCAGTACAAATATTATTTTATATCGACGAGATACCGATTTGAAATGCCGTTGACGACCGTCGCCATGTAGCTTCACCAATCCTTGTAAGAAGAATGCACATGGGCGATGAGGTGGCTTTTCTCTTCGAGGCCATGGAAAAAAAAAGAAAAATATGCCTGTGAAAATCGTCGATGAGATTCCGCACGATTGGCGGTAATGGGTATCAAAAAGCCATGCCAAACTAGGTGTTTCTGATACCACAAACGATATGAAAACTCTGGGATTTCGTGGGATCGGTGTATGCATGTTGTCGGACACATAATTTCTTGAATGCGACAAATAAGTACGAAGTGATATTGTGATTCGGATGACAGCATCGGTTCAAGATATTCGAACGACCGTACCAAGCCAACAATGACTTCGATCTTTTGAATGCATGCTCTTTGAACGTTCATTTGAAAAAATTCTATTTTTATTTTGAAATCCTATGTAACCGTCAGCTCCAACCTGTGTTTGGCCTCAAAACACTTTGCGGTGCGAAATCTTGAGTTTCGACTTTCGTATCTGCCGGTAGGTGCCGAAATCCGGTGATCGTATTGCAGCGGCCATCGCTTTGGAGAGGTCTTCTGAGGAAGATGCGCCGTTCTGATAGTCCTGTAGGATGAGGTATTCTCTCAGAGCCCTTGAACTGAGCATTAGGTCCTCAAACCACTTGGCATTGTCCAGAGTGAACGTCTTGATGCCTTCGGTAGTCTTGCAATCCATTTTAAAATGTTGACCGTCTACCGAACCCGTGTGCTCGGCGTCAATAACCAATTGGTGTAAGATGTTGTCCAGAGCCTGGAACCCATCGAATGCGTGACGGAATGAAGCCACATTTTCCTTCAGCAGATCTCTAAAAAAGTCGGGACAGGACGACATCTCAATTTGTTTGCTCAGCTGTCTCAACAGATGTACAAAAGCACTGTGGATATCCTCCAGCAGACTGAACTGCGCCTTGACCATTTCAATGTTGTCGATATTCGATACCAGCCTCAGCAGCAGCTGTCTTGTATGGACCGCATCCAACAAGCAAGCCATCCCCAAGTCTTGGCTGACAATTTCAGGTTGTTGTTCATCCGGAAAAGAGCCTTCCCCGCACAGTATATTCATAACAGAGTTCCCATTACCTCTTGGGTACATCAAAGACTCTATCACCAGATCTACAAACTCCGAGGCTGGGCTTGTCAACGACAATGTTACTTCCTTAGCAATCTTGCTCAGCAGTATTCTGTTTTTGGGAGATAACCCATCACTGGAGGTTACCATGCGATTTGTGTATAGAAACGATTTGCAGAAGACCAAAATACGACGGTTTTAATGGTACCTTGCTGATAGTCGAGTAGAGTAGTTTGGACGCTAAGACTACAGTTTTTTTTATATGTGGCCCGTGCCAGCGGAACTAGAAAAAATGAGTCAAGTTCCAAATACTAGAAAGGTGAGTCATGAGTGAAGACAATTAGAGACCATTTATACCATTAGTCAATGCGTGCTGAACGATAAGAAGAGCACTCTATATTGCACTGACTACCTGTTACCTACTTGGTCTCTCCGTTACGATAAAATAGTCCAGACTGGAAAGCCAAGCATCTTTAAGTTGGAGTCGTAAGTTTCTCTCGTGCTTTGGGTAATGCTATATTTATATTAATGTTTGCAAATATTCCTCAGAAATGAAGCGGTGGCTCAATGGTAGAGCTTTCGACTCCAGTTAAATCCTGGTCATGAGGAAAATTGCAATCGAAGGGTTGCAGGTTCAATTCCTGTCCGTTTCATTTTTTTATAAAAAAATAAATGTGGATAATTAGTCCTGGGGTAGCTCTCACGTACTCTTCACGCTTTTATGATTGCTTCTAATTGAAACCAACTTTCTAGACTACGCAAAATTCCGTTTTCTTATTCTCGCACTTGTCCTCACTTTATGCCGGTCATGGATTTTTTTTTGTTTAGTTCGATGCCTTTCACATTGAGTACGTAAATGCGACAGATACTCAATTACAATTGGTAACAAAGGATATCATCAAACTGTCTTATTTTCTGTATCGTAGAACTCTATATAAATTTCTCATTAACTTCGTCACTAGTCATACAATGCAAAGTGTTCGTGAAACAATTTGGCCATCGGAACCTTCGCCTGCATTCGCGCACAAAGCAGGAACACACCACTGAATTTCCTGTGCAATGAATAGGTTTCTTCCGGCGGAGGGCACAACCGCTCCCTCAGCATCAGGTTAATATTGCCTCTGATTCTGTCTGTCACGGTTTGTTGGGAAAAGTCAAAAAGTTGATCGGTGGGACCCATAAATGGCTCCGCCAGGGCCACAACCGAATCCACATGTGCATCTACCATTGCACGCGATTCCAATCCGGTGAGGTATCCTAGCTCCTCAGAAATTTGTGCCACTTTTACTCGGTCTCTTAAAGTCCCCGCTGTGAGTAAGCGACGATATGCTCTGATGAAGTCGTGAGGGAAGTCTCTGGAAGCTCCAAAATCCAGAAGCTCCAACGTTTGCGTGTCCTTGTTATAGAGAAAGTTGGCCCAATTGGGGTCGGTTTGCATAAATTCGAATTCTGCTATCTCACGCAAACACAATCGCATAATGGTTTCGGAAATAAAATTTTTGGTCTCCTGAGATGTGTCGCCAGGCAGCCTCATAATCTCTGTTCCGTGCATTTTAGTCATGGTAATAATGTTCTCTGTAGTCAAGTCTTGAAAAACCTTGGGTGTCACAAGAACGGGATCATCTTTCAGCAGGCCACCAAACTTCTGTAATGCGCTTGCCTCTCTCGTATAATCGCATTCCCATTTCAACTCTGTCCGTGCGTTTGCAACCGTTTTATCAAGGAAGAGACCTTTGGGAAGCAGCCTAGATGCCGTTAGAAACATCAGAACGTTGTTCAAGTCAGAATCAATTGAATCCTTCACACCAGGGTACTGAACTTTCAGCACTACTTCTTCACCAGAAGGTAGAGTTGCTTCATGCACTTGGCCTATAGAGGCTGCTGCAATGGGGATAGGCTCAAACTTGGCAAATTTTTGCTTCCAAGACGACCCCAATTCTTTACTCATGATGCGCTCTAGTTGTCTTTGGGGCATGTAATGAGCTCCATTTTGAACTCTAGAGAGAATAATATATAGTTCTTTGGGCAGAACACGCTCGTCTTGAAAGGACATCATTTGGCCGATTTTTAAAGCTGCACCGCGCATCTTGGAGAACTTTTGGGTAATGCGGTCTATATTGGCGTCAGAGAGAAGCAATGACTTTAAATCAGGAGATCGGCCCTGAACAGCCTGCGAGAGCCCACCTGTCGCAGCTGAAAATCCAACACCGGCTGCTAGGGATCCATAGTGGAAAAGCCGTGAGATCCTGGAAGATGGGACTTCAGAGCTCTGTAAGACTACTTTCTGAGATCATAAGAGAGTCAATTTATTAGTACTAACATTGAGAAATTGGCAATCTTTGTGCCATCTAAACATTTTGTCAACATACCTCTGTTTTGGCTGTGTCAAGTGGAGGAACGTTCTTCTTAGCATCTGTCGAATACATTCTAGTGGCACCTTTGGTGCCTTTCCTGCCAGTAGGTTTACCTCGCGACCGAGTAGCAGCACGCACTGATTCGGACAATTCCCGAGCCTTTTCCCACTCAGGATCGTAAAACCATCGAGACCTTGCCAAGACGGGTCTTGTAAGGGTTGAGGTCGCCATCCATGTCCTTAGCGACTCGCACCCAATGGAAGCACTGCCCTTGGCAACTTCCCTTAGCGATGATGCCACACAAAAGGCATGATACAACGTCTGACGAGAAGCCATCGAACCTTACTGTCCGTAACCCTGGATGCCATGCTAAAGTGCTGAGTTCGCCATAAATATCGACCAGGCCGATGGTATACAAAATGACCATAGTCACCATAAACGAACAATTGTGCAATATTGACATTTGGCGACTTTGCAGTGGTGAGATGATTACGCAATAATCAACCGGCGTCACCAGGCTCTCTACATTCTGCTGCTATCGTTTGCGAGTCTCACAATAACCGTCAAATCGCAAATTATTATGGTAAAGTCGCATGCCTGATCCTATATGGACACTATACTATCCACAAGATGAACCAAGTGCTGCGTCCGAATATGAGACACCACGACTACCTCCTCATCGCAAGGAATCTTATTCCCTCCATTCTAAAAATCAGATCATCTTGTACCATACTGACACTACAAAATTTAACGGCAGCGTCCGGTATGTGAGACACCATTGTGATACAAAGCTGTAATGAAACAACCACCCTTCAAGTCACTTGATTTCTCGAAAAAGCCATAGCTCAATCATCCAGTGGAGGTACTGCAAAAGATGGAATGGGAGCGTACAGTGAAGAATATCTCACGATCACGTACCAAGTGACATGTTATTAGGTTAAAATTTTAAGCTCATCGCGATGAGCATTGAATCCAAAAGTTGTGCAGTGTTAAACCCTTCTAGCGCATTGACCTTTCAACCAAGAGCACGCAACATGACATCTAAGAGACGGTTTTCCAATCAGAGTGACCATAAAACTGCTGTGGAAAGCTCTGTTCCCGAGCATGCTGCCGAAGTAGCAGAGGAATTGAGTAAGAAAGGACCTCAATGGCACGAGGAGGCTATGACGCACCACGATGCTGGTGAATTTGCGCAACTGCAGCGCCACAAAACTACTGCCGAACAAGCTGCCAAACTTGAGGATGGATCTCTCAATCCTTTCACTGGGGAGGCCTTCTCGCCCCGTTATTTTGATATTTTGAAGATCAGAAGGGAACTGCCAGTGCACGCCCAGAGAGATGAGTTTCTAAAAATCTACCAAGAAAACCAGATCATGGTATTTGTCGGTGAGACCGGTTCCGGTAAAACAACTCAAATTCCACAGTTTGTGCTATTCGATGAAATGCCTCACTTGCAAAATGAGCAGGTGGCTTGTACGCAACCTCGTCGTGTGGCAGCCATGTCCGTTGCCCAGAGAGTTGCGGAAGAAATGGACGTGAAGCTAGGAGAAGAGGTTGGTTATTCCATTCGTTTTGAGAACAAGACCTCCAATAAAACTATCCTCAAGTACATGACAGATGGTATGTTGCTGAGGGAAGCCATGGAAGACCACGATCTGTCTCGTTATTCTTGTATCGTTTTGGATGAAGCGCACGAAAGAACTCTGGCTACCGATATACTAATGGGGCTGTTGAAGCAAGTGGTGGTTCGCAGGCCAGATTTGAAAATTATCATCATGTCTGCCACGTTAGACGCCGAGAAATTTCAGAGATATTTCATGGATGCCCCGCTTTTGGCCGTTCCCGGTAGAACTTTTCCAGTTGAACTTTATTATACACCTGAGTTTCAGAGGGATTACTTGGATTCCGCCATTCGCACAGTCTTGCAAATCCATGCCACGGAGGACCCTGGTGATATTCTGTTGTTTTTGACAGGTGAAGAGGAAATCGAGGATGCAGTTAGAAAGATTTCCTTGGAAGGTGACCAACTCATGAGAGAACAAAACTGTGGACCAATCAGCGTCTACCCTCTATATGGTTCTTTACCACCTCACCAGCAGCAACGCATTTTCGAACCGGCTCCAGATGCTATTAATGGCAGACCCGGTAGGAAAGTTGTAGTGTCCACCAATATTGCTGAAACTTCTCTGACAATCGACGGCATTGTCTACGTGGTAGACCCCGGTTTCTCGAAACAAAAGGTCTACAATCCCAGAATTAGAGTCGAATCTCTTTTGGTCTCCCCAATTTCTAAGGCCTCTGCTCAACAAAGAGCAGGTCGTGCAGGTCGTACGAGACCTGGTAAATGTTTCAGGCTCTACACCGAAGAGGCTTTCAAAAAGGAATTGATAGAACAAAGTTACCCAGAGATCTTACGTTCCAACTTGTCCTCCACGGTTTTAGAACTAAAGAAGCTAGGTGTTGACGATCTGGTGCATTTTGATTTCATGGATCCACCTGCTCCAGAAACCATGATGAGAGCCCTCGAGGAACTGAACTATCTGGCATGTTTGGACGATGACGGTAATTTAACAGCGTTGGGTAGGTTGGCCTCCAATTTCCCATTGGATCCTATGTTGGCAGTGATGCTCATAGGGTCCGCAGAGTTTCATTGTTCGGAGGAAATGCTTACAATTGTCGCGATGCTATCAGTCCCTAGTGTTTTTGTTCGCCCTGCGAAGGACAAAAAAAGGGCCGACGATGCGAAGGCAATCTTTGCTCATCCCGATGGCGATCACATCACCCTGCTAAACGTCTTCCATGCTTTCAAATCCGACGAGGCTTACGAATACGGAATCAACAAATGGTGCCGTGATAACTTTTTGAATTACCGAGCTCTGTCATCAGCCGATAATATCCGCTCTCAGCTTGAAAGACTGATGACCAGGTACAATCTACAACTCAACACCACAGATTATGAAGATCCTCGTTACTTTGACAACATCAGAAAAGCGTTGGCTGCTGGATTTTTTATGCAAGTTGCCAAGAAGAGGTCGGGTGGCAAGGGCTACATCACTGTCAAAGATGACCAAGATGTCTTGATCCACCCCAGTACAGTGCTTGGGCACGACGCCGAATGGGTTGTGTACAACGAGTTTGTGCTGACGTCGAAAAATTACATCAGGACTGTTACTTCAGTGCGACCCGAATGGCTCGTGGAACTGGCACCTGCTTACTACGACCTGGAAAACTTCAGAAAGGGCGATGTTAAGCTCTCATTGGAGCGCATCAAGCAAAAGGTCGACAGAGTCAAAGAGCTTAACGAGGAGAAGGCCAAGAAGAAGAGCAAAAAGAGCAAGCGCAGTGATTAATCTCGGGTGCTACTTTCATACCCTTGGAACCACTAATATTTGTACATTAATAGAATAGGATGCATGTATACGGAAGATCATTTTAGGGGCCAAGGAGCCTTGAAGTTCACTGAAATTGTTCACATGGAAATTGTCAGCCGGGTTATGTCGCATTATTTAAAAAGAGCAAAACAACCTGTGACAGAGTGAACATTCTTGCAGATAGTTCCACCTTCTTGAAACGTAATTGAAGCTCGAAAAGGATCAATCGTTGATCCAACTTTCAAGAAACGATGTAAAACTGACAGCGTCACACTCGTACATTGTGATATATAAAAGGAACGTTTTGATTAAGAAGCTGGGAGAATTTGCAATGTTTAACGAAACGTTCATCCTCTTTTGTAAGCCATACGAAACTAGAATAAACCTAGCCACAACGATCGTAACGATGTCAGGGATCCAGGAAGATGTGGTCAACAACTTGAAGATAGTAATTGCGGAGACTTTGAAGACACTACCTAACTTTAACGAGGATGTTAATTATGTGGCGGAATACATCGTCCTGTTGATGTCTAACGGAGGAAACGTCGAGTCAGTTGTTCAAGAACTAACTTCCCTGTTTGATACAGTTCCAGCGGATGCCTTTCAAAATGTGGCGCAAGGTGCTTACAAGGCTATGGAGTTCTTGCAGAGCGGGGACTCTCTAGAAACCACAGTTGCCAAGCTGACCGGACAACACCAGCAACAGCAGCAGCAGCAGCAGCAGCAGCCACAAGAGCAATATCATAGTCAACCGCAACAACAGCAGCACCAACAACCACAGGAACAGATGCCACCTGTCCAGCAACCGCAGTCTACCTTTGGTACTGGAACTGCCAGTTCCATATATTCACAAGCGCCCCCAACCTCGCAGCCAAGGTCTGCGTTTGAAGGTATAGTTAATGTCTCCAGTGGCCCTGCTCGCACTGGTGGTATTTCAAAAGGAGGTCAGTCCCAACGTGGAGGTGGTGTCGGCAAGTCTGCTCGTGGTGGTCGCCCAGATCGTCCTGATCGCGGTGGACTCAGCAAGGGCTCAAGCAGCAAGAGAAATACTGCGAATCAGAATGCGCTGGCTCTTGCATTGGGATTGGATGACTCAAATGTCAATGTAGTATCCAAGAAACAAGGCCGTTGCCAGGTGTTCCCACGCTGTCCACTGGGCAAAAACTGCCCACATGCTCATCCCACTCAGGCCTGCAGAGACTATCCCAACTGTCCCAACCCTCCAGGAACTTGCAACTATTTACATCCAAATGAGGATGTTGACCTGATGAAAGACATAGAAAAGACCCGTGATGAGTTTCGCGAGAAACGAGCCGCAATCGCTTCGAAAGCCCAAGCCGCTCGTAGCGGCATTGTTCTATGTAAGTTTGGCCTGTTGTGCTCAAATCAACAGTGTCCATTCGGTCATCCAACACCTGCCAATGAAGATGCCAAGGTCATTGCTTTCGAGTGGTGCCCCGAAAATTTGAACTGTCAAAATCCAATGTGCGACAAGGCTCACAGCTCGATATCCAAGATCAAAGAAGTTACCCCGCTCGCTTCACGCAAGCCTCAGCGCCAACCCGTGGAAAAGTCGTTAGAGCAGTGCAAATTCGGTGCAAACTGTACCAACAAACGGTGTAAATACAGACACGCCCGCTCCCACATCATGTGTCGTGAGGGTTCCAATTGCACTAGAATCGATTGTTTATTTGGCCACCCAATAAATGAAGATTGTAAGTTTGGAGCAGAGTGCCGGAACGCTCACTGTCTGTTCAAACACCCTGAGGGTAGACAACTGCCTCAGAAGCCATCGCAAACTTCCAGTACGACCAACACGGGCAACACATGGGCTAACCCTGATTTAGCGTCCAATCCCCCTGCATCGACCCATGAAAGAGCTTTCGCGGTACCCGACAACCAAGTGGTAGAGAATGCATCAGCACAAGAGAACGATGCAATCATGGGATAACGACAGGAACATTCTATTTTATCTAATATTTACAACAAATGAAAGAAAAATCAAAAAGTAAAAATAAAGAGACCGGCACTTTGGTGCGAGCTGCACCAAAGCTCGGCTCGCCCCACGCCGGGTCTTATTTTGTATGTAGTAAAAAGTTGAAATTCTGATTCAAAAGGTTTTGAATCAAAAGTTCGACGACTAGGCCCAAAAAGAGACGGTAGTCCTCGAGTACATACTCTGCCAATAAAACCAAAGTATGGCTAGTTCCCCTGAGCGCAGGCACGACTGTGGAGACTACAGGTGTTCGGTTCAAGACAGTGGAGTATGAAAAGGATATTCCCAATTAGTTATAAATTACATAACTTAGAATCTCTTCTTTTGAGAAGAAGCTTCGTCAGCGTAGATGTCCAATGGAGACACTGGCAAAGGCTGTTGAGCCCACAAGTTAGGGGTCAAGAAACCGTAAGTGTTACCGATGGCAACGAAGGTAGCCTTCAAAGTGTTTTCCAAAGTTCTGGTGGAACCGTTGGAAGAAGTGTAAACATCTTCCAAACCGGCCAATTCCAACAACTTCTTGACAGCTGGGGAAGCGACGATACCCTTACCTCTTGGGGCTGGGATCAATCTGACGGTGACGGAACCACACTTACCAGAGGTCTTGGTGGCCAAAGAGTGGGGTTGACCCAAGTTGTTACCCCAGTAACCTCTTCTGATTGGGATGACGGACAACTTGGCGATGATGATACCGGCTCTGATGGCACCAGCGACTTCCTTGGCGGTCTTGATACCTAGACCAACGTGACCGTTGGAGTCACCAACAACAACAACAGCCTTGAATCTGGTTCTTTGACCGGCTCTGGTTTGCTTTTGGACAGGCTTGATGTTCATGACCTCGTCCTTCAAGGTTGGCAACAAGGTGTCGATGATTTGGACCTCCTTGACTGGCAAAGAGTGCAAGAAGATTTCCTCGACGGAAGTGATCTTGCCGGCCTTCACAAGTCTACCGAGCTTGGTGACTGGGACCCATCCCTTTTCTTCTTGGTCTCTACCTCTTCTTTGTGGGCGACCCTTGTTACGGCCACCGAAACCGCCTCTTCTTTGGCCTTCGGCTGGAGCTGGAGCAGACATGTTTGAACTTGTTAAAACTGTGTGAACTTGTCTTGTCGGAATGGGATCACGGAAAGTTGATGGGTGGTAACTTTCGATCGACAGTTGAGTGTTGGTCAAGAGGAAGAGACTAGAAGAGAGAGAGACTGAGAGGAAGAGACGGCAAATGGATACGCCAGTTGTGAAAAGTTTGAGATGGAGAGCTTGGAAGCTGAGACCATGCGCAGGCGACAGCGCACTAGATACACTGAGCACATTGTACGACCAGCGTTAGCAGGTGAAAAATTATCAAAAACGCTCACGTGAACCATCACCACAGACGGCGACTTTCGAAATGCGTCGCGTCGGTCAGAAAGTATCACTATTAACGTAAAACACGTTTTCGGAATAAACCGCCAGAATCAATTTATTTTTCGAAGTCAGAGAAAAACAGAGCGGGGTCTGGGTGTCCAGTCAGGAAAAGCAGTCAAACCTCATTCTCATAGACGTGCCAGATGATATGAGAAGCGACAAGACGTATTTCGAGTATCTCAGCATGCTGGCTATTCCACGGCAGCCAAGAGGCGGCGACGGTAGCTCATACCACTGTGGTAGCAGAATCAAAGCGCGGAAGCTAGCAGAACATCGCGATCGCGCTGGCTGCCTGCACCCAGACATCCACCCAGACACACACACACCAGGCACGTGACCGGAGGTGCGAGCAAAAACCCCACGACCTACGTCAAGAGTGACACAGTGCCATATTGCGAATTAAGGGAGCGGAAAAACTATAAAAGCAGGCAACGGGAGGGGGATGGAGACGGTAGAATCGTATCGGCCTGTTTAGGATATTTCCGCAAGAGTACGCGTCAGGGAAGAACATCCTTTTCCAAGCTTCTAGTTCTTCTGTTCAGCATCACACATATACACACAGCAAGCCATGTCCGAGTATGTTGGCTCTTTTTGATTTTCCGTTCGGTTCACCGCGCGATGTCCCGCTTTTTACTAACCAGCCGCGCTCGCAGCCATAACAACACTGAAGTGGACGCCAGCCATATCCCCGACGCCGCAAAAAAAGCTGCCCAAGAGCTGCGCGACGAAGCTCAGGATCTAAGAGAAGAGGCTGATAAGGAGTTCGAGGAGTTGAGAGACGATGGCACCTTCGAGAAGTACAAGAAGAACGTTGTGGCGTTTTTGCGCGCGGCCTCAGAGCGCGTGGCGGCGACTGGGGCGTGCTGGACCTCGTGTGCCCAGAAGACTGGCTCTTCTGTGCTCAGCGAGCTGCAGAACCCTGTCGTGATCGCCAACGTTGCCCTAGGCGCCGGTCTCGTGTCGTCACTTTTGCGGGGTTACGCCAAGCATCACACCAGATACCTCAAGGGCAAGTCGGATGCTGTGATCATCTCCACGGTTGGGGGTGCCGCTGCATTCTTGGCGCTCGATGCGTTTTTGTCCCTCAAGTACTACCCCAAGTTCGACAAGAAGAAGTTGTAAGCTACTCTCCAAGCTACGACAAACACTTTTTAATAGTTTTAGCCCCTCTGGCGCAAAGAATTGCATGCCAACTCCCTTCCCCACGCAGCATCTTATCATGTTCGTATCTTATTTTAGATAGTACGTACCCGAATCGAATCGAATCTTTAGACATCAGGAGGTACTGACGGTGTTACTACATCTAGCTTACCATAATATTGTGGCACTTTTGTATGGAAGGGGGTCAGCTACTTATCTCTCTGCGGCTCTTTAAAGCACATATCTGGTGCAGATCAGGGTATCAGAGCATGTCACCGTCCGTAGTACTTAACAAACTGAACTCTTTTTTTATTTATTCAATATGTTAATAGAGATCGGGAAAATATGAATAGTACTCGATATTAAATCTGGAGCATATCAGGCGGCTTCTCGTGGGCTGCAACTCTGGTCCATATCTCGGACCTATGGCCGGTGTTTATACAAAATTCCAGTGAGCATGATCTGGGTGCCGTTATGGCCGCATAATCCAACAGTTTTACTCAACAAGTGAATCGTTGGGTTGTTGGATGATTGAAATAGCTGACCAGGGCACCTATGCTCCTCTGACTTTCCAGTAAGTAATTATTGAATATAGCTTTTTTTGTTTTACTGACGCCCCTAGTATCACAGTGTACTATACTGACACCAGGTAGAGGTTTCCCCCAGTGTGCAGCTCAGCGCTATTCAAGCAGCACTAGATCACTTCTCTCACTTCTTGAACTTCCGCATGGCGAAACCCGCGCAAATGATCAGAGATACCGCAAAGCATAAAGATCCCCACGACGAGGGAAGTGTAAAGTATGAAGAATCTGTAGCTTGAGGTGGAACCTGAGCCAATGATCGCACCTCCGACAGGGATTACCGGAATGGTCATTATTGCCACTAGCAGGTAAGCAGATGCATACAGCTTGCCAAAATCAGCTGTATCTGATGTTTGGCCGATACAGACAGGTATCAATGTGAAAATTGAGCCTGCGAAAACCCACACAGAAGCGATTGAGCCCAAAGAACTTTCATGTTACCTCCAAATGGAAGCCATAGGGTCAGGTTCAGGATGGCTGCCATAGACACGGTAATTATAACCATATTGAATCTACCAGTGTACTTGTCCGCTAAATAGCCAGGAATATACCTGCCTAGGGCATTGGTAGTGGCATTGGTAGTGGTTATCAACGCGTAGGAAACTGACTGTGAATTTCCATGCGCTAACGAGTAGGAGGCAAGGAAAGTAGAACAGGCAATTATGGAATTTTCACCAAGCACATTCCTAGCGCGGCGAACCAAAACTTCAGGTCGTAAAAATAGCGCCAGCCCAGCGCAGATCTCATATACCAAGTCGCACCTTCGTACCTACTCTGGAATGGATTGGGAGCAGGCTTTTGTCTCTAATTCGCAAAGACGATAGAACATGAGAGGCAGCACAAACATACCAGTGCCAGATACCGGAAAACCACCATTTTACCAATGGGAAGGGGCCTCTGAAGTACAAACCATGGCTGGCTCATGAAGTAGCTAGCGATGCTAATGGTTTCCAGATTTTGGATTCATAGCTGATAGTTTCATACGGATATCGCCCTTAAGTTGATTGATCTACAACCTCGAACAACTAACTCCCTTCAGCACATCAAAAAGCGTTCATAATCGAGGATGCAATAACCAAATTGGCAGCTTCGCACTTCAAGATGGTCCAGGATCTCTGTGAAGACTATATTGATGACCGCCAGAGGCCTCAGTCAAAGACTGGGCCTCACACAGCCGCTCCTTCTCTATTGCCTTCCCCATTTTCGGTTGGCGTCACACAGCCCACGACCTCTGTGGATTTCACGTCGTCTTTTCCGGCCCCACCACAACCATTTTTAGAGGATCTCAGACCTTCCAACTCTAGTGTTTACATGGATATGGCGTCGGAACGCCAATCAACGATCACCTCGCATCGCGATTTGGAGCGCGAGCTCATGCAATCGATACGCTCCCTCGACCTCATGCCCAGAAGCCACGCTGTTAGCAACGAGATTCCGTCCATTTTTGAAACTGCGCATGGCTCACCTGTGGACCCATTGCCACAGGAGAAACAATTCTTCATTTTGTCGTCGGCAGGCAAACCCATATATTCCATGCATGGCCAGGATGAACTCGTTATGGGACTGATGGGTATTATATACACGGTCACAAACTACTTCAAAGTTAGCGACAACAAGGTAAAATCAATGGTAAATTCATGTGGGGGCCGCGTCCAGCAGAAATTTGTGTTTCTTGATAAAAGTCCTATAATATTAATGGCTATGTCGGCGCGAGAAGAGTCTGTGAACGATCTTTTGCAACAGCTAGACTTCCTATACTCTTACCTTATCAGCACAGTGAGTCGACGCCAGCTCACTCGCCTGTTTTCCAACCGCGACAATTTTGACCTGCGTCATTTCCTCACAGCGACAGACTTCCACAATCTGAACCACATCTGCGACTCCATTGCTTATGGCTTCAACCCTGATTTTTTACTAGGCGCCTTGAGATGTTTAACACTCCGAAAATCTACGCGGCAAACTTTACACAATATAATGTTAAGCCATGTTCAGCATCCGGAAGTTGCCGCTGACAGAGGAACCATTCTTTATGGAATCATTGTGGCACCAGGTGGACAGCTTTGTTCCGTTTTGAGACCCCGGGGTCACACTTTACACACCACTGATCTCCATCTTTTATTTTCCCTGATTTTCAATCAATATCAAGGGCTTCAGGATGACCAAGAATTATGGCTACCTATATGCTTTCCCAAATTCAACTCTAGCGGATTTTTGCACTGCTATATTAGGCTTCTGCCGCATCAAATTACGCAAGGCAAAACAGGTGAGCAGCACAGTAACTTACCTCAAAATAACACAGATGCCTCTAACAAGGCTGCATTAGTCTTGATCAGCGCACAACGAGAGAGCTTTTTTGCTATGAAAAAGATTGGGCAAGGTATCGTAACTGAGTTACTAAACAAGAATCTTTTAGAAACAATCACTGCAGCCTCTAGGTTCGGATTTACAATGGCCGACATTCCTGCCAAGTTCGTGCATCATTTCATTTACAAATCGAAAAAGCACGTTCAGTATGTGATGCCTCGTTTGGATATGCTCAACTTTTATAAGTCTGACTTTGACCTTGATTCAGATGATGATAATGGGAGCGTTTTTTCGATTAGCGATCGCAATGGTCTGGCATCGAGTGGGCCAGATAGCCTCGATCCGCACCTGGACCTCGAGAAGAGTAAGCACAAGGCCTACCTTTACAAGCTCATGCGTTATTATACTCATATTCGAAATAATGCTGTTGACGAGGAAGGAGTCCCTTTTAATAGGTCCACTCTCACCTTTGTGCAGTGGTCAAATGATCAGGCGCAACCTAGCGAGTTTCCTCAAGGAGAGGCAGTTGACATGTTGTCTCTTGTTTGGTTGACCCCCACATTCGAGCTTTTCTTGATTTGTAATAATGGTGTTAGCGACAGGAATGCAGTTTTGAAAAGTGCCAAGAACATAGTTGATTGGTGCCGTCGAAATGAGGATAGATTGTTCGTCAAAAATGGTGCAATTTTTTGACTCACGCACGGGCTTCTTACAGAGAGAGTCTTGAAGTATATCGATGAAGTTGTGACGCTCAGGTTTTTACCAACTATTCCGCTGCTTCAAAGCCCAGTCACCGGTACATCAAACAGTTTGGGAACTTTTCTATCGGCGCTGGAGATCTTTTTCCTATACTTCAATATCATCGCTGCTCGCTCATCGCCAAATTTTCTGACCAGCTTTTTGTAAAACAAGCCACACGCGTTGCAGAGACTTCTTTTTCCGTGGGGCCCTTTTCTCCATTCGGGCGTTTTCGCGGAATGACAATGTGCACATTGCACTCCTATTTTTTTAATACCACCTTCAGGTAGCGATGATTGCGAGAGCGTACTGACCCCTGTGCCACTTTGGTCGTACATGCGTTGGTGGTCCCTTGCCGAGGAATCATCACTCGTACGATAGTCTTTGCGACCCTCAGGTATGGCATCTACCATAGGATTGAGTTTAGGCAAGGTACCATGGCTTTCAGAAAGGTCTGAGAGGTTACTTGATCTTTTTTGCTGCGGCAATTTCTCTGCTGGATTTAATGGCAATCGAAGATGTAGCTTCTTATACTTTCTTTTCCACTGTTCAAGCATTTTCAAAGAGTCGTATGCGCGCTTTGCCATTTTGAGAGTTAGCTCCAGACTATCGGCCGATATGTAGTCGATCAAAAGACACATGCTATCTGTTGCAGCAACATCCTGGCTATGCAATGACAATGGCCACTCCTGAAAATTCTTGTACATGATTTGCAAACTTTCTAAAATTTCTGCAATTTTCAATTGGTAATCCCCATTGAAATGTATGATACTGTCGACTGCCCGATTACTTGTGATCGTATGTCGACCAGCTTTTGTGGATGCTTCCACGGCATAAGCCAGTTTCAACAAATCACCGCTTGGTTTCAGGATTTTTCCCGAACCTAGCGGCCGAGGTGTTGATCGATGCTGGTGGAACTGCACGAGCCGCGTGTTCCCGCCGCCAATATTTGCCAAACGACGCTGAGATATCTCAGATATTGTTGTATAGCTGCTGTCAAAATCGTGAGAAGGAGTTTCTGTACCACTAGCCAGATGTTCCGAAATCACGCGTCCCCCAGAGGGAAGTTCAGGCGTTTGTGCGATATGTCGCGATGACTTACCATGTAATAAGTCTGGATTAGGATATTTGAAATCTACGTGACGCAGGTGGATGTCCTGTAACAACTGTCTAATACTGGGCAGACTGGGTCTAATTTTGGATCCCTTTTGTGCAATTTTGATTCTGGGAAGTACAGTAAAATTTTGCAGCTCTTGAAAGCTGCCCTGCTGGAGTAAGGTTCCTGTGTGCATATTCAAATAATCTTATTAGCTCGAATCTTTTTGTTATGTGCTCCTGCCGCGCTTTTCACCAATTTCGACAATCGATAACGCGAGTGAACTAATTTGCTTGAGGCGATTGATTTGAAATGCAAAGAGTACCAGAGGACGCAACGCCCAGCAGATTTGCTTGACTGTTATATTATATTTGTGGGACAAGGTTTCGCCTGCACAGGAAACGGTAGTTTCACCTTACATTGGCGAAATATGTAAAGAAGCCAAAATAAGATTTGGAAAAATAGGCAATATAACTTCTTCGCTCGAACACAACTTTCAAGTGGCTCTGGGCCACTTGAATAAGCTTTGGCCAATGAGTATGATTATCTTATTTAGCTACTAGACGTTGCTCAATCAAATTGTTAAGAAAGGCCTAATTTGTAATCGTATTCTTAGAGAACGTACTCCAAATTTTGGCGAAGGCTTTCGAATCTTGGGAGCCCATGGCTACTTGGTGCGTTATGTCCTACGCTTGAGAATTACCTTCGCTGCCACGTTAACGATGATGTGGTTAATTTGTGACATCAATATTAAGCTTCATTCGTAAGGTTTCCCTTTATATGAGTGATCGAGAAGTAGTACAATTATCTCTGCTTGATGCTAGGTTCGCACTTAGCTTCAAAGCTATTTTTCATTCTAGTGCTTGCTAGCCATACTTTAGCTTTCACAGATTACTTGTTGAAGTCATGTTCGCAGTCAGGGTTTTGCTCCAGAAATAGGCATTATGCGAGGGAAATGGAAATGGCGGAGAAGAGCGCTTATTCAATTGATACACAGAGCATCCAGATGAATACCTTGAATCACACTTTTCAGGCCAACATTTTGAAAAAGGTTTCCTGCGGTCCACAATTAGGCGACAAAACGATAATACTGCCTCTATTTATCGACATGCTCGAGGGCGGCAAGCTACGTTTCAAGATAGACGAAGTTAGGGACGTGGCACCTGATGATGAATTGAGGGTTTTGAATCCAAACCGATATGATGGAGCATCTAGTTGGGCTTTTGACAAGCATGCAAATGTGTCTCACACCCATGTTGATGTGGCACGATCAATCTGGCCGTTTGGACGGTACTCACTTTTCATTAACAGCAAGGACTCAGCCGTTGCCGCTAAGATCTACCTGAAAAAATTCCGGCTCGAGCTGTTCTATCATGGAAAGCTCGTCTTGGTAGTGAACGATCGAATGCTTCTGAATATTGAACATCGTAGAACGCTGGAAGAAAATGCCCTCCACAAATTACCTGAGGAACTAGCGTTCAATGATTTTGAGGATACTTTTACTTATTCAAAGGATGACAGTCTGCCCTTCGGTCCAGAATCTGTAGCCCTTGATTTTACCCTCGTTGGCATCCATGATGTTTATGGGATTCCCGAGCACGCCGACAGCTTGCGGCTGAAAGATACACGCGGAAGTGATCCATACCGTCTGTTCAACGTTGATGTCTTTGAGTACAACCTACAGGCAAAAACACCAATGTATGGAGCAATTCCTCTCATGATTGGCACTAACGCAGAATACTCTGCAGGTGTTTTTTGGGTAAACGCAGCTGATACGATGGTTGACATTGAATACCATGATCAGGATACTAAAACTCACTGGATTTCGGAAGCTGGCATTATCGATGTGATGATTTTCTTAGCCGATACACCCTTACAGATTACGTCGTCCTATACTGAGGTAACTGGCCGGCCCCAGTTGCCAATGATTTCTTCCATCGGATATCATCAATGTAGGTGGAACTACAATGACGAAAAAGATGTTTTAACAGTTGATTCTCAGATGGATAAGGCAGGTATTCCATACGATGTCATCTGGCTAGACTTAGAATACACAAACGATAAGAAGTTTTTTACGTGGAAGCCCGATGCATTTCCAGATCCCCACAAGATGCTCAAAAAGCTATGGAAGTATGGTCGAAACCTTGTAACGTTGATCGATCCCCATCTAAAGGTAAAGTACGCTGTCAGTGAAATGATCGAGAGTAACAATGCGTCAGTGAAGAATAGTTTGGGCGACAGTTACCATGGACACTGTTGGCCTGGCGAATCAATCTGGATAGACACACTTGGTGCTTCGGCGCGGGAAATTTGGGGCAATTTTGTACATAACTTTCTGCGGAAGTATGACAACCTACACATTTGGAACGATATGAACGAGCCTTCTATTTTCAGTGGACCTGAAACCACGGCACCCAAAGACCTTGTTCATGCAGGTGGTTTTGAAGAGAGATCTGTTCATAACTTGTATGGATTAACCGTCCACGAAGCAACGTATGATGCCATGAAGTCCTCGTACAGCGCAAAAGATAGGAGACCTTTCGTACTAACGAGGTCTTTTTACGCAGGCTCACAACGCACTGCTGCTGTTTGGACCGGCGACAACGTGGCCAATTGGGACTATTTAAAAGAATCGATTCCCATGTGCCTCAGTAACAATATTGCTGGATTCCCCTTCATAGGTGCAGATGTAGCTGGATTTTCTGGAAATCCTTCTGCTGAATTGTTGATCCGTTGGTATCAGGCTGGAATATGGTATCCATTTTTTCGTGGTCACGCTCATATTGATGCCACGAGAAGAGAACCTTACTTGTTACAAGAGCCAGCTAAATCTCTGGTAAGAAGTGCGATACGGCTAAGGTACTCTTTACTACCGACTTTTTACACTGCGTTCCATGACTCAAGCGTCAACGGAACTCCTATCATGAATCCAATGTTTTACATGCACCCTCAGGTGGGTCAAGCTTACGGCATAGATGACCAATTTTACTTGGGGCAAACTGGGCTTCTTGTAAAACCTATCACTGAACAAGGTGTTTCAGAAATCGATATGTTTTTCCCCAAGGGTCTATTTTATGAATTCAGCGAAGCACTAACATCTTTTTCTGTTGATGAGCCAAAGATACTCACTATCGATGCTCCACTCGAGAAACAACCTATCTTTATCGAGGGAGGACACATAATTGTCAAGAGGGATAGATACAGGAGATCTGCGAAGTTGATGGAAAACGACCCCTTTACTCTGGTTATAGCTCCCGACACCGTAGGTCGCGCATCTGGTCGGCTCTATCTTGACGATGGGGAGACTTTTTCGTACCAGAAAGGCGCCTTCCTTGAGGTACATCTAGAGTTTGAAGACTGCATGTTGAAATCGCTAGTAAAGCATCAACCTATTGGTACACATAATTTCGCAGGCAAAGTCGACAAAATAGTGATCGCAAATCCCAACCTTCGTCGCCCCCGGCATTTTGCGATAATAAGGCAAGGAACAGAAGAGTGGAAACAGGAGCTGAAACACACAGAAAACATGGGTGTGATAACGATCGAAAATCCCCTTTTGGATTTCAATAAAGAATGGTCATTAGATCTATCCGTGTGAAAATCAATGAAAATGCCTCTTTCAATCTTCACATCTCCTGTCGTTGGAGTCCCTCAACCAAGTTGAATATCTGACGACGCTTGTCCAAAGAATACTCTTCTCGCACGATGGACAGTCCCCGGACTTTGGAATTAAACTTACTGTTCCGTTTTCCAGGCGTTCGTCGTCCAAAAAAATCCTATGGAGGCACCGTAAATGAGAAACGAAGTCGCATTTTTCCATAGGGCAAAAGGCAACAAGAGGCGAAGATCTCTCCTCATTACACTGAAGCTCGCGCTTCTGGTTCTCATCCTGGTCATCACTAACGTAATTGAACGTAACCTGGCATACTCGGCAGCTAATTTCCCCATGTGCAAGTAATGCGAGCTGTTGAGCTATACGCATTTGATCTGGGGCCAGCACATTCCTGAAAAACAATTCTACGTGGATCAAGTTTTCCACATGATGCTCATCGCAGGTTCCCAGCCCCAAGTCTGAGACCGTTTTGATCACCTCGCCGCCAATATTAAACCGATCTTGGTCCCATACTTTAACAGCCTCCGGGTCAAAAAAATGAATTTTCAGATCCATACGACTAAAAAATGCATTTTCAATCAGTAATCGAATTACACCCAACTTGTGGTGGAGACTGCGCCCCCCTGCCTTGTTTTTAACCAGACGCCTTTCGTCCTTAATGAAATGGGTTTGGTAGCTATGCTGCCAAGCGTGTTCAAACTGTAGAGCTGCAATCTTGCTGGTGAATCCATATACACAGGCCACCATTTCCCAGGGTCTCAAGCCAGCTCGTTTTGTCCTATACGCTGACCCATTGCTGAGATCTCCATTGTGTTGTCTCAACCTTCGCACGGGATTTGGAGTAGAACCAATGTAGAAAGATTGCTTCTTCGGAACTGATCTTAGTAAATAACAACAGTAAAACTCAGGGACTTTATGAACTGTCGCAACGCTGGTCATTCTTCATATTGCTGATTGTGCCTGTCCTCTCTTTTTGTCTAGGTGCAGCAGATATGTTAAATTAACTGTCTTTGATGGTTTACTACTTAAAGGAAGTGCTCAAAATATAATCAATGAGCAGGGTAGCATTGAGGGCGTTCACAACTACCCAGCCACTAAGATTTGCGGCTGCAAAAACAGGTGGATTTAAGTACCAAAAGATCCCTTCCCCTAAGGAACTGAGGCAGTTTCTGGATAACTACGTGGTGGGCCAGACCGTGGGAAAGAAAGTTCTGAGCGTAGCAGTCTACAACCACTACCTAAGGGTCAACGACAAGCAGAAACGATTAGAGGCAAAACTACAGAGTGAACTTTTGGAACAGCAACGCCAAGAAGATGACGAAAACGAGCCGATTTATTCAGAGAGCACCGAAGCCAAATCTGGCTACAGGCAATTGCGCAAGCAGTTATCGCAAGACATGGGGCTAGGAGATGCAGATCTAGAGCTTTCCAAGAGTAATGTGCTTGTAGTTGGACCGTCGGGCTCCGGCAAAACCCTTTTGGCTTCCACGCTAGCGCGTGTTCTAGACGTCCCAATCGCCATAACTGACTGTACACAACTGACACAGGCAGGATACATAGGGGAGGATGTGGAAGTGTGCATAGAAAGGCTTCTGGTTAACGCTGATTATGACGTTGCAAAGGCTGAGCGTGGTATCATTGTTCTGGATGAAATAGACAAACTGGCCAAACCAGCAGCCAGTATAGGAACCAAGGACGTTTCGGGTGAAGGAGTTCAGCAGTCGCTTCTCAAAATTTTAGAGGGCCACTCGGTGGAAGTCACCGTCAAAAAGCCTGTCAAGCAAAAGAAGGACGACAAGCAGAATCAGATTAATGCCAAAAAGGATGAAACCTTTGTCGTGGACACGTCTAATATCCTTTTCATGCTCATGGGTGCATTTGTTGGCCTTGACAAACACGTTGTTAAAAGGATCAATAGTCTCAGGGCTCAGTCGGCAGGTGAAATGCAGGAAGACAAAAATGACGATATAAAACGCTTGAGGTTTAGCAACACTATCGAAAAAGTGCAGCTTCCTAACGGCCAGAAGACATCTGCTTTGAACCTTGCGACCCCTTCAGATCTGGTCTCTTACGGTCTGATCCCAGAATTAATAGGTCGGGTTCCTATAATAACTGCCTTAGAGCCTCTCGAACGGTCGGACTTGTACCATATCCTCAGAGAACCAAAGAACGCTCTTTTGAATCAATATGAATACATTTTCAAACAATTTGGCGTAAAACTCTGCGTTACACAAAAGGCTCTCATAAAAGTTGCTCACTTTGCTCAAAATGAGGGAACAGGTGCCAGAGGACTGAGAGGCATTATGGAGCGCCTACTGTTGAACGTGAACTACGAATGCCCAGGATCTGGTATTGCATACGTTTTAGTTGATGAGAAGACTGTTAATGCACTAAAGCAGTCAAACCACTCTCTTTCATCGCATGTTGTTGCTAGATACTACTCAAGAGGCGAAAGAGATCGGTTTATTGAAGATGTGTACAAGGAAGACACTGAACAGGGAAAGTTATTAGACAACCTATACGGAAGGGTTGGCAGTCGGATAATTGAGGGCAAAGCCATTCATGAATAAACGAAACTAATTAAAAAGTATGTGTGTTCCATGCAGAGAATATTAAAATAGACATAAATCATTTTTTTAGGTTAACTAGTATCTGTCCCGACATCTGGTTTTTGAGCACTTATCAAAACAAACCGCAGAACGCCAGCGTTTTCGTCGGCTTTGTCCATATGTTCATTAATGTAGCGCAACGGGAAAGAAGCTAAGTCAGTACCAGCAGGTGCAGTTTTAGAAGAAAGAAAGTTTGCCCGCAACTGATAGTCATATTGGTGCATTGCTAGGAACTCAAAAAGCATGCCCATCTTGTTGGTCAGGTCACCTCTCTTGATGCTGACCACCGAATGCTTTATATTGACGAAGCCGACCTTTTTAAGGACTGGTACGAGATGCCTCATAGGGAAAACTTGGATACCGGTCCTAGCTGCTTCCAATGATATGGCATCCTTCAAGGCTTTCATCTCAGCAGAAGTAGAAAACTCATTAGCTGATTTTTCAAGATCATTGCAATCGTTTACAGTTGCAAAATTGCACGTAGAAGTCTCCAGATAGCCCCCCGGTCTGATACATCGAAATATTTCGCTGAGAAGCCCTTTCCACTTTCGAAGCTCAACTGAAAACCAAATATCAGGGCACATCACGACCGGAAGTGCATTGTCATTAAAGGGTAGCTTCACTTGACGAAAATCCTCCTGATAAGACCTTGTCTCTTTTACCCCTGGTGTTTTTTCGTGTTGATCTTGCTTTGATGTTACCTTTTCACTGAATAGCTTATGCGCCGGAGTGACAAGCTTTCTATAGTTGGCCAAAGTTGAAGCATAGTAGTCTTCCAAATATTTGTTTTGAATATTCAAAGGCACTTTGGCGGCTTCATGGGGTGACGATTGTCGAGAGCTGGCTGCCGAATCATTCTTTTCGACACCAGCATGCGAGTTCCTTCTTCTAAAGAAACTAGATAGCCCAAAGGCTGAAGAGCCGCGACCAAGCATACTAGTCTGTTCTTTCTTGCCTTTTCCTTTCACCTGTGGCTCGGAAAGACTCTCTTGACTTGGTGTCTCGGAGACGCTGGGTCTCCGGCTTTCAGCTATTTCCTGGTTTTGCTGCATCTTCGGTGACAGTTCAGCCAAATCACGCCCAACACAATCCTGAACTATTATTGATGAACTTTTTGTTGGTCGAGAAGACTGCAGCATAGACTGGGGTGGCGAAGAGACGCTTTTACTTCCATTGGGTGCAGGTGATGTGACGTCTTCTTGTACCTTCGCACCTGGTGAATTAGAATTGGACCCAGGCGAAGAGGCGCTCGAGGCCGAACTTGCCGATGAGCTGGAAAATAGATTTTCATCGTTTTCATATCGCAGCTTCAGAGTGTCATTGGGGTCATCATATCCTGTAGTGAATGAGGGTTTCCGGAGAAGTGAGAAATCGATAAACAGGTCGATAACATTCCAGTTAGGTTCGTCCAGAGCCAGCTGCCATCCTAGTTCTTCCTCGAAAGAGCATCGTAGAAGTAAGATATCTGCTCTCTGAACTGTTTCCTCGTAAGTCCGGGAAGCTGCATCTCCGCTTAACGGTTTGTTCTTTAGAAGCGCATATTTCTTGGGAGCAAAATCCACCAAATACTCTACAATATCCCTTGAGTAAAGAAAAGACTTTTTGTCTAACAAAAACTTCAGTGCTTGTAGGTGCCAGAGTTGGATAACTTCTCCGATTTCCTGGTAATTCACGCCTGAAGTAAATGACGGATAGCCACTAGCAAGAGCGTTCGCAGAAACACTGACATTAAATGGCATGCAAGCAGCTGCAAATCTTCTTGAATTGTGGTAGACTTCCAGAAACTTGACGAAGGATTGCAGTCTGGATTTGGCATGAACATAAGAATCCACGGGCGGTGACTGGGCGTTGAACATATAAAATATTTCAAGCTTGGGGCAGATGGGATTGTAACGAGGGTCATAGACGATTCGCCTAGGGGTTCCGTTTACACTATGAACAGCCACATTCATGGAATATTTGTGTTGATGCAAGGTTTCGCCAATTTTGGGAAGAACGTTCCAGGAACGAACGACGTCGCTATTCCCACGCTTGAGCTGCGGTGGCGATGAAGAAGAAGAAGCGCCCACTGGTGCAGAACGGTTTTGCATCGAGGCAACACTCGAGGAGGAGGAAACTCTCGTCATAGATTCCGGAACCTCTGGGGCCGGGAGCTCCTCCGTAATGGTGGAGATGGACGACGTCCACGAGGGTGACGATTTGGTGTCTTTACTAGAATCCGAAGGTACGCTGGCCGTCAAGCTGTTGCCAGCAGAAGACGTCCCGGACACTGACAAAGTGTCTGTAGCTTTCGCTTTCAAAGTCGAACCGCGATGGCTATTGCGCCTGGTGGAACCTTCCAAATCGCCAGTATCCATTTTGCGATGCAAGTTTTTGACTTCCATAGATCTGGATAGTTTTTCTTCCGGGAACGAGGCTGGACTCGCTTCGCTTCCGGGTTCTAAAATTAATGCCCTTTGTTGAAACGGTTACTTTGTGAAATCTAGCCGTAGGTAAGTGATTGAAAAAGCTGGAATTTTGAACTGCGTACATTAACGGCCTCTTGGAGGCACACTGTCTTTTCGGAACGGTTCAAACTCGACTCTTTGTGGGCCTTACTTGGTGTATCTCTTGCGTTTGTTGAACATAACACCGTCTTGTACATATAGCAATTGCTGCTGCTGCGGAAACCAAATCTTTACATGTCACTGTCCACGAATAATTGTTCTTTCTCATTACATAAGCGTTCTATGCGTTTAATAATGAAGCGGAGTACAAAGAGGCGAAGAGGGACCGGCGACTCGGACCAGAACTTGGGCAGCGGCATTGCCATCAGCAGAGCTGGTTTGGCTAGATGTGATTTAGCCAGGTCGCGAGCGACCTTCTTCCGCAAGTCTTCAGCGATCGCAGTTTTTAGTCGAAAAAAGCTCTGCTCTTTTATTTCATGGACGGCAGTTGATACGTGTCCTCATATATAGCTATATGTACAAGAGTGTCGAAAAGCTTGCGCAGAGCATTTCGTGTTCTTTGCCTTTATGTTGTTGAAAGCCAGTTGATGTAATCCCATGTTGAATGCAGAAAAGTGAAAAGTAAAACAAAAACAAACAGAAGGTATAGTGTGCCGCGGTGCCAGTTTGGTTGAGAAAAAAGGCCCCGCGGCAATGCAGAGAGGTTGGTACGACGCTCAGTACAAGTGTCTGAGACGGTCGTAAATGCGATCGCCCTCAGTCACAAAGTCGTTGTCGACGATGTTCACTAGAGTGTAATTCTGAATAACAGATTTTAGCAATTCGGCACTCTCACTGTGGCCTTGCTCACCCAAGATTGATCCCCACTCCTCCAGAATTTGGAAAAACTCCTCCTTCCAGGCCAGGAACGAGACTTTCTCAACGATGGTGGGTTGCAGAACCTCGCGCCCGGGGAAAATACCCCACGTGACCGCGTTAGCGGCAGTGTCGTCGGGATGGTTAGAGTACAACTTGTCAGTGGCATCGACGGCGAAGTACGTTAGAGTCGAGCCACCTTCCACCAGGTTCACAAAAGTAGAGAGCTTGTCTTTGGGTAGCAAGAATTCGAGGTATTCCTTTTGGAAAACGTAGCCGTTGCTGGGACCCCAGCCTATGACTTTATCGCCCGAATTTGAACCGTTCACGCGAGGTTGCGAGTTGAGGGTAAGAATTCCATTTTGATTCAGCTCCAACAGTTGCGGTAAAATGGAATCCACCTCGTGGTTCAAAGCGACATCGCACCAGGGCAGGCATTTTGTGTTACCTTGCAGATAAGCAACAACCAGACCGGTGAGATCGGAAAAGGCTTTTGGGGCCGACCACAATTCAACTGCACGTTGTGGAGATTGTCTAATCAAAGCCGAGCCCAGTAAATCCAGATCTCCGAACGCTGGGGAAGACGAATCACCAAATCTACCGTTGGGAAACTCATCCGCGGACCACTGTGAAGTACGCGCCACGTACGAATATGGCCTCTTTTGCCAGAAAATCGGACGAACAGACTCGTTACGGCGTTGAGGATGGAGAGACTTCCTCCAAGGCATTGGTACCACATCGTCCCGGAAAATGTCCTCGTCTTCCGTCAAGAGGCCCAGTCTGTCCAAGATCATGATTGAAGCTTTTTCTAAGTTCATCGTGTACATGTGCAGATGGGTGACGTAGCCGCTGTCCAACAACCTCTGGCACATGCCCGTCAAAAGTTGAGTCCCCACTTCACGTACAGCTTGGTCATCTTCTTTAACCGCGTCCAAAGCTGCCATAAATTCGTCAGGAACGTGGATTTGGCACCATGACGCCCTACGCAAAAATGCAGCGTAAGTGGTTATCGGCATGATACCTGGAATAATGGGGACTTCGATTCCGGCTTCGCGCACCTGACGACACCAATCGATGAATATGTCGGCATCGTAAAACATCTGGGTGATGATAAAATTGGCACCCGCATCGATTTTTTCTTTCAAGAACTGAATCAATTGTGGTGAAGCTTCTTCTTCAGGATGGCCTTCTGGATATCCAGCAACTCCAATGTCGAAATGATCCCCATACTTCTTTCGAATGTAGCTGACGAGATCTTTAGCATAGGCAAAGCCACCTTCGCACTGTTTCCACTCACCGGTAGTCGACGGGGCGTCACCTCTTAATGCTAATATGTTCTGACAGCCGGACTCGTAAGCTTTCGCCAGCGCGTCATCGATCAGCTCTACTGGCATATTTGTGCAAGTAAGATGCATACACGTTTCTAGCCCCAAAACGGATTGAGAAGTAGAAACTAGATCAGTTGATAACTGAGATAATTTACCTCCCGCATTCCAAGTTATATCAATGAATTGAGGCCTCGTTTGGTACATGCGGTCCATTCTGTCGTACAAGTTTTGCACACCTTGAGAAGTTTTAGGAACAAAGAATTCGAACGAGAAGGTCGGCTTCGACTTCTCATTCGATTCTAAATTCTTCTGCAATTTTTCGGATACTCTCATCTTTCCAATAAGCTTTCTGAGCCGTTTAAGACAAGTGCGATCGCGTCAAGTATTTCCAAATAAAGGCAGCACAACTGAAGCAATTGAAACAAAGGCTACTAGTCTCAATTCCCTTAAAAATGGTCGCCTTGTTTAGATTCCAAGCCGTTGATATTTGCAAGCAAATAACAGCCAAGAGTAGTTCGAAAGTAGGGTTCTTAAGCGGCTCGGTTCCCCAGCATATCCCGTTCTTGACATCCTTTCGTTTATATAGGCCCGCCATGTGAAATCCACCAACAAGGTTTCTAGTAAGGGTCGGTGTTATGACCCACCTGAAAGCCACCGTTGTGAAAGATAGCCGAATTGAATGACAATGTGCACGTGAAAACACCAATCACACCTGTGGCCCGGCATGATACTCGTCGGTAACCACACTTCTTGTGCACAGAACGTCGCTAACGGGGAAAGTACTCTGGTCAATGATTGTACTTGCGAACTTGCTAATGTGAATGCGGTGGATTGAGTACCAATACTGTGTGTTAAAACGGTCTTTCAAAAAAATTGATATAACCGGAACCGGCCTATTGCCGACAACGTGTACTGATGGTGACTAGCTTTACCTGATTCAACCCTAAGTACGTCTCTTTTAGCTGACCACCTCTGTAAATGGATTTAGCTTTTTAGCAGATAAGAAACACAGGCCGCCCTCTTCAACGTGCGAACTTGGACGCTTCTGCGTTTTTGTTTACAGTGTCCTCCATGTTAAGGTTCCGAAAATCCAACTTGTCCAACCTGCTACGAGTGCCGTGAAGAATTTCAGGTTAGGGAGACGTGGGATCGTGCCTTCTTGCAGAAACATAATAATTTGGACTTCACCCAATTTATGAAGTCCAATAGACCTTGGAATATTTTTTTCAACTCTTGCTGAAGTCCGAATCCAACGGGAGCTGACGTAGATAGCTGTTCCAGGTGCACCTAAAAACATTAAGCGCTTGCTTCACCGCCATACTCCATACTGCTACAGGATGTGCAGAAATAACAATCACGATTCTATAGGCCTTTGTTATAAATAGCTCGGCAAAACCAAGGTACGCTGTGTTTGGCCTTGTTGAGGGACCTCTCGTCGAAAGTCAAATACGAATGGAATCCCAGCTCATTCTGTAAAACGTGAAACAGTTTGAATTCTGGGAGGTCAGTGATTTGGTATTGATGGAATACCGTCGGATCGCGCAATAGGAAACAACATTGTGTCAGGATGGTACGAAATGATAAATCTCGCCAGCATACAAGCGCAAGGTGAATAATCAGTCCTCGCGAAACGCTTTGACCAGTCCAATCACTGTCAGCGGCTCAAATAAATCTTTTTTGGAGGGGGGAGGGCTGCATTTGTTAGGTCGTCCTGCTTTAAATGCTCCCAGATTATTCTCGCCAGAGTTTAGTATAAATGCCGCCTAAACGTCTTGGACATGGACCAGAGCGAGGCAACTTCGCGTCTTCTTATAGACCCCTACATCTAACGTCAAGTATTCACAATGCGAGGCATGATGCTTATCGGAAATTTGGGCGAACACTTCAGCAGTTTAACTCCTGTCGACGCGGATTCGTCCCGATAGAATCTGCGCAGGGTGAGTGGATAACAAAACTGTAGACCCCATTTGTGTGCCAAATTTTTCAGCATCCTATCTAATGGAGACAATGGTTTTGCTTTGTTTAAGTGAAGCACGACTTTGATGACTTTAATAACTTTGATAACTTTGATAACTTTGGGTGGGCGGCTAACTGGCCGGTTGACGAAAAATAAAATAGCTCCTTACACCCCTCTTCTGCTCAATTCTTGCACAATAATATTATCAATAATCGAGCAGAGCTCAACAGTAATGATGAAGCCACGGACTGATCTGGAATCATCGTGACTATCTTTTTATTTCTTCAATGTTGGTGGGATGCTTTCTTTGCAGACCCATCCTCGATGTAGAGCAGCATGTATTCCATGGCATTGAAGGATCACACAGACTATCTGCTTGAAGCCATGTCCACCTAATCAATTTCCTCAATATATTTATTAGAATGACAGCTCTCAAATAGTGCTGGGCCCAAGAGCTGAACGAGGACAAAGCGAGTATATAAGTTGGCGTGTATAGCTATACAAAAAGGCTCGCTGATTGAGGTTCATCGCAACCACGATTTAGAAGCCCCGAAGTATTGGTCCGGCGGTCACAGAACCGTTTCTCTATTCATCATCTTGGCAAATTTAGTTAGCCTGAGTCAATTGCTAGCTGACAAAATGACATGCGAGCTGAATCGAGACATCAGCCTACATGAGTGTAGCCAATAGCGAAAGCAGGCTTTAGACAAACGGCTGAAGTTTTGTATGTTTTTGATTTTGTTCTGATCTATATTTCTCACGCTAACTCACTTATTTCGATGTCTCACATCAGAGTGCAACACGTATATTGGCCATCTTAAACCAATGCCTGAAAAACCTCCTCCAGTGGGCGCCAGAAAGAGGACTCAAGAGCATTGGGAGAAATTTGAATATCGCAAAAAGTCAAAAGTTAACAATGAGCAGTCCGACAGTGTCGATCAGGTCAAAAGGAGCCCAAATATAATTGATCTGACGAGTGACAACGACAGTCCTGAAGAGACTTCTACAACGGACGTATCTTACATTGAACCAATACACTCTTCAGCGGATGAAGCTGACCAAAAGCTCCCTTCATCGAGTAATGAGAACCAAGAAACCACTGCTCCTTTCAGACTAATCAAGTCAGACATCTACGACTCCAATCGTGCTTCGCAACACTTCATAACACTGGAAGAGATATTCGGCGATAGAAGCATTGCAAAAAGCTGGCTGTTCAGCTTTCAGTATGAATTAGACTACATTCTACCTATGTTCCCACTGCACGCAGAAATAACCATTGTAGCACAGAATGGCACGATTTTGCCGGTCTCACAACCCAATTCGAAAGTCTTGACGCTTCTTGCGCGCCTGAAGACTTTGTTAGTGAATCTACCACCCTATTCCTGCCACCATTCGAAGATGGTCATCAATTTGTACAATAATGGAGATTGCCAATTATTCATCCCCTCCAATAACTTTACCTCGGCAGAAACCAATCTGCCTACCCAAATCGTATGGTCTAGTCCTCGTCTCAAGAGCTCTAGCTGTGAATCCAGTTCTTCAGCTTTTAAAGATTCTCTCCTGACGTATCTCAAAGGCTACGAGATCAACCTAAAACCCCTGGTGGCAGTGCTCGAAACTGTAGACTTCCTTCCGCTAGATGATTCTGGCTCACAGTTTGTGTATTCTCATCCCAAGGTGGCTGGGTGCGGATTGTCACAACTAAGCACTCTGTTGCGCGATAAGAAACACACTCATCTCATTGACCAGAGTACACATCATTATCTTTGTCAAACTTCCACCATTGGATCACCTATCAAAGCTGGGCTAAGGAGCCCTGGTAACTTGTTTACGCACTACATGATCCCATTATTCTCGGGCCTTTTGGACCCTAAGACTAATGCCAAGGCTAATCCTGGAAGGAAAGCGAATGAAATTCCTAATTTAAAGGAACGATTCGACACAAATCACATCAAACCATATATCGTGTACCCAACGGCGCAAGAATTACAAAAATCGGCAATGGGTTACCTGGCTGGTGGTTGGTTTCACTATCACTGGTTGCGGAACCAGGTCTCTCAAGATGTTCACCAACTGTTGAGAAGTTGGGGTGTTTTTCATAAGCGACAGACTCATACTACCGATGCTCGAAAAGCCACTCCCTCTCACACAAAATTCTACATGAAATCTACTGGAACTTGTCTAACTGATTCGAAGAGGTCGCCGTTGCGCACTCCTGAATGGGTTTTGTACACTACTGCAAATTTAAGCTTGAACGCCTGGGGAACTCTTACTTCTAAACCCAGAAATTATGAAGTCGGCGTGCTTTTCAAATCATCTGAAGATAATGCAATTGAACTTCAAAGTGTCACCGATCTTGTTTACAGTCCTTTCATTGGCACGGGTGAGACAATTGGTGACGGAAAGCCAGAATTTCTAAAACGTAAGAAGACCCTGGTAATGGTCCCCTTTGACATCCCACCAAAGCCGTACGGTGAATTAGACGACTCATTCTGCATTTCGAGGAATTACGTTGAGCCCGATTCCTTGGGCAGGTACCATCAGCCGCAAGGGTAAGTCCGTTCACTCACGTGCGTTTGTCTTCGCATTTGAGCCATTTTCCATGGAGCTTTAGGATATAAAAAAGGATCACAGCAACGACAGCCGGACAGTCAAGAAAGGTTTCAGTACTCTTCAAGTTACTCCATATATCCCCGATGACTATAGAAGATAGAAGTGTGGCCTCTTTTAATGAAAGTTTCAATGTTTCGTCCAATGTGGCGATCATTGTTCCGGATAAAGGCGTTCAGGTCACTTATCGGGACCTTTCCCATATGACGGGGCATTTTCAAACCATGTTCCACTCCCCCGACTCTCCACTATACGACCTGATTGGAAGGCAGTCTTCGGTAGCTATTTCAATGCCCAATGGTCTCGAGTTCATAACGGCATTTTTGGCTTCGACAATGGATGGGAAGATCGGAGCTCCTTTGAATCCCAACTATCGAGCCGAGGAATTTAATTTTTACCTGAATGATCTAAAGGCTAAAGCTATTTGTGTCCCCGAGGGAACAGTTCAAAAAGGAGCCGAGGCCGAAATCTTGAAAGCGGCAGCCAAGTTTGGTTGCTACATCGTGGAACTCGCCTTTAACATCGACAGATTCAGAGTAGAGTACACGGTTTTCTCCCCTAAGGATGGTTACAAGAGGAAAATATACTCATCTCTCGACAAGGCCGTATTTGTAAATCACAGCAATAAGTTTCCCGGCTACGCAAGGTCTTCGGATGTGGCCCTTATACTACATACTAGTGGTACAACGTCGGCTCCGAAGACTGTTCCTCTCTTGCATTTGAACATTGCAAGAAGTATGCGTAACATTGCAGACACCTACAAGCTGACCGCCCACGACCGCTCATATGTTGTTATGCCACTATTTCACGTACACGGATTAATCGGTGTTTTGCTGTCAACACTGTGGACCCAAGGTTCTGTAGTAGTACCACCCAAATTTAGTGCTCAGAAATTTTGGTCTGATTTCATTACCTGGGGCTGCAACTGGTTCAGTTGCGTTCCGACTATAAGCATGATCATGCTTAACAACCCTAAACCACAGCCAATGCCCAAGATCCGCTTCATTAGATCTTGCTCCTCTGCCTTAGCTCCGGCAACATTTCGGAAGCTTGAGCATGAATTTCAAGCTCCTGTCTTAGAGGCCTATGCCATGACCGAGGCATCTCACCAGATGACCTCCAATAACCTGCCTCCCGGAAAAAGAAAGCCTGGAACTGTAGGTCAACCCCAGGGCGTGGAAGTCTTTATTTTAGACGAAAAGGACAACGTGTTGCCGCAAGGGTCCCAGGGTGAAGTTTCCATACGAGGCGAGAATGTTACGCTAGGGTATGCACACAACGAGAAAGCCAATCGTGAGAATTTCACAAAGCGTGAAAATTACTTCCGTACAGGCGATCAAGGGTACTTTGACCCCGAGGGGTTTCTGGTGCTGACAGGCCGATTGAAAGAATTAATTAACCGTGGAGGCGAAAAGATTTCCCCCATCGAGCTAGATGGTGTAATGTTGTCGCACCCCAAGGTCGATGAGGCGGTCTCATTTGGAGTTGAGGACAACAAATATGGACAAGTAGTAAACGCCGCTGTAGTGTTGAAGACGGGGCAAAAGCTGGACTACAAGGAACTGTCAGACTACATGCGCAAGAGCTTGGCTTCCTTCAAAGTTCCTACACGTATATTCTTCGTGGATAAATTACCCAAAACCGCAACCGGAAAAATCCAGCGGCGGATCATAGCAGAGGTTTTCACAGGAAAGAGTAAATTATAGACAAGATCTCTCAGGTGAGCTGGTTATACGAGCTGGGAGCGCGATGGGAATACGATAAAAATGAGGTACTCTTTCTGCTCGGCAACGTGTATGTTTTTTTTTTTTGGACCTTACAGAGCGCTCACTTCTGCCTAGCTGTGTTGGTTGTAAAGCGCATGCAAAATCAATTCAAAGGCGCTCAATCAGATATTCTTAGCGTCTTCTTCTTGATCGAGTCTCACTCGCATCTCTTCGAGCATTACGATTGGTGCCGTACGAGAAGACATCTTCAACAATTTACCAATAATATTTTTCATTATATATAGCTGTGGCCCCTGGTGAAAATTGGGACCTGTTTACCAGACTCTCACAGTCGGTAACCCAAAGGAAAGGAGGTGCATTCATCTAGTGTTTTTGGTGAAAACTCGAGATCTCTCTTTATACACTCGACAGGTTCTTTTCTACGCGATATCAAACACCTCTAGACCGGCGTTAAAAATGGTTTTCAAACTCTCTGCAGGTGTGATTGGCGGTGCGAAACAAGTGGTTTCAATGAGCCAGCGCGGCTTTTTAGCGCAAAGCCAACTAAGAATGGCGTCTACCAAGACAATGACCGTCAGAGATGCTCTTAACAGTGCTATGGCCGAAGAAATGGATCGTGATGATGATGTGTTCATTATCGGTGAAGAAGTGGCCCAGTACAACGGTGCGTACAAAGTTACCAAGGGATTGTTGGATCGTTTTGGTGAACGCCGTGTGGTAGACACTCCTATCACGGAGATGGGGTTCACTGGTTTGTCGGTGGGTGCCGCTCTTAAGGGATTGAAACCAATTGTGGAATTCATGTCCTTCAACTTTTCCATGCAAGCCATCGATCAAGTTGTGAACTCGGCTGCCAAGACTTACTACATGTCCGGTGGTACCCAAAAGTGTCAAATTGTTTTCAGAGGCCCCAACGGTGCTGCCGTTGGTGTTGGTGCTCAACACTCGCAAGATTTTTCTGCGTGGTACGGATCTATTCCAGGTATGAAGGTTTTGGTGCCATATTCTGCCGAGGATGCTCGTGGTTTGTTGAAAGCCGCTATCAGAGATCCTAACCCAGTAGTGTTTTTGGAAAACGAACTATTGTACGGTGACTCTTTTGAAATGAGCGAGGAATCTCTGTCCACGGATTTCACTTTACCGTACACTGCCAAAATCGAAAGAGAGGGTACTGACATCTCTATTGTTACCTATACTAGAAATGTACAGTTCTCCCTTGAGGCAGCTGAGATGTTGGAAAAGCAGCACGGTGTTTCTGTGGAAGTTATCAACTTACGTTCCATCAGACCTATGGATGTTGATGCCATCATCAAGTCCGTCAAGAAGACCAACCACTTGATCACCGTTGAATCTACCTTCCCAACATTTGGTGTTGGTTCTGAAATCGTGGCTCAAGTCATGGAATCCGAGGCCTTCGACTATTTGGATGCTCCTGTGCAAAGAGTCACCGGTGCCGATGTGCCAACACCCTATGCCAAGGAGCTTGAGGACTTTGCTTTCCCAGACCCAGATGTGATTGCCACCGCTGTCAAGAGAGTCTTGTCTATTGAGTAAGCGATTCGCAAAATATGTTAAGCTCAACTGCCTTGCTACGCGGCTCGTCGTTCTGCAGGAAGATGATCATTAGCACTCCCAATTCTTCTGTGAACCTAGTGTTCGTCAAATTCACGGCTCTAGGTCTTTACAAATTTTTTTTTCTACAATATCACTGTACTTCATATCAGAAGTGCATGTAACTAAAGAGAGATCGTCAAGAATCTCCTTTTAATCACTTTTCCCCTAAGTGCCCCACCTTTCCCTTTCCTTTGAGTTCACGCATAGAGCTTGTCGCGCTTACATATCAGTTTCTTTGGAGAGAGCAACTGAGATGTTGGGTAATTCATTTTACTCGGAGCACGCCTCGTTCAAAAATCCGCAGCCCCCACCCGTCAGTTCGAGCCTTCACACGATTCAAGGAGAGAGGGATCGTGTTAAGCTCTTCTGACAAAACTGAAATGAAGTATCCAAATGTTATTTACTTGCTTTCGATCCAGATATTAACGTTTTTCCTCGATTCTTGATACCAAAACTGAGAGAGAGATTTTGGCAATCAAGGAGGGCCGACAATATTAGATTGGCATCGAAGTTTTTTGAAAATCATCTTTCATAAGTGTGCATTTTGCATCGTAACTTGGATATAGTTATATACATACCTTAAATAAATAAGAGCTTTTGTTTCCTGGTTTCCATGTTTTTCTAAGGTAAGCGCAAGTACAAACAAATGCTTGTGGTCGTAGCTCACTTGGAAAGAGATATATTGACAAGTGCTCAGTAATATATAATTAGTCAGGATTGTATTCTGGTGGATCAAACCTTCCTCGGGCTTCAAATGACCGTGCCAGATTGAACGGACCAAGGTGCGTATGCAGTGATCAGGTTGAAGGTTTATCTGTCTTAGCCAAATCTTCTACCACCGTTCATTACACGAAGGACCATCGCCAACCTTCCTAATTGGTCATAAGCATCCAGGATACCGAATCATGGGTGACCAGGCCCGCCAATTGGCCGAGCATGATAAGAGACCCTTCCTTCTTTTGGTTATGTTGTACTTCCTACAGGGTATTCCAATTGGCTTGACTTTTGGTACAGTTCCCTTTCTGCTCAAGTCGATGGTCAAAGAAACAACTTTTACACAATTGGGCCTTTTTACGATGGCCACCTATCCTTATTCTTTGAAGATTCTATGGTCACCGATAGTCGATTCCATGTATAATGTCAAGATCGGTAGACGCCGGTCGTGGATAATACCAGTTCAGTTGGTAAGTGGTATTATACTGTGGATCATTGGGATTGGGGTGTCGCGAAATGTTATTTTCGCAGGAGTAGATAACTCATTTCATCCAGAGAATGTTAGTGGTGGCGTCACAGCGTCCAAACTAAACATTACGACACTGACCGCGATTTTCTTCATTCTTATAACCCTCTGCGCAACGCAGGACATTGCAGTAGATGGGTGGGCATTGGAAATCCTTTCTCAAGATTCTTTGTCGTATGCATCTACAGCTCAAACCATTGGCTTGAATACGGGCTATTTCCTTTCGTTCACCATTTTCCTCACGTTCAATTCCAGTCATTTCATGAACAAATATATCAGAACAGTTCCACAGGAATTTGGTTTGATAAGCCTTGGTGGGTATCTTCAATATGCAGGTATCATTTATCTGGTGATTACAATTTATGTTATATGGTGCACTTCAGAAAGGCCAACCGATATTCCAGTTTTACCCACAAAGAAGAGCGATGAGAAAGTAGATGATTTTATCGACTACAATGTTGATACAAATCCTTCGCACATGAGTCTGGTGAATGTTTATCGATCATTCTTCGAAGTATTAAAGTTACCCAGCGTCCAATCGTTAATGGGAATTCATTTTCTCACTAAATTTGCATTTCAATGCAATGAAGGTGCCACCAATTTGAAATTGCTCGAGCGTGGGTTCAAAAGGGAAGACTTGGCCATTACAGTTCTCATAGATTTCCCTTTCGAAATTATCTTCGGCTACTACGTGGCTAAATGGAGCAATGATAGCAGTCTTTCCTCCAGACCCATGACACGCCCCAATGCGTTAACCAGGGCTCTTGTTGGCGAGACAGGTACATTAACACCATGGTTATGGGGATTTCTAGGAAGGCTGACTGCGGCATTCATGGCAAGCATCTTAATCGCCCAATTTCCGACCGACGGGCTGATCACCAAGAAGTACTTTGTGATGGTGATTCTTCAACACTTATTAGGATCATTCATGACAACGGTTCAATTCGTTGGCATTTGTGCTTTCCACACTCGGATTGCAGATCCTGTAATTGGAGGTACTTATATGACCTTGCTGAATACCCTGAGTAACTTGGGCGGGACGTGGCCAAGGTTTTTTGTTTTATCCATGATCGACCGCTTTACCGAGCACCATTGCATCCATCTTGGCAGAATAATGAGTGAGCACTCCGAGGAGCAAAGCTGTATCGCAATTGAAGGAAAGTGGGTCATGACACAGGATGGCTTTTTCATTACTAACGCCTTCTGCGTTACGGTTGGATGTCTGCTATATTTTGGATTCATCAAGAAGAAAGCGCAACAACTTCAAAAGCTTCCCATTTCCTCATGGCAATGTCATTAAATTATAAATACAAGTCATTATATAAGTTTCCAATAGACGATTGCCGCCACAATGTATGCGCACAATAGACCGCTGATTTGCTCTGAGAGCGTATGAAATGCAATGGTCGTTATCAGAAAGCTCCACCACCACATGAAGATGAGGGCCACTAGCAGAACCACAGGATTGTCCCAGACCAAATATTTTAGCGTTAAGGCTAAGAAGATCATGATCTGTTCGCAATTTTTGAAAACGTCGGTGCCAACCTGGCGGAGAAGTAGTTTCCAAGTTGTGGGAGGATCAGCAATTAGCTGCCTTAAACGATCTAGCATCAGAAAACTTTTGAGGTGAGATTGAACTAACGGCCAATAGGTGCCATCGGTCCTCATTTTTCTTAGGGCTTTCCTACCAATTACTTGAAGCTCTCCAAGTAAAAACATACACATCAACGTGATAAGGAAAATATGACCGCTAGGATCATGCCCCCCAATCCAATGCCCTCCCAACGATCTACATATATTAGAAGAATTAATTTTCCGCCAAGAATGCAGAGCTTCATCAATGTAGTTGTTTATTTGGGAAGGTGTCACCTCTATGTTTCTCAAATTATCCTTTCCTTCCGATATCCAGTATTCAATCTCAGAGACAGCATTCTGAAGCATCGACGAAGGACTAGTTGACGATCCCTTCAGAGCCTTGTATATTTTTCTCAAACTCGACTGCTTTCGAAACAGTGTATCTTGGAACTTCTCGTTTATTTGCCATGGCAAGGATCCTGAGGTATCAAAAACGTCAAAATTGCAGCGGCCTCCTGTAGCAGTAAAAACCAGATCCATCAAAGGGGCAGCTTCAGACCATATTGACTGTGTAAAAAGCATCCACCAGGCGGTTAAAACGCTGTAACGCAGTAGGGTTCGTCTCCAGCTGCCACGCTGGCCAAAGCCGCTATATCTGATCATACACCACCAACCTACAAGGCTAGTCCAGAACCAGCCTTGCTTGACGAAATAAATGTTAAACCAACTGTCCTTATCGACAACTAGCGTTACTTGCCTTGAAATCAAGTGCCCCACGACCAATGTTGCTGGACATAACGTAAAAAGGAAGACTTTATAATAGGACAGAACCATAGGGTTTAGCGTGAAGCGGCGTGAACTGAATGCCAATCCTTTAGATGAACAAAGCTGTGAGATACACCGCTTGGTGTTGTACGCAGCAAGCTTGTCAGAACGATGCCAAACGTTTGAACGTTAGCCTTAAGATTTTCGTTAGAAATGTGACAGAACTATAAGCATATTATAATATCTTAAAATAACACCCTGTCGAGTTCAAAAGTGAAAACATCATTACCGAATGAAACTCGAAATGGTCGATAAATAAAATCATTCGCACCTTAATGTGCTTGTTTGAGGTCCTTCCGCGTATTCAAATTGTTGAGGAAAATCAGACAAAAGAGCTAAGTATAAGACATGTGCAGCCATTGCCATCGTTGTAGTAGTAGAGATATGTGGTACTGGAAATCAGAATTGAAGAGCCTTTTGACCTCATGAATATTGTAGTTTGATAAGTGGTGTGTACTCAGCACAAAATGATAGCACTAACTTGGTGTTACTGGGTCGATGCGAGAGGTGAAAGGCTTGTAGTAAATCTTATATTTCCTGCTAGAGCAAAGGGCAAACCTGCTTCGAAATTTCAGTCACTGATAATACCCACCTTGGTAAGAGTTGCAGAGGTTGAATTCATCGAGGTGAGTCAGCGTCATAGGCCTCTAGCTGGGTGCTTTATCCAACCTGCAAATGAACATTATTAGTGAGCCAATCTTAGATACCCAAGGCTTGTGTTATCTCACTGTAGGTATCTGGACTACAATCTTGCCCCATTTAATGAAGCATATGGTCGTTTTCTGAAAAAAAAACTCGAGGTAGGTGCAAGGCTTACCGGGATTCTTAGATAACGTGTCATGAGCCCCAAGTTCCATAGGAAGACGTAGAACGTCCCTTTGGAACTCCATCAGAATGCCCCGACCATTTTTCATAGTGGCAGCTATTCACGTCCACCTGTCATTTTTTTACTGACACTGGGTACATCACTTCTTACAATACTGTCCAACACATTTTCACATGATAAGACCCGACGTGGTGAATCAAAATAAAATCAAACCAAGCTTACGTTCTCCCATTATGAATGGACTGGTACCACCGGGAATTATCCAGTGCCCCTAATTATACGTGAATTCAAAGTTTTGAGGCTCAACCTTAATACACACTTAAAACACCATCTGGAACTAATTATGGATATCCTCCCGTCATCTAAAGTGTCTTTCATCTCAATTTGACAGTATACAGGTATGCAATTCGGTCCTGTTAGGTAGCTCGCAAAGAGCACCCTAAGAATCGATAAAGGCTGATATTGGTCAGTGGTTTGACGGAGACCGCTTAAGCTGCGCGATCAAAACTGGCCTTGATCCTGAATAGTAGAGCACCGCAGCGGAATAGGAACCAAATCATGACTGTGTCACCCAATATTTAGCGAAAGAGCACGTACTCGAATGATATCTGCGGCCTGGAGTAGTCACAGTTACATCATTAGATACGTAATATGGTCACTAGACTGAGATCTCAGGTGTCAAATCGATAATGAATAGCACCTAAATGTTTCCGCGCTTGGCCGGATCTACCACCACAATGGAAAACGGTAATCAATCAGGCGATCTACAGCAGCCGGAAACAGTTGATATTCCTCCCACGCGTTTCGAGGTGGAATTGGAATTTGTGCAGTGTTTGGCAAATGTCCCATATGTGTTGTTCTTGCTCAGCCAACAACAAATCTGGCGGGACCCAAAGTTCAAAGCATATTTGAAGTATTTGGAGTATTGGTGCGAGCCTCCTTACGCTCAGTGCATCGTGTATCCTAATTGCCTGTTCATGCTCCGACTCTTGAACGGGTTCATGGCGTCAGCGACGGTTAATGAAGATGGTCTTCTGGAGGGCCACGAAGACCTTCCCAAAGTACTCCAAAGCCAGGGTAGTCAGTGGATGAACGAAATGGTAGAAAGGTGGAGCACGTGAAAATTGAGAAGGAGCACAGAAGCGTGGAATGTGGAGCCGAAACCCACTCATTTGCCCTCCGGCAACATAGCGATCCAAACTCTGAGGACCGACCTTTTCTCTACTCCGGACGTCAGGTCCAAGTCGAGAATTATGGCTTACTTACCACCGATCAAAAATTCACCAATGCGCAAGCAAAGTTCCCTAGGCAATAGCACATGTACAGGCAAGTGACGTCTGTATGATACAGTGGGGTTGCGCATGGCTTCTGGCAACCCACATTTTCGAAAAGCAGGCCTTCCTCTGATCCTCCAGCACTCCGAGCATGGTGCGCCTCAGACTAAAGCGAACCTTTTGTAACAACATGTGGCTCCTTCAACATCAGCTGCTCTCCAGTATAATTTTTGGCTCGACGTCTAACCATTCATGGCTCTTGCTCGCAAATTTTCACTGGCAAGAAAGCCGATGTCAACGTCTACTGTGCGTGTGGTGAGGGCTCTTTTTTTTCTTTATCTCGACAATGCAAATTTTATACACAGGCCTTGAAGAAAATCCAGCGCAAGACTAACAAAGTCGTGCATGATCATGAATTAACCTGCGATTCGTGTGACCGTTGCAATCATCATCACTCGAGCCTGTTCTGGTAACATTTTTACTATGGGAAGAAAGAGTCATCCATGGATGACCACTGTCGATGGCGAAACGAGATGTGATTGGTCAATGGAAAAGTGTCGCTGTTAACGAAAGGGAGCAATTAAGGTATAAAAGATACACTTTAAATGACAAGTCGATACCCGTGGAGCCTGTGCGACTCTTCTGCAGAACCACCATATTCAAGAGTACGACCTTAAGCTCCGGTAGCATCTTTCACACCCGCAATAATGTCTAAGCTAGGTGGTTTAAGGGACAGCTCCAACCTTTTAGGTGAGAAGAATAAGCTTCTGGTTGCTAACAGAGGTGAGATTCCAATTCGTATCTTCCGCTCGGCCCATGAGCTTTCGATGAAGACCGTTGCAATTTACTCGCATGAAGACAGGCTCTCCATGCACAGACTAAAGGCGGACGAAGCGTACATGCTGGGCCCTGAGGGCAAACACACTCCAGTAGGCGCATATTTGGCAATTGACGAAATTATCAAAATTGCCAAGGAACACAAGGTGGACTTCATCCATCCAGGTTATGGGTTTTTGTCTGAGAACTCAGAGATGGCGAGAAAGGTAAAGGAAGCTGGTATTACATGGGTGGGACCGCCGGCTGAAGTGATTGACTCAGTCGGGGACAAAGTGTCTGCCAGAAACTTGGCTGCCAAGGCTAAAGTTCCAACCGTGCCAGGTACCCCAGGTCCTATCGAAACAGTCGAGGAGGCGCAGGAGTTTGTGGCACAGTACGGATACCCGGTTATCATCAAAGCCGCTTTCGGTGGTGGTGGTAGAGGTATGAGAGTGGTCCGTGAAGGTGACGATATCTCAGACGCCTTTCAACGTGCTACTTCGGAAGCCAAGACCGCTTTCGGTAACGGTACCTGTTTCATCGAGAGGTTCTTAGACAAGCCTAAGCACATCGAGGTTCAATTGCTAGCGGATGGATACGGCAATGTGGTACATTTGTTTGAGAGAGACTGCTCCGTGCAAAGAAGACATCAAAAAGTCGTCGAAGTGGCTCCTGCCAAGACTTTGCCAAAGGACGTCCGCGACTCTATCTTGACGGATGCTGTGAAACTGGCCAAAGAAGCAGGCTACAAAAACGCTGGTACTGCCGAATTTTTGGTTGATAACCAGAACAGACACTACTTCATTGAAATCAACCCTAGAATTCAAGTCGAACACACTATCACAGAAGAAATTACAGGTATTGACATCGTTGCTGCTCAAATTCAAATTGCCGCAGGTGCCTCTTTGCAGCAACTAGGCCTTCTCCAAGACAAAATCACCACGCGTGGGTTTGCCATTCAGTGCCGTATAACTACTGAGGATCCAGCCAAAAATTTCCAACCAGACACTGGCCGTATCGAAGTTTACCGTTCTGCCGGTGGTAACGGTGTCAGACTTGACGGTGGTAATGCTTACGCGGGCTCCATCATCTCCCCTCACTACGATTCGATGTTGGTGAAATGTTCTTGTTCGGGCTCGACCTATGAAATTGTTCGCAGAAAGATGCTTCGTGCATTGATCGAATTCAGAATCAGAGGTGTTAAGACAAACATCCCATTTTTGTTGACGTTGTTGACCAACCCGGTATTCATCGACGGCTCCTATTGGACCACGTTTATTGATGACACGCCTGAACTGTTCAAAATGGTCTCATCTCAAAACCGTGCTCAGAAACTGCTTCACTATTTGGCAGATTTAGTTGTGAACGGCTCCTCTATCAAGGGCCAAATGGGCTTGCCCAAGTTGCACACTCCCCCAACAGTCCCGGCGCTTCATGACGCACAGGGCCAGGTTATTGACGTTCTTGCTCCACCACCGGCTGGCTGGAGACAAGTCCTTCTTGAACAAGGTCCAGAGGCTTTTGCCAAAGCTGTTCGTCAATACAAGGGTACTTTGCTCATGGACACTACATGGAGAGATGCTCACCAATCTTTGTTAGCTACCAGAGTCCGTACCTACGACTTGGCTGCAATCGCACCAACTACCGCTCACGCCCTATCAGGTGCTTTTGCCCTAGAATGTTGGGGTGGTGCTACCTTTGACGTTGCTATGAGGTTTTTACATGAAGATCCATGGGAGCGTTTGAGACTTTTGAGAAAACTTGTTCCAAACATTCCTTTCCAAATGTTGTTGCGTGGTGCCAACGGAGTTGCCTACTCTTCTTTACCAGACAATGCCATTGACCATTTTGTTAAGCAAGCTCAGGAAAATGGTGTCGATATTTTCAGAGTGTTCGATGCCTTGAATGACCTTGAGCAATTGAAGGTTGGTGTAGATGCTGTTAAGAAGGCCGGCGGTGTCGTTGAAGCTACTATTTGTTACTCCGGTGACATGCTGCAACCGGGTAAGAAGTACAATTTGGATTACTATTTGGAAATTACCGACAGGGTTGTTGCCATGGGTACACATATTTTGGGTATCAAGGATATGGCTGGTTTATTGAAACCATCTGCAGCCAAACTATTGATCGGATCCATTAGAGCCAAATACCCTGACTTGCCAATTCACGTGCATACTCACGACTCCGCTGGTACTGCTGTTGCATCGATGGCTGCTGCATCTATTGCTGGTGCTGATGTTGTTGATGTCGCAACCAACTCTATGTCTGGTATGACCTCTCAGCCTTCCTTAAATGCCTTGCTTGCATCCTTGGACGGTGAAATTGACACTAATGTTGACGTGTCTTTAGTCCGTGAGCTAGATGCCTACTGGGCCCAAATGAGATTGTTGTACTCTTGTTTCGAGGCTGATATTAAGGGTCCAGATCCAGAAGTATACCAACATGAAATTCCAGGTGGCCAGTTGACAAATCTACTGTTCCAAGCTCAACAATTGGGTCTTGGAGAGAAGTGGGCAGAAACAAAGAAGGCCTACAGAGAAGCCAACTACTTGTTGGGTGATCTGGTAAAGGTTACTCCTACTTCTAAGGTCGTTGGTGACCTTGCTCAATTCATGGTTTCTAATAAATTGACTTCCGATGATGTTAAGCGCTTGGCCTCGTCTCTAGATTTCCCAGACTCAGTCATGGACTTTTTCGAAGGTCTAATCGGCCAGCCATATGGTGGATTCCCAGAGCCATTGAGATCTGACGTGTTAAGAAACAAAAGAAGAAAGCTCACAACTCGTCCTGGTTTGGAACTAGCTCCTTTCGATTTGACACAGATCAAAGAGGAATTGCAAGACAGATTTGGCGACATTGACGAGTGCGACGTGGCCTCTTACAATATGTATCCAAAGGTTTACGAAGACTTCCGTAAGATTAGGGAACTTTACGGTGACTTGTCTGTGCTGCCAACAAAGAACTTTTTGTCACCTCCTACTGTTGGTGAAGAGATTGTTGTTACAATTGAGCAAGGTAAAACTTTGATCATCAAACCTCAGGCTATTGGGGAACTAAACAAGGAAACTGGTCACAGAGAAGTTTATTTTGACTTGAACGGTGAATTGAGAAAGGTTTCAGTTCTAGATAAGTCGCAAAAGATCGACACAGTCTCTAAGGTTAAGGCCGATGCTCACGATCCATACCAGGTTGGTGCACCAATGGCTGGAGTTGTTATTGAGGTCAAGGTTCACAAGGGATCTCTGGTCAAGAAGGGCCAACCTGTCGCTGTTTTAAGCGCAATGAAGATGGAAATGGTCATTTCGTCACCAAGTGACGGCCAAGTCAAGGATGTTCTTGTCAAGGATGGTGAAAACGTGGATGCCTCGGACTTACTAGTGTTGTTGGAGGAATCTGTCCCACCAAAGGAGTGATCCTTCAAGAGATTTTTACGAAATATTTAATCGTGTATAATAGAAACGCCCCAAGTCATCAAGCTATTTAAACTGTCCAACTCTCCATAAATATTGCACGACCCAGCAACCCTCGATCAACGGGTCACTCTGCTGCTTGCCCGCCCGGTCCTTCCGACAGGTTTTGATATTCTTGATGTGCTTCTAGGGATTCCACTTGGCTTTTTCATCAAACTTCTAGAAGGCGGTATTCGGCTTGTACCATTGGTCGCTTTTCTGCCTCGCTGAAGATAAGACCTCTCGTTGTTTCGGAGTTGCTGTCGCTCCTCTGATTCCTTTAATCGAAGAGCTTGCTCTTTCGCTTCGAGCAAATCTTTCAATTCTAAAACTTGAGATTGTTTTTGCTCAAGATACATTTGGGGTGTTAGGTTATCGTTATTCTGAGTCGTTGTGATGCATTCCACGTAAGAAGGATCATTCATAAGGTCATACGCATAGCCAGCTTGCGATTGGATACGAATCCAGGTATCCAGGATTCTATTTGACGACTCACAGGTTTCCCTTATTCTCTTAAGATGTTGGGGGCCAGCAGTATTAAGCGAAGCTTCTAACTTTTGGATTACGGGTATAATTTCATCCAGACCTTTGCTTTCCTCTAGAAGCGACTGGGTTGTCATACTAGAGGGTGCCTTTGCTGAAACAAACGGCTTGAATCCCGAGTTTGACGGAGCAAGACTGAGGTTTGATCGCATTTGATCAAATATCTCCGGAATGAGCTTGTTCATCGTTGAGTTATCAACATCGCCGATGTCCATGGTGGCAGGATTGACAACTCAAGCAAAGCGAAAACGGTCTAGACGTGTACGACGCACTAGTTGAATCGTTGATAACTGTTGTAACCTGCTCGCGCCTTGTTCGCGAAATATTTACCTCTTAATCGTCAAACATGACCCAAGTGGTCAAGGACATTGAGTTCCCTAGCGCATAGTCCATCCCGACATTTAAGTGAGCACCATGCCACCGTTCCCATCTTTCGACCTTCTGCCAGAAGATGGTTTACAGAACTTCCTGGGTTTGTACTTTTAAGCTTGTTCCAAGTCACACAAATATCAATGACATTAAGATCAGCTTGCTGACAACCTCATTTTTTGGATGGAGTTTAGTTCTTCAATGATTGTCACTTTTATGCAAAATGCTGATGATTCATCCACTACCGCTAACCAAATGCCACTCCATTACAGTAATTTATGATCAGTTCGTTGTTGACTTTGAAATGCTCCCATAAATCGCCCACCGACTGTTGAGGGGCTGGCGAAAATGAGTTATTCACGTAGCAGTAGACAGTCCTTAGTCGAAGCTTTCGTTTCAAAAAAGTTATCAGAACGGAAAAAGGTTGAGAAGATGAAATCTGGGCAACTTGAGGGGAGACCTGCGGTACAGAACCAATGGCCAAAAACTTGATATGTAGTTTGGTGGGCTTCTTGAGCTCTTTTTCCTTGACTTTTTCTATAGCTGCATTACCTGCAGGAGTCAGATGAGTTAGGATTGCGGAGGTGGTCATAGGTGCCTTGTGAGATGGAACATTCCCCGTCTTTATATCGCCATTGCTCGCCTCAATGCTCGCCGAGCTGCCGAGAGCCTCCAGCTCTGATTGATGTTCGCTACCACCATCTAGGTCTAAAAAATCTAGTTTTTTAGCATATTGTTCAAGCTCGTCTTGCATTGTATTGCGACTTCCCGTTGGCGGACTATCGATGTTGGTGGACATGGAGCCGGCATCGCTCTCACTCTCCAGCAATTGACTCATATCTGATTCCTTAAGCGCAATACCCTGGTTGAGTGCCTTTCGATATTTCACAGCATCGATGACTAGATAGTGAACAGGTGAATCATATATAAATTATAGCTATTTCACCTTAATTTTATACATGTCCAACTTAAGGCCACTCAAGCAGAAAATAATAAAACTAATCCATATAGGTGTTCAATACCGCTTCCACCATGGTAGATCCTGATCATAGCTTGAGTAAAAAGCTAGAACAAGCTTTCATCGATTATGAGGATGATAAAGATGCGCTTTCTCTAGTGACCGTGATAGACTTGTATGGAAGCGAAATTAACAAAGAGGGGACAATAAAAGAGAAGGCGAGGTTCTTGGAGACCATATTGACCAATTTGAAAAGCTCCTCAAGTGTCATTGAGAGTATCGGATGGGATCTTCCCAAGATGCTCATCAATTTTTTGGTGATGAAAAACGTGGATTTGGACCAGCCCCTCTCGCACAACGTTCTTGTGTCAACGACGCTGAAGTGCTTCAACGAAATCGCACTGCGTGGAAATGCTAAGGAATGCTTTCTAACGGGATGCGAACTGCTTGGTGGTTTACAACTAGAGACTTTTGAAAAAGGGCATTCCGGTTCTTCTGATGACGAAACGGAAGAGGAGGAGGCTGCTGAAAGCGAAACTGACGGCACAGTATCCAGTGAAACATTTCAAGAACATGTGAGCGTGGAAGAGAAGCCCTCAACTGAGGAATCACAACTTCCAAATTTGCTGAGGGAGCCGGAGGAATTCGCCCTGGAACTTCAGCTACATGCCTTGATGGAGCTTGTAAACACGACTTTAAAACGAATCCATACATGTTATCCTTCTCGATTTTTGGCAACGGCCGTAGGGGCAATTCTCAGCTTTGTGAAATTCAATGGTCCAAAGATTGACGATGTTCCCTTTATTCTTCGGAGGGTTTACAACTTTTGCAGAACATATATACCCCCTCAATCACAAGAAGAGGTTACCGAAAAGTTATCATCAGAGGAACACCTCAAGCTGATGGAGGACGAAGAGGCTCTGGAGCGTAGACTCCTCCAATGCCTTTTGACACACGCCTTGGGTCAGGCGGTGCGGGAGCGAACAATAATGTCGTCGCCACAATATTTTTTCGACCTAAAGAAGGCGGACAGCTCAAGGTTAGATTATGATCAGCGTCGCGATTTGCGTGAGGCGGTGTCAAGATTCCATCAACTTGCATATTCATTCGACATTGACGTCGAGAAAGAATTTCGCGCGCTGTGTATCGAAGAATCTAAGAGCATCTACAACTCTCTACCCAATGACTCGGAGTTTGTAAATGAAGCGGCCAAAAATGGAATAACCCAATTAATTTATCAACTCTCTTACACCTATGGCGTTCAAAAGAGGCTCAATGAGAAAAATTTGGCGTTAGATCCTCATGGTATCCTAGCTATAGCTACTTTTCATTATGAAGAGACTGGTCAAGTTCTTTGCACAGATGTTAGGGTCGATGAAGCGATTTACATGTATTTGAGATTTTTCACCCCTGAGGTAATGTCACAGACCGAGAGACATCGCTACGCGGTTGATTGTTGCCAGTTTTGGCTCTGGAGAGCCGTTACCAGCGCAAGCTGTCAAAAAAACCAGGAAATTTTAAGATTAATGCCAGGTTATCTTCTATCTACATTCTTACAGATTTTGTTGCTCAAGGCCTTCCATGAGACTCTAGATGTAGTGCGGATGGTCGCCTTCACCTTTATCACCAGAATGATGTGCTTAATACCAGAGGGTGTTTCTTTTGAATTTGTTAAAGATACCCTGCTCAACTGCCCATTTAGTGACCTAAAATGCTGCGTATTAGGAATTCTCAAAGACCTAATGTTAAACACTCGATACTCAGTCACAGATGTAACGGAGAAGCTATCGACTTTTAAGGTATCTAGCGATACACAAGAGGAGCCGGCTCAAGGTAAGCCTGCCCTACCTCCTCGATCTTATATTATCATCAGCGAAGACAGAATGGCTTCGGTTCACAGCTTAGCTATGATGAGCTTCGAAGAAACAATTACATCGCCTGTCAAAGCTAATCTCAGGTTGACCTTGAGGTACTTGAACTTCTTCATTAGTTTGAGACTCAAGTGGGACTATGTGCTCTTATGTGAGATCGAGAAGAAAGTAAGTGAAGTGGTAGAAAAGCTTGGTGATGATTCTCAACCGGAGCTGGGATTTATTGAGATAGCTAACAATAGCCTCCTGTCATACCTCAGAGAAAAAAAAGCAGGATAAAGGTTCTACCATTTAGGAGATACTCTCTCTAGCTTAAATTATTTAGAGTATTTTATTCCACCTCTTTTCATTGTTCCATTGACCCTTTCAAAACTTGCGTATTGGCCCTTCTCTATTAAAGGCCCAAAATACACGAAAAATCCATCTTTGGTCGATACTCGCTGTTCCTCCCATAAAAGTTCAGAATCGTCAATAAACAGATCTTCCGTGTCATATTTTCCTATCAAGCTTCTTCCTTTCATGGGGTGAGACTTCTTCTTTGGGGAGCTCGTTGGGGCTGTTAAGTTAGAAGGTTTGTCATCGTCCTCGACGTCTTCATCTTCATCATCATCTACACCATCGTCATCTTCAACCTCTGCCGCATCATCGTCTTCGTCCTCACGACCTTGGAGTTCCGATATCAAATTGCGTTTTGTTTTCCCTGATTGACCGAATTTGTCTTGCACCATTTTGTAGAAATTGAAAACCACTTGACCATTTTCATCCATGTAATTATTTGATTCTACAGGATATAATGGCACATCTATGAGAATCATAGGATCTTCATTATCATCAGGACCTTTCCCTTTATCCAGGGCCTCTAGTATTGAAGGAGACTTAAGAACTGGTGCGGGAAGCAATTTCTTGGGAGAGATTGGCGCATTTTTTGGGTCTGCTGCTTTTTTGGATGGCTGAGGCGTTGGTTCCTTTTTCTTAGATGTTGCATTGACCTTTTTAGTCTTCACCTCTTTTTTATTGTCGTCCTTGCCTCCCAGCTTAGCATCTTTGGGCTTACTATCCTTCTTATCGTCTGCAGCGGTGACCTCTTTCTTTGAATCACTTGAACTAGCAGGTTCTGTCATAGTTGTCTTAATGCCAGTCTTAGACTCTGGCTTGGATGTGTTTGACTTTGTTTTATCCTCGACGGGATGGGAATCCTTTTTACTGGCAGCTTTTGAAGTTTTCTTGCCATTCCCATCCTTTGGGCTTTTTTTCACCGGTTGATCATTAATTTGAGCTGCATTTGAGCCCTTCACTTCTTTCTTTGAATCAGTGCTCTTCACGGGGTTTTTAATCGCACTTGCGTCGGATCCTGCCTTAGGGGCAACTGGTTTCGAGGCTTTCTTAACAGGTTTCTTGGATTTGCTTTCTGGGGCTGAGATCTCCATATTAACTTTTGATGAGCCGCTATCCTGGTTCTTTTCCTGAGACAACTCACTTGCTTTTTTCTCGACCGGTAGATTTTTGGGAGCTGACACTTTCTGCATATCCTCAATTATAACATTTGCCGGCTGCACGTCAATAGTCTTAGTTTGCCTTGGATTTGCTCTACGTTTACGAGCGGCTTTTTGAGGACCTTCGTTTTCTTGCGATATCTCAATCTCTTCGTTAGTGCTCGGGCTTGTCTCCAGAGACACTTTGTCCGAGTTTTGTGCTTTGGATGAAGCAGCTGTAAGAGCAGTTGAAGACTCACCTTTCACAGTCCTCTGTCGTTTTGTAACACCTTTAGAGCTCGTTTTGGCGGTTGATTTGGGTTTTTTCTCCAAGGTAGCCACTGGTTTGGTGCTTCTCTCTTCAATTTCATTGGATAGTGGCAAGGATGAAGCCCTTCCTGCCTTTTGTGGGCTTTGAGAAGGTATCAAAGGGTTGAGAGTACTATGGCTTCGCTCAATGGAGCCCATGGGGGTGTTGGGGGATAAATATACGGGTGAGTTTGTTCTAGCCACCAGAAAACCCGCACTACCAGCATCATTTCCATTCGTAGCAGATTTCTGTCTCTGTGTCGGTAGTATTATCTTTGGAGCTGTAGCTATGCCTCCGCTAGTGCCGTTTGAATCTGGAGAAAGCAGAGATGAAACTCTCACACGAGACGTAGTGGCCAGGTGGCTCTTTTTGATATCCTGCTCAGTTTTCCCTTGTTTTACCGCAGTATCATCTTGATTCACTTTGTCGTTTCCTGATGCCAATGGCGCCGACAGGATATTTACAGGCGCTGTTCGCGGACTTGGCGAAACAGCTTTCGCTGCCGTTCGATTTTTGGCCAACTCCAGGGCAATATTCGGTACCTTCCGCTCTTCTAGCTTGGTCAACTTTCTGGTTTTTGCATGGTCTAATGGCTCACCCTCAGATGGTTCCTCACTACCTCTCTTTGTCGAACTTGGGGTCTCAATGTTGGCCTTAGGGCTAGAGTGCGCTTCCCCAATATCGGCCACTAACACAACAGAAAGTCAGTATATCGTCTCCGGTGGATCTTTATTAAAGCTGATAGTTGTCACTTACTTTCCTCACTCATTTGATTGTCTATATGTGAATTGTAGGTGTCTCGTAGAAGCTATATTTCTGTCGCATTCTCAATGTATATATTATTTGAATTTAAATTGATCCAGCTCTAACCTTCAAGTGCAATGTTCCCTTTGAATGATATCAAAGGGTGTACTCTGTAAAAATGGGAAAGCTCCTCTATACGAGTCCGGTGAGGTCTGCTCAGCGTAAGTGCGCTGGAAAATCTATTCGTTTTGAGTCTACATCCCATCACAGTCATATTTCTCAAATTCCAGACTTTAGCAAATATTCGCCAACCAAATCAATAAGTGAGCTAGCTCCGTATGTGTCATCAACTCTATGTGCTTACCCTCTACAATCAAAGTACGTAAATCAACAGCATTACTATCAGAACAAAAACATACTGGAAAAGCACTACCTGACCAGAAAGCCACATCCTGTGTCGCTGTCGCAGCTGGCCCAATATTTCGATGATTCAACCACCCTGACGAAGCAAAAAATCATAAACAGCGGGCGGTTCGTGCAGCAAGAGCTGGTCACTAGAATTGCACACAAAATCCACTTACTGCAAACGCTACCCTTCAATGTTGTAAACAATTTTCACTTCAGCCAAGTATATGAGTCATACTACAATATCTTTGAGCGGTTCAGACGATACCCAACGATCAAGACGATTGAGGACAATGAAAAGTTTGCGAGGTTTCTTCAAGGCATCCTGTCTGACTTCAATTCGCTTAATTTACCACACCTGATTATGGGTGCTCTAGAGTGTCGGATTCTCGATTTGCACCCCCCGGAAAAAGTTGATGAAGTGGTGTCAAGCTTGCTGCGGGCTCGTATATCCCGGCGCCTAATTGTAGAAGAGCACCTGAGTATAACTTCGAATTTCAACAGCGGGAAGAAAAAGAACACTTTGGTTTTGGGGGATATTTTCCAGGAATGCAGCGCATACGAATTTCTGTTAGGAGCCAAAGCTATGTGCGAGAAATTCATTCAGGACATGTACTTCCACGGTATAGCACTTCCGGAGTTCGTTGTTGACGGTAACCTGGGTCTCAAGTTTTATTTTCTACCGTTGCACCTGAAGTATTTGTTGGGAGAGCTCCTACGCAACAGCTACGAAGCTACCATGAAAGAGTACATCCGGCTGGGCCTTGAGAAACCTGAGCCAATAACTGTAACCATTGTGTCTAACGAACAATCATTCCTTTTCAGGATATCGGATCGCGCTGGCGGGATCCCCCACGATGAAAAAACTCTCTGGTCGTTCGGTAAATCAAAGGAAATGGCGCGCAAGTCTCTTAGCAATTTTCATAAGCTTCCGGGCTTACAAACCATATCATTGTACGACTACATGTATGATAAGAAGGCCGGTGGGCCAACGTCTCACCCGTACAAATTTACTTCCCTTGAGCCCATTAGTGCCTCTAATTTGCCAAAGGGTCATAAATTTGAGAAACCATTGCTTGGTCTTTTGGAGAGATCTTCACGCTACAAGCTGGGAATTGGCCTAGATATGTGCAGAGTCTACGCCGAGTACTGGAATGGTGATTTGACCGTTCACTCCATCAAAGGGCACGGTACAGATACTGTCTTAAAATTGGGTAACCTAATGTACCACACAGACAAGTTGCAATTAGACAAAGTATGAATGGTCAATCAAGCACAAATAGCTGTATTCAATACACTATGGCGCTACTTGACATAATGCCCTACATAACGAATCTAATCAGTCAAACGATTTCGCTGACATGTTAGTCACTTGAATATATCACTATATACGCCTGATGACTTAGCGTGATGGCAGTTTTCCTGTAGAGGCTCGATAGGTAGTTATCAAGTACCGTCATTGAATTGCCATCATTGATTGCAAAGCCAAGCCCGCGATAGTCAAGAAACGCCTGAGAGAATGTCAACGCCGGCTAGAAGAAGGCTAATGAGAGATTTTAAAGTAAGTAGTAATGTCCAATGGACACGAATGTCCAATCCTACACCCCACATTTGACGGTCTAGATTTGCTAACTATTTTGGTGTTAACAGCGAATGAAGGAAGATGCTCCTCCTGGAGTATCAGCTTCTCCATTACCTGATAATGTTATGGTGTGGAACGCCATGATTATAGGCCCTGCGGATACACCGTACGAAGACGGTACTTTCAGGCTGTTGCTAGAGTTTGACGAAGAATACCCAAACAAACCTCCACATGTCAAGTTTTTGAGCGAAATGTTTCACCCTAATGTGTACGGAAACGGAGAGATATGCCTAGATATTTTACAGAACCGATGGACCCCTACCTACGACGTTGCCTCGGTATTGACATCTATTCAAAGTTTATTCAACGATCCGAACCCAGCTTCCCCTGCTAATGTGGAAGCCGCGACGCTTTTCAAAAACCAAAAGCCTTTGTACATTAAAAGAGTCAAGGAGACCGTCGAGAAGTCTTGGGAAGATGATCTGGACGATATGGAGGACGATGAAGAAGACGAGGATGATGACGAATGAGAGTAACTGTTCTTCAGACATGCTGTCATGGTAATTCGCATACTGCATATACAAAAACTTCGTTGCATTTGGTGAAAAGGATGAAGAAAATGGCTAAAGCATGTTTTCATCGCTTCCACCACTGGAACCATTTTCTACTGGGGGAGCCATCCAAGCCTTTTGGCTGGTCGCTTGCAAGACTTTCCACCGAGAAATCGTTATCGGAGAGCTCTGTGACACCTTCCTCAGCAAAGCAAGCCACATTTGATTTACTCTCTTTGTCCTGGTAAAGTTGAAAGTCCTCGAAAGTTGCCAGGAGAGCTACCACAATGCCTATAAAAGCTACCATGCGTGTGCCTGGATCCAAACCCGTCCTCATACTATCAAAACGAGATTTTCTTTGCGGAATGCATGTCCAAACGTTCTGAAGCTGTTCTTTTTTTAGCTGGTGCACTTTTTGTTCAGACTTTAGCACTTTCGCTGGGTGTCGCCAAATAAAATCTTCTGGCTTGGAACCTAAGAAAGATATATTCTCTCGAGGACCGTAGGATCCATATCCAGTATAAAACAATAACTGTTTTTGAACCCAAGGTATTTCTTTCCAGTGTATATTTGGCGGAATGCAATTTAACGAAACCTCTATTAATTCTCGATCTTGTTGGGTAAGCCTAGAGTAAACTTGTACTAGACTAGCCGGAGGTATATCTAAGTCATTTAAAGAAGGCTCAGCTGCATTTAGATTGCCGCTTCTACGAGCCGAGAATTTTTGTAAGTACAGATTTCGTAGCTCGCCGCTGTCGATTCTTTGCATTACCTTTTCTCTTTTGGCAAAAGACTCGACTTCATCATCCTCTTGACTATTCCCCGAGGGGTGAAATACTGAGAAAATGTCTTTCAAAGATGTGACTATAAGTTGCGACGATTGTGCCTGCTCGGCTTCTCCTAGTCTCTTCGCCTGACGCTGTAGCAGGGATTTGGGAGGTGTCCTGAGATTTGTCGAAAGGCACCTGGTATCAACTATTCGCAGAACATGAACATTTTGCCCTCGGTGAACATTGAGCATCTCAAAGTGCCAAGAAGTCGTATTTACAGATGCCTGGGTACTTCAACTTGTCCGTCATTAATATTTAGTTCTGTTTGTTTTATTTAGCACCATAAACGGCGTCCCTCGGGTTACTGAAGCCATCTCTCATCGACGGCCGTACCGTGAAAAGCTTCTTCACAATGGTTGCTGCATCAAATATGTGTTATCAAAACAAGCTTTGTTGAATGGTTGTGAAAACTGCGATGATTTCTTCCACCTACGCTTCAAAACTACCAACTACGGTGAATTTATTCTAACCATTTTAACTTGACCACGCCTCTTAGGGTTTGCATTGGACGTACGTTTCAAAAGCGTTCGGTTATACACCCACACTACCCCTCTGCCGTCTTGCAGCAAGAGGATCAACTTTGGTATGCTCTGTTTGCCTTCTAGCAAAAAGACCTAGGATATCTGTCAGAGATAACACTCCGATTAGTTTACCGGTGCGATACTCCTTTTCAAAGAGAGGGGTCGACGTCGGCGCACTAGTTTCTTCAAAGCTTTTGACGCTGATTGGGGACCCTGACCTATTTGGAGTATCATGGTCACTGTTAGCGCTGTGAGCCGCATTCATGGCGGCAGACTGAGGAGAGTTGGACACTACTGACGAGGATGAAGGGGTCGAGGAACTTGACTTTTCTGGTTGGACAATCCACAATCTGTGGGCTTTCGTGGCAACCAGTTTCGCCATCGTCCTTGCTAGCGAACTGGTCGGATAAACATGAAATATGGGAAACGAATCTTTTCCCATTTCTAAACCTCTGGAATTCAAAATAACAGATATGAAATGGCGGCAAGTGTTGTGCAGGAGTGGGTACTGAGATGTTCGAGTGACATGTTTGACATCGGTGACACTTATGTTTCCCAGTAAGTTCCCATGATGGTCGACGACAGCTATAGATGAGATGCGTTCCGTATGCATTTTGTAAAGAGCCATTATTAGCTGTTCTTCACCTTGTATGGAAATAACCCGCGATTGCCGACTTGTGGGTGCGGTATGAGTATCAAGGACACCAATACCCAGGTCCTTCAAGCTAGAGTTCAACAGAGGCTGGAGCCCGCTAAATTGCCGCGCGTTATCCCACAGATACTTGATGAGCCGTCTCTGCGATAAAATACCCCTAATCTGTGTTGATGCGTTGTCCGTGATGGCAACACGATGCACACCAGACCCAAGTATTCCCATAGCCGTCGTTAAATTATCAAGTTCACGTAATTTGTGGAATTGGTTCTTCGGGGTCAATTTCACTATTTCACCAACTGGAACTGGTTTTCCCATCTGGCAGTCGCGAGCCACTTGTGGGTCATTGACTTGAATCTTGTTGAGAACCAGCAGCAAATACGAGTTCAGGTCATTGTAGTCAAAAGTGTAGCAGTTCATATCACCAGGAAATTGTTCTACAGGTAGAGATGTGAGGTTGTGACGGATTAAGGTATTGAAGGCTTCCTCCACGGACAATGTTCCGTCAACTGTCACCAGCTTATTCTGTTCAATCAATTGTGACAGAGGGGTATGCTGCCATTTCTGAGAGTGCACTTTTGTCAAACAGGAAGTTGTAGAGCTCATTTGTGATTCCAAAGACGAAGCACTGGCATTGCGTGATAAAGAAATGGACTCCAAGTCTGTTGTTACCGATGGTTGTTGTGGAATCGCAGGTGGAGTGGACAACAGCTCTACGATGGAAGCGTGTCGGGAAGTAGTAGAGGCGTTCTGAGCTTGATTAGCAGTTTCCTTCATCGGCTGAAACACTACGGTCAAGAATGTCTTCGTGGTTCTTCACTTACTTGATGAATAGTGGATAATTTTCATGTACTCCCTTGTTCGCAGCTGCCATGATTATATATATGTATCATCTACCACGGATATCAACGTTTCATTTAGGACATTCGCTCTTGAAGGTGAAGACCCTGGCCATTTAAGGACTTCATTCTCCTTTGGAGCTACCTTCACCTTCAAGTTAAGTTTATATAAATCTCCAACCAATACTTTTGATTTGATGATTAGAACCCGCTATGAAAAGATCGACTTAGAGAATTAGCGTTGACAACTTTTAACAATACCGGTACCGAATGCGGTCGCTCAACAAGTTTCATCCCCTTTCACAGTTCACTTGTGAAAGTTTTGTTACTGACGCATGTCAATGTAACATCACACACAGTCTATGTCTTTGTTTTCTGCGCTATTATGGGCTTTGCCCAACAAGAATATTGAGTAGCCGTGGCTGGTTTGGGATGTATGGCATTTGAAGGTAGCCGACCAGTTTATTGCAGTCCTCGAACAAAGTATCTCAGCGTGCCTTTCTATATTAAATGAGTTGTAGCAGCGAGTGCTGGTGACAGCAGTGGAATCATGATGCTGTCACGATTAGTGACACAACCGTGCCAAATGCTTGGAAGAAATGCGTTATCAGCGGGGCGTATTATGGCGGCAATAGCTATGATGGCTTGTTGGGTGCCCGCATCTCATCTGTGCTCATTATACTAGTGGTGTCTACAGGATTCACACCTTTTCTAGTTATCTCCCTCAAAGTCCCAAGACTTCGAATACCACATGATGTCTGCTATTTGGCATGTTACTTTGGTACAGGCGTTATCGTAGCTACCGCATTTGTTCACCTACTGGTTCCTGCATATGAAGAGATTGGCAAAAACAGCCGTGTGGGACAATCTGGGAACTAGACGATTTATCCTTGGTGTCCAGCCATCGTGTTGTGTATAGTCTTTGTAACGTTCATCGTGGATTTAATTGACGACATTGCGGTGCAACCTAAACGGTATATACCAAAATGGTTGCAGTGGTGGTTCTAAGCTGTCCTTGCTGCGAGGTCGAGCGATGGAGTGAACGACCGGTTAGGAATTGGGGACACGAGTGATAGTGAAGAACAAAAGGTACAGGAAGTGATGTCTAACATGAGTACAGAAATAATGACTCACTCGTTTCAAAGTCAGATAGGCGTTTTGCTTTATCTAAAATTCGGGATCATATTCCATTCGGTGATGAATGGGTTAAACCTAGGACCTACTGGTGAGAGATTCTCAAGGCCATATGCTGTATTGGTGTTCTGTCAACCATTTTGAGGGATTAGGTATCGGGGCTAAAATGGCGGCCGTATGCACTGTGTTGGTTATATGGGTTGACCACTCCAGTTAGTCTTGCAGTTGGATTGGGCGTTAGAACGAAATACGATGGTAACTCGTTCCCGCTGATTGTCCCTCCCGGCGTCCTGGGTGCGATCTCAGTTGAGTATGCAGGTTTGGATGCGTTTCGCACGTGATTTACTTGTTAACAAGTATGGAACCGCTAACATGGCCAAATTGTGGTTCATGGTAGCATACACATTGCTTAGAGGTATCATGTCTCTTTTTGGGGAAATGGCCTAAGATATCACACTGGTGAGTGTGTCAAGTCCTTCTCAGACGGCACGGGGACCAAACTTTATGCAGAAGACTGCGCCAACGTTGTGAGCCCACGAGATCTCCGCCATGTGTTCGAGATAGTGTACTGCTTCTGTGTTGCTCTCTCAGTAGCCACACGAGCGGGGCAACGTTCAGCTAGAAGGTAATTGATGGTAGTTGGGAGAAGGCAGTCCAATTTGAAATCTCTCGAGAAAAGTAAGGACTGTCGAACAGTAGATAGAGCTCGCTAGATTCTTTGTGCAACTTAGTCATTCTCGATGAATGTAGATCAAACCAGCTCAGCTTAATTCTCTGCGATTAGTTAGGCTCAAATGTTAGTTTGCAAGCAAGTGTGACCTATTTTTAGTTCACGCTGAAGAGTAAATTGTGTTACTCTGTACCACAGCTGTTTGACCAAACCTCCTTGGAACCAACGCCTCTGAGAGTCCTTTGGGAAGCCTCTGGGAAAGTGTGCGCTCCCGAACCATCGTTATGTTCCTGTTGACACTTTCCGCGATAGTCCTCGCCCTGCGTCAAGAGTGACCTTCGGAGTTCTGTATAAAAACCAATCTTCCCTGCCAATATCTGGCGTCTTCCAATCACCATCAGCGGCTAAATGACACGATGGTACGCTTTTCTTCAGAACGCTCACACCAGCAGTTCTGACAGCTGGCCAGTCCATGCACAGGCTTTAATCACCACTGGAAGTCTTCGAACTGCTTTGGTGGCCACACAGTTGATGCTCATGGTCAAGCCATGGGCCAAAGCCCCAGTAGACTACCCGGCGAAGGAGGAGTGTAAGTCTCGGATCACATAGGTCACTTGTGTTTTTTGCCAGCAGAGAAGTCGTGGGGCGACATCCTTAGCTAGCTGACCGCTTCCCTGTGTCGGCAGGAAAAGCCAACAGACGCCAAATACTTGCAAGATTTGGACGCATGGCAGTAACCCACCACTCCGGGGATCCTCCGATGGCTACGTGTTGGATGGAAATAGCCGTACAGCGTCAAGCCGAGGACTTGTGGGACTTGTGGGACTTGTGGGGCTTGTGGGACTTTTATGAAGGACTTTGCCCGTCCCTTCCTTTCGTCGGCGGGACATTAGGTAAGCTAGCAAAGACCACCCTCGGCTCCCAATGGCTAAGTGTCGGCTGGGACCAGTGTTCCTGGCGTTGTGTCAACGATTCTTCCGGCTGAACCCCGCTGTCGGTCACGTGCTGCCGTAATGTACTCGTACTCGTCACGCTTTCGTCATATATGACCAGGGTGTTTTTCGGGTTTGTGGTTTCCACAAATCCAACAAAAAAAGGAAAGCAATGGAAAAAAAAAAAGAAGGGTACAAAGGCTGGAAGTGCCACAAAATCGTTGGGTAATTAAGAGCATTGCACACGGAGGGACGATTTAAACGCATTGGCATGTGTTTGTATGCGTTTGTCTCTGCGCTCAGCTCTGTGGTGTCGCTTACGTCAGTGATGTGGTAAGCACGATCACACATTGGCGCTTGGGATCACGCCCAACGATGGAACACTCCGCCCTCATCAAATACATCTCGAAAATTCAACACTAAAAGCTATCGGTTATATGGTTAACTATCGCAAGAGAAACGACTACGTTTGCCTCTAACTTTTCTCATAAAGGTGACCAGGTTTTTTTTGAGTATTGTTGGAATCCGATCATACCACACAGTGACTCCACGCAGTTTCAGCAAGCATACAAGTGAAGCCCCCTTCTAAACGAGAGGGCACATATAAAAGCAAGAGTGGAGATCTAGCTTTAGGCGGATTATAATCTTCCTTCACATTGCTACCAAGCTTCACAGTCTTGAGTACACTTTCAACACACTTGCACAAAGATGACAGACGCTGTAGCTTCGTCCCCCAGCAAGCTAGAACAAGTGGATTTGGTTAATGCCAACATTTTGGCCGCTGGTGCCAACAAGAAGTCCGTGCGTGTGGTCAATGGCCTCGGGTCGTTGATGGGCTCCAAGGACATGGTGGACATGGACTTCAAGAACGACTCCAACATGGACTACCTGCTGAAGCGCGACCAAGAGGAAAAGGAGCGCTACCGCACCAAAAAGCACATCTCCGAACAGCCTTGGACCGTCAACAACTGGCACCAGCACATCAACTGGCTGAATATGGTGCTTGTGGTTGGTATACCGCTCGTGGGCTGGTACTACGCGCTATCGGGCCGCGTGCCTCTATCATCCAACCTCTTCTGGTTCTCGGTCTTCTACTACGTTCTGGGCGGTGTTTCTATCACGGCTGGCTACCACAGACTGTGGGCCCATCGTGCTTACTCGGCGCGCTGGCCCCTGCGGTTGTTCTTCGCAGTCTTTGGTGCCGCCTCCGTTGAAGGTTCCATCAAATGGTGGGGACACTCTCACAGAGTCCACCACCGTTACACCGACACCTCTCGTGACCCTTACGATGCTCGCCGTGGTTTGTGGTACTCTCACATGGGCTGGATGTTGACCCAGCCAAACCCAAAATACCGTGCCCGCGCCGATATCGACGATTTGACCAATGACTGGATTGTCAGATTCCAACACAGACACTACATTCCAATCATGTTGCTAAGTGCTTTTGTTGTTCCAGCCCTTTTGTCCAAGTTTTTCTTCAACGATTTGGCGGGCGGGTTTGTCTATGCTGGTATCATTAGAGTGTTCTGCATTCAACAAGCCACGTTTTGCATCAACTCTCTAGCGCATTACTTGGGTACCCAACCTTTTGACGACAGGAGAACTCCTCGTGACAACTGGATCACCGCTTTGGTCACTTTCGGAGAGGGTTACCACAACTTCCACCACGAATTCCCAACCGACTACAGAAACGCTATTAAGTGGTATCAATACGATCCTACCAAGGTTTTTATTTATTTGAACTCTTTGATGGGTCTAGCTTTCAACTTGAAGAAGTTCTCTCAGAATGCCATCCAGCAAGGCCTGGTACAGCAACAACAAAAAAAGATAGATCGTCAGCGTTCTTCTCTAAACTGGGGTACTCCGCTCACCCAGCTACCTGTGTGGGACAAGTCTCAGTTTATGGAGACCGTGAAAACCAACCCTGGTCTGGTTATCATCTCTGGTATTGTCCACGACGTTTCCAATTACATTACCGAGCATCCAGGTGGCGAGACCTTGATCCAAGCTGCTTTGGGTAAGGATGCCACCAAGGCATTTAATGGTGGTGTGTATCTTCATTCTAATGCTGCCCATAATGTCTTGGCTACGATGAGGGTTGCAGTGGTGAAAGAGGGTGTTGATGCTGCGACGAAATTTGCGGCTAGGAGAGGTGAGTCCTTAGAGGGTAAGAAATTGGTATGACCCATTTGAAGGCTTGGGGAGAAATCTCTTGGTGCCCTCTTCCTTTCATTTTGATTATAGGGCTGCTCGTTAGTAGGAGCCTACCACATTCACGTTAACCCTTTTTGATTTATCAGCCTATATATGATTTACCCGCAGATACACAATACATACTTTTCAAGTTTACTCTCGTTCGACTTATGTTGTGATTTTTTTTTAGTTCTGTGTCCCTTCCAGATATTCTTGTAACATGATTTCCCGCTCAGGCAAATCTAAGCTTAAATTCGCAAACATATTTGAAAACAGCTGTGTAGTCTTCTCTACGTCTATCTCATGACAATGTGTAACGCCAAACGCATCTGTACAATTACGGATCCACTCCATTCGATATTTGATCAGTTCCAGTCTATTCAGTTTTGAGTCTGACCCGCCTTCCGAGATATGGCGTACGCGAGATCTGAGATCGCCCAACTTGCCTACACTTGCACCTATCGGCACGCTCCCAAACTGCTGTTGTATCTCTTGTTTTAGCAGAGCAGTGAACCTAGGGGAGTTCCCATTTGAGGAGATTAAAATTTGAATTGGCTTCCCGCCATTCTCGTCGCTGCCTAATATTACGTTGCTGCCAAAATAAAAGTCGCACAGTGGTGGATTATCGGCAACGTTGCACAACACATGCTGTCCTAAAACTATCTTCGCACCACGGTATATTTTTTCGCTCAATTTTGGATCGGGGATACATGTTAAAATCAAATGCCATCCGGAGACTGCCAAGTCCAGGTTATCCGCACTTTCCGAGTCCAGCTCATCATTCAAGAACTGTTCCTTTTTCACGTTTGAATAAAGGCCATCGCCAAACAGTATGAGGTCTTTGTTATTGAACTCTCTTTGGATAATTTGATAAATTTTGTTTTTGTTCAAATTCCACTCTAGGTCCACATATGTGTCCGTTTTGGGGTCTTGAGTTGCATCAATGTGGCCCCACATGTCAGGGTGGATATGGGGTGCTATCACAGTCAATTTGCAACCCGTCGGCAAAAGTTTGGGAATTCGTGTCATTGCGACCTCACCAGCTCCTACTAGTAACACATTTTTACCAGCCAATTGATGCGCAAGTTGTAATGAAAGCATAATTTATCTAGCGTCCACTGTTTGTGCTGCGGTGAGCTGCTTTTCCCAACGTTTCCTGACTTCCACTGACTATTTTCACCATATCCAAATTTGATCACTTCTTGTATTAACTGTCGCTGACACAGTTAAGTTGATTGATTCAGTTAGAATGTCGGCGAATGCCAGTTACGACCTACCAAAGCTTGTGTATATAGTCATTATAAGGTTAGTTAGTAACTAGAAAGTCTCTGTATCTTGAGTTTTGGCCCTTGTCGTTTTCGCAGTAAGCCCGAAAGGAATGAAGGTTGGTGAACAAATCAATGTACCAAGAGTCGAGAATAACATAAAAACTTTAGTATAGCGGATAATTACAGAGATTAGCTTTAGAAACGAGGTCAGAAAGATCCGAGTAACAAGAGATTTGATGGATTGAAATAGAAGCGTGTAATTAATGAATTGACCTATTGGGGGACGTTTTTGATTGATTTTTTTTATCTAACTTGCACTTTTGAAAACCGCATAATCTTCTATCACAACAATGAGGGATGGACAGGAGGTACGCTGTTTACCTGATTAGAGGAATCCGGGCGTTGTGGCTGTGTGGAAGAATATGCTTGGGGTGCAGCGGCCAAGGCAGTGGCAGTGGTGTTGTTCCAAACCGGCGACGAGTAATTGACATTGACGTTGGAAAAAGAAGATGGTACGTCCTGCATGGCACTATGTCTGCCTGAGTCACTTGAGGTTCTACCCCAAGATAGTCTTATTGGGTTCCCGCCCACAATGAAGCCCTGCATGCCCTGGATGGCGGCTTCGGCGTCAATTCTGTATGCATACTTTACAAATCCGCAGCCTTTCCCTGGCGGAATTTTAACATTGACGATGGCACCAAAGGGTGCAAACATAGAGTGCAATTGGCGCTCTGAGATTTGAGCCGTCAAGCCTCCAACAAAGACGGTAGTGTTGTTAGGGTTGGTGAATGCGGAACGACTACCACTTTGGGGCATGGGGGCGATTCCGGATGCTCCGATTGTCGCTGATGATGGGATGAACTGATATTGTTGCTGATCGCTGGCGGTAGGGGGAAAATCAATGAGGTTATTATTCACCAAGGAGTTGGCAGTTTTCACGAGTAACGGGGTCTGACGGTAATCGGGTTGGGCCAATGAAGCACCGGTAGCAGCGTCATTAACCATGTAATTGCCTGGTAACGGGCGGTCTTGATAGCGAGGGAAGCTGTTAAACAGTTGATGCGGTAGCTCGTGCTGTTGTGGATGCTGATGGTGATGTGGATTGGGGGGAAAGTGTGGAAGCTGCGCTGGGGGGTGTTCTTGGTCAAACATGGGAGGGGGCGGGGGCCGTTGCTGCGGGGCCTGGTGCTGTTGGCTGGCCGGGTTGGGCTGCCACACGACGTTGTTGCGCGGAGTGGCGTAGGCGACCCTCAAATTGCGGCCTTGACACCAGACGCCATTCATCTCGACAAGCGCGCGGCGCCGCTCTTGCTCGTCGCCAAAGCGCACGAACCCAAAGCACCGAGACGCCCCGGTTATGGGGTCGGTCATGACGCGCACCGTTTTCACGCTTCGAAAGTTCTTCTGGAAGAGCGACAACAAGTGGGCCTCGGTGGCCGTGGGCGAAAGATCGCCCACGAACAGCGAGAACTCGGGGGTCGAGGGAATCGTGCTCTGCAACGTGGCGCCGGAGGCCCAGTTGAGCCTGAAATTTCGCAGTCCCGACGGATTGGTCGGCAACTGTGTGGAATGACTGGTGATGTTTGGCAGCGGCGTGGAATTGAGCGTGAGCGCCCAGTGTGCGTCCTCCAGGCTCTGGAACTCGACAAAACAGTAGCCCGCGTGGTGCAGCTGCGTGGTGTTGGGGTCGATGAACGACACCCCATTGATGTTGATTTTCTGGCCCGCGCCGCGGCTTTCGCCCTGCGTCGGGCCTGTGCCCGCTGCTGCTGGCTCCCCTCCGGCCTCTGCATCCGCCCGCGGCAGCTCATCCGTGGGCCGGCCTCCACCCTCGCCATTGGCCGCCTCGCTGAACGTGCTGCTGGTGCTACATGGAATCAGCAGGTTCTTTTTCGCCCGGATCAGCTTGACATTGACCTGTCTCTGCAGCTGTTCCCACAGCTGCTGGATCGTGGCTTCGTCGAAACTGGGATCCAAGTCTCCCATCCATAACGTCCTGGGAGGTTCCGACGACGTCTGCACTGTTGCCGATGGCGGCAGTGGAATCTGGGGCATGGCAGAGTGCAGAACCGATCTCAAAACCGATCACTCAGAGTTCTCAAAACCGTGAAGCAAAACCGATCACAAAACCGATCACAAAACCGTGAGCCAACTACCTGACAGATGGTGGTTCTTCCACTAAACCTTTTTTTTTCACAAGCTTAGGCCGTGGGGCCTCGCGAGTAAGGTGACAAGAAAAAAATTACAGGCAACTCACAGCCGAGCACCGAGAATTGAACGCCCGACGAGTACACGCGCCCGAGTACCACGGTCACATGCACACGCCGGAACTCCCCGTACGAAGTGAGCCGCTGGTTTTTGAACCAGGTGTTCTATAATTACCACCGTGATCGTCGCCGCGACGGCTGCTGTTGGTGGGTGCCCCTGCAGTGCGCGAGCGCGGCGGGTTCCAGGCGGCTCGCTGTTAGTCATCTCTCTGAGGTGTCGCGGCCCCCGGTGTGCGGGCTTGGCATTCCGGCGTTTGTAGCGGCACCGGCGCGTTTTTTGGGGTGCAGTGGGAAAAATTCCACGGGCCTGGAAGCGGACGATGGGCCGTACAAGAGCACGAACATTCTGCAGCCCGAAGGCACCAACGGCGATCACATATGCAGGGCCGCTTACGTGATGCCAGCGGCTCGATGCATGGAAGAGTGGATGACGTGGGGAGGACCAGCGCACGTGACCGTGCGGGTAGCTTGTGGGTAGACACGTGGTGGGTGGGTGTTTGTTGGGCTCCCGCGGGCGCCGCGAGTAAGCCGTCCTATAGAGAGCCTCTCCCGCTGGTTGGCACCAACAGCAGTTTAGCAGCTGGGCCTGGTCCACTCTGAGCGAACTCACCCAATATGCTCCTCGACAATTGTTTTGCTGTGACCGACGTGATGTTGACAAACACCACCGACGTGATGTTGACAAACACCACCGACGTGATGTTGACAAACACCACCGACGTGATGTTGACAAACACTGACAAACACTGACAAACACTGTCACAACACGCTGGGTCCGAGGAGCCACCCGGACTCTGGGAAGGACGCTAGAATTCGCTACATGCTGCACGGGCCGTGCTTTTCCCACATACTCATAGAATGTCAGTGATTTTGATGCTTACTACACGTGGTCCGTAGGCTTCTGCTCACAGCCCAAAGCAGCCTCACGGGATGGTGTGATGCTTAGGGCTCCTATGTACACTATGCTCATCGTATTTCTGCGGTGTGCTCAGTCAACCGGGGGGCGGCCCTCGTGAGTTTATTCAAGTTGGGGCACACAACTGTACAGAGAGACGCACGTCAAGCCACCCAGAATGTATTCGCGCTGCTTTCATCTTGCAGAAACGTCGCCGCTCTTGGTCAAATTTCACAAAATAGTAGAGTGTCACTGAGACACGTTTGTAGTGGAGCACCTAATGGTAGCTTTTCAAGCCTTGCTGCGCGGCTCGCTCATACCGCACCTAATGCTAGCTTTTCAAACCTTGCTGCGCGGCTCGCTCATACCGCACCCGACTGTCAAAATTGTCTTGGTCTACCTATCCTTCTTTCACTCGTGGCTGTTATCAAATGGTAAAGCGGTCTATGAGCAACTCAGTAGTCTCGGAAGCCTCAAAAAAAAAATACGGTTAAACAAAAATTTATAGATAGAGAACAATCCCTGTGCAATGATTCTTCTCCTCACAAACAGGTCACACTCTGCACGCAAATTAAGCCGATCCTTGGTTCTTCTCAAGGCTCTCCTGCGCCCGGCAGAGTAGATGTCATTTCACACCATTGTGTCACCGACCTTTCCAACCTCGAAACTCTACCTAGCGCCACTGAAGAGGTTCGACTGAAAACCGTTAGCCCATCGTCAAACCGGTTGGTTGCGGCCTGTGCTCATCTTCGCTGGAGTGTCGGTGTCAGTAAAACACGCATCACAATATACGACACCAGCGACTGTTTATCAACGCGCATGTTGTTCCCCAGGCGATGCTCACATCTCTCGCACAAATAACACGGCCAAGAGTCAAACGTCGCACTGCTGCAAGCCTGAGTCAACAATATCCGATGCTAGTGGACCGTCATGTGAAGCTACTGTCACGTCAAAGAGGCAGTGCCCTCCGGAAAGTAGAGCAAGATATCGTAATATCTCAGACCAAGAAACAAAAACTGGATCGACCGCCACCGTCACCCCCAGGTGAGTCTAGAAGGGAGCCCGACTCCGACTACCTATCCCCACCGACAGCGCTACCCGATGTAGACTTAGAGGGTGGTGGTTCTTTGCCATCTGAAACTCCCAGAATGTCCCCCGTGCACAGTCCTGAGCTTGATGGCCTGCCGACGTCTCCTGCCAACCCCTTCACGTCTGCTCGAGGATCTGACATTTCACCAGACCTGCCTATTTCAGAGAGCCCACTAAAAGGCACCGTGGACCCTTTTGCAGCGCCCATAGAATCTGTGGCTCCTCCCTCAGAACCGCATTTCGATTTCGATTTTTCTGAACTCCCGATATCTCAGCTCAGGGCCAATTCTTTGTCCTTGACTTCGATCGAGATTATATCCTCCGTGCTACACAATCTTTTCGAAGAACAACTCATTCCGCAGGCGTATGCTGATTTCGACACTGCCACTACCCCTGCAGATCAGGTACTTTACAAATTAGACATCAAACTGCTGTCCACATTTATCCACGGTGTTTTGGCTGACCTTCAGGACACGGTCGACATCAATCTGTCCAACAATGAACTCTGCTCGCAAGTCAAAGAGTGCCAAAGGCAGAAAGCTCAAAAGACCGAAAGCTTACTCGAACTACGGCACGATATCAACGAATGGGAAAATAAGGATGATAACGCAGAGCATTTTGATGAGCTGCGACGGAAATCTGCTTTGAACGACAAATTGCAAAACCTCATTGCAAGCATTTCTCAGGAACCTGCGGAACCAGTGCAGAGCCCTCTGCTGTCATTTGATAAGGTCTCTGACGACCTAATTCGAGTAACAGACCCCTGCAATGGCGCACTGGCCAAGTTACGAACATTTAATGATACTCTCGAAAAGCTCTTGGAATAAAAACTAGATATACATTGGATGAGTAGAGGTCGGATCGATATAACCTACAAAGACCTATATGAGTCGAGACGCTGCCGTGCGCTCTTCACTTCCCGCATTCGGCCCCTATGAGACAGATCAACAAACTGAGCGGCGGGTATGAGCAAAGAGTGTTCGGTCCAGTTTTCAACAGTACTGCTGAGATACCTAATTAGTCCGCGTCCGCAATCAATGCCATGATCATTCTGTATAGATAGAAGAAGAACATCAATAGGTAGAAGCCTAGTTTCAAAAAGCTCTCTTTCTTGTGTTTGCCCAAAGTTCTAAAGATCTCGGTGGCGTCCAAGAGTTGCAATTTATGATAGTGCTTGTTGGCGTTGAACGCAAGCAATGGTAAATTGATCAAAAACACAAACCAGTAACCTGTCAAGAGGAACAATACCGATATGGCACCATGTAGAATCGCCTCCGGGGTGATCAGCTTGTTTACTTTAGAGCATAGTTCGATAGGGTTGATGTAGTCGGCCTCCAAGTCCGCGTACAAGATCGTGAAGTGTACCTGGGCAAATAGATTTATGCAGTTGAGGACCACGGCCAACACAAAGAGCCACACACCGCTCATTCCAGACTGAATTAATTATAAGATCTAAACCGAAAATCAGTCCAAATGACTAGAACGAGAACCTTACTGTATGCAATTGTGATGTGATCTTTAAAATCGCTTCAATCGTTACCGACCCCTTTCAAAATTTTTTTCCCATAATCTATGTCTTTCTGGCTATAGAGCCGATCGTCGAAAGCGATACACAGCTGGCACATCCAAATGCCTAAACTGATGAATCGTCTGGCCAACGGGCTAGTGAACTTTCCTCCTGTGTAGCACTCTGAAATAAAGACAGGTACGTGCAAGTTTGATCTTTTAAATATACTAAAAATTTCAAAACGAAATCTGAAAAAACTCCGATACGGGGAGTCGAACCCCGGTCTCCACGGTGAAAGCGTGATGTGATAGCCGTTACACTATATCGGATGTCGGATGAAAAACATCTTTAAACATTTAATTCAATGTGTATAGATAGTCATGTGACTGTTTGGATTAGCGGATTAGAACTGTCACGATAACCACTAGAGATGTTATCCGTGATTTATGTATCCACGGGCTTGCTGAATTGGTTCAGACTATGGTCGCACTTGTTAGTGGTTATTGTTTAAGCTCATTAACTAGTTTAAACTAGATCAGAGAGCATTTTTTCAACAGATAGTATATACGAGATGAGAACACCCCGAGCCATGCATGGTCACGTATCCAAAGTATTCAATTAAGAGAAAGGGTAGTATCAATTATTCTATAGATTCTTTATTCCTCACGTTTAGCCTCAAAGGTTTGGCCATTGGCCAAACTTATAGCCTCTATTCTTCTACACTGTAAATTCGTCAAGGTCCAGAATATGCTCTTGACCTGACTTCTGTCCTCTGGAAACGTCAGCACTAGGCGTTGGACTCGACCACTTCCCAGGCCAATGCCCCAGAATCAATAGTGGAACCCTTGGTGGCAGTAAAACCTAGTGGGAACTTGTCAGCGTCAGAGCCGAACTTTAGCAGGGTTTTCCATTGCCCGTCCTTTTGCTCGACGGCTCTAATAAAGTTTACCCCTTTCAGGGAATGCTCCTCCTTCTTGAACAGTATGCCTTGAGCCCATTTACCCACAGTGACCACTAGACCCTTGAAGTCGCCTTTATCCACGCTAAATACGACAGAAGTAGGTTCTTTTTGCCCAGCATGCGCCTCATTTAGGATCACAAACTCAGCCCTCGTGGAATCCAAAGGTTGCCACAGCTCGAAGAAATCAATTGCCTGTTTTCCGGCGCCAAATGGGAACACTTGACCCCTTTCTTCCACAAGCCCGCTCTCCCACTGTTTCCAGACCGTCTTAATTTCACCTCTGTGGGTGTTTTCCTTGTGCAATTGAACGTTCGTGTCGAATTCAAAGTTGAAGTCAATGGCCTTGACCAATTCATCCTTTTCCGTAATTTTAGCGCTAGACGCAGGTCCCGCAAACGCCCATTCAAATGGAAAATCTAGTTCAGACTCCTTTGGTTGGATAAAAGGCCTCAACGATATGAAGTATCCTTCCGCAGACGTCGAGGACAATGTTAGCGTCCTTTCGTCTGCAGGGTTCTGACCAACCTGGAATGTCACTCTTCTGATGAGAGAAGCCATTTTATGAAGATCAAAGAGTGTACACGAAACGCAGGCCGTGAACTATCTGATATGCTGGCAAGATGATTAGTCGTTAATAGATGCGCCTTTATTAAGCGTCCTAGTTATATATCATTGCCATCTCGTGATTACTTACTACCTTTACCCGACAAATCAGATCAGCTGATGATCAGATCCAAGTTACGTAGGCATCGTCGACCGTATAACGACTGCAATCAACTACCTGCATTGATACCGGGTTGTTTGCGTGGCTGACACTCTAGTGTCCAAAGTATTTTTTCAGTAATATTTCAGAGTCATTACTCTAGGTTGTTCAAGCCAAACAAGAAACCGAGCTCACGCCGTCCTAAACGGTTGACTTCCTGAATCTTATCCGGATTCATTGCACTTTCAACAAGCTCCCTTTTCTTTTTCTGCAACTCCAAGATTCTGTCCTCAACAGAGTTCTTAACCAGCAATTTGTGAATCTTCACGTTCTTTGTTTGACTTATACGGTAACATCGATCCATGGCCTGCTCCTCAACATAAGGGTTCCAAAACGGATCTACGAGTATAACGTGGTTTGCACACGTAAGCGTGAGGCCTGCATTCCCCGCTTTCATGGAAATCAGTAGAATTCTTCGCTGTGGATTTTTGTAAAACTCCTCAATGGTAGCCGCACGCGCCTGAGCGTCCATTGAGCCATCGTACCTTAGATGGTGGACATTGAGTTCCTTGCGGATGAAGTATTGTAGCAAATCAAAAAATGTCGTGAATTGGGAAAAGACTAGCACCTTTTCATTATCAGAGGAAGATATTACTTGCCGAAAGATCTCCAGGCATTGCGATATCTTTGGCGATGGCTGAAGGGTATCGTAATTTATCTTATAGCCATTTTTGAGCCGGTCCTTTTGCGCTCTCATTTCAGCGTTATACTCTTCTCGTAATCCTTGAACGGTTAAGTTTTGATTTATAGCCTGGTCGTAAAGTTTGTAGGTCACAACCTCATTATCATCAATGAACTTGTTGCAGACAAGACAAGGGACAGCATAACCACTGTTTACGATTTTTCTTGCACCGTTTTGGATTCTGGCTTCTTCAAAGTACTGCTCTGCACAGCCCTCGCACATCATATGCCCGCATGGTGTTGTGACCACAGTAGAATCCAGTTCCATCTGTTCCATGCAATAAGGGCAAGACATATTTTCCAGACCTTCAGCAACGGCTGCATGGCCAATGCCAGGCATACCTCGAGCCAGCTCGAATAACCTCAGCCAATCGTTATCGAAATTTTTACCGTTAGCCACCTTTGATGTTTCGCTCTTGTGTTCACCGAGGATGACAAGTTCAGAATGACAGCAGGCTTGGCGCAGACGTAACAATAATGTCAAAATGTTGGAATAGTTGCCCTTACTCTGTTTGGCCATCAATTTTTCAGCCTTCTTCTTGTTTTTGAGCTCCAAATCGGTGTAGAAGTCTAGCTCGCTTCCCACCAATGTCTTTTCATCGCAAGAGATCGTCTTCTCTGGTAGTTCTAAAATTGGCTTACCATCAATCTCTGAGTCTTTAGTTCTTCTAAGCATTATAGCCCTTAAGAGGACTTGGACTTTTTTGATTGCTTGCTTTCGGTCAAAACTGTCGTAATCATTGGATGCTTTTCCTAGTGGATTACCGATGTCTAGCTTAAACCTCTGTTCCCGGTTATATGGAGAGATCCGCAGAAATCGAATCAAGGAATAAAGTTCCATAACGCTATTCTGCATGGGTGTCCCTGACAGGGCCCAACGGTAAGTTGCTCCTATGGCACAGCACGCTTTAGAAGACTGAGTCTTTTTATTCTTGATATTTTGGGCTTCATCTAATATGATTCTGTAAAATTGAGAGTCGTCACAGTAAAACGGCGACCAATACTCATTCCGGCTTTTCAGCGCGTTCATAGCTTTAATTTCTGGTACGTCGGCCATTATTTTCAACTCTTCTGCATCTTGGGTTAATCGGGCTGGCCAGTGCTTTTTCAGTTCACTTGCCAAAGTCTGATAGGACACAAGAACAACATCATGTCGAAGCAAACTCCGATAATTTTCAACTTTCGCACCATTATTACCACCAAAGATTATAACTTTCATTCCTGCAGCTTTATTGACCTTAGTTTTGATTTCAGCCTGCCAAACTCGGAGAACTGCTACGGGAGCAACAATAAGATTTGTTTTACATTTTGCGTCTTTGGATCTATTCGCAATCATCAAAGCTATCGCCTGAACCGTTTTACCCAACCCCATGTCATCTGCAAGAAGCCCTCCTCTTTTACTGGATTGTTCAACCTGCAGCAGCCAACGTAAGCCTTGGCGTTGGTGTTTCATTAGGTTGACAGTAAGTTCAGGAGGCGTCAATTCTTCACCTTCCACCTCGGCCTCCGTTGTCTTCAACCCCTCCAGAAGCTCCTGTAAACTGTCGTTGTCTTGTATGTTGTAGATATTTGATAGTTGTAATGAATTGGGCCCCTGCTGATTATTTTGGAACTTGGCTAGTTCCAAAATATCTGCTTCGGTTTCTAGGTCACTACCAGCAAGGTTTTTGAAATCATCTCCTTTAGCGCCATGAACTAAGTCGTACTCCATTGGATCGACGATAAACGCTAGGCTTTTTAAGTACTTGGAAACAGCCGGCATCTTTACGCCGTGTCGATATAATTCCGTGATGGCATTCTCCACCTGAAATTTAATTTTAGGACTATAGCGTTCTCCTCTATCGCAAGCCCTTCGGAACTGCTCGACAACGGCTAGAAAATGCCCCATCAGCTTTTTATTTTCCGACGACCTCACCGTATTCTTTGAAATTAGGTTTCGTGCCACTTCAAGAGACCTGAAAAATATTTCAGACTTTTGATCGGATCCGGTTGACTGTGGGGCAGTTAGAGTAGAGTGCGTTTCATTCAAGCTCTTATCTATTTCAGCCTTCCTACGCTTCATCTCAATGGCATCGATGGCACCTGTTCGGAATAGATGATCAATAGAAGATTTTTCCTCCGTCAGATTAGCCCTCTTTTCTACCATAGTAATGTGTAATTTGTTGCTTAACGCATTTTGCAAATCCAAGTGTGACTTTTGTAGTTTTGGACCATGTTTACTGAGAAAAGCACTATATTCATCCCCAGAAGCACGTTCTTTGTCTTCAAGTTTTCGCAGTCTCGCGCGCGTTTGTTCTCTTCTTTCCTCTAGTTTCCACAGCTCCTCCTGCAATTGAGAAGTTGATGGTGCTGAACCAGAAGCATGACCCTCGGCCAGTAGCACTCGCAGGCGGGAAGTGGTTTGTTGAATAAGAGCATCTCGCTTTTGAAGTTTGCCCTGTAATATTGTTTTAGTATCGCGACAGGTAGTCTTCATAGTCGTGAACTCTTCATGCTTCTGATTCTTAATCTCAAGGTTCCTATCATGAATGGCCCTAAAGTGGTCGACGCTTGCTGCCGCATCGGCTCCTGTTAGCGTCTGTTTCTGGCCGTCGCGCAAATTAGCAGTGTTCATTACATCATAATCATCATCATCGTCGTCGCTCAAGATAATAATTGGTGTATCGTTACCATTGCCCAAAACCGGAGGTGGTGTAGGAGTATGTTCTAGGGTTGTAGTAATATTGGTTTGTAGCTCTTTAGGGTCTTCTGACGTTTCTGAGCCATTTTGTTCCAACTTGTGATTAGCAAAATCACCTTTCAGCGTCGGTGGTTTCTGGCCAGCCTGCTCTGCAGTTGAAATTGTCGCATACTCATCATTATTTGCCTCAGGAATAGCATTTTCAGCATGTGGGGAGAAATTCAGTGAATCTGTCAGAAGTTCGTTCTCGCCATTGGGGATGTGAGGTCGATCCAGTTCCTGAAGCCTGCGTCGTTTAGACAACGAGTTGTCTAGTTGGTGATGGTGGGGATTCACGAAGAGTCGCTCATTGACGGCGCCAAGATCGGAGGCCTTTACCTCCCCATCTGTTCTCGTAAATTTTGCATGGGTTTCCTCGTGTGGGTGTGGGAATGATCCCGGGGTAGCAGTGTGTACTCCGCTGCGGCCATCTCGCAGCGCCGGAAGCCATGAGTCGCGCTTTTCTAGCGTTAGAGAATGGTGAGCAGCGGAATAAAGACCTGGAAGGCGCGTACTGGGCTGTGGTGCGTCGGGTAGGAAGTTATGACGAGTTGGGTCCTGCAAGTCGGACAACACAGGACGGTCGCCAGCAACGTCTGAATCGTCCAGTGTCAGGTCGATCGACGGGACACTACTAGACATTTCCCTTTAGGTAAACGACCCGCTTGATGACTACTAAACCTATGAGCAGCCTTGTCGTTGTGGTGTGGGTTAGCAGCTCTGGAAGCACAACAGATGAGATAAAGCTAAGGTGTAATTTGGTGTCACATTGGAATAAATTAGAAGAGTACAAAAGTACTCAAGGAATAACGACAGCTTCCTCACCGAACGACGGGATAACGTGGGTTGAAGATCGAAACCTAAATGTTCATCGATTTGTATATAGTTTCATATCTATTCTAAGTATGAAAGGAATCCGGGAACCAAAATTAAGAACCTGAACCGCAGAAACGAATTTAAAAGGAAGCGGAAGGTTGTGTGACTTTTTTTTTAGATTTTTTGATTGTTAGTTGCGAGCACTTTTGAGTGTGACATGAATCATGAATTATAATTATGAAGAACTCAGAGCAAAAGGGTGACTTGTGATACTTGCAAAAGCCCCTCAGATTCGCTTAAGAGCTGAACCCACACTGGTTAGGGAATTGTCTGTCAGTGACTGGCTGTGGGAATAGACCGTTGTACATCAAACGTTGCAAGTCCCACTCCAAAGAGTTTTCGGTCTTGTAGGTCCAGATCACCCAGCCGTTTCTTAGCTCAAAAGCATCCAATTGGGCCTCCACGAATTTACGGGTGTCTGTCTTGCGTTCGTCGGACCAGGAGTCAATGTCCTCGTTGTTTTGACACGAACCAATGTAGCTTGAAGTGTCGCTGCCCTTGGTGAAAGTACCATCGTAACGGGCACCAAACCCAACCCCGTTCAGCCACTTGGTACAATCAGTCAAAGCGGCGGCCCATTCGCCACAAACGGTCCAGTGCGCCTCGTCTAGAGTGCCGGAGCCCCATTGGCAAGCTACGGCGATTCTCTCGTCGATGGAACGCTGCAACTCGCCGTTGGAAAACACCTGGTAGTGGTGGTGGTCGAGGACCACGCCCCAGTCGCCCTCGCTGTCGGTCAAAGTTGAGTCCCAGTAGTTGAATGGTTGGAAGGCGTCGTGGATGACGACGATCTGGTTACTGCCCAGCTCGTTGCGCAAGTAGTCGTAGCCAAACTGGTAGTACTGTTTGAGCTTGTCCATGTCGAGGACAGGGCCCAGCGGCTCGTTGATGAGCTCGATACCGATGACCGTGTCGAGGTACTCGGATCCCGAGTATTTTTCAAGCATGTACTGCAACACCTCCTTGGTCACACTCAAGTTGCTGTCTTCCAGAAAGCCGTAGGAGTCACGCAAACCAGAGTTGTCAAAACCGTTTTGGGAGCCCGCGGCGCCGTGCAGGTCGACCCACACCTTCAAGTTGTTGTCAGCGGCCCACTGGATCGCCTGGTCGAGATATTTCTCCTGGTTGCCGGTCACGTAGGGGTCCGAGTCCAGCGTCTTGAAGGCCCAGTAGCCGATGGGGATACGCACGAAGTTCAACCCCGACGCCGAGATGTTCTCAAAGTCCTGTTCTGTGAACCACGAGCTCCAGTGCTGTTCCAACCGGTCTGCGGCCAGCTCGCTGCCCAGCGCCTGGCAATAGTGGTACTCGTCGGCGGGGATGCCGACGTCGCTGTCGTCCTGCGTGCGGAACGTCTCGAACAACGATGGCGTGATAAAGGGCTCCAGCACCAGCCAGCCTCCAATGTTCACCCCTCTCAGGACCGCGCCCTGGTAGTCGTAAAACCGTTTTTTGTTTTGCTCGTGTACAAACTGCACACTGTTGGCGTTCTTGGCCGGCACCGGCTGCGCCAGCGCCGCTGTGAAAAGAGAGACGACCGTGACGATGCACGATAGGGGTAGTAGCATGATGTTCAGCTTTTTCTGGTCCAGTGGCTGTCAATAGCGTTGGTCGTGGCAAGGCAAGTTATGCGACTACAAGCTCACAGAGAAAAAAAGCTCACAGAGAAAAAAAGCTCACAGAGAACAAGTGCTTTCCACGAATCCAACTCCGCTGCTTACGACGGCTGGATATTTGTATCTTGTGTACGTTGAGAAACTGCCGGCTCTCACTTCTGACGCGTCTCAAGTTTCGCGTCGCAATGTGAAACTGATGCACCTAAAAGAACGTGGTGGATAATCGCCTGCGCTGAAAATTAAGAATTTGCACCGGGATTTTTCAAAGCGAAGGGAACTAGATGGCTACCAGCCTAAATCTATCTATCTGAGTTTTGAGGAGCCTGCGATTGCCAGCCTCGAGGACGCAATTCTTCAGTCACTTAAGCTAGGTTTGATTCCCAGAACTTGCCAAATTTGGTCAGCCTAAATCCTTCTAATTTAACTTTGGTCCTTTATATACTTGCAACTCGGGCTGGCAAAGCCGGGTCTCTCTTTCTCTCTCTATATATAGGTTCCACATGGCCTGCACACGCACCTCCCACGTCTGTGGGCCAAAATAGGCGACACGGCCCTCGAGGTTAAAAATAAGACACACGTACGCCCCTTGCACGGCTTGCGGTATCTGCTATCATGACATGGCTTGCATAGAGAATGGGATCAACTAAATTGGAAAGTACTCGCAGAGAGGTTTTGTGGCCGGCTGGGTCGAGTACAGAATGTATGCAAGCGAGGAGAAGCTGATAAGTAGAGCTTAGGTGAGTAGGGAAGGAAGGTTGCGGGAACTTACATGGCGGAGAGTACCTACCGGTGTTGAGCAGACCAGCGTGGCTTGCGGCTGTGCACAGCGAGCAGTCAGGCGGACCTTGCGGCGAGGACCGCGATCACGTGACCGGAGGGTGTCCTTGCCTGAAAGGGGACAAGGGCACCGGCAAGAGTGCTGGCAAGAGTGCTGGCAAGAGTGCTGGCAAGAGTGCTGGCAAGAGTGCTGGCAAGAAGGGCGCGGCCACCGGCGGTGGACGCGGGTGTGGACGCGAGTGTGGACGGGCCAGTGTGCTAGCGCACACGCAGACACCGTGGTGCAGGAATCTTGAGACGTATATAGTGATATAGCATTCTTCGACCAGCCGTTTTCCGTGGATGCGGTATCACGTGCCCGGGGTCTGTTTCCATGGCTTCGGTGCTACTCGTTCTCAAGGGCGATCACCTCCATTTCCACATCTACGTTCAGCGGCAGCGCCTTAGCGGCCAGGCACGATCGAGCTGGCTTCAGCTCGGCGAAGTACCTAGCGTAAACGGTATTGAATTCCTCGAAATACTTCAAGTCCGACATGAAAACGTTGACCTTGACCACGTTGTGGAGCCCCGAGTTGGCCTCTTGTAGGATGTTGCTGACGTTTTTGATCACCTGTTCGGCCTTGTCACCCATCGAGCCTTCGATCGGCTTGAAGTCCGCAGTGTATGGGATCTGGCCGGAGACGAATACCATCTTATTGGCCTTAATAGCCTGCGAATACGGTGCTGCGGGCGCAGGTGCGGACTTGGTCTGGATTGAAACAATTCTGGACATGGCTCTGACCGAACGAGTAGCAGCTTTTCTCAGGGACATGGTGGTTTGCTTTTTTTAGATTGGTATACTTCCACGAAATGGGACCCCAACTCAAGGGCCGAGCTACTGGTGCTGCGGAGTATGCTGTTGCATGTGTGTATATATTATATATATGGGAGACGCACCCGGTTTTAGACTTACCGCGGAATTCCATTGATAAGAGGCCATTTCCGGCGATAAGACAACCTATCCGCCACAATACACTCAACGTATCTTGAAGTAGTACGAGAGCCTGCACCCTTCTTTGGTTTCGAGACTATCAGCGCTTTCCACCTTCTCTGTTCGGAATGGGCGTATCGGTATCGGTCGCGAGGTTTAGTTCACCGGCGCGTGATGTTCACATGACCAGCAACTATCTTGATAAGATATGCTGTGCGGGCCAGAATGCTGATTGATCGAATAGATAGTCGTCGAGGTAAGGCGAGGCGAGTTCGTAATTCCTCCGGAAATCGTCTCAGCTCTACCAACTTTCCAAAGTACATAAATATGTAACGAGGTGCCTCATGTCGTCGGCTCTCTTTGATGTAAGACGCCAAGTTTCCTTCCACCACGATGAGTGCTTTGACGTTCGTTTCACAGGAGACCACTGTCAAGACCCGCGGCAACAAAAAGCCCGTACCGGCATACTTTCCCACCTCGAAAAAGTCAATTTTGGTGCCAGACTTTGAGTTCTACGATGCTGTCAAGTCAGCAAAGCGCGGCCTGCAGGCCACCTACGATGTCCCCATTCGCTCTGGCAAAGCTTGGAAAGCTCCCAAAGGATCAATAGTACGGATATCAACCCCCGAGGGCCCGCAGGTGTGTGACTTCAACTGCTGGGAAGCAAACTCCGACTTCAAGGAACATTTATGGGCTTCGAGAACCAGGCAATTACACTCCGCACACGTATCAACGTACGACAAGCTATGGTCCAATTTACCATTTCTACGCCCACTACTCACAATAATAGACGACACATTGGCAGGTTACGGTCCTGACGAGCATGGTGGAAGAGTCCACGACTTGCTGGGAACACGGTGCGACCCCTACGTCGATAAACTCTTGAGTGGCCAGGACAATGACTTCCACTGTCACTCCAACCTATACCGAGCTATACGTGAGTTCAATGGGGCCGAAGAGAATGTCCACGATGTGCTCAACATATTTCAAGTCACGGGCCTCAACGAAAGTGACCAATATTTTATGGAAACTTGCCCTGCCCAGAAAGGTGATTATTTTGAGTTTTTCTGCGAGGTTGATCTCATTTGCGCAATATCTGCTTGTCCTGGCGGAGACTTGTCAAACTGGGGTTGGGGTGAAGGAGGCGAATCGGAAGAGGACAAAAATGTCTCAGATATGACCGGTGTGTGCCGCCCTCTCCGCGCCGAGGTTTTCAAGATAGAAGACGCTCGAGTTTTGGACTCCTGGGAACCACCAAAACCGGTTAACTATGAGGGAAACCATGGTTTATAGTATAGTAACGAAGCTGCATACGTTTATTAACCCGCTACGTAGACAGAGGAAAAGAATACGCAAAGGGGACAACGGAAGATACAGTTACGCGGCCTATTTTTGTAACCAATACGGATCCAAACCCCAAGGACTACAAGGACCATGAGTTTATAGGATAGGCGCCGTCCGACTGGCACGTGTAAAAAGCGAAGGGAGGCTGTAGAGGTTCAAGAATTGTTCAAAGTTTGGTTGCAGTTTTGAAAAGACACCACTTCAGATTGGATATCGAGGATACATGCAGAAGCAGTCAAGGCTGTGCTCTTGCGAATCCAAACAGCCTCGATTTTCCAGCAAGAGGCCACTTGCTTTTCACATAGAATAGCTCAGAAAGTAGCTTCTATTGATCCCTGTTTTTTTCTTCTATCATTGACCCTGATAAATATCCTTTTTGGCGCTTAGTCCCAATCTATTGTCAATGGACCGACTGTGAATTGACTACATTGCAATCACCTTTAAGTATCTTGGCGTTACTCTACGTACAAACCTACAGGTTTAGATTTCTAAAGAGTGTGGAGCGAAACCTTACCTAGTGAAAGTGAGGTAATCATGGAGTCAGACCACTCAAAGGTTATCATTTGTGATATAATGTTGCTTCTCTTTTCAATTGATATCCATTGTTTCCACATATCCATCTCCGATGTAAGCGCACTACCTAATCATCGGAAAAAGATAAGCACGTAGTGATGCGAGAACGAGCGCCAGACTTCCCTAATAGCTCAGAGAGCACTTTCTTTAAATGGTTTTCTTCACATGCCTTTAAAGTCCAGGTTAATCTTCTTGACTTCGGCGACCCACTCGCGTACTCGGGTACCTCTTTACGGTTTTAGATATAGATAGTCCACGGTCAGTCGTAACTGGACGTGGAGACAACCGCCAAGTTTCGACCCATTTTTAGGGCAGCCCACATCAAAATGACAAGAAGCAGAGCCGGCTCTTTAGTCCAAAGCATTGCTGTGAAGCCGCCTTCAAATCTGAATTCAGTATGTTTTACAAGATCAAAAACGCCACATTCTGAATAATATGCTAACAATGAGTAGGTCCCATCTCTATACGATGATGCAGATTTACTTCGCAAGCTCAAAGAAGTTTACCCACAAGATGAACAAGGTGAAGAGAGCGCGAAGGAAGTGAATGTGGAGCAAAAGGATAGAAATTATGAAAAATATGAAAAGTTCCTTCAAGACCTGGAGGGGAGAAGCTCTGACTACCGTCGGGTAATAGACGATACTCAGATGGTGAATGTCCAATTGAACTACATCATAGATAAATTTTGCGACATAACTACGGAGACTCAACAATTCACATCTTCCACCGGTCAGCTTTTCAAGGACCTTGAGCATCTCAAAACACTCCACATATCATTGAACGAGTATTTGAGCTACTTCGAGTCCCTTGAATTGGTAACACGCGAGCTTCACCATATATCTTCCTCTAGCGTTGTGAAAAAGGATTCTTTCCGGATGAGGCTAGGCAAAGTTAACTCATCTCTTCAATTTCTAGGCGAGCATGGCGATTTCAAAGATGCTGAAACCTACCGTATCAAGTTTAAACAATGCTTGATACGCTGCTGTAATCTGATGGCCAATTACCTGACCAATTCGATTAAGGCTCTTTGCGCAGAAGTTTCCAAGTCCCTTGAGACTACCACGCAGTCCGCAACTCGAGAGGCACTCTTATACAGCAAGTTTCAGGCTCGAGCATCTGATTTTTTTCCTGTCGCAGAGCAGCTCTCTTACCACTGTTCGAATAATGCAAGGTACAGGGATGATATAAAATCTATTCTCCAAACTTGTTACGAAGAGTACTTCCAAGTAAGAACAAGACTTTTACACAAAACTATCGTGAGCCAGTTAAATAATGACGCCGACAATGAAAGTTTTTCGCTGGTGAAACATGTTCAGGACAACCTGTTATTTTTCACTCAGCTTTGTGAAAACGAATACAAGCTCGTTATTCAATTCTTCCCTGAGGTGGAGGGTAGAAACGAGTTCAACAGGTGGCTTTTCCGGTTATGCGAGCCTCTCCATGACAGTGTTAGGGAGAAAGTTTTGAAGGAAAACGAGGTTGCAGTCCTATGTGATTCGGTAACACTGCTCAACAAATTCTATGAGTTTGAGGAAAACTCAAAGGAGTACCAGGCTCAATATAAGTCAGTTCAACTGGATAAAATACTTGAGCCACTGCTGCAAGATATTCAGTATAGATTGATTTTCAGAGCTCAAATTTATGTCGAATCACACATTGTAAACTTCAAGCCAAGTAAGGACGCTTTCATGATCAACCACCGGAAAGCACATAGTAGCAAGCATGAAGATAACAATGACATTGTCAGCTCTTTCCTAGATACTATTTCGGACTTTGAAGGTGAAGTGGAGGAAATTCGAAGTTGCTATCCACCAGTTTTAAGAGCTGTGGCCCTGCTTTCTAGAATCTATCAAATGGTTCATTCGTCTATTTTTGACAATCTCGCCCATCATATCGTGCACGACTGCATTGAATCACTGAGGGCCGCTTTTCGACTCGTGGAACAATCAGAGAATGCCCTGGAGCCAAGGTTGGCCTATTTGAAGAACTTACTCATGCTTCGCAAGCAAGTTCAAAATTTCGAAATTCAATATGTTTGCAACGAAAAGTACGTAGATTTTTCGGGGCTTACAGAATTCTTGAGATCTCTAGCGCGGGGCGGTCTACGACAAGACTCTGGAAACTCTGTGCTTGATTTAGCGTTGGAACGTCGACCTCGCGTGGTGAACGATATGGTAGATGCACGCTCCGAGCTTACATTGGAGTTGCGTAACGGCATTAAGATATTGACAGACACAGCAGCACGTGAAATAATTGGAAACTGTCTTGATGGACACGAAAACCTTTTGAGCAACAACGTAAAATTAAAGGACAACATAGAGACTTTACTTCCACGCATACATGAAAGACTGTGTAATTTCATTCAGAATGTCGAAGTAAGAGCACACTTAATCGATGCCATTCAGGAGTTGGTCATTCGATCTTATGCCAAGTTTTACGACACAATTGCTGAAGACGCTGAAAACGGTCGCATCGACAAAGCTGAGGTTTCCGAACTAATTTATGTTGATGTTTTGGCAGATTATATCAATAATGTGGCTAGTGCGCTAAATCAGATTTGACTCACCTTCTAGTCCGTACCGTCAAGTATACTCCCGGTCAGCGGCGGGAATGGTAGGAATGTGATAAGGAAATCATTAGGTATCTTGACGTACTGATCTTACATACAAATTACTTCTCACTATTATTTTATCTTATTCATGTTTCTTCTTCTTCGTCCAGCGCATCGTATATGTTCTGGGACATCAGCCTGTTGAGCTCGGCTTTGACAAAGTCTACTTTACTTGGATCAATCAGTAAGTGGGTGTCGTCAAGCTCCTCTAGGATGATATCGTTCTTGTTGGTATCTATTTGCACAATAAGCGCTTTGATAGATGGATCGCACTTCACCAGAGCTCCCTTCCTTGCTCGTGGCATTGACCTTGCTGTGCGGTTCTCATTGGAAGATAGTATTTTGTCGATTTAATCATAATGGCGAAAACACATACAAACCAACTTAATTAAAGAATGCAATGATAACTTTAAAAGGGCATGCAACCTCAAATATGAAAAACGGTACCCCCACAGCTCATCAAAATGATGTCAGCTCTGATGAAAGAGGTTCAGGTGATTTTGTGGCTTTAGCCAACGGAATGCCCTTGGATGTACAGTCAAAATCTGAGAATCCTGATGCGACTACCAATAGAGGAGAATGGAAGAACAGTTGGGGTTTCGACAAGGAGGACCACACCCAAAATTTTGTTGAGGGTTCTGAGCCTGATATACTCTCCGATGGACACCAGAAATGCCCTAGGCAAAGTGAGGAAAGTAATGGGACTGACAAGAGCCTTGGTGATCAGGATAATGGTGAAGGTGACGATAATGGAAAGGATCAGGAAAGTGAGGATAGCGAGAGTGGTGAGGGCACTGATGAAAGCGATGAAACTGATGCTAGTGAGATTAGTGAGGATGATGATGAGGAAGAGGACGAAGAGCCTCCAATACTTCAGTATTCTAGGGTAACGAAATTGCCAAAAACCTTTTTCACAAGAGACTCCATTTCTGCTTGCCAGTTTCACGACAAAGTATTCATTTTCGCAACTCACGCTGGTTTTCTGCATTTTACCGAGCCCGATTTTACAACAATCCGCACTTTTAAATGTCACAGATCGTCGATCACTTCCGTGTACACCGATGGAGAGTTATTTGCGTCGTCGTCCATCGATGGTACAGTTGTCATTGGATCGGTTCGTGATGGCTCAGATCTTCTTGCTTGTGATTTCAAGAGGCCAGTTCATGCTGTTGTGCTGGATGAAAAATACAAGACGACAAAGACATTCGTCTCTGGGGGCATGGCTGGCGAAGTTATCTTGTCACAAAGAAACTGGCTTGGAAATAGAGTAGATGTCACAATCGAAAAGTCCCATGGCCCTATTGTTGGAATATACACGGTAGACGATGTGCTCTTTTGGATGAATGATGCTGGAATCACCTTTTATAGCATCTCGTCAAAGATGAAGCTATTACAAGTCCCATTTCCGCGCGATGAACAAGGGACTAGACCAGACCTATACTGGCCCTCTGTGCATTTCCCTGAAACTGACCGCATAATTGTTGCTTGGGCCAAACACATTTGGACCTTCAAGATCTCGCTCACTAAATTTTCCACTCACGGTCACCATCTGGGATCCATTCTTTCAAGTGCTGCTTCAAGTTTAAGAGCTACCCCAGATAAAAAAGTTGAGCAGGATCATTATTTGTACCTTTCTCTCACCTTGGCAGGCGCGGTGGCTTTTCGCAATGACCAACTACTTTGTCTCGAGGTTGCAACTAGTGAAGGCTCCAAAGATAATATGAACTGTCCTCAGCTTAGAGTTATAGATATGCTCACTGGCGAAGAAGTTCATGGAGATGAAGTTGTGTTTAAGAATTACCAAAACCTGAATGTGAACGACTACCACCTAGGAAAGCATATTGGTAAGATTTCAACGGAGTATTTCATGATTAGCTCGAGTGATGCAATATCGGCCCATGAACTCTCGCTGCGGGAACGATTTGAGTGGTTTATAGATAATGGAAGAGACTACGATGCATGGAGGACTGGTTTGTTTGCTGTTGGCCAGAAAGAAAGACTCGATGCAGGCGTGCGTCACATCGAGAGTCTAATTACCGCCAAAGAGTGGGAAGAAGCTGCCTCAGCTATTACTGAAATCTTTACCAACGTCAATTTACAAGAAGAAGACGCTGAATTTACACAGAGCGTTCTCGATAAATGGCAGAAATTCATTATTATAATGATAGAAAATGATAGAGTTGGTGACATTGCACCACTTATACCGACCGAGCCACCGTTGTACTGCGATGTTTATGATTTTGTTCTGAAAAAGTACTTGGAGAGCAATCAACTCCCAATGTTCTCGCATTATAGTCACCGGTGGCCAAGGGAGCTTTGGAATAGTGCCAAGTTCCAAAGTACCTTAGAAGAGCTCATTGAGCATAACGACGAAAATAACTTCGATTACCGTAAGGAACTAGTCTTTTTACTTCTGACAGAGCAAATGGAAGTAAAAGCTGTTCCCCATTTGATCGTGATGAAAGATCCACGAGCCCTGGACATTATAATCTCCCACAAGGTGTTACCAATGTTTTCGAGCCAGTTGTTGGAAATCGTTTTACTCCCTTATAGTGACACAATTGAAAGCTTGCTGTCCCTAAGTTTGGAAGATGCACAAATGATATTCAAAAAGTCAATTGAACTCTTAGTACGCGGTACCCATATGGTTGATGTTTCTTTCATAGTTGCAACATTATCAGAATCCCCAGCCCTGCGGATTTTGCTGTTTTTGTTCTTGAATAAAGCATCTAAAGTTGAGCCCGTGTTGATTGCACCATATGAGGATGATATGGTCAAGCTTTACTTTCAGTTCGACCACCAACATCTACTAGACTTTTTGAAGGCAAAGAACAACTATGATATTGACAAGGCGATTAACATATGCGCTGCTGACGATAAGTGTTTCGATGAGCTCATATATCTGTGGGGTAGAGTTGGAGAAACCAAAAAGGCCCTTTCACTGATCATTGACAGGCAAAATAATCCGAAACTGGCGGCCCAATTCGTGGAAAACTCTGGAGATCCTGAGTTATGGGAGTACTTTGTCTCTTACAGTATGAACAAGCCGGCATTTATAAGGGAACTGCTAGACATGAGGACTGCAATGGGCAACGGGCATGCTGGTATAATACGACGTATACCTAGCAACCTCGAGATTGACGATCTTCAGCTTGCGCTGGAGAGTGTTACCAGAGAAAACTTTCTTAATATCAATGTAAGCGCGGGCGTTTTCAAGATAATCGATGATGAAACGACACAATTTGCACACGAATTCTTGAGGCTAAGAGAAGTGGGAAAATGTTTTGAGGTCGAAAATGCTTGAGTTGTCGTGATAATAATATTAAATATTGTGAAGTATAAAAAACACAAAAGTTCTTAGGGGATTTTCTGGCATGATTAAAACTATTCATTAGGATGATCTTGGGCTGCGAGTTTCTGGGCCATTTTGTAAGTGCGAGGACATGTCCATTGGTGGATTAGGCGAAAAACCTCCAAAAAAGGCATTGCTCCCCATCCCAAGGCCCGGCACCATATCCACTTGATTATGCAGTTTGGCAGCAGGTTGTGAACCTTGAGATATCAATGACTGTTCTTGTTGTATCATTTGACGCTCCAACCGCTGGCTTCGCTGTCGTTTATCAGTATTACTCAGCGCTTGTTTTGCTTTCCTGATTTTTTTTAAGCAGTTATTGTAGCTGAATCTGAGCTCACCCAAGGCACGATCCGACAATCCAACTTCTCTAAACTCTGCATGCTTTAGAATATTCCCCATGGATTTTGCAATATCAATATTGGTTTGTAGGGTAGTCATAATCACAAGGCGTTGATTACCGAAACCTGGTTCACGTTGATTAGCATTGGATTGCCCAAGATAATCATGAACTGGTTCGAGGTCAAAATCGTTGCCCAAATTTAAGTCAGGATCATTTAAGGCTAGAAAATCGTTCGGTGGTAAGCTGTTAGAGGCTGGTGAATTGCTGTCTGGTATTGAATTTTGTGTATGTGGAGGTAGTGGATTGGCGGGTTGCGCCACAGATGAGTTTTGTGGAAGAGTATTGAAAACCTCATCTAAATAAGCCGTGGCGGTAGATGCTGCACTGGGGGTGGAATAAATGTGAGTAGGGACAGGCTGCGGTTGAACAGTGGTGCTTCCGAGATTTTCTCCTTCGTCAGGTGACGGAAGAACTGTTGTAGAGAATAAGTCGCTTGTGTTGTCTATGACGTCGCTTACAAGAAGATCTCTATCTACTCCGCTGTCGGAGTTGGGGTCTATATTAACGACTTGGCCAAATGCGTCGGTGCCCACGTCCCCTGGACCAAAAGCATCCAGAGTAAAGCCCCCAGAGCCATAGTCGTCCTCATAAGTCCCTTTTTTTGGCTCTGGCTCCCAGTCGTCCACAATGGCGCTTTCAACAATCTCTTCGGAGCTCAAAAAATTTGTGTTCTTATTTTCAATGTTCAAGTCGAGTAAAATATCATAATCCCATTGCTTAACGCAATGGAATCTCTTACTGACGTCGTAGAGTTTTCTTTCCAATGCCTCGTTTTTTTTAAATGCCATGCTGACACTCTCATTTAATTGAATCATATGCTGAGGCAAAATACCGGAACTCTTCCAATTCGCTTTTATGGTATCCGCAGGTATTGCATCCCACGATTTCTCAATTAACTTAAAAGCGTTGGACATGTTTAGTGCACTTTGATCGTAAGTCAATACCTTCTTAACCCCTGTCTTCTTCGCAATTTTTTCTTGCAAGTCAATAAGAGCTTCGTATTGTTGAACGCGGTAGTGCGTCTTGAATTCGTCCAATACCCCCCAGTTAAAAGGTAAAAATTTACTGTTAGCAGAGGTATATACCAACCTAATATTTTTGAGTCGAAGGTTGATTATGCGATGAGAACACGAATCGTCCAAAACAATGCAAATGATCCTGTTATCAACGACAAGTCGTTTGTCCCACCATACTAACCAATCGTGGAACAGATTACTTGTGAGCCAGGATTTACGGTTGCTATGAAACGTCAACGAAAATTTGCGAGCCACTCTTTCGCCTAAGGACGTTTGTGATGCATTATCAGGAGGATCGTTGGCGAATTGATTTCGAAAACTCTGATAATTTTCATACTTTCCGATTACTAGAGGATTCATTTTCTCAGAGCCATCAAGGTTAGCACAAAGCATAACTGTAAGGACCCCAATTCGTCGTTGAACTTGGCTGGTTTCGTACTGCGCGTTGTCCATGGGTAAGTTATAGGCCAGAAAAGTTTCATCCAAGGTGAACAGATCTCGCGCGGGAATCTTTGCTAGGTACTCCTTTAATACATTTCTTTCTTCAAAAGTCCATACCTTAGGTGGCTTTGGGAGTTCTTCATCCAAGTTTGTAATGTTAACGTCCATTTTGGACAAAAAGTGGGTGATCCACTTGTAAGTGAAGGACCCGTTACCTTCTCGATGCTCACTCGGTATACGGTGCCATACGGATTGGGCGGTATCCTGTATAATTGGAGGTGTGATGGGTATCCCATTCCAAATACTTTGAGAAACCCATTCTTGTAGAATGCGGCGAACCAGTAGGTTATTGGGCTTCCTCAGTCGGTTAGCGCTTTTTTCGTGCTCTTTGGAGTTCATTAGCACACTTTTGCGAGCTAAAAGCCGAGAGATGGTTCCTTGAGACGGACAGGATGGCAATTGGTACGCTTCGTAAGCCCACCGTGCCAGTTCTAACTGAGTCCATCTCGGATGCCTTTCGGCCATCAGAATAATATTATACTTTTGCTCCACGGATAATAGTCCCATGCCAGTCACAAGTCGGGGTTTTAAAATATATGCGAACCTGTCTCGTAAGCTAGAGAGAAGTTAAGGTTGTGGTACTCGGCTGAGCCAGGGAGTCCAGATGTGCAGTGACCGTACAAGGCGCGTTTCTGTGTCAGTGCCTACGGCTTCTCAGATAGAGACAATTGTACACCGAGCCCTCCCTGTTCGCTAAGGATGCTATTTCGTAACGTTCATGGTCGGTCCATATCAAAATTGTTCCAATAGAAACTAATTACCCAGAGTACATGTCAACTACTCACGTGATCCTTCGGGGTTAGATAATCGGGCACCGAAACACTGTAATTCAAGTGTTTGACCAAGTTACGTATTTAGCTTCTATTGCTATTCTGATGTCTTTGACTAGAGTCTAATTACTTATCCTTTAACTAAAAAGATGCCGAACGACTGTTGAAGGTGCACGGGAGACATTACATTGTAAATGTCAGAAAGAAAACCTGCAAGTACTTCGAGTACCTTCCCGAGAAGAGTTCCAGCTACCTCTTGAAACCATCCCACCAGCAGAATGGTTTCTTTCAGGTGGCTTGGTAAAAAAAAAAATTCCAACTACTTTGGATAATATTGACACTAGCTGCCCCTGTAAGTTGTGAACCCATAGTTACTCAAAAGCAGTGGAATATGGTAGTGTCTGCTGTCTGTCACTTCGAATGCGATTTCAACAAACGGGAAAAATGTAGTTTTGCCCTCGCGCGCAAAATACTTTCCAGTTTGGAACCGAATTTTGTAAAAGCCTGGGACCAATATATGCCATTGCAGCCGCGAGTCTTTTTCAACAATCCCAATCTTTTCCAGCAGACTGCGTTTCGATACATCGGGAGTAAAAACCCACTCACCTATTCTGCCATCGGAGTTTGTTCTCGCTAAAGCAAAAGGTTCAGAGTCTGAGGTATTGTAAGTATGATCGTCACCACATGAAGCCTCTTCAACATGTAGCTTGAATATTGAGCATACAACGCCCTCTGCTGGGTTTCCTGTTGTGGTGTCAAGGATGTGACAGGTTACAGGGGGTCTGGTCATGACTCTGATTACTTAAAGGAAATTGGACACTTTACCTTCCACAGGCAACCTCAGAATATGATAAGAAAGAAGACTGTGCCCTCACCGAGGTAGAGCTTTATTTATATCTCTATCAACTTTTCTGTTGAATGATGAGCTTTCGTGGTAGCCTGGATATATATATCAAATATATATAAGATATAATTGATATGAACTTCTAACTTTTGATGCTCGGGTTAACCCGATCTATCGTCGTAAGGCAAAAAGGTGATGAATTAGCCCACATCAATGGCCCAGTGTGATTATCTGGTCTACCAAAACAACGATGTGAAGTTTTATATACCAATTGTATTCAAGGAATCGCCAACTTTTGACAAAGTTGTTCCATGTTGCGTAGCCGATGTTGTACGCGGCTATAAAAAATGGGAGCAAACCATCAAGCGATACTACCCTGCTGAGAGCGAATTTTGGATGCTAGGAAACTATCCCATGAATAAAATCATGATATGCGGACGTGCAGTTTCTTGGAAATGGAAGTTTATAAGCGGACTTGATCATGCTATGTTCAAAATAGACGACTGTTCGCGAGAGTCTCCAGAAAATTCTACTTTGTTGGGATGCAAATGTTCGAAAAGTTTAATATTACAATCAGGGCTACCTTTGTCAGATCTGAGTGGATGGGGGTTTATACTGTATGGAGTCGTGAATCGCTTTTTAGAATTGGAAGTTCAGAAGATTGAGATCATGAGCAATATGGTTCAAGAAGTGGATTTTTGGCGATCGACAGTTGAATGGAGAGAAAAGTTGAGTGATCCGTGGGTGGTTGATGCCGACACTATGAGATCTTCGTTTTCACAAGACGATTTACTGAACCGGCAAATAAGTTACAATTTCGTACAACACTTGGAACTTCAAGCCTACCAGAGAGAGTTACAGATCAGTGAAGGCCAAAACATTCCGTTGGCGAGCCCAAAAGAAATTTCACTTGTGCCTTCTGAACAACGATTTTTAGAGGTGGACTGCTGCGAATCGCCAAGTCACACAAAACAAGAGCTCTTGGTGGAGGACAATAAAGAAGACGATAACAAGATGTACGAAAGGTCCTTGATTGCAAGTGGATCAAGCAATGCTTTGCGAGCCTCAGATCCAGACCATGGTACTCGTAGCCACGTCCAAGCTACAAACGAGTCGAACTACATTCAGGGTAGCGTAAAGGCTGGCCTTTTTGACGTCCAAAATTTCCTCGCGCAAGGAAGGTCCAATTTCGACCTCCCACCACAAACCGCACACACCAACAATGGAGACAAACGACCAGTAATACTACATTCAGAGCTGCGGCATAATGGCAATGGACGATTCCCTTCGTACACGCCAAACGTGTACCTAAAATCACTGGTGGAATACATATTACAACAACCAGCAATAGAAGTATCAACTTTAAGCGCTTTTTGTGAACCTCATTTGACGATGATTCTGCGATCACTAGTTTCACAGCGGGAATGCCCAATCGAGGAACTAACCAGCACCATTTTCAGACAGGCTTTAGAAACGCTGGCCGACTGGGGCCTTATTAGGTTTTTTGCGCAAGGACGCATTTTGAACCTGGCCACAATCAAGAAACTGGCTACATCTGTCTCTCAGCGCCTGTCAGCACTGGTGACGCTACGTCTAAATACGGGAAAGTTCGAGTTCACTAAACTGTGTTATAGTGTCCACGTTGAATACCAGAGTCCAATGAACGCTATATTTATGGCCATTCTCAAGAGGGAATTAAGGAAGATGGTCCAGCGTCCCAACCAAACTCTGCTCACGTCGTGGTGGATTGAGGTTATCACCGTAAACTCGGTGGTTGTGCATTTTGAATATGCAAGAGAGCCAATAATCCTCCGATGACACTTTCAATATGTTGCGGCATACACCTTATAGGCACTGGGCAGGGCAGAAAAAAACATATACCTGGTGGATTTTCGTTCATCCAGCATAAGTGAACGAATTGCTACCGAGTTTTGGGCCAGCCAGCAACTCATGACTACCACGTTGGATCCATGCGACGTCTTTTGAATTTTTCATTTTTTTTTTTGCATGTGAACTGTAGTGACTAAGCTACGAAATTTGTAGATGTCCGTCCTGGCATCGATATATCCGTTCTTAGTTGAAAGTGTGGTGCTTTCAGCGAACGATCGTGCACTGCATCCGGCGCGGTGGGCTACACAGGAAGCCAAAAAGACGTCAAAAAACAATGATTTCATGATCCCCTTCTGGAACGTTAATCGACGAAGTCGGCAAGCTAAACTCCATACTTCCGTGGTCTCCATGCCGTATTTCTCAAATTCCATACTGTGGACGCACCTTGGTGCGTCCACTCACTAACGTGTCACGGAGTTAGCGGCGATATTTAATGGATCGTTGGCATGCGGATGTTCACTACTCCCCTGCAACCACTGTTGACTGAGGGATTTTTCGGATGCACCCTTCGTTGATTTGGCCTCGGCGATGATTTCTTCCTCCCTTGGCAGCAAGAATCGTTTAGCTGTCTTATGTGAGCTACGAAATGAATAATGCAATGCGCGAAATTGGGGCCTAGAGGGAGACGGATGTTTGGTTCCACGAAGGGCCGAAGCCCTGTGAGTTGGATGTGTAAGCTATTAGTACTGAAACTGACCTCTTTCTGCTCTCGGTTAGGGAAGCTAATGGCCCAGTTGAAGAAAATGCGTCGTTTTTCCTCTCATATTACAAATAGCTAACGATTTCGGTATGTAAAGGGACTGGGATACATATAAGTAGGTACAAGTGGTCAGTTTCCATTGAAATAGAGGTGACAGGCTGATTGGCTTGTATAATCGGAGTATTAGTTGGTTCCAGGTTGTATTGTGCAGGGCATTCACTTTCAAAAGGGACTGAGGGTCGCTTTTGACAGTTTCCCTCTTTCTAAGACTAGTTCGCAATACCTCAAAGGTCACAATATGATGCCTAGCGATCTAGGCACAATGTGCGAACTATACCACGCTCCTGCAAACGGTGGTGTGTTTGGTCCACTCCTGGACACAATAACAGGACGAACAGATGTGGAAGACATGACGGGATTTGTGGTTGTGTGGTTTGTGGTGAGTGTTGTGGGTGTGTTGTTGGTAGCGTTGGTGATGTTCGTGATAATTCTGATGATGAGATCCAGAACCGATACTGGCGACGAGGAAAAGGGCCACAGAGGAGCGCGCAAACAAGTACGATTTCTGAACGTTGAAATCGAGAGCTTACAAGACGATGACGGTGGGCTCCTGGATGAGAAATTTTGAGCCCAACCGTCCGTGGGGCCTCCCAGTTTAATGAAGGTTATGATTCTAGTACCGCAATTTGATTAATATGTAATGAGTAATACAAGGTTTTCTATTTGGGATTGTAGCGAAACACTGCGTCAATGCCGCTCCAGTCTGTGTGTGGCATCCCGGAGTGTGGTGGCGGTTGCTCGGTCGCTGGCCAGCAGCAAAGGAGGACAGGTGGGCCATTGGGATAAAGATGGCGGAGGCGGAAGTAGCGCCAGACTTCTAGCAGAGGTATAGTCGGGCCTGAACTTCTGGTTGCGCACGGAAAGAGCTGCTGTTGCACTGCCACCGCCGAATCCGCGCGAACCCGGTACGTCTGTATGATTCGGTTTTCTGTTAGCACGTTGGGGAGCACGATCCAGTCGCACGGATTGGCCGGTATCAAGTCTGCACTCCGGTTTGAAGACTTTCGCATACCCTGGTGATTTTCCATACAGTTTGTCCAAAACTTGTATTTTAGCAGATAGTTCTTGCGCTCTGATAGCATTGTTGCGACGGGCCATCTTTTTCTGGCGATTAGTAGCGCAGTGTAGCGGGATTTTGCGGTGAGAAATTCTATTCACGTCCTTACCATTCTGGACATGTCTGGTGTCCGTCTTACGAGTACGGGGAAAGAACTGCTGGGCGACTTGACGGGCTTTGTTGCAATAGTAGTCGCCGGCCAGACGTACATGGTTTTTACCCAGCAAATGGCTCTTTTTGACGCTGGGAGTATCGTGAGTTAGGTAGGAGTGGCAGTAGTCGCAGAAAAACCGTGGCATGGGTTGGAAATGGGTCACAGACGGGTTTTGGCACAGCTTTCGTGACCGCTGAGTTTGAGTATTCGACTGTTCTCATACATATTTTCATCGAAGTACTCTTGGTCGGCTGACATCCACCTACGAGTACTCAATTTGAGTAACTACTTATTAACACTGGCGCTTAGTCAATTACACCAACCTTATTAGAGCCCAACGATGCCTGAAGAAGGGCCGTTTGAAGGCTTTGCTACGAGCTGATGGAATGCTAAGTATTTTTAGGGAAAACACACTTCTAAGCGGCCGCGATCAAGGCTATTTGATGAAGCGGCATACGACAAAAGACTTCAATGCTTTTGGAGCCTATTTCCACCGAGTGAAAAGGACCTTCCAGCCTGTGTGTGCGGGTGATGTGTTTCATCACCTCGATTCAAGCTTTCCCAAAAGAAAGTCCATGTTTGCCTCACCTTCAGTCGCATTCTTGACGTTAATGATGTATGTTTGATTGTTTGGCAAAAGTAATGCGATTCTAGCAACAATTGAAGCCCCACAGACCTTTATGTCAGACCTATCCGAATTATGGCACCCTGAAGACAACCCGACAAGCAAGTGCTTCGGCCCAAAAAATTTCCATTAATCTCACCTGGTGCCGCATTAATCTAAGGATACTAATACTAGGTCTCGCTGTCAAGATATTTATTCAAGTCACTTTTCTGGGCACGATTTGTACCTTGGATTTGAGATTAGGTCCACAGCTCGTACTGGAAGCTCTCCCAAGTCACTTCTCTCAAGCACGCTGCAAGGTTTATTACTAGGGCTAGCCTCGCTTTCAGAAATTGCTTAAAACGATCATCAGAAGTCATTCTGATCTGCGAAGACAGATCGGCGAGGACAGATAACTACTGTTCTTTAGCTGATAACGCTGTCATTCGAAGTGTCAAGAACTGGATGTACTTACCAACGAATTGAGTTTAAAATTTTTTTCCGAGCAGGGAATATATAAGACTACCGCGATCCATCTACCAGTCTTAAAGTTTGGTGTTCATACCGAAGGACATCACGATCTTTATAGCACTTCCGCAATGTTTGCTGTGCCCCGTGTTTTCAGCCGTTTTGCCAGGCCGGTAACCAGAGGGTTTACCAGTTCTGCCATACGCTCGTACGCTGCTGCTTTCGATCGTTCTAAACCACATTTGAACATTGGTACCATTGGCCATGTCGATCACGGTAAGACTACTCTAACCGCTGCCATCACCAAGACCCTAGCCGTGAAGGGTGGTGCTGACTTTTTGGACTACGCTGCCATCGACAAAGCCCCTGAGGAAAGAGCCCGTGGTATTACTATCTCCACTGCCCATGTTGAATACGAAACGTCCAAAAGACACTACTCCCATGTTGACTGTCCTGGTCACGCCGATTATATCAAAAATATGATCACCGGTGCCGCCCAAATGGACGGTGCCATCATTGTCGTTGCTGCCACTGATGGTCAAATGCCTCAGACTAGAGAGCATTTGCTATTGGCCAGACAAGTTGGTGTCCAAGACATCGTTGTTTTTGTCAACAAAGTGGACACCGTTGAGGACGAGGAAATGTTGGAGTTGGTTGAAATGGAAATGAGAGAGCTGTTGACCCAGTACGGTTTTGATGGTGACAACACTCCCGTGGTTATGGGCTCTGCATTGTGTGCTTTGGACGGCAAGAGACCGGAGATCGGAGAAGATGCTATCATGAAGTTATTGGATGCGGTTGACGAACACATCCCAACCCCTCAAAGAGACTTGGAAAAGCCATATTTGATGCCCGTGGAGGACATTTTCTCCATTTCAGGTAGAGGTACTGTTGTCACTGGTAGAGTTGAAAGAGGTAATTTCAAGAAGGGTGAGGAGGTCGAAATCGTCGGCCACTCTGCCCAGCCTTTGAAGACCACTGTGACTGGTATTGAAATGTTTAGAAAGGAATTGGACAAGGCCATGGCCGGTGACAACGCCGGTATCTTGTTACGTGGTGTTAGAAGAGACCAGTTGAAGAGAGGTATGGTCTTGGCCAAACCTGGCACCGTTAAGGCCCACACCAAGTTTTTGGCGTCTTTGTACATCTTGTCCAAGGAAGAAGGTGGCAGACACTCCGGTTTCGGTGAAAACTACAGACCTCAGATGTATGTTCGTACTGCTGACGTCACTGTCGTCCTCAAATTTCCAGAGGCCGTGGAAGACCACTCTATGCAAGTCATGCCCGGCGACAACGTGGAAATGGAGTGCGAATTGGTCCACCCAACTCCTCTAGAAGCCGGCCAGCGTTTCAACATCAGAGAAGGTGGTAAGACAGTTGGTACTGGTTTGGTTACCCGTATCATCGAGTAATCTTTGATTGCGGTGCTGATGGATGCCCATAGATGATCCCCATGACATATTCTGCAGATACGTTACATGTATATAGTGAAAATAACAATCGATGACGATTTACATAATGACTCCCCAGCTTCTGTAAACGCTGTTCGCTAAAAGCTGTCCATGTCTGAGAACGGACATTTTTACGGTCTTATCTCATTCACTGTTATCAGCAATCGCTGCTCGAGTACTTTCTTCCTGAGGACACTTACTATCAAGGATACTGACAGACGAGATATATAATTACCTATTGCGTTCCGGCCAACGAGTCTACTCCATAACACTAACAAGAAACGGAACTCTTGTCGATGGTAGGTTGGCATTCACTATGGGCAGCCCTGCCGTTGATATGTAGCGTGTCAGCAATGCAGCACTTCTTTGTCGAGGATACAGATCACAATATCGATATCAAGCCGTTACCCAGATATCCTACTCTTAATCCAAATTCGTCTGAGGTTTTACGAACTGGGCGTCATGGAGCGGTTAGCTCAGACTCTGAAGCTTGTAGTCGAATCGCCGTCGAACAGGTATTGCAAAAATTCGAGAAGGCCAATGCTGCAGATGCAGCCGTCACGGTATCACTGTGCTTAGGCATGGTTAACTTCTTTTCAAGTGGGATTGGAGGAGGTGGCTACGCCGTCTTCCTCAGTGGAAACAAGCACGATTCTCCTTCTGACCCTTTTTTTGTCGATTTTCGTGAGCAGGCTCCAAAGTTGGCCCACAAAGAGATGTTTGCACACAATGCCAACGCATCTCAAACCGGGGGATTAGCGGTTGCTGTTCCAGGAGAACTGAAAGGACTGTATGAATTATTTATCCAGCGTGGCAGCGGTGGTGTTGAATGGAAAGATCTACTCGAGCCGGTCATCGAGCTGGGATTGAATGGCTGGGCCATAAACGACGTTACAGAGGCGGTTTTGAAAGTATATGAACCGTACTTCGTTGACCACCCACATGATTGGGGCTTCGTTTTGAACAAAGAAGGAAATAGGACGTTGAAAGCTGGAGAAACTATCAAGAGAACAGCACTAGCAGAAACGCTACGAGAGTTGGCACAGAATGGTACAGTGGCTCCCTTCTATGACCCAGATCATCGGATTGGCAAGTCTTTGGTGCGAAAGGTCCAAGAGACGGGTGGGATCCTCACTGGTGAAGACTTGTCGAGTTATTACGTCAACGTCTCTTCACCATTATCTGCTAAGATCCGTAAGGGGTGGGCCAACGTCCCGAACAACGATTTAGAGGTTTTCACGAGCAGTGGCTCGAGCTCAGGTGCTGCGCTCATGTCGGCCCTCAAAATACTTGACCATTTCCCAAATTCACAAGGAGGTGACTACTCACCAGAGCAGGCATACATTCTTGTAGAATGCATGAAATATATGTCTAGCGCCAGAAGCCGATTAGGGGATTTTTCCCTAAGTGGCAGTTTACCCGAGCGCATCGAAGAGGTATTGAGCGTGAACTGGACAGAGGCTGCAGTAGAAACCATTAAATTCAACATGGACACAATGTATACCTTGCCAAACTGGACTGATTATCACCCGCTATATGAAATGACAGATCCGCACGGAACCACCCATTTCAGTGTTGTGGATAAATATAATAATGCGGTCTCAATTACTTCAACCGTAAACCTTTTGTTTGGTTCCTTGGTTCATGACACAGAGACCGGTGTTATTTTGAACAATGAAATGGACGACTTTTCGCAACCTCGTCGTTCCAATGCTTTTGGGCTGGCCGCTTCCATATACAATTTTCCCGAGCCGGGCAAGAGACCGCTTTCATCCTGCGCACCTGTGGTGGTACTCAATGAGTTAGGCTATCCAGATTTGGCCATTGGAGCTGCCGGCGGCTCGCGCATCACTCCAAGCATATTCCAAGCTTTGGCCCGCATCTACTGGTACAATATTCCGCTCATGGAAGCGATTGCTTATCCTAGAATGCACCACCAGCTTCTACCCGACCAATTGGAGGTAGAAAGCTTTCCAATGCTGGGCAAAAGCACAATACAATCTTTGCGTCAAATGGGCCACAACGTGATTGAACAGCAACCAAAGAGTGTAGTGAACGGAATTAAAAGAGGCCTCGGGGAGTGGCACGCTGTGAGTGATTTTTGGCGCAAAAGGGGAATCGCAGTAGCCTACTAAAGATCATACCTCTAGCGGTGTACGCGTAACAGTCAACCAACTGGAATTATAATTGTCATATTCTACGGAATGTTATGTAAAGTGTTGAAACTAAACAAAACTGGATGTCGTACTTGGCGGTATCCAAGCGACTTCGAAGCATGGAGTCTCCTAAGCCCCTACCGAACCCTCCGAAGTCTACCAGGAGTGGAGCTTCTCCTACCAGAAATCAAAATTCACCTTCCAAAAGCGTGGATGAAGAAGACTTCGAGTTTTATAATGAGTTTTCGAGAGGCAACGTGAAGGATCTGATCCATGCTCTTACACAAGAGCTCAAGAGAACGGCATTGGACACCGAGTACCTGTTCTTACCGTTTCGCCCAGAGCAGTCGAATGAGAAGCTTTTAAAGTTTTTGAATCGTGTTTTTCCACTTGGAAACGGAGTCGCCGTAGCTGACGGAAAACTTGATAGATTGATCCGAGCAACTGATCAGTGGACTCTGTTTCAGGCACTTAAGTACATCTGGGCCAGACTTCCCGAGGGGCAGGTAGTAACATGGAGTGCTTACCACGCGTTTGAAGAACGTGAGAAAGCCGATGGGTTTTCTCCCAAAGCATTTTTAGAGCTTATGCCCAAATGTCTGGTTTCGCCTGATCACGCCTCCATTGTGTACGACTTCTTTGATCTCATAGTCACGATGGCGTCAAACTCTAAGCGGAACAAGATGAGCGCGCGTAAGATCTCGAAGATGTTTGGCATTTGGGCATTTGGGAGCGATGGCGGCAGAAATGCTGCAACTTCATATGATTTTGACAACGGCGTTGATAAAAGAAATGAAGACATTAACACTTTCCAGAGTGGGCTTGACCAATGGATTCCTGCATCTGATGCCATGTTCCATCTCCTTCTCGCGTTTATACGCAGTTTTGTTCCGCACGATTTGAATGATGCCAAGATTCCTACCACATTGAAGACTATATTATTCAATAACAACTATCCACCGAAGGACAGCACAGCATACTCTTCGGAAACCACTCTTACGGTTCCAATCGTGAGCCTGAAGACCACAAAATTTTCAAAAAAGCCTTGGCAACTTATTGAACGGTGTAACCAGCTATTCGACTTTGCAAATCACGATGCATTTGCGGCCCGAGAGGATTACGCTCTTTTGAAGTCGCTTTTCAAAAAGAAGAAAAACATTGAGGGCATTAGTCGTAAGATGTCGAAAGAGTCCCGTCGACTAATGAAAGAGATGTCTACCAAGCACTCTACATTTCAAGCTGGCTGGGCCTCTCAAACTTGTATTTCATCAGCTGGTGCATCCAAAGGTCCTAGTGAGCACTTACAAATGAGTCGCGTCAATATTGACGATTATTTTATTTGGGCCTGGCTCTCGTCTTTATCCCATGAACAGACATCGCGTAAGCGAAAAATATTTGGAAGATCTCTCATCTTAGAATTTGAATTTGACGGCTTTAAAAAGTGGATGGTCATCGAGGAATCAGACCTAAACGTGGAATTGGCGAAACGTCAGAAGTTTGATTCTTTAGAAAATATACCTCACGACGATTCAGCTATTCCCATCATTCAACAGGCAAAAAATGCGCGTAACATCACCCCAGCTTACGAAAAATTCCAAAAGAACGTCACTACGGAAAATTCCGTGGCCGCGGCCGAGAAGAAGTTACCTTTCGCACCTTCGATTGTCAATTCTCATGATGGACAAAATACTTCTCCTTCCCCCCAACCGAAAGACCACTTAAATGCGTTCAACTCAAACTCTAAGTTGAATTCACTTCAATCAATTTCCAAAACCCACCATGCCTCAAAAAAATCCCCAAGTACATTTCAAGCTCCTTTAAATGAGACCGGACATGAGCAACCAACTTATAAAAACCATATAAACTCTGACAATAATACCAACCGTCATGACTCAAGAGTTTTGAGTCAGTTCAGCATGTTGAATCCAGCTAATTACGAGCTGCCAACAGTGAAGCGTGAAGAGTTCAAGGTTGATTTACCCTCATTTGATAAAGAAAGTGAGGATTATAAAGGGCAAGGAAATGAATTTACGGAACCTGTCACCCTTTCTGTCACACCTCGTAACAAGGAAAGGGTGAAAAGCACTTGCATCGACGACTTGAACTTATTGGTTGACAAACTAAATCATCAAGTTTTGAATTCAGATCAAGAGGATGAAAAGTCAACCGAGCATGGTTCCGAGACGTTCGAAAGCCTTACAATGTTTGATAAGTATAAAAATATACCAGGCCAATCTACTGACACATTGGCAGAAAGCGCTACTTCCAGTGTTGCGCCTCTGAAAATTGGCGGCGGACAGTTTGATCAGCATTCAATGGCGTCTCAAACACCTCTAAGAATTAACAATCAGGATGGGCCCAACTCAAACAGCTTTGTTCACATTAACTCGAACGATGTAAATCCAATTGCTTCATTACCAGGGTCTGCGACGGACGTAAATTCTTACCATGACACGAACCCTTCTTTCGTTGCCAGAAAGAAGGTTCCCAATAGAAAGGAACCTGTCGCAGTATCGAATGAAATACCTCATTATGATATGCCCTCACAGACGTCCTTGTCAAAATCTTCATCACCTATTCTTTCAGCCCCTCGTGAAAATTTAGGGCCAACAAGAACAAAGGAGAGAGCAACAGAAGTGCATCATAATAATGTACAGCAACCTGTTGTACCAATCAAAATTTCAAGGCACAGTCCCGTGGTCGCTCAGGAACCCATGTATTATTCACACCAGCTGAACGAAGAACATCGCAAACAGCCAACAACTGGCATGGTAATGCCGCAAGCTCACGTTCAAGCTCAAAATACTGCACACTCTCAACAACCACAGGTATATCCACCAAACGTACATTACGCGAGTCGTCAAGAGGGACTGCATTCTCATGCAAGACCTCGACATGATTCCCCGCACAGGATGAAGCATACGATTGCACAACCCTATAATCAAAATCTTGTTCTCAACTCACGAATGGACAGCCCTCACTGGATATCGCAGCCAACACTTAATACCTATCCACCTGATCAGCGCCAGATACGAGCAGGGCACAGCGCGTCCGAGCCCAGTTTTAATTCTCCTACGTCACAAGCCCAGGGCTCAGCGCTCAAAAGTCCGCAATTGCCCCATAGATTTGGGCACTCGCCAATCTCAAACACTACACATTACATGGCACCCAACTACCAAAACACTGGGCATCAGCGTCCAGTCAATTCTAATCCTAGAATTGTCACTCAAAATCAACCTCAGCTCCCGAGCAATGCTATAACTTCACCCGTTGGGCCAGTCCCCTCAAGAACCCAACACCCACCCACATCGGCAGTACATGGCTATCCAATACAACAATCACCACGGATGGGTAGCCCAGGAACTTTCATCCCCCTTACAACTGGCCAACATGTTCCATATTCGTCGTCTCCTTCGCATCTCGGTTACGGTGTAATGCAGACTACAGGGTCTCCTAGGCCACCTATCGGAGGCAAACTACACGGTGGATTTGCAACAAAAAAAGATGACCGTAAGAGGCTTCACGACACAATAAGAAATGGTGCTTTTGGGATTTAAGCACATTCATTTGAGTCTTAAATCAAATGAATGGAACTTATTAAATCAGATCTGCATCAGCCGGATTTCCAAAAATTAACTTCATTGGTTACCACTATATAAGATATAATTTGACGTTCATTATAAACCCTAAATACTAGAAGAACAAAACGTTCGAAATAAACGTCGAAGTTTATAGTTTGTTAATAGCTTTCTTTACCAACAGCTCGAAGAACAATTTCTTCATTACAGCTGGCAAAAAATACTCCGATACGGGGAGTCGAACCCCGGTCTCCACGGTGAAAGCGTGATGTGATAGCCGTTACACTATATCGGACTCTTACAAGTCTTCATTGCTATTCAATTATTAGTTCCACAGCTAAAGTCAGAAGCTTTTTCTAGAAAGCTAATTGTTGACCAAATTGTCATGTCCTTAGTCGCATTTGATTGACGGGAGCATTCTGTCTTCGAGAGTTGCATCGACCATTGTGCTGTCCTTTATGTCCCAAGATCAAGCCCGTGAATCGAAGGAATCTCAAGACTCTACAGAGCTCAAGAGTTCAGGCAAGGACAAGCCTGAATCCCTTCCAGCTCTAGAATGGGAACACGTTCAGAGCAGTATTCCTGTAGAGAGCTTCACGAACTATGAGATAAACTTCAACGGATGGGCCAGGAAAGATCGCTTGAAGACTAGATTAGAAGAGCGAGCCAAACACCTTGAAGAAGAGGAGAAAGAACGCGCAAAGAAACAAAAGTTAGACCACGAAAACGAGGTAAAAGCTTCAGAAAAGCACAATGAAGGAGATGAAGATTTGGGTTCCGACGATTCGGAGCATGAGAGTAAGCCAGTAGCCGAAAAAAGGGAAAAAGATGTAGAGTCAGGTGGAACATTAAATGGGAAAAGCGTTAAAGAGGGCGACGAGAATTGCTCAAAAGATGTTAAGGATGGTTCGGTGAAAGATAGTGGCAGTGAAGATAATATGGTGGAGTAGACCGGCTCATTTTCCAAGACTATCTTAAACTGCTTAATAAACTCTGTGGGTTGGTGATGTAACGGACGTCCTTGCTTTTCCTACTCTCAGTAAATTCGGATAACAAACATTGGACACCAAAATTGATGACTGTTTATTTGCAAAATTATTACGATGGTCAATTATACCACATCGCCTAATTTTGAAAGTCCATTTTCCAAATCACTCCCCATTCGTCGCCCATTAGATAATTGGTGTTTTCCCGATCAAATAACGCCGAAGGAGGAAAAACTGGGACCGTTAATACACATGTGAAATATTCAAATAGAAAGATTTGTCATTGGAATCTATGGCATCGGTGCCACCGAGATCGTTTCAATTTGTGGCTTCACTTTATTAATGCAACATGGTGGCTATAACAAGGCGGCAAGAACAATGTGTCAAAAAGTGTCACTGTTCTAACGTGTTGCATGATAGTCTCTGTAATTTCACCAATTTCGGTATTCGACATGCAGTATTTATTGTTCTGGAGCGTATCTCAAACTACGCGAGATCTATCTGCTGCGATTGTCAAGACAAAAACTATAGAATGGCAATAAAGCGTAACTTGTCGGGCTCTATCCCCGCCAAGGCAAGCTCGGCTCGAAAAGGAAGGCAAAATGTTCTCATCAAATGATTACAAATTGCCGGTTATTTGTTCAATGTATATTATGGTTCATCTTGGCCAAAACGCTTGGCATATCAATTAATTATATAATTCGCATAAACAGGGTTCTCATCCTGAGTCATTTTAACTTCAAAGATCAAATTGTAAGGCATGTTGTACTTCAACGAACGTACATCATAGCCGAAAATTCACGCAATCGAAACATATCGCATATCAATAGTCACCTCGTGTAGCCTATGGCTCTGATACTGAGTTGCCGCTCTTTTCAGCAATAGCTTCCACGACAGAGTTTTTTCCGCCATGTTCAGAGGATGTACTTTCAACTTCTTCACCATATAAGAATACAACCTTTTCGCTTTCCTCCTTACCCATAACTTTCCGGAAGAAGTGATACAGAGCAGAGCGACTCTCATAAATGGGATAAAATGTGATGTACAAGAACGCAATGAACAGCCAAATAATACTGACGACCACCCATCCTTTGAAAAATCGTTTGGACATAATATATTTTTGGCCATACATTGGAAATGGGAGGATGAACGTGAAAGACAACCAGATACAGAAAACCCCCAAAGATGCCCATTTAAAGATTCTGTCTAGCTTCGCCTTTGTGGCTTCATCCAGTTGCATCAACTTCTGTTCGCTTGCCTTGGCATCATCACCGATCTGAAATTTCTCACCCAGATCTTCTAAGGAATTATCACTAGGGAATAGGTAGCTGACGATAACACAGTACAGCACAGTTGATCCAAAGGTGGAGAAGTTAGCTATGATAGTGGAATTGACAAGGGCTAGGTTATCCTTGTTGACAGCTCCGTAAAAGTGCTTACAGGCACCAATCCAGCAGCAAAGACCAGTTGCAGATCCAAGAGGTAACGCGTAATAGAAGCAGTACTTGCTCATTCTGGGCCAGAACAAAGTGAGAGTGATTCCGACGGGAGCCGCACCTAAAATAATACCAATGAACGTTAAAATCCAAGAAATGGTGATACCAATATAGTTGAACATTACGGTCAGTCCAGCGATGAATAGCGCAAAAACAACCACAGAGATATGAGAAACGGTAACAAGTTGCCTTCCGGTTGCTTCAGGTTTCACATAAGCTCTGTAGATATCATATGTCACCACTGAGGAGAAGGAGACTAACTCAGCAGATAACGATGACGTGCACGAAAGGAAAAGAACTAAAATACCAGCAGCCGCCCCAGCTTTTCCCATTATCGCATATAGACCATACAGTAAAGGCATGCCCATGTTGACTTCCATGGCCGGAATGGGATGTGGGTACGTTGGGGAAGCAGGGTTGTTGGTGAGGGCTAATGCAGCCAAAGCAGTTCCAAGACCAAAGCTCCAGGGAATAATGAACCAACATAAGGATCCAATAACGTAACCAGAAATAGTGGACATAGGCTTAGCAGCGATAGCTTTTTGACCATAAGATGGATCCGCAAACACAGTAGCCCATCCGCTCATTATTTGACTCCATGCGAGCATGACTAGAGCCTTGTTCGAAAACGTTAAATAGCTGCCTTCGTGACCAGCAGAAGGATGTGTCTTTGAGACCTCGTGCAGTAAATCCCACATTTTACCCGTAGATCCAATTAGATCAGAGGTGCAGTAGCAAACCAAGAGGGAACAGATAATCACCAAATAGATGATGACAGTGTGGATCCAATCACTCAAAAAAGTACTTTTCAAACCACCCAGCATAGTATAAGCAGCAACACTAATTGGAAATAGAAATGCGCACGCCACGATGTGGATATCGGCAACATGTGCAAATGCCTGGGAACAGCCAAGCAATAACATACTTGCGATAATGGTGTTGGTACCACAAGAATAGAATAGGTAGACACAATGAGCAGCTTTTCCAAAACGAGCTCTGACAATCTCCACGATTGTATGGGCACCAGTAGCCTTTCTTTTCATCTGAAGCGCAATAAGAGTGAAAAGCATCGAATGGCTGATACCGCTGATACCATACCAGTAGCCACCGGCGACACCATACCTATAGGTATAAACACACGAAGAAAGAAGGGTACCGGGCCAACACCACGATGACACCACGGCAGATGAAATTAAGCCGGATTTGATAGAACGCGACGCCGTCGAAAAATGCTCCGAATCTTGAACCTCACCCATGTATTTTGTCAATACTTTTGTGACCAGAATCATGATAAGTGCGAAGGCTGCCCCGAGGCCCACCACAAAGCCGTAGCCGTAGCCTGCGTCCAATATTTGAACCATATTGATGACTTTGTTGCAATTTGACTACTGTTGCCCCTCAAATCTCAGCAAAGCTAACTTGGACTTATTTCAGGAAAAGACCTGCTATTTATATGCAGCGGTGGTCGCACTTTAGCAGGGTGTGACAATTGTAATACACTGGTTGTGCTTGCTGTTGGGCGTTATCGATCTTATCACAATGTAGTCCAGATAAGAGAAGTCGTTACAGGATTTAGCAATAGCGAGAGGGTAGCTGTAGGCAATGGATGGGATGATAACTTTGACCAACAGCAGGGGTAATGCACCAAACGTAATTTTATCAGATCATTTTTGCTGGTCGATTAACACGACGTAGAGGTTTTCTGCCCGATTTGATAGTTTCTTATCTTATTTGACTGAAATTATTCGGATTGGCAGCCTTGTAAGGAAAATATTGACCGATTTTACCGTTCAATCTTATCTTAAATCTCGGTCCCTTCGGCAGATTCGGTCCGATGTTCCTATCGAGCTTATCTTGATATAATATAACCACTTATTAGATAGAAGGAAATTAGAATAACGAAAGGTTCGCCATAGCACTGTTTGTATTCAGTTACTTATTCTCCCAAGGTCTCGTTTGTTAGGCTAGACTCGGTAGGCCGACGTGAATTCAGTCAAAACACAAGGGAGTTCTACACATGTCAATTGTATCTTTCAAAGTTTCTGACGACAATCCTGTCACCGATGACACAGTCAAAACTCAATTAGGGAAGCTCAATGTGTCACTTTTGCCAGGAGAAGAAACTGATTTCAAGTCTTTTTTAGCCGCTGCCCATGAAACGGCCAAGTCCGTTGAAGCCATGAGTGATTTCAAACCGACGACAGACTTGAAGCGGTTTCCCAGGAAGAACATAGAGGCAGTAATGGCTAAGGACAAACTTGGGGCGTGGGTGTACAAGTTTGAGATACAAGACACGACTGAAAATGACGGACCTTTACGTGGAGTTTCCATTTGTGTCAAAGATTGTATTGGAATCGCTGAAATCCCTCAGGTAATGGGAACCGATTGTTGGGAACCATGGGTTCCTTCAGCGGATGCCACTGTGGTGACAAGACTTCTCCAGGCAGGTGCCAAGATCATTGGAACGTCGAATTGCGAACAGCTGTGTGCCTTTACTGGAAGCCATACATCATGCCTAGGAAACGTACACAACCCATATATGCACGGACATTCCGCTGGCGGTAGTAGCTCCGGTTCTGCCGCTCTCGTAGCGGCCGGCGAAGCAGACATGGCTTTAGGCGCGGACCAAGGGGGGAGTATCCGGATTCCTGCAGCAATGTGTGGTTTAGTCGGCCTCAAACCGACTTTTGGATTAGTTCCCTACACTGGAATTACTAGTAATGAGTACACACTGGACCACGTAGGACCGATGACAAAAACGGTGGAAGAAAATGCCAAGATGCTTCAAGTTTTGGCAGGCGCTGACTGCTTTGATGACCGCCAGGCTTCGGTTCCTAAGACGCTAAGCTATGATTTCAAGAAACCTCGCAAGCTTGTGGTTGGTGTCTTGAAGGAAGCGTTTCAAAATCCGTTTTTGGAAGAGGCTATGAAAGCTAAGATACTGGAAGCTGTTAATAAATTCAAAGAGCTTGATTACCAAGTTGTGGAGGTATCTGTCCCTATGCACGCGAAGGCTCCAGAAATCTGGTCCGTTGTAGAAAGGGTGTCTGGCCTTCACAGTCGCATGGGGCACGCAAGTGGAAGACGTTTGTATTCTGATCCTGAATTTTTCAAACATACACACTTGCTAGGTGAAAGGTTTTTCTCCAAGGCGCCGGTAAACGTTAGGAACAGTATGATCAATGGCCTCTATTTCGAACAACATTTTCCCGGGCTTTTTGCAAAAGCGACAAATCTAGTTCTCAAACTTCAGTCAGAATATGACAACGCGTTGTCCCAAGCGAATATTCTAATAGCTCCAACAACTCCCTTTGTTGCACCACCACACGGACCTCGTGAGGGTTCTCCCAAGGATAGGATAAGCAGTACTTTTGGAATAAACACCAATAGCTGCCCCCTAAACTTATCTGGAAACCCTGCTCTAAGCTTACCAATTGGGTTTTTGCCTTCCCATGAAGACTCTTCATTTAAACTCCCAGTTGGAATGCAAATCATCGGCAAGCATTTCGACGAAGAGACTATTTATACCGCAGCTTTTGCTTGGGAGCAGCATTGCGATTGGCGCTCTGAGTAGCAGCCTGACAGGTGATAGAGCAATACTCCAATCTTATATATGAAGCCAGTTCGGACCGAGTGAGGATCATAGCTTTAACTTGGTAAATAGAACACAATACATGAGTAGACATGAAATGGAGGTCACAATCGAAGAGGGATCTTCTTGGCGAGCGTCAGAGCTAGCATAGGTTCGTGATAGCGCACCATCTGACTTGCATAATAATCAACATCAAATAGTGCCAACGTATTACGAGGTGAATGTTATAAGGCCACTAAAATAAAAACGTACAGTGTAAGTCTCGAACTAATAGGATTGTGTTGGAACGGTATATGTTGAAACGGTGGGTGTCGGACCATTTGTTCAGAATGGTGTTAGCCACTAGGAAACCGATGGTGTGTGGGCCTTATCGCATAATCAGCGTCAGGAGATGTGTGACATACTGGTACAGAATGATCACACATAACAGAGATCATACAACTCGGCTTACCATCCAAGACAAGCCGAAGAGAACAACTGTTGTCCAATGGAAATGATTATTGATAAGAATTGGCATTGCTCGGCATCAAGCTGTAACTCATCGAGAATAGAATGATCTAAAACGGGTGGTTTATAATTATGTTATTCAGAGTCACCGAGCGAGAATTGTATAAATACCAGGCGTTTGTTAAGGTAGCTGAACCAGCTCTGATGCTTTAAATAATCAGGGAGAGATAAAAAGACTTTCCTAGATCCAAGTTACTCATCTTAAAATGACTACAAGACACATTTAGTAAGCCTTTTACTAATAAATCCGATTCGCCTCATTAGAATCAAAGCCCAAAAATCATGGAGAGAAAACCAGAAGTTGCCTTCAATGCTCAAGAATCAGTATTGAGTAGTCAGAAGATTGCACACGATGTATATTAACAAATTCAACAAAAACTCAGCAAATCACCTACTGCTAACGCTGACTCGCTCCAATATGAACAGTAACCAGTGGCCGAGATCGAGATTAATCGCTAGCACTTATGTGCATAAATATGCCTAAAAGCTAAGTGCCTACGCCGCTAGTAGTTAGTCGGGTTTACTTTCCGAACTTCTGCTTAAACTGAGTATTATCCAGTCACTAATTACGCTTGTGTCGGGTGTTGAATGTCCGATCGATCGGCTTGTAACCATGCCTATATCGGCCTGTAACGATTGTAACAGCCGATATCATTTACATTATTTTGAGTATAAGAACGACTATACTGATCAGGATCAATGCTGATGGTTAATTGAAACTATTTAGGAATTTTTAGCTCCTAGGGAACTCGATCTTTACTAGCACTTGAGTCGTTTGAGTCGTTTGAGTTGTTTGCCCAAAATGGACTCAGCACTGTCGTCAGTAGTATCTTCAGATATTGATAGCTCTAAGGCAAATCAACATACTTACGCTCCAGAGGCGAGAACCTTGGACAATGCAAATCTTATTTCCGAGCTGAAAAAAGTAGTGTCACTTCACTCAAAGTCGTCAGACGCCGAGGAACTGCACAAGATACTTACGCAGAACAGTCGAGGGATCGAAAAGACATTGGAACGATACGAATCTCAAACGCATGGCCTCGGACCCATCGAAGCGCCTCTCGATCTCGAACGAGAAATCACTCATCCAGATCCCAACTCTTACTTACATCCTGAGGACAAATGGAAATACGCGGTAGACCAAGAGACTGGATTAAGAATCGTAGATTTTGTGGAGGATGACCATGAAGATCCTAGAAATTGGCCAAAACGGGCAAAGTGGAACTACACGGTATTACTAGGGATTATTTGCTTTGATGTGGCAATGATGTCTGCCATCATTACTGGGGATCTGGACTCACCCGCTGCTCATTTTAATGTATCGATAGAGGTTATGTGTCTCTGTGTATCACTTATGGTGTGGGGATTTGGGCTGGGACCTCTACTTTTTGCGCCATTATCCGAGGAGTTTGGAAGAAACCCTGTTTACTTGGTGACGCTGCTCGTTGCGGTTGTTTTCATCGTGCCCTGTGGTGCGGCAAAAAACATTGGAACTCTGCTGGCTTTCAGATTTCTAGACGGACTCGCATTTAGTGCACCTATGTGCTTAATCGGTGGTTCGCTTAGTGACATGTGGAGAAGTGATGAACGTGGTGTCGCGATGTCGCTTTTTTCGGCAGCCCCATTTTTGGGTCCTGTGATGGGCCCCATTGTTGGCTCACTGATTTCAGTCAAGTGTTCCTGGAGATGGGTATACTGGTTCATGTTAATCTTCAGTGGATGCATTTATGCAGTTATGGCTGTGTTCATGCCTGAAACTCACCATCAAAAGATTTTGAGAAGCCGAGCTAAGAATTTACGGGATCTCACGGGCGATAGCACTTATCGGGCCATCAGTGAAATTAAGATCCGGAGTATGAAAGAAGTTGCAAAAGTAACGTTGCTACGGCCAATCATTTTGTTATCCGAATTGATTGTTTTCCTTATTACGCTTTACATGTCTGTGATTTACGGTCTTCTATACATGTTCTTCTTTGCGTTTCCCATGGTCTACACTGAAGGAAAGGGGTTTGGTCCGATCAAGACCAGCCTTATGTTCATACCCGTTGGTGTAGGTGTAATTCTCTCAACCGTTATATCACCTTTTCTCAACAAGGACTACCTACGGAGAGCGAAAGTATACACCGATAGAGGAGAGGTGCCTCCTGCAGAACTGAGACTTATTCCAATGATGATCGGATGTTGGTTTGTTCCCATCGGACTTTTTTCCTATGCGTGGTCATCCTTCCCCTCTGTGTCGTGGGCCGGTCCTTGCTTTAGTGGTCTCGCATGTGGGTTTGGGTTCTTAATGCTGTACAATCCGGCCAATAATTATATAGTCGATTCCTATCAGCATTATGCAGCGTCTGGCCTCGCTGCCAAGACTTTTGTGAGATCGATTTGGGGTGGTGTTGTTCCATTGTTCACAATACAAATGTATCACAGGCTGGGTTATGAATGGGCCAGTACCTTGATGGCTTTTATCGCTTTAGCATGCTGTGCGATTCCCTACCTTTTCTATTTCTTTGGTGCGAAGATTAGACAAAAGTCCAAGTATGCTTACTCACCTGCCATTTCATCAAAAAAAGATTTGGAATTTCAAACCGTGGAGGAGAATTTCGATACCAAAGAGACGAGCAGCTAAGTCCCAATAATATCCCGAAAACTTGCAGAATAACTCTTTAAGCGATCGCAAATTATAGGAGGCAACTGGTCGTTAACTGCTCGCACGTAATTTCCAAAACATAATCATTATAGCGTTAAAATGCTGAACATACTTAATTTGCAATAGTAAATGTGAAGAATTCTGCCGTAAACCACCGGCATGCAAACAATAGTTCGGCATTACCTCTTTTGTACCGGAGTAAGCAATGGCTGCTCAGAGTATTTAATTCAGCTAAGGCTGCATTTTTGAGCGTAGTTGAAGGGGCCCAGTGCGCCGGTGTGCATCCCGTACTATATTAGTTTTCTTATTTATATTGTTCACCAATGCCTTGCTGCTTGAGTTACTCTTGCACCTGCTCGCGCTTCATTTGCTCGCGGATTCGTGCTTTCTCAGCCTCAATATCTACGTTATACTCTTCTGCAATCTTTTTCTCTAAACGCACTCTTTTTTCTAGTCTTTCTTTCTTCATTCTCGCTAATTCGGCCTTGATTTCGTACGGTTCTTTAGGGATTTTATTCAGCGTTTCAGGGTCGGGCCAGAATCCTGGAACGTTAAGCTTCTTATCTGTATCAATACCAATGTAATACATCACAGCAACAGGTGACAAGAGACAGAATGCAAACCGAAATACCTCCAGTTGAGATCTAGTATATCTGAAGGGTAATTTCATGATGAACAAGAACCTTCTTCAAGTAGACAAACAAACACTGCTGTTCAAACCTCTAGTATATGTTTGAGTTCCTTTAAAGGGTGGACTGTTATAGTGACTATCTTGTAGTATAGGAAGTTGGTGTGTATTCAGGCATCTTATTTCATTCGAGTTAAAGAAAAATTTATTGAAGCTTATTTAAAATTTGAATCATCTCATCGCGATCAACTCACCCACTAATGTCAGTGGCTAAGAAGGCAAAAATCAACGTTATGAAGCAAATTTGTACGCATTCAGGATCTTTCCATGCTGATGAGGCCTTGGCAGTTTACATGCTGAAGATTCTCCCAGAGTATAAGGATGCTAAAGTGGTGAGGTCTAGAGAGCCTTCCAGATGGGAAGAAAGCGATATCGTCGTGGATGTGAGCGGTAAGTATGATGCTGAGAAGGGTCTCTTCGATCACCACCAGCGTGAGTTTTTTGAGACCTTTAGTGATAGCTTCAAAACCAAGCTCTCCAGCGCCGGGTTGGTGTACAAACATTTTGGCCAGAAAATCATTAAGACCATGCAACCCCAATTAGCGGAAACGCAAGTAGATTTTCTGTATGAAAAGGTATACAGGGATTTCATCGAGTCATTGGATGCCAATGATAACGGAATCAGCAATTTTGACAGTGAGGAACTTGGTGTGAAGCCTCGCTTCCATGACAAAAATATCACAATTCCAGGCATTGTTTCCGGTATGAATCCTAACTGGAACGATGATTGTACGGACGCTAACTTTGACAAATGTTTTTTCAAAGCGTCTGACTTCATTGGTGGTGTTTTCGTTAACTTGGTCAAAGGCTACGGTGAATCTTGGATGCCGGCCAAGACCTTGGTTCAGGAAGCTGTGGAGAAAAGATTTGAGGTTGACGCTTCTGGCAAGATCATAGTCCTAAAGCAGTTCTGTCCTTGGAAGGAGCATTTATACACCATTGAGAGGGAATTGGGTCTGGAGAACGAAATCCAGTTTGTGTTATTCGAAGACTCCTCAGGAAAATGGAGAGTTTCAACTGTTCCGGTGTCGGCTACATCGTTTAAATTTAGACAAGGTCTTCCTGAGCCTTTAAGAGGCCTCAGAGACGACGAATTGAGCACAAAGAGTGGCTTGCCAGGCTGCATCTTCATCCATGCCGCCGGATTCATCGGGGGAGCTCAATCCAGGGACACGGTATTGAAGCTTGCTCAGCTGAGCTTATAGATCTAGTCAGATTTCGACTGTTCTCTTGAATCGAGCCAGAACATTTAAAGACCCAGTGTCCCAGCTTATTGCTGGCAAATATTGCGGCTACAGATATACTACCTGTACATTAGGCTGGGAACCAATAGTTTAGATCCTTTTATTTATAAATGCTTTTACTCAATGCAAAGCATTATACACCTTTCTCTGACACTCTGGATTGGCACCGTTGGTATTACTCAACAGTGACAACCAGTTCAATCATTTTCACAGGCCACAAAACTTCAAAAGATCACTACTACCATGAGGTCTCGAGTATTTCGGAAGAACTAAAGGTGCACTTGTTTGCGACCGCCTTAACTTCCTGAGAAGAAGCTTATCAGCCGTTATAACTTAAAAACTTGCCAAAGTCTTTGGACTAAAGCTCTTGCAGGACATTTTTATTGTTGGCAGAGACGGACTGCACTGGGATGATCAGTGGCAGCGCGATGAACTGCTCGCGAACATTTGAATCCAAGCCTTCTACAAACTCGTTCCCCATGTCACTTCCAACAAAACCAGGGTGGCCAAGACAAATCTGTATCCCTCTGGGGACAGCTCTTGCTGCAATTGTTTGAAGGCATAGTTGAGACCAGCCTTCGACAAACGGTAACCTGAGGTAGAAAGACACATTGGCAAGTCCACAGAACCAACGATACAATTTATGGCAAGAATTTTCTTTATCGCTAAAGCCCTGACCTAATTGGACTCAAGGTGTTCTCAATAAAATGCTCGAGATAAAGGTCGTCCGTTAAGGCCAGGACTGGATCAGAAGTCTTGGTGATACCTGGGTTAATGATCAGGGCATCGATCCCATTTAGGGTAATTTCCTGCGTAATTTTGGCGGCGGCTTTCACACTGTCGGCAGATGCGACATCCAATTTCAAGGTGTTGACATTCGAGTGCCTGTCAGCTCAGGTTTTCAATTCTGTCGCTGCATTCCTGTTCCTAGTAGTGGCAGATACGGTGTTAGTGGAGTCTTAACTCAGATCTTTGACGAAAGAGAAACCATTGCCTTTGTTAGCGCTCGAAATGAAATAAGTCTTGGACATGTTAATGGTGTTAAATTGTTAGTTCGATGATGCTTATTGTAAATAGGTCAAGTGTTCTAATCTGTTCTGTTAGGGCAGGAGGTGGGACAGCTTGAAAAAGATTGAACCGCCGATTGTACAGTTTGGGGACTCAGTTTCATTTATAAAACTCGAGGATTTGTGGCGTGAAGATGGTGAACTGCCAGCTTCAAGATAAGTAACCACTTATTATATTCGAGTACTTGTAGAAAGCCTCCAGCCATACTGCGACATCGCCTAACGACCAGATCAACAAAAGGCGAGCGCTGGTAAGTTGACTCTCCATGTTCAACTATTCTATGATACGATACACACGCTCAAAACACATTTTTCGACCGGCTTAAATACTGGTGCCAAGCGTCTTTTTCGACAATTAGTGACATACCGTTGAGCAGACATGTGTCAGGCCAAAGAGGATAATTCTGAGATTTATAAGTCATTAGCAATGTAAATCGGAGTGAAACTTGGAAGTAAAACTACATGAGTAACCACAGCGTCTGTCTGAACTTATGTTCTTGACTGAGAATATGTGAAAAGATGATTATGATGAGCATTATGCTCGAGACCTAACGGCCGATTAGCAGAACGACAACGACTCACCTTATATTGAGGCGAATCTGATTCATCAGTAGAAAGCTTACTAAATTTGTCTTGTAAGTCGGACATAGTCATTGTTAAGATGATTAACTTGGATCTAGGGAATTCTATTTATCTCTCCGTGATTATTTTAGGCATTAGAGTTGGTTCAGTTACCTGAACAAAAGCCTGGTATTTATACAATTCTCACTCGGTGACTCTGGTCAACATATTTATTAATCACCAATTCTAGATCATTCTATTGCCCAAGGATTACGGCTTCAATGCCGTACACTACCGATAACTTATCAGTGGCCAATCCCATTGGACAACAGTTGTTCTCTTCGGTTTGTCTTAGCTTGTAACTCTATTTGTATGGCCTCGGTTGTGTGCTATCATTCTGTACCACTGTGTCACATATTTACTGACGCTGATTATGCGATTGGACGCACATCACCATCAGTTTATTCACATTATTCCCAACAAAAACAGAGTCCAAGCTGAGACTTTTGGCAACCTCTACACACTGTACGTCAGCTCAAGCAACAACTACCTATAAATCCAGTTACTTGTTATTCCTCAGCAAGGAATTATTGAAAAGTTATTGCATACATGTTACTAGATGTGGTGACTGTTTTTGGAATGGTACTAGTGTCTTGTGTTCTCAGTCCAAGTATTATCGACATATTAGAAGCTCTTGTTGCTAATAAAGTAGCTGGCAGAGCTCGCTTCAAGGATGTTGGCCTTGTGTTGTTCGTATACAATGCTTTATCAAGGGACTACGCCAATCAAAGAAGTTTTAGTTGGTACGTAGTCGGTGTGCCCAATCGTGAAAGAACAACCCTTACTTATCTCAGGGCAATTAGTCGAGGGTGAGCTTCTTATTTGGCAGCTACTCCAGCTTTGACTTTGAGCGCTTTCAGATTGGAAGGCGAGTCAAAACCGTCCAACAATCGGCCTGTCTTGTCGTGGAGGCTTACAGATCAAACGCGGTTGATATTTGTGGCAACCCCATAATAGCCATCTAGGCGTTGAAGAGATAGACTCACTTTTCTAAAATGAAGAGCTTGAGATGGACCAGCAAAAGTAGGAAGTCGTCGACGTCCGCGGCCGACAGCCGACACACAGAACATCACAAAAATAGCACGGATAATAATCCAACCAACTTCGACAGCAGCGAGACACACGAGGACGATCCAAACCCTCCACATTCTCAAATTTCGATTGCAAAGCGCCCCACCATTTTCAACAAGCATTTGACCTCCCCTCCGTCCGTATATCTGTCAGAGAATAATATCAAGTCAAACCGAAGCTTGTCTTCTGGTAAAGAGCCCGCCACCACAAGTGATCCCAACGAACGAGGCGATACAGGCCATGAAGATTCAATTATGGATGATGATCGCTCTACAATGGTTTCACAGGCGCGTTCTGAGCAACCAGGACAGCCCTCTGAACCACTGGGACCAACTACAAACTTCAACAGCGAAAACTATGACAACTACACTTTTAAAATCGGCTGGGTCAATAAGGCTGGTGCGGGCCAAGCGATGAGCAACCGCGATAGTAGGCTCTATATTAACGGAAACACGTCGATGGAATCCCAGTCTCACGGGAAAAAAGCTATGAATTATAGAATCCACAGAGCAACCCTACGAGGGACCGTGCTGAGCCTCTACAAAAGCGGGATATCCAACGTCAAATTCTTTAATCCAAATTTACCGCCACCTGCGCATTTGGCTGAACAACAGTCACGCGGCGGAGATTCATACCAGACAAATAGTTCCGAGCACAACCACCATAACGCCAGTGACGATCAGTCAACTTTGGTGGAAAGACAACGGAGGGACTTGGCTTACTTGAGCTCGGAGTTTCCGCATCCAGACTTGAAGTGTGACAGCGATGGGCGCTTGATCTCCGGATCTAACGAAAGTATATGTCATATGATTTTATTTTGTCCGCCATTCGATGATACTGACACCAAACGAATTATTGACATCCTTCTGATTTTACCGCTGATAGATAAATTTGGAGCATTTTTGAATATCTTTCAAATCTTCGGTGTTACATTTACCAAGCATCGCTCCAAGTTAGTCAACTCCGCAAGACAACATCACCAAATATCCGCAAAAGTTGACTTTTTAATGACAGAAAGATTGGCAATGGTTGTGAAAGCTGTCTTGGATGTGTTTTCTGGCTTTCTTCTTAATGACAAGCTATTTTCTCAGATTGTGGATTTAGTAGATGTCATATCTCTGCATGACGATGAGATCTCGACAAATTTAAAGATGGCCATAGTTGAGAGGCAAAATAAGTTAAACGCTTTATGTGCGTTTACTAAGCAAAAGGTAACTTCAGTGGATGTTCAGTCGCTAACCAGTAGGGACTATTTCCTGAAAATGGACTTAGACGATTTTGCTATCGGCGTTCATCAAATTAACTTGAAATTTATGGCACAATGGAGCCCTCAAGTGGATTACTCGTTACTCTACGAATCAAATTTTATTGACACCCATATCAATCTCAATCCCATGATCTTCAGAAATTCCGAAAACGTTCATTTTCTGGGTAGACTACTGGTCACACATTTATTTAGTGATCAATCGAATTCTTCGCAAGAACAAACCGCCGATGTGTTGAGCGCCTGGGTGAAATTAGGTTGCAAATTTGAGAAAATAGGTGATATGGTCTCTTGGTTGGCCATTGCCACTGTGGTTTGCTCAATTCCCGTACTGCGATTAATTTCAACTTGGGAACTAGTCTCAGAGCAAACTCTTAAAATCATATTCAAAGACTGGGTCCCCACTATAGTTCAACTAGACAGACGACAAATCTCCTCAAAATCTGCTAACAGTGTTTTCATACTGGCTCCTCCAAACCTCAACGAAGCTTATATTAGGGAAAATGTAATCCCATTTTTTGGAGACCTATCGATAAGCGCCAATGACCTCCCTACGGATACAAAGTTTAAGTATCTTGAAAAGAAAATTCACAGAACCAAAAATGCATTTTTCAAATGGCAGCAGCGTATTGATCAAGCCAGAAAGGATGACGCAGGAGGCCAGAAATTTCAAATCGATCAAGAACCTTGCCACAGCACTAACATTATTTATCGCTATTGGCAGTTTCATTTACAGCAAACGCCGATGAATATTGAAAGCATCATGAAGTTGAGTTTAGAGTTGCAGCCACCGGTCGTAAGCCAACAGGATTACTCCGCTACCAGCTCCAGAAGAAGTGCACTATTGACAGGAAGTTATCTTCCAATGCTTTTTAATGAATTGTTACCCAGTTATTCGCTATTTCCACGGGATTATTTGATTGGTGCAGCTGGAGTCACAGCTGATAGTGGCGAGTATCCCAAAAGGGGTGTCAACATTCGAAAAATCAGTGGACCACAAATCCCTGGTCATGAGCACGACTCAAGTGGGATAACAGGCGTTGAAAGGCTCGATGAACCTGTCGTCAAGGAAATTTCCTCAAAAACTTCTAACAAACAAAAGCTGCTCAAACTAATAAGGGACGCTTTTAATATTGATATGGACATGTTCCACATTTCGGATGGAATCATCTTCAAATCAGCAAATGAAATAGAGGGACGATCGAGGCCAGCAAGCGTCGTGATTGAGACTCCAAAACGTCTCTCCCAGCACTCGTCATTTAATGCCATGAGAGATTCTCAGGATATAACCCGCTTGGGTGCCGCAATAGAATCGCTTGATATCTTCAGCTCCATCGGTAGGTCTTCTGGCTCCATAAACGAGTGTCAAATTCAGGTGGTTTTGAAATCTGCCACCCTTGACAAACTTTTTGACGTTCTTGTCTTGACCACTAGCGTGTTCTCAAAAGTTATAGACACCGGTGATTTGGAAAAGTATTTGTCGCATGAGAGAAAACGCAGAAGCGTGCGTGACCAAACTCCTGACAGTGGGTCCGTAGGGCCCCTTGATTATGCTTTCGTAAGACTACTGATGGACAACGATGTTTTCACTGAGACCTTTTTCAATACCTATAAGAGCTTCACAACCACCACAGTTGTACTGGAGAATCTGGCCAAACGTTTCATAGGAGCTATGAGCGGTGCCGTTTCGATTTCTCGTGTCATGACGAATGACAAGCAGAAGTACGGCGGGACGTCCAATTCAAACAGGTTTTCGGGTTTTGTGGATGTCACTAGTAACAACAGCAGATTCCCAGCCTGGGATCTTAAGGTTAATGATACTGATGAGATCAATTTAGGGTATGTGGCCAAAATTCAAGTAGGTGCAATGGAAGCCTTACTCCATCTAGTGAGTTTGCACTATGCTGACTTTACCGATTCTCTTGCGAATAACGGTACGTTTCTTGACATTTTAAAAATCATGGACCAAGAAGTAAATGAGGAATGGAAGAGAAGAATAGAAGTTTTAGGACGAACAAAACACGTTCAGTTGGACTCCAAGGATGAAATCAATGAATTAGAGAATTTGCATACAACTTTAAAGACTTTGTTCAAAAGATTGAAGTCCATGTACCAGAAGCAGCTTTACAGGCCGCTAGGGGTCAGCAAGGCTCAGAGAATGACACAATTACTTCTCAAAAAATCTAAAGCAGTCTCTCTTCGCGACATGAGCGACCAACTGAAGGACGACTTTGGAAGTGGCCTTCACAACACCTTCAATACCTTGCATTGCGATAACTACACCGAACTGTCCAACTGGATCTATGAACTTGATAATATCGTGAGTAATAGGATGTCTCTCATCACTAACCAAGATTGGGTCGATACTTCTCAACTTTTGGATTTGTTTTCCAATGAGTCTCTAACCTCGTTATATCGGTATCCACTGCATTCAATATCCCAAAATATTGTTCTGTCCGGTGGGTCTCGGCTGGATGATCTTGAAATTATTAACGTCTTTAGCTGGCTAAGAACGCTTTCCGGAGATAATGGGGGCTCTATCTTTGATAAGCTTCCACCATCCATTAAGCTCATGGTCAAGCTCCATGAATCGCTCACGAACTTTTTTATTTTGCATATTGGACATTCTCATCATACTGCTGAGAGCAGAGTAGATGTCTGCGCAATCGTTTTACAACTTCTGGCTCTAACGCGCCTGAAAAACACCTCAATTGATCTGTTCCATGATAGCGAAAAAGAAAAATCCATTTCTTCCATTTCACCTCATGTTCCGTCATTTTTAGAAAGCTGCCTTTGCAACGCCGTTGTAGCACCTGATTCAAGATACTTTGAGATGCACTGGAAAAACGCCTATACAAAACTGCTTGGTTCAGACGCTACTGACGTTAGGGATTTCTCAACTATGCTGGCCGAAATAACAAAACAAGCTGAAAAGTTTGCTGACTTAGATCAATCCCAGCTGTATAAAACAAAAAATCTTGCACCATGCCCCGGTTGGCTAATAACAAGATTGTTAGAAATCTCCCAATTCGTTCCCAACATGAGTATAGAAAACTCGAAAATGATTAACTTTGACAAGAGAAGATTTGTCAACAATGTCATTATCAATTATAGGGAAATGATACCACACCCAGCTGGCCAGCACGACGATTCCAACCCGGGACTAACAAATGACTTTATTGCATCTGTTGAAATCGTTGATGCTGGAAAAGCTTTTAGAAAGCTTGCGAAAGAAACTGCTGCTGCAGAGGCCCGGAAATGTAGATACCAGGCCACGGGTTTGTTCAATCACTTGATTGCGGCCGAAGTAGACAAAGTAAAGCGCGACCATAAGAAAATGATGCAACTTACAGTACAAGATAATGACTCCAAAAGGAAGAAACTTCTGGAACAAGCTGTCAGACAAAGAAACAGATTGAGTTCGGCGTCATCAGTACATGATCTAAATAGCCACTTGGCTTATAGGGGCTCCTCCGTCGACTCTGACTCTGCTACAAAAAGAACATCATATGCTGCTAACTCGTCATCCAGGGCCTCTATGATATCTAATGCAACTCAGAGCAATGGATCCATGGGCAGGAAGCTGGGTGGTTTTTTCAAGAGACCATTTTCAATAGGAGGATTTTCGACTTCGTCCTCGGCACATGGGCTCAATGCGATTCTTTTAAATGGGGCCCAGTCCAATGGCTCGATCTCACCCTACGAGCTCCCAGATATTAACTCTAGTGTATTCAAGGATACTAAACCTCTCTACTCGATTCGGACTTTCGAAATCAAATCCTGCATCCCCGTTAATGGCGTTAATAAGCTCCCCGAAACTGACTACAGCTTCAAAATTGTTACGGAAAGTGGGTTGGAACACATCATCCAAGCTACAGACTATAGTGACATGAAGGACTGGTTGAGGGTAATCAATCTTTCTAAGAGATATTCGTTTCACTCTCAGAAATATAAGGGCAAAACGTCAAACAAAATATTTGGAGTCCCGATCGAGGATGTCTGTGAACGGGAAGGCAGCATAATCCCCAATATTGTCGTCAAACTTTTGGAAGAAATAGAGCTTCGTGGTCTGGATGAGATGGGCCTTTACCGAGTCCCTGGATCGGTAGGAAGTATCAACGCATTAAAAAATGCATTTGACGAGGAGGGCGCTGTTAGTAACACTTTTACCCTTGAAGATGATAGATGGTTTGAGATTAATACAATTGCTGGCTGCTTCAAGTTGTATCTTAGAGCGCTGCCCGACTCGTTATTCACTAAGGAGAAGCTACCGACTTTCGTGAGTTTAGCCTTGAGCTACAAGTCCCTTGAGATTGACTGGGTAGAGTTTACGTCTAAAGTAAGAGACGCACTGAGGAGCTTGCCTTTGTGCAATTTCCATATGATGAAAAGAACCTTTGAGCATTTGAATCGTGTCGACCAGCACGTGGAAAACAATCGGATGGATGCCATCAATCTTGCCATTGTATTTTCCATGAGTTTTATCGACCAAGACAATCTAGCATCGAGTATGGGACCGACCTTAGGAGCGCTGCAAACAATCTTGCAGCTGTTTATTCGCAAGCCAGACGATTTTTTCTAGTTCGGTCCTGTGCCTAATCATTACTGCTATAGCCAAACAGAACAGCAAGCAGATTGCATTTAAATATACGTTAATTAATGACCAAGATCTCAAGCATTCCTCACTAGATTATAATAGAGTGCAGCGTTACATTCTCTCCATTCGCTAATTAACTATGTACAGGTAATCATTATAGCTGCTATATTCAATTCTTAGTCTTCAATTTTTTTTGAAGATCGGACCTGCGAACAATTTTGATGGCACTGTTTGCCTTTTGCTCTCTGGTAGCTTCTTGCATGAGCTTCTCGTTATCCTGCATACGTTGTCTCCTCTCCGCCTGCTCCCTTGCCTTCTGCATGTTTTCTTTGAAAGTTTCAATGATACCCTTTGAAGGAGCATTGGTTGATGGTGCACGCTTGACAACTTCGGCGATATTAAGCTTCTGTCTACACCACTTGTTCCTCAATATCAGCGATTGAATGACTGAGCATATCCCATTCACCGCAAAGTAGAGAACCACGCCTGAAGACAAATTCATAGTGGCTGGAATAGAAAGTAGCGGCAAGACTGTGAAAAAGTTTTTCATGGTGGGAGAGAATTGTTGGGCGCCGGTTTCACCACCAAGTCTGGTAAATGAAATGAAAACCGATGCAGTAATGATTTGGAGTCCCAAGTACGGATCTGCCAGAGACAAATCTGAAAACCACGCTATACCCTGGTTCGTAAACCCGTCTACCGGATAATTAGTCATGCCTCTGATTCCGGAGAAAAATCCTAGTGCTACAGGAACTTGAAGAATGGGGGCGGCCAGGTATCTGTTTTTGATTCCATTGTCAGCTAGTAGCTTCTTTCTCTTAAGTGCAACTCTTTGGCCCTCAACCATGTCAGTAGAAGCCATAAGTTCCGTATTGATGGCATCTAGCTCTGGCTTAATCTTAGAATTACGAGCCATGGTGTCCGAAGATTTCACGTAAAGTGGGAACATGACAAGACGCACCAAAACGGTTGTAGCCACAATGGTACCCCACCAAGGTAGACCAGAGTACACGTGGATTTGTTCCATGACGTTTTGAATGAGATCTGGAGGCCACCACCACGACTTGGCCAGTCCGATGCTGCTCAAGTACCCGACATGACTCGACGCTTCTCCGACAATATGCGACGCCTGCTCAACTATCGTCGAGCTCATGTCAGCGACAGAAGAAGTGGCTTCGTCGAATGACGGCAACTGCGTTTGGATTTCTGTACTGGCTCTTCCTCCGTTTGGCACTCTAGATGAATTGAACCGCACAAACGACGCCCCAATGGGCGTCTGTTTCCAGATCCTCGATGCTGGATTGGCCTTAAAGAATCAGAAATACATGTTAATATCATTGAAACCTGGTAAACAGCGCAGCTCTTAGCAGGAAGCCCAACTACGCCCAGATCGGACTACAAATATCAAAAGTTGTCCCACTTCAACATACGATTTTGGCACTCCTAGTTGCGTAGGCTCTAAACATCTCAAAATGCCCCACAATGGAAATAATAGAGTGCGAAAGAGGCAGATATGGTCACTAACTGAAGCAGCGTTTGTTCTTGACGAAATTAGAACAATTTTTCACTCTTAATTATCTACCTTCAAATTAATTTTACATATACACAACAAAATGACTTATCTACTAGACTCATCGACAACATCAGTTGGCACACTTGTATTGTAGTTAAAGCACAGCGACATTCAGCGGGTCGCCTATTGATTAATCAGCTTTTCCCGCGTATCAAATTTGAAATCTTGGGAGCCTAGGAAGAGGTCATCGAGCTACCGACGGAGGCGAGTTCTGCTAGATGGTTAGATGAAACATACTCATATTGTGAGAAATGTGTCTAAATCGAGTTTGAGCACGTCTTTGCGTAAAAACCTGATCGCACAATGTCTGAACTTGGAGTTTGATAGTCTGCTTGAAACGGTGAGAAAACTGCCCGTGGATCGGTTGGATGAGAACTTTCTGCAATTATATCTGGCTATGGGAGTTCAACATGCGCACGTCCCATCAGTGGACTACCTGTGGTATAAATACGTGATGACGCGGAAGGTGCTGATGGTCAAACCTAGTACATTGTGTGGTATCGGTGTGGTGTCACTCAACGGCAACAAGCCATTTATCCCGCGACAACTGTGCGCGCACTTTGAACAATTTTATGGCCACGACGGCCATAAATGGGCCGAGTGCAGAGACGAGCTTCTCCGCATTAAAGTAGAGAGCTTTGCGAAGACCGCTGGAGCCAGAATGTCCTTCAGAGAAAAATGGAAAGTCTTTCTCGAGGATATCGACAATGTGGTGGATCCGTCTCTCAACATCTGCGTTTACGATTTCCCACACCTGACTGCTTCTCTCAAGGGAGCGGACCCCGAATTGCTGGAACAACTTTTGTTTCACGAAAATAAAATCGCCATCAAAAACAGCTCAACGCTGCCCACCCTGCTGAATATGATTTTGTTGCAGGACTGGCTGTCCGCCGACTTCAAGCTTCGCATTTTTGGTGCGTTTCGCGACTGCCACAGATCCCTTGGATACAGCGACAGCATTTCAATCATATTCAGAGTTTTGCGAGGAGACTTGTATCGCTCCACAAAATTCATGTCTTACCTGACAAGCAACCAGATGACGTTACCTCCTTTGGGAGCCAGGTGTTTTCTGGCTACAACCAAGGGCGAGCGCGATATCCCATGTGGAGGCAGGGTATAATAGATATGATTGATTCCTGTAAATAATGCTTATAAATAATGCCTATAATGATAGACCAAACCATAACCTTGTAATGATGGTATTGTTAAATGTTTGACGACAGAAACAACGGTCCGTTACACAGATCACGATAAAAAGCGGCTTTTTATAGATAGGTGCTGTTTAGAGCTCGAAAAACAATTCATGCTCGGGCCTGTCAACTTCTAGTCCATTGATCTCAAATAAAAGAGCCCCCGCATGCTAAACTTCTCCAAAGGCCATGCCCAGGTTCCTTTAAGATTCACTCAGGTGATTTTCAAGTAAAGTGGTTCTTGGGCTTCTACAAGTACATCGAAAACAAACAGTAAACAAGCATTGTGTACCCACGAAGTGGTTCTCGAGACGAGCACCTTTAGCCTCCAAGTCAAATGACCGGGCACCAGCACATCAGTTTCCTGAGGGGGTGGATAACACACAGTTTACTTCCTCGTGACGAGATTTTAAAAGCTTCCACTGAATTGTTAGCACCAAGCCTTCGAGAATACGATGACGACGTTGATAATCACCATCCACTAGTCTATGGTGTAGACAGCGGTTCCTTGTGGGTCCGGGAGTCCATATGCAATCTTTCCAACCAAGCATTCCGATTGGAAAACGACGAAAGAGCTAAAAGTAAGCCCGAGTATATCAATTTAACATCTGGTGCATCCTATGGAATGCTTAACTTATTGCTGCAGACTACGCTTCCGCACACGGGCTACACAAGGCAGGCCTTCGTGGTGTCTCCCACATATTTCCTTATCAACAACGCATTCATCGACGCTGGGTTCCGAGGCAAAATCACCGCAATTCGCGAGAAGGGCGATGGGCTCGATCTGGAAACACTTCAAGAGCGCCTAGACTATTTTGTGAAAGCTGACGAGGGTCATAATCACAGCGAAGACCCGTACTTGGTAAACCCCGCAATTGGCGAACCCAAGAAACTCTACCGTTTTGTAATTTATCTGATCCCCACGCACTCAAACCCTAGTGGTAAAACGTACTCCTTAAATTTCAGACTCAAGTTGATAGCATTGGCCCGCAAATACGACATGTTGATTATAACTGATGATGTTTACGACCTGCTCAACTACGAACAGCCAATGGGGCAGCTTCCATGCCCCATTCCTAGATTCACCACGCTAGATAGGGCTAGTTGTCAAGGAACAGCTCAGGACTTCGGAAACACGATCGTCAATACCACTTTTTCCAAGTTGATCGCGCCTGGTTTACGGTTTGGGTATCAGGAAAGTGTTAACGACAAGCTGGTCACCCAGCTATCGAAAGGGGGTGCAAATGCTTCCGGAGGCACACCGTCGCAGCTGAACTCCATGATTGTTGGTACGATGCTTCGGAATGGCGACTGCGCCAAGCTGGTAAAACAGATAAGGGAAACTCTGCGGGAGAGGTGCCAGACGCTATACGATAGTATAAAGAAATTTATGCCACTCGATACCCAATATGATCTCCAAACAGGAGGGTATTTTTCCTGGTGTACACTACCCGACGGCTACGATTCTAAAGAAATATGCGAAAGGCTAGCTTGTGAATCGAACGTCCTAATACCAGATGGATCTCGGTTTGAAGTTGTCGACAACTGTATGGAATGGGAAAAACGCAGCGTGCGTTTGAGTGTCAGTTACCTTTCATCAACAGAAATCGAAACTGGCGTATACCTGTGGGGACAAATGTGCAAACGCTATGCTGAGGAGCACCAGTTAAAGTTTTGAAGAGTCGTGTAACAAACAATTCATAACATATGTAGCATGGTTATTTTAGGCACTTTGTCTACTCCAAAATGTACATCAGTGGTGTCATGTCGATTCTGGCTAAATAGCTGACATTAAGTAATATCACTTCTTCTTCTTATTAGCAGTTTAAAGGTCGTAGTTGTCAAATGTCCGAAGAGCACCATATTGACTACTCACAACTACTGTCCCAGCTGTTGGATGAGAAGGGTGAGCTGAATGATACAATAACCTCATTTCTATACCATCTGTTTCCCGAGGAGCTGTTTGTAAGAGCCATGTCACTTCTCGACTCAAATGACATGTTTATTTATGTCTATGATAAACTGCAAACTGAATCCAAGCACATTAAGAGCATATCAACCGAACCAGATGAACCTGAGGCTAGAGAAGCGTTGTCAGGAACGTCGAATGAGATGCTAAAAACTTCTGAAGCTGCTGAATCACGACCTGATGCGGGCGCGAACAGCAAAGATATAGCACATCTGCTATACGAAGGCCGTGAAGCACCTCTGAATAGACTTATTGTAAAGCCGGAGACCCCCGAGAGCCCTCCAATATGTGTGGACTTGGACCACTGGTTCTGTTCGTGTGAAGAGTACAACTGCCAATTTCGAAGCAATCTGCTCAACGTCCCAGAACAACCGGCAGGCCCAGTAGATCTAGAGGAATCTTCTTTGTATTCTCGAGCTATAGTCGAACACGAGCTTAAGTCTCAGGCTCCACATTCGGACAGATTCGCACAGGTAAAAAGCCTACACCTCCAATTCCAACGATATTTTCGCCACGAACTTGCTATGTGCCCGCACCTGCTAGCATTTGCGATCTTACTACAAACTTCTTCGGCGATTCTCATGTATTTCACTCACACGAATGCCACTGTATATCTCATTACAGTGCAGAATCTCGATGAATGGCTCAAACTGCATTTAAATGTCATTCAATGATCAAGAATTCGAGTAAAAGGTCTCGCTATGATGACTGATCCTTTCCTAGAGTAGGCAAGCTAAAACCAAAGTCAATAAGGCATCCTAACGGTGGAAAACCCTACTTAAACGGTTCCCATCGTACTCCGGCCTCTTGAAAGATTGTCTTCACGTGATGGGCGACATACAAATTTTTTAAGCTTTAATGTTGGATCATGATCTGAAAAGTAAACTGCAAACTTAGCGAATCCAGTAAAGGACATTGGCAGCTGTGTTAAGGTGCCTCAACAAGCATCGATCGTGTTTCATTCATTTTGAAATTGTCAGTGTTTTTTTTGATCTCTGCGATTCTGAAGATTTTAAGTCCAGTAATTTCCCTTGCGAAGAGTATCACCAATTCAACCCGGTGAGCGAACCAAATTTACCTGGATATAACTCCAATTGTCTTTAAAAGTGAAACTTCATGTCAGGCACTGTGCCTAACGATAGTCAGGATGGCTCTTACTCCATGTACCCTCCTACATCTCCCGCAATGACTCCTGCCAGCATGCAATATCAGATGGGCGTTTACGGGAACCCCAACTTTGCGCAATATGGTTACGGATACCCAATGCCCATGGACATGTACGCTGGTCAAGGAGCTCCCTTTATGGGCTATGGCATGAATCCTGGAATGATGTACTACGGTGGAGGTGGAGCTGCTGCCGGCAGTGGCGGCGGGGTCTCTCCTGTAAATGGTGGGCAGAAGCGCAAGTACTACAATAAGCACGAAAGCGGTGGAAAATCGGGCGATGGCCAGTATCATAGTGGTAATGGAAAGTCTGAGTCTGTGTCCAGCGCATCCCCTGGTGCTGCGTCTGCGACCAACGGGACCAAGAGCGTTCCAATCACCATCAAAAACCAATACAAATTTGAGCTTGGGAACAGTAATTCTGTTAGTACCGCTGGATTGAAGCTAGAGTATCCGTTTTACGCGAATACGGATGCTAATGGGTTTCGTCAAGCTCAAGAGAAAAGAACTGAGATCACTTTGCAAAGACTAGGCGGTTTTTTTGAAGGTCGTTTTTCTAAGCCTGAAGTCGATACTGATAACTCACAAGAAGTAGCTGAAGACTTCCACACAGCTCCTGCTACAGCGCCATCTCCAGAGTCGAGTGAACCGCCGTCAGTCTTGAAGTCGCCGCCAACGTCGGAGGACCAAACTCAAGGCCAAGACGATCAGGAGGAAGCCATTCCCACTACGGTTGATGTGCCAGTAAAAGCTGCTTCTGCGCGCACGATAAAGTCCTGGTCTGCTGTGGCTTCTAGTGCGGCCGGTTCTAATGGAAGCGGAAAGTCTTCCAGCGTTACCAGTGTTAAAAAGGACAAACGCTATATCCCCCCCACCGTCAAGAGCCTCGAACCCCTCGGTGTGGTTGTCCTGAGGGCGTGTTTCGACCCCGAATACGTCAAATATAGTACTGAACATTCTAAAAGCAGCGAATTGGCGCTACATTCGGTGATTCCAAGAGGGATCGTCAATTCGGGTAATATATGTTTTATGAGCTCCATTCTACAAACGCTGCTATTCTGCCAACCGTTCATCAACCTTATGAATTTGATCAGCGCCAGAACCTCGGCTAAGATGGGAGGCACCGGGTTTTTGCTTCTAGACGCATGCCTTGAGTTATACAGAAAATTCGACAAGCAAGTGTTTGAGAGGGAAAAGGCTACGAGGGCCGAAAATGGCAATGGAGGGCCATCTGGTGCTTTAGCAGATGCTATCAACCCGGATGACTTTTACAAGACATTGTCGAAACTGTCGAAGTTCAAAGATCTGAGGTGGGGTCATCAGGAAGACGCTGAAGAGTTTTTAACGCATCTTTTGGACCAATTGCATGAAGAATTTGTACACTCGATCAATATTCTCTCTGATAATGACATTTTGAATCTAATCAAGAGCATCAATGATGAGGACTCAAAATTGGTCTTTATCAGAAACCTGGCAACGTACAAGAATGCGGAGTTCATTATCAAGCCTTCGAATGAACTCAAAGCTTTACTGGACAAGTATGGAGCCGATTCCGATGATCAAGACGAAAATCCTGAGAAAGGATGGCAAGAGGTGAGTAGTTCCAGTAAAAAAGGCAAAAAAACCAAGACTGCGGCTAAGAGAACGGTGATTGTAGAACCTTCTCCTGTCTCTGTAATCTTTGGGGGGCAATTCCGCTCCGTCTTGGACGTTCCTCAAAACAGGCAACCGCAGTCTATCACGCTAGATCCTTTCCAAACCATACAACTGGATATTTCGGATCCGTCCGTGGAGGATTTGGAGGGTGCATTTCTCAAGTTCAGTGAGCCCGAGCAAATACCTTTCAAGACATCTTCAGGGAACGTGGTGGAGGCTACGAAACAAACTTTCATCGATAAGCTACCTCAAGTTCTCATGATACAGTTGAAAAGGTTTTCGTTCATCAACAACACCGACAAATCCACCATTGTTAACTACAATGCATACAGCGGTCGCGTGGAGAAAATTCGTAGGAAAATTCAGTATGGCCATGAGCTCAACATACCCAGTGTGTCTATATCCTCACTTCATTCCGCATTCTACAGACAATCGGGCTCAACTTACAAGTTGACTGGGGTTGTGTACCATCATGGCCTGAGCCCCAGTGGTGGCCATTACACATGTGATGTTCTGCAAGAACCACTCAGTAAATGGTACAGAATCGACGATATTAATGTAAAGGAAGTGGATCAGCAGGAAATATTGAAAGGAGGAGAAGAGGGCAATGATTCGAGGACTGCTTATATCCTAATATACCAAAAGTTGTAAGTTTAGTAGGCGTGTAGCTAAAAAGTTAATGATAAAGAAATCATCGGATGAAAGAGGTGAAAGGGATATAAAGTGCCTGAGTTGCGAAATACTCTCCGGCAGGTCTTTAGCAGGGGCAGGCTACCAAGAATGAAGCAGCAAAAATTCAAAAAAATTGATTTCGCCCAGGATCGAACTGGGGACGTTCTGCGTGTTAAGCAGATGCCATAACCGACTAGACCACGAAACCAATTATTAAGAACACATTGTTTACTATTACACCAGCTTGGCATATAACAGGGCGTGCTATGTTGTGGTTATTACCACAAGCCCAACCTTGAGATAAAGCTGCACAGTTATCACTAGATCGATGGGTGCCACTACTATTCACTTTTGGCGTATCTTCATCTATAACTAGCCTCCTGTCTAGGTCTGCTCGCATCGTTTTTTCTGTTTCTCTCGCTCTGACTCAACGGCGAGATAATTTATACTAATGCACGAGCTTGAAACTTCCTGCCACCTGTAACGAAGCTACTATGAATTGGGACAAGGTTTCCTATGGGTGGCCCATGCCCGAAATAGATAGGTATTCTATTACCATTTTCATTCACTGCCATAATAATCATGTTGTACCACGGCAGCTACATTGCTGAAATTTTATTCTCTCTACTGTTCCTGGCTAACTAACAGCTTCTCCATGCTCCTCTTGGGTCCTAGTCTTTGGTGCATTACCCATTAATTTCCATCCAGTCGACGATGTTCAAAGTACACCTATCAAAGTACCGCTATTTGAAAGTACTTGGCGCCTTGATTCTCGCTGGCATCTAACAGGGCCTCCCACTTCTGTAAAGGTCTCATACTCCCATGGATCAAATCTACACAGTCTAGAGAAAGCGCTGTCACTGCCAGGCAGGGTGCCAATATAGTACATAATGATAGCACTAGTGTCAGTAAATTATGATGGCATAAATGGCGTTGCTGCGACACTGGACCGTTTGAGGGCAGTAGCATTAGTACGATTGCCCAAAGACACCACTGGCTTTCCAGTACGCAGGGGATCGAGTATAGTTTTCTGTGGTCGCAACTGGAGCCTTGTTACTCATGTGCAATAGGCCCTCCTTCTAGAGTAACCACGCAGACACAGCGAAAGCGAAGATATCTGTAGTTATCATAATGCCATCGGCAAAAGTATGCGAGGACGTGGAATGGAGCCTGGCCAATTAGTGTGCCGGATTAGCGTCGCACACGGACGCTCCCTCGGACGGCATTTTTCGTTTTGCACAACTATAACATAAACCATATTAATCATATTCATGTATATTTAAAGCGTGGGGTCCAACAGTGGTCGGGTCCCTGGAACGTTAGTCTCGAGTCGGTGCTCGCTGGCACCGAGTGAGTCCGTCAAGAATCGACCAGTATCATTGCGGGGCTCGGAGCCTCCGACTAACAACGAACAAATAGGTGTACGCATCGCTACCGCATGTAGCAACGCTCTTCGAACACACGCACAGGCGTCGTAGAATTTTTAAATCATTAACATTGCGGCTCGCTCCAGCACTACTCAGATCAACAAAGCAGCAGCCGCGGCCAATCCAGCCACACCGCCAACAGCAACCTTGTTGGCAGCACCACTGTAGGTAGACACACTTGGGTATGAGGTCGAGCCAGTGCCCTCAGGGATGGTCACCGAGGACGCAGTTTCCGTGGGCTCGGCGCTTTCGGAGGTGCTAGGCGTGCCGGTCTTGGTAATCGTGCAAGGACAATCGGTGATGGTCAACGTCGTGGGCTCCGACACCGTGTAGGTCTTGCTGTTGGTCGTGATGGTGGTGGGCTCCGGGCAGTACGTGGTGAACTCCGTCACCACCTCGATCTCCGTCACCGACGAAGGCTGTGGCTCCGGCTTAGGCACCGTGCAAGGACAGTCGGTGATGGTCAACGTCGTGGGCTCCGACACCGTGTAGGTCTTGTTGTTGGTGACGATCGTGGTGGGCTCGGGACAGTACGTGGTGAACTCCGTCACCACGTCGAAGCTGGTGGTCGTCTCCGTGGGCTTGGGGATGGTGCAAGGGCAGTCCGTGATCGTCAACGTCGTGGGCTCCGTGACGGTGACCGTCAGGTTGTTGGTCGTGAACGTTGTGGGCGTGGGACAGTATGTGGTGAACTCGGAAACGATGATCCACTCCGTCGTGGTTGTCGTGGAATTACCAAAGTACTGGGCCGATGCAGTGGCACCAAGGACGGCAGACAAAGCGAGCGTTGAGAATAGCATCGTGAGCGAATGTAGGTAGAAGCGAAATTGTCCGTTACTGATTTTCTGGAGAAAGAGAGAGAGACGACACACAAACCCAACCTTGTCATGATGCTCAATCTGCTTGGACCACTCGCCTTAAATACCTTATCGGGACCATACACACCCTGGTTGTGACGATGATGCGCTCCGACCGACCCACCGGTCAGATTTCTATAATTAAGTTCCCGGCACCTTGTGCCCAACTTGGATCTTTCTGTTGGATCTTTTCTGTCGCCTTGCGCGTAGTGCAGGTCCGGCAGGTTGGCCATACTCGACCTGCCCTTCACAGGTGGTGGGAACCGTTGTTGTCGTTCTGGTGGGTTGGAAAATTTTTGGGTGTGGCGACCGTGTGACACCAGTGGTGGCCAGTGCAGGGTCGGAGCGTTGCGAGGTGTTGCGGGCGTTGCAGACGCAGGGCCGCGCGGCGAGGGCATGTGCAGTCCAGATAGTTTGGGTATTTAGGCAATTTTGGTGATAAGGTGAAGGGCTAAATTTGGAATGAATGCATGGGTCAAGGAAGATGGGGTGCTGTTGGCCGTCTATGTGGTGTTGTCCGGCAGAGGTGTGAGGCCTTGCTGGGCGCACAGATCCGCCAGGCGCGGGGTGCAGGGCACGGCTTGCGAAGCGAGGTTGTCGGAGGCAGGTCGAGATCGTTTGCGAGAATGCGGGCCTGCAGCGGTGGTGGAGGAGGTGTGGGCGTCAGCGGTGGAGGAGGTGTCCGCGCCGGCGTCGGCGTCGAGCGGAACCGGCACGGTGGTGGTGTTGTGGCCGAGGTCGTGGACCACCGCGATGCGGTGCTTGGTCGGTATCCGGGTCCAGGGTTGGGAAACGTCCCACGCCCACAGCAGGGCCACGCGACGCTTGAGGAACACTTCCCACACTTGGTCGTTGTTGCCGACAGCGAGGTTGGCGACGAGGGCGCTGCGGAGTACCTGGACGGCGCGGCGGCGGGCGGAGGACCTGAGTAGGAAGGGCGAGGACATGTCGTCCGAGTACGGGACCAGATGGGCGGCCAGCGACGACGAGGACGACGACGCCGCCGACGATGGCGATGGCGGCGGCCCCGCCGCCACGTCGTAGCCCGTATTCATGGCGTCGTTCAACAACACGATCGCGGTGCGGTGCGCGTGCGCGTACTTGGTCATCGCGGTGAACAAAGTGATGAGACTCTTATTCTTGAACTGGTGCGTAGCCTCCGCCACATTCACGTAGTCGGTAACCACCTTGGACAGGCCGCGGATCACGATGAGCGCGTAGCGGTGATCGCCGTCGTCGCGTTCCTGGCCGGCGAGTTGCTGGAAGAAATACACGTAGTGTGAGAACTTGTCGAGCTTGGTGTGCTGGAGCGCGTCGAGGTGGTCCAGTGCGGTGCTCAGATGGGCGTCCATCCAAAGCGTGGGGCGGTCGGCGCGCACCGCGTTCGTCGCCAGTTGCACGCCGAGTTCCAGAGTCCCCACGCCAGGAGGACCAAACACCTCGTAGATGGCTCTGGGACGGAACCCGCCGTCCAGCGCTGCGTCCAGGGCCTCGCACCCGGTCGCGAAAGGCTTCGGGTTGTCCACGAGCAGCTGCGACAGCGATATGCCCAACGACATTGGTTTGTTGTGGGAAGAAGGAGGAGGAAGAGAGCACACCTGTACGGTGAAAAACAGCCAAGAGGGCGAGAGATCGCGGGCGGGCGCCGGTGGGCAGTGAGCAGCGGGTAGTGAGCGTGGCAGCGCTTGCGAATATGCTCTTGATGGGTATGTACGTATACGTTATGCTAAATCTATGGTTACAACGACGGGCATCGCGGGAGCGAGGCCGGCCCGGAGACATCCGACCGCCATCGCGGCCCCGCGCTCCGCTCACAAAAAGTAGTCCATCTGCGGCTTCTTGCTCGGTATGATCGCGTTGCCCACGTCGTCCTGCGCGGGCACGGCCTCGAAAATCATGTAGTTGCGGTCCAGCGTGTCCTCGATGCGCAGCACCGCCGCCACGTTCCCGCATCGGTAGCAGTAGTTCGGGGCGGACCACACCGTCACCAGCCCGCCCGCAAACATCTCCTTGTAGCCCTCCATGACCAGCTGGTGCGCGCGCGCAATGAGCTCGAAATCGTTGGTGTGCAGAAACTGATCCACCTCGTTCTTCCCGAACAGAAACCCAGCGCCCCGCGGCGACAACGACCACGTTTCCACATCGTCCGGATCGCTCCACAGCAGGTCGCACATCGCGCCCTCGTGTGGCACCTCTTGTTTGCGGTCGATCGCCCGGATCTGCTGGATCGTGGTCACATCCGGCGACAACCCACCGTGTACGCAAAACACCCGGTTGTTGATGATCGCCCCGAGCGCCAGGTAGTCGAACACCTCGCAGCAGTACCGCCACACGTTGCTGTTGCCGTATTTCCGCACGATCTCGTCGTAGAACCCGTACACTTTGGTGATCTGCCTTGTTTCGTGGTTTCCTCGAATCATCGTGATTCGGTCTGGGTACCGCAGCTTGTAGCACAGCAGCAGCAGAAAACTCTCCAGCGAGTAGAACCCGCGGTCCACAAAGTCCCCCAAGAACACGTACTTGTTGTGCTCCACGCCCCCGCTCTTGTCGAAAAGTGTCAGCAGGTCGTGCAATTGGCCGTGGATGTCCCCACATATTGTCACCGGCGTGTCCACATGCGTTACATTCGCCTCGTTCATCAGCAGCTCCTGCGCGCGCAGGCAGAGTTTGAACACTGTCTCCTCGGAGACGTGCTTGCCCTGTCTGAGCAGCGCGATGGTCTCGTCCAGCTTCATGTCCGCGGGGAGGCAGCTACGGACACCGTTGACACGCGATTTTCAGCAGCAAAAAAGGTTAGAGCCCGGCGAGGAAAAGAGACTGGGTTCTGAGGGGCTTGCGAGGCCGTCTTGTGGCTTGATAAGTGGCCATCGACACATAGTTATGGTTGTTGCCCGAGCTCATCGCGTGAAAAATTTCTAGGCGAACACACCGTCGCTCGTTACCAATAAACAGACAATCAAAGCTCGAGAACGAGAAGGCTCAACAAAACCGCAGATTGTCGGGCGCGAGCAGTGGCAGAGAGCATCAACTATGGATCATTCGAAAGTGCTGATTTGGAGCAACCGCAAGCTTTTTTCAGAATCGTCGTACGACCAATACCCGACGAGTTACGCGGATTTGAAGGCGCTGCTTGAACGCGAACCGGTGGGGCGGCTCCTGGAGGTGTCCCAAGGTCTGAACGTGGTCGATTCGGTACTTTATGGCGGCCAGGCTGGCGACCTGGATGTGCGTCAAAAACTGCGGGTCGAATACGCACTTTTCCGGGCTGGTACAGGCCAAAAACAGACACCGTCGGACATGGCTCACAAGGATGTCTTGTCGGGGCTTCACAAGTTGTCGGACGGGGCTCTTCTGTCGTTGTCGGGGCTTGCAGCGCTGGACGAGGCTAAAGTAGATAGTATTTGGAGTCTCCACCAGGATATGCAGACCACAGACGAAGATTTCGACCAAAGCATCTCGGGCAGTCGAACAGTACAGCAGTCGCCGCTCGACGAAGTAACGTCGCATCTGATGTCCAGCGCGCTACAGCGCGGACTGGAGCTCAAACCCAAGACACAGGCGCCGCTCGACGACGTTGCTTTCTTCAACCAGTGCGTCGACACACTTTTGGATATGGTTGGGAGTCCCACGCATGCGGGGTCCGCAGCTAGGAACCGCGATTCGAGCGATGACAGTGTCAACGACACGGCGACTGCATTGAAGGACCTGCAATTGGCGCACAGCTTTCTCACAAAGAAATTCGAGAACGATCGGATGGAGTATTTACACAGCATCGACAAGTTGACCAAGACCAACAAGGAGCTGTCGCATGAGGTCCTGGCCTACCACGGCAAGGTCGCAGATCTCGACCGCAAGTGTCAAGGCTTGACGCAAGAACGCTCAGGTTTGGTGGAACAGATTGACAATATGATAGCCATTTCCACGCCGACTACTATCGTCACATCGCCGAGCTCAAGCCCAGGGTCGACGGCCTCTAACGGTAAGTCCTACTCCATAGGGGTGATGCGAACGGAGTTCAAAAAAGCGCTCACCGAGACCCAAAGCCGGTACGAAAAGGAACTACGGGAAGAGAAAGCTGTGCGCAGACGAGTGGAACAGGAGCTCGAAGCACTGCGATCCAGATGAACGTATTCTATTGCCGGCTTGCGACGTGTGTGTGTGTCTGTAGTTACATAGCTGGTAAATAGTCAGGTTTTATACATAACTGTATGCGCTTAGCTTTTGGTGTGCGGAACCCTCCCAGGCTGTGCTCACAACTTCCGGAATTCGCTCAGCACCGGGTAGATGGCCTCGAACGCCTGGTAGATCTCCTCCCGCTGCTTTGCACCGGTCAGCACGATCTTCCCGGACACGAAGATCAGCAGCACGATCTTAGGTTTAACCATTCTGTAAATAAGACCCGGGAACAGCTCTGGCTCGTACGACGAGAAAGTACCGTGCGAAAACGCCAGACCTTCGAGACGGATCGGGAACTTGACGTCGCACGACCCTACAATATTCTGGATCTTGAAGTCCGTGAACTTGGCACTGAACCCGATTTTTTGTATAATCCGCGCATACTTTCTACTGGCCAGCTTCGAGTCGTCCTCTGACTTCGCACCAATCACCACCATTTTCCCCGACGCAAAGATCAGAGCCGTGGTCTTAGGCTCCCGGATACGCATGATTACAGCTGCAAACCGCTTGGGATTGTATTCTGCGTTTCTGGCGTGCAAAGCCACTGTTTTTAGGTCCAGCCGGCAATCCAGATTCACTGTCGCGACAATATTCTGTAGCGTGGGTACAATACCCGATGTGGTCCCACTCTGGGCGTCGTATTCCTCGGCTTTCGATCCATTTACTCCAGCATCAATATTCTTCTCCTGGGTTTCCCATACAGACCTCGTACTTGGGTCAAAAACAATCTTATTGGCTTCCTGGAAATCCTTCAAGCGGTTTTCTTCTGACATCAAAGGCAGGTAGTAGTTTCGAGCAAAGCTAGAAGCGTTTCTTTGTGGTGGAGGTTGTTAGACGATGAGCTTTGATAGTTATATTCTACTTATAATTAATTAAAATTAGTGTTAAACTGGTTAGTGACAGAAAGCATCGACAGCGTTCCCTCAGTACGAACGAGACCCACCACTGGGACCTGGAGACTTTGGGAATTTTCCTCTATTAGAAGTGTTATTTCTGGCTTCTCTGTCCAATTCAGAACGATCAAAGTTGACCCACCTGGCTTGGTCTACGAGGTAAACCTTTTATTGCAAGTCGCGATTTCATACGCTCTCAAGAACAACGCAACATTTATTCGCTTAAGTCTTCTGCAATGGGTGTACAGCATTTAGATCTCCAAACTTTGTATTCTTTGAGCCACGAGTATTCTGATAGCGCCCGGAAATTGGCGGTTTGTATAGCCACGGATTCGCAAGTGCGTCAGTACCAAATATTGATATACCACGCGATCCGAGCGCTCCAGATGATCAAGGACACCGTACAGCTAAGTGCTGAGCAGGACGTGATGGTGACACTGGAGTTGTGCGAGCTGCTGGTGCAGGAAACGCACGAGTTGGATCTCGTGGAAACCTATCTCTCCAGCGCGCTAGAGCGGTTGTACGGTACTGGTTTAGTTCAACAGAAAATGGTGGTAATAGCTGCTTTGGTAAGGGTCGCGCGGGCGAGGAAGTCTGCAAAACACACAAAAAATGCACTTCGTCTGGTAGCAGCCGCTCTGGAGGATGTCAAGTCGACCGGCTCACGCTGGGACCTGTATTTCCAGTACCTCCGTGTCGAACTCATCATTGAGGTGTCTCCCTCTGACTCTAGAATACCCGCTCTTTTTGGTACGCTTATCTCCAGCTCTCGATCGGTTCCAGGATTCGAGGCATTTGTGATATGTGCGTATATTGGTTGGAGTTTGCAACAGCACCATAAGATCGTGCAAGAATATCTCGATAGACTTGGTGAACTCAGCAGTGCCTGTTTGCCAGTTCAGTTAAAACTATGGAATAATCTTACAGAATTACTTGTCCTCATTTATCGCGACGCTAACATTACGTCCAAATTGTCAGATTTCAAAGCCTTGGTAGCCGCGCACAAGAATGAAGCCGTCGATTCTACATTCCAACTCAGTCTTGATGAAGAAGTCGTTCTTTCATTGGATAGTCCCACTTTTCGCTATAAAGATTTCAAACACATCATTCTACTTTTCCAAAGCATCAGTTATCTCACCAATTGTTATGACAAAAAGGCTAATTTTTCGGTAAAGTACCTGCCCAAAGTCAAGAAAGCTGCCTCGGAATTACTACTGAGCTGTGCGGAAGGTGGTGGTTTGGAGCAACGAGCTTATCGGCGGGCCTTTTATAAAACCATTGTTGATCTGTGCAATTACTACATGGGCTTGGAGAGCTTAATCTTGAAAGGAGACTGTTCTGAACTCGTCGGTGAGAACGACTATGTCACTCTCATCAGGTCGATGCGGGCACAAATCGGCCGTAACTCCGTATCCTCTTTAGAAGGTTACTCATCTCTACAACAATCGAAGAATCCTGAATTTCAATTGATTGGTCTATGTGGCGCGTTTGCGATTGAAGCTGCTGTCATGAGTAGGACTGGTGGCACCATTCCTTTTCAAAAATATGAGGACGTCAATAAGATATGGAGCAAGATCGAGAAGCTTTTTGCAATCCACTCCTTTGATGAAAACCACATTTGGCAAAGTACCAAAACTGTTCTTTGGATCTGCGCTCATTTTCAGCCTTTCACGAGCTCAGAATTATCAAAGGACAACGACATAGGCTATCTCGATATCCTAAAATCATACTTTGCAGCCAATAGCTTCGTCAACGGGATAGCCTCGTCCTCCAAAAAAATTGATAGTACTAAGAAATCTCCAGTACTTAAAAAATCGCTGCTTCTGCATTTGCTTCTAAATTATCTCTCGGGTGCGATAATCGTTCATGATCTTGAAGAAAAATGCGTTATTTCAAACACCTGTTACCATGTCGCAAGTCAACAACATATGCCTCTAATGGAATACATATCAGGGCTGTCGCACCTAATCAATTGTGGTTTGGCGATGAAGAATAAAGACGTCTCCATCGTTAAAAAGAAGTTGAATGACACGGTTCAAAGTTTGCTAAGCACCGGATTTGAGCGGGCTCAATAGTTGCTAAAACGTCTGGCTAGATATTTATTTTTGGTACTCTAAAGTAATATAGGTCATCCATCAACATAGGATTCAAAACGGAAACGGGGCTTAAGAGGCGTCCTTCAAGGAGGCTGTGCGCCTCATATTGTAGGCAACCCCAGCCTGTTCAGATTTCATGCTGCTTTCGCTATCCCTAACATGACCACGGTCGTCAAGCTCTACGGTTCCCGCACTTTGAAATAAGGAAACATCCCCGACAAGGAGTCCAAGTGTATCCAAAACTTGCTGTGGATCCGTTAAATGAGCCTTCGCGACAGTTTTTTTGGAGGCCGATCCGACAGTGACAGGGTAGAACCCATAGTGTCCACAATCATTTTTCCCATCTGGGAACTTTTTGTGCCAGACCTCTTCAATGTGGTTGAGCTGTGAAAACATATCTTCATCAGTAAAGTCGTCACCCAGACACAAAATGAATTCCGGTAAGCGATCTTTAGGAACGCTTTCATCAATCGTAAAGTCGTCATCATACAATTGTTTTTCCCCCAGCGGATGCCAAACTAGTCTTTTAACAATCTCACCCTTATTCACGAACTTTGGACGAACTTCGACGTTGGCTTTTCCCTCCATTACCTCCAAACCCAGTTCTGAGGCAAACCCGTCCAGAGTTTTCTTAAGCTTAGAGGCATAAAACTCACCTTGTTCGGGGTCAGCACGACGATAATGCCAAGTGAGCGCAACCTTTTTCTTCTCGACAAATGAACCAGGAGTCTGGATTGTAATCTGATCCATCACATCGTGGACTTTTTTCTGCCACGACATGTCAAATTTGGTTGTCAGATTGACCCACTCTTCACATGCAACGTCTTTCATGAAACATCCATGTTCGGCACTGAGTCCCAGTTGCGGCATCCTTGAGCCAAGCCATTTGGACAAAAATTGCTGGTCTCTGCCCGAAATGATCCAAATTTGATTATTTGGGTCAGCAGCTAGTTTCGAGAGGATTCGGAAGAGTTTAGCACTAGGAATTGCAGCGGCTGGGTCTTGTACGATAGGGGTCAAAGTACCGTCGTAATCGAACAAGAATAAACGGCGTTTTGCAGCCTGGTACGTCTTGAACAACAAAGGACGGTTCAAGGCGGGCGTAATCTTACTATCCTCAGAGTCCCTCTTTTCGGCTATTGCAACCATCCTCTCCAAGAAGCTTGTGTTCCAATCCTGTATAGTGGGTACTCTCGCCCAAAGTTTCTTCTCAAGGACGTCTTTTTCAGTATTTGTCATGGATAAGGCCCTTTTCAACGACTTGGACACTGCAACAGAATCCCAAGGATTGACAATAATTGCATCCTTCAATACTGTGCTGGAGCCGGAAAACTCGCTTAGTACTAGGGGATGCGCATAGCACTTGTCTTTAGAGGCTTTGCTCTTCACTGTGACATACTCTAGGGCAGTGGTGTTCATGCCATCCCTGACACTTGTGATCAAACAAACATTTGCGGCCCGAAGCAAAGAGTAATAGACGTCCTCTGGTATGCGCATGTGGTAATGTTGAACCGGAGAGAAGTTCAAAGAACCGTACTGAGAGTTAATTGAGTTGACCAACTCATTGACTTGTTGTTCAAGCTTTAGCCCATTCCCGGTTGACGTTGGCCTGCTGACTTGGATCAGGACAACTTTGTCCCTCCATTCCGGGTACATGGCCAAAAAGGCCTCGTAGGCCTGGAGCTTTTGGACCACACCTCGAACAGAGTCCAAACGATCTCTTCCAAAGATAATTTTCTTTCCTTGGTACGCGTCTTTGATGGTCTTCACTTTAGCATCGATGTCCGATGTAAATGCTTTACGTAGAATTTGCTCGGTATTCACGCCGATAGGTAGCGAATCCACCACGACGTCTCCCCCATAAGCACTGATCAACCACTCTCCTTTTGCATTCTTGTTTTTGGTGGACGTGGAATCCAGCAGTCTTTTACAACCCGAAACAAAATGGCGAGCAAAACCATCGTTCTGGAAACAGATACGGTTACTGCCCAAGACACCATCCAGCAGTTGCTTACGCTTCGACAAACACCTAAAGTACTCATTACTGGGCCAAGGCGCGTGGTGGAAATACGCAATCACCGCGTCTCCGAATCTCATGCGCAAAAGCTGGGGCAGCAGCATGAGATTGTAGTCGTGGACCCAAACGATGTCGCCGGGCTTGTAGATCTGGGCGACTTTGGCGGCATACGCCTCGTTGAACTTGACGTAATCATACCACCAGGTGTTTTCCTTCTGGCCGTCCGAGGGCGGGTTCAAAATGTAATGGAGTGCTGGCCACATTACATTGTCAGCGTACCCACGCCAGCGGCTTTGATCTCTGCGAAGAAGCCACACGGGATGCACTGTCATCTTGTTCTGCGAATCTTCCTGCGATTGCAACTTCAAAGCCATCACCTTTTTCTGCTCCTTCGAGAGGTACAGGGGATCTTCGTTCGATTCCTGCGAGTTATACTTGGAGTCTTCATTAGCGCTGTGATCGCCGCTCTTGAGAGACGGGTCGGTAGGCGCCACATACGCAAAACCGTTGCCCGGGTCGATCTCACCAGTCCACCCTACTACGTGTTCTTCCCAGTCAGGTGAGTCTCTCAACAAGTACAACGAAGAATACAATGCGCTGTTGCCACTGATGGGCTCCATGTCCCACTCGTCACTAGGATCATCGCCATTCAAGGCCGAGTACTGGTCGTTTCTGCTGATTCTGTAAGGCAACTGCGGCACGCAATTGATGATCCGTCCGGAAATGACCGGATCTTGGGCTCGTTCGCCCGTTTTGGTCGCTGGTGACTCGGGGTTCGGACCACCGTGCTTGGTGTCGTTACTCATCAATCTGGAAGGCCGTACGCGAGGTGTTCAGTTGCGGAAGAGTGCAGTGGAAGAAACACACAACTGCTAACTGTGGGTAAAACCGTAACCCCTTTCATTTTTTTACCATGGAGTAACGCCATCTTGCGCGATCGCGATCGCCGCTTACGGAGAAAGCAATAATTCGAAAGCCGCTTGTGATCACGTGCTCACGGTCATGTGACTGGTCAAAGGCACGTGGTGTCATGTGATGTGTGCATGTGACGCGATTGCCCACTTCACCACACCTCAAACACGCGGCTGGTAAGCAGGTAGAGCTTTGACAACACGTCCTGCGAGTGCTGTTGGATGGGCGTCTGCGGCGGGTCCAGGAGCGCCGGCTTGGCCGTCTGGACGCCCTGGTTCAGCTGGGAGATGCATTGGAGATTTGCGTGGACGCGTTTGAGGTACTGGGCGGCGATGTTTTGTTGCTGTTCCAAGGAAAACTGCGCTGGATTCGCGTTGATCTGGTTGATACGTGTTAGCAGCACGCTGTTGATGTGCAGCAGCAGCTGAACCTTGTAGTGGGCGTGTCGTGGGTCGATCTCCATGGGGTAGTCAGCCTCGTGCTGGTTGTGAAACGATGCGATGCTGTGCGCTTCCTAGATCAATTAATTAATAGTGATGGAAAAGCGAGATTATTAAGGCCCGGAGCGCTCGTATCTGGTGATACCCAGGAGAAACGGGCACGAAGCAGTCGAGCGAGCTCGGAGAGAGCTGTGGACGGCGGCCAGTACTCTCGTGGGACGCAGCTAAGCGGGCCAGGTCGTCTTGGCTCCGCAGTTTTGGCGCTTCACGCGAGCTAGCTGTTTTTATGGGTTTGTTGGGCCGGTGACGGCTAGATTATACGTGTAAACTAGAGGCGGATAGCGACGTTGGGAGGTTGGGGAGAGGGAAGGGCTATGTGGTGGTGTGTTCATTCGTTGAAATCGGGTGTGTGTGTTTTATTTTTTATGTATTGGAACCATAATGTGTAATTTATTAGATCTGAAAATCAAAAGATCTGACTCTAACAAAGATGGTTTGAGCACAGAGCGTATATCAATCTGACCACCACACAGTGCTCAGCAAACGGATGGTCCAACCATAGCGCTGCTGGCACCAAGACTCAGGCTACGAGAGTCGCTACAACATCAGCACTCCCGTATACAATGACATACACAGAGATATATATGGCGCGGTTCAGCGGCTAACGCTTTTGCTGAAGTTCATGTCACTGTAAGAGAGCAGAGGATGGAGCAGCTGGGTGGCTGGGTGGCCTACGGTGAGTGGAAAGACGCTGGGAGGGTGTGCGTGCCATTGGCGGCTCAGCAAGAAGGTACACGAGGGAAACAGGATTTCTCGCGACTGGACAGGTATGGACCGGTATGGACGGCATTCCTGACTACAACTTTTCTACGGAACTTACAACGTGCAGTGTAGAGAAAACAGGATCCCTCGCGACTGGACAGGTATGCACCGCATTCCTAACTACAACTTCCCTACCAAACCTACAACGTGCAATGTAGAGAAAACAGGATTCCTCGCGACTGGATAGGTATGCACCGCATTCCTGACTACAACTGTTCTACAGAGCTTAAAACGTGCAGTGTAGAGAAAACAGGATCCCTCGCGACTGGACAGGTATGCACCGCATTCCTGACTACAACTTCCCTACCAAACCTACAACGTGCAATGTAGAGAAAACAGGATTCCTCGCGACTGGACAAGAATGGACCGTATTCCTATCGCAAGGGCCGTGCTGGAAACTACAACTCATCTTGCCCTCCCACGACTTATCTGAATACTCGAGAGGAGCTTCTACACCAACTCATAACGCGAGTTCTTAGCTTCAATCGACAACCCCCGTTCCCGCAACCTGACGAGCACCGTTGGGCCGCCCTGCCACAGATACTACACTTCCTCTCCATGGTCCCCTGCTCTTCAACACAACACTCTCAAAGTCCTCTCCATGGGTCTCCTGCCTCGGCGCAAAGCCAGACTTTGCACATTCACGATGCCAGCATAGACCATAATGATCCTGCCTAAAGCTGCCAACAACCTCGAACGGCTAAAACCCAGTCGCCATCCGTGCTGTTGTGGCAGCTGCCCAAGAATGAACCCTTCAGCCCCGATGGAAACTCGATTCCGGCCTGCGTATCGAATGATGTTTCGATCGCGGGCAGAATAGACACCGCCCAGTGCTCTTTCCCGTCACAGTAACAGATGGCAAACGCGACCGCGACACGGCAAAAGGAGCTCTGCAAGCGTTGCTGATAACTCGAGTACTGCACACCTCTCCACCCTTCCTTGAATATCGTGGGCTGCTGGGGCTGTTACTTTGTTGATTGCCTCCAGGACGTGAGGCGCGATGGCCCACCTTGCAGTCCCGTGAATTCTTTCCTGCATTGGACAAAATTTGCAACCACCCGCGGACGGATCGCGGATATGTAAATTTTGCATAACACACCAGCGGCGGCGGCTCAGCTCGCATCGCAGAAAACGCAACGCGGAGCACATCTAACGGGCCCAGTGGGGGTCCTTCCGCATTGAGCCTTCATAGTCAAAGGCTCGCGCGTTGTGGGCTATGCAGCCCGCACGCACAGATACTGGTGAATGTTTGGTCCTCCATATATATGTCAACGACGACCAAAAACCCCAGGGTTTCCTGTGTTGATCCAAACTAGTTCACCAACCTTCCTCTCATTTACAAGGTTCCAACGGGTCCTGGCTTCCACTTATTCCCCCGTCGCCGCCTAGCCCTGCTTCGTGATGGCCGAAACTGTTGTATCGTTCTACTCTCTTCGATCACTGGCGTCCCTGCCGGTACAGTTCATCGTTCGGGTGTACCGAGGTGGACTGAATACCCGCAACATACCATCGCTCGTAGCCAACTTTGCACTGAACTTTTTCCCCGTGTTTATTTGGCTATGCATTTTCAAGAACGCTGGCGCCATCCCAGTGGACTGGCGGCCTACTATTCATAGTAAAGCTGCCTTTTTGGCAGACTGCTTTATGTTTGGTGATTTCACGCACGACCTTGAGTCGCAGTACGGCGAACGCGCCCGACTGCCCACACAACTCTCGTGGTTCACGTCTGCTCTGTTTATCGTGGTTGTATGCACCATTTTGCCCCTATCACTGTGGTACTACCTCTACTATCGCCAACGCTGCGAAAACAATGTAGTCGACCCCCACGCGAAATTTTTCCATCCAACCGTCCAGTTCTCCCCCACTAACCGGAGGGTTCTACTGCCGTTCCTGTTTTTCACATTCACAACAGTGGGGCTCAATTTCACGCATCTGTTCGCAGGCCAGGACGAATCCAACTTTACCAAGACCAAAGACATTTTCGCATGGGTCTCGTATGTGCTCCTCCACCTACTGGCTCCGATCTTCACAGCCGTCTATCTCTACGTTTTCCATCCTCCAGGGACCTTGAAGGCTTTTTCTATCGCCATGGGCATGCAAAATATTGCTGGCGTATTCACACACCTGTTACTGCCCACTGCTCCGCCATGGTTCATCCACATGTATGGAGTGAACGACTCGAAGCACGTCTCTTACGACCAACCAGGCTACGCTGCGGGACTTACGCGCGTTGATTCGCACCTGGGAACGCATCTCAACTCGAAGGGTTTTCACAAGTCTCCCATCGTGTTTGGTGCAGTGCCCTCTTTACACTCTGCGATGGCCGTGCAGTGCTTCTTGTTCCTCATCACCCGTGCCACAAGCACCAAGGCCAAATCCGAGACCCTGGCAAACAGCGTGGCCAACGACTCTGACCTTGTGCCAATCCCAGATTTGCAGCCCAAGGACTCCGCAGACAACTTCATTGAGCTCGAGTCTCTCTCAGACCTAACTTCAAGCTCGGCGAACTCGATAAATGGCGGCCCCAAGCCGTCCGCACAGTTTGGCACACCAGTCCCACCGGCCGCATTGAAGTCCAAGTGGCTGTTTGTTTTCCACCACGCGTTGTTGCCCCGCATATTGGGAACTTTCTTCCCACTGCTTCAATGGTGGAGCACCATGTACCTGGACCACCATTTCCGCTTCGATCTATTTGTAGGAATGTGCTACGCGGTCACAAGTTTCCTTTTGGTCAACTTCTACTACCTGCAACCCAAAGTTCTGAAAAGATGGTGTGATCTGCGGATGGGAGCAGTTGCAGACGATCGCAATGAAGCCAAGACCATGGGTATGCGTGTCTTCAAGGATACGAACGTGGAATGGTTCTTCGACCCATTTGCATAGAACTCAAAACACTGTCATCACAATGGTAAAAACGGATGACGAAGCTAGCTTTAGGGTACCGACAGTTACATTAATAATCAAAGTAAAAAGTTCTTCATCGTCAATCAAAGGAACACATCTGTTCGTCGTTGTATTTGTATATTCGAAAATCTCCCCACAGTGCTATATATTTATATGCATGTCTATTGTACACGTTTGCCTCCGGGCACCAGCATTGCTATATTGTTCCCGCTCAGTAGCATCTTGCCGGCATGTCTCTTAATCTCCTGATCGTGGTCGTACTCCACCACTTCCTCCAGGACCACATTTACGAAATCGTCGTAGCCCACCAACGTACCTGAAAACTCGCGGTGCGACGTGAGCATCACTAACACCGGTTGTCCGACAGTCTTATCGATGATTTCAAGCGGCAAGATTTCTGCAATCGACATACCAGGGCGTGTGAATGATGGGGCTCGATTATCGGTGTATTCAACAGCCGAATTGGCCAGTCAAATTGTGGTCAGAGTAGAGATTATTTTCCCACAATGGCTTGCTCCATACGTACATCATGATAAACCATCTGTCGTTCTTAAACTCCAAAGCAGCCGTGTTCAGTCGAAGCATCTAGCACCAAATAGCCACAGCAGCACTCCGGTATGCTGCACTGTACTGATAAAACGGCAGAGCTGGTCCCACTACCGTAAGGTTGATTCGTCGTCAGTCACTATACACGAACTACGCACGAACCTTCAGCCTGCCACAACAGAGAGACAAAGTGCATCACGGCTTCAGGGCGCCTCACACAGCATGATATGGGGACAGATTCAACAGGTGCAACAGGTGCGGAGCATAAAATCACACTTCCCCTGCCAAATGGCTATGTTCTTGCCCTGGGGTCTCACATCCAACTAGGAAAAATGGGCAAAATATATAATATATTTATTATCCGTAGCCTCTTCTTCAGTGGCAACAGCCAGACTTGAAACCTCCAATAGGTCTCAACGGTCCAGAATCACCTTCGTCATACACAAAGATGAGCTCGACGCTGCCGCTTCATATGTACATCCGTCCCTTGACGATTGAGGACACCACTGCGGTGTCCGCGTTGGAAAGTAGGGGTTTTCCACCCGAGGAAAGAGCTGCGCTGGAGACCACCCAGTACCGTCTGAATACGTGCCCAGAACTGTGTTCCGGGCTGTTCATCAGAGACGTGGAAGGATCAGAGGTGAAAGGCGAGAAATTGATCGGCCACATTATGGGCACCAAAATCCCCAATTCTGGGAGCACTTCCCAACCGTCCATGATCACGCTGCAGAGCATGGGAAAAGTGCACGACGAGGCCTCGACCACTGTCGGGATCCACTCCGTGGTCATTGCCCCGGAGTACCAGAAGAAAAACCTCGCCACGCTACTGCTGACGGACTACATCCAGAAGCTCAGCAACCAAGAGGTTGGCCAGCGCATTGTGATCATCGCCCATGAGCCCCTGGTGCCATTCTACGAGCGCATCGGCTTCTTGCTACAAGGCGAAAACGAAAGTGTCAAGACCGATCCGGCGTTCGGCAAGACCACATGGTGTGACATGGTGCGCGAGCTTGTGAAGGAAGAATATGAAAGCTAGATGTGTTGTAACAACAACTACCGAATCTGAGAGAGAAGAATATGAAAGCTAGATGTGTTGTAACAACAACTACCGAATCTGAGAGAGTGCTTGCTCCTGCTTTGATGGCCCAGACTAAGGTATATAGAAGGCAGATGAATATTAAAAAAATTTCCGTAAACAATCGTTCATTGAAGCGAAAGCACGATGGTCGAGACACCAAAACCGCTTCGAACTCTACTCGAAAAACGAGTACAAGGACCCACTACTTGCTTCGCCGGATCGCCCGTCCCCACATAAAATTCGGCCAAATTTACAGCTCTTTGTTCAGAATTCCAGCGCAACTGCACGTACTCGCACGGCCGGCCTAATCGTAGCATCTACGTAGTTTGCCAGGTGTCGCTTTGACGTTTTTCATGGGTTCTAAACAGTTAACGTATTTTGGTGGTTTGCGCTGAGCAATTGCGAAAGCACATGACCAAACTGGCATCAGGGGAACTTAGACAGAGATATAAAAGGGACGCAAGTGAACTAGGAGGTACCGGTCTCTACTCATTTACTCTTTCTCATTAACCTAGTTCTCGACGTTCAAGTCATTGTCACATACACTATATCATTTATTCATAATCCAGTCATGCTATCGCAAACTATCAGAGGTACCAGAGCTTTGCAAAGCTCCACTCTCCGCTCCATCAGAACCAGTATCGGCGTGAGAAGTATTGTTCAGGACGCCAAGTCCCAGGTTAAGTCGCCAGAGGGTGTGTCGCAGGCCGAATTGGACGCTAACAAGAAGAAGTTGGAAGACTTGGAAAAAAAGGCGCATAGCAAAGAGGGCCTCCAAAGACCTTCGCGCGAAGAGCTGAAGAAGAAGGGCGAAGACGCTCAGGTCGAGCAGCAAAGACCGGACGACGGGGTTTACTAGGTGAACAGAGCAGAAAAAGGGATAACGGCGTCTTTGAGGGAGGTGGCCGGAACTTCATATTCATACGTAACGTTTTATTTATGCGTTTATAGCCACGAATAACGAATTGAACAGATCAGCCTGGTGTTATCGGAGGGGAGCGTGTGTGGGCCGTGTGCGACAGGAGGTTAGGGTCGAGAGCGTCGCAGGGGCACGGTTAGGAGGGTAGCTTTAAGAAACCAGTGACCCAGCAGGAAACCATAACGTACCGACCGTCCAAGCATGCTAATGGCTGGCGAACACGGCAGGTTGGCAGTGTTCAACGGTGTAGCTCGGCTCGTCTCACATGAGGCGGAGTGTTAATATAAGGTTCATCTTGATATATTATTACATACACAAATTAGTTAGCATTACCAAAAATCAGGTTTGATCCGACCAGCCGACCTACAAAGGTATCCACTGATCGATCGTCCCGTAGCCTGGGGAGACGAGCCTGCTATGCCACACAGCCAGGTCTCACGACCTCGTTGCAAGTCGGTTAACCAACTGCTGAAAATAGCAGACAAATTTGTCCAACAGGACGGGCCAAATCAGGACATGGAGACGTTGCTACAGGAGGGTATAGATACGCTAGTGAATTACCAGGAAGAGTGCAAAAAGCTGCGAAAATGGGGAGCCCATCCCTCGGCGCTCGACCCTCGCGTTGCCGAATCATACGAAGCGGCCTACGTCTACTACAAAATTGTATCGCAACTTGTGCTCAACAAGATCCCAGAGCTCCCGCTATTCGTACAGGCCAAAAATAGTCCCAAGACAGAGCGCGAGAAGGGTTTAATAGAAGTGTACAACATGTTGGTCAAGACCCTGCTCACTGACGAGAAATTTGCTGAAATCCGGAGGTTTATAAAGGACAACTCCGCCAGATCTGAGGCGGTCGGCAGTACGAAGCAAGCATCAAACCGGCAGCACGCCCTTCCAAGCACTCCACCTACGTGGACAAATGGCCAGGAAGTGTCGCCTCAAGAGCTTGCCTCCCTGCTGAAGGCGCATAAAGTGCTGCTGTTAGACCTGCGACCCCGCATCAAATTTCTCGAATCTCACATAAAATGCGATACCATCATGTGTATCGAACCAATCTCCTTCAAGGATAGCTATTCTGATAATGAGATCACGAAGAGATCTTTGATCACATCGCCCCAGGAGGAAGTTTCATTTTTTAGGAGACGGAACACTTTCGACTTCATCGTTATCTACACAGACCAACAGGATCGAAACCAATTTTGCCAACAGAAGCAAAACAGCCTTGTTGATATTCTGCTCACAAAGTCCTTCGAGATACCGTTGGAAAAAACGACTGTGCTCACGCTGCAAGGAGGATTTCAAAGTTGGTGCCGTTATAATGGCCCTTGTGAAAGTAGCAGCTCTAGCATTAATGGTGGGCTTGCGGCAGATTATTCGATACCTCCACTACTTCCTCGGACGACCACATTGCCAAAGCCCATTCCTTCCACAAATTACTCATCGGATCGGGTCTCAGTTACTCACCCAATGGGTGGCTCCTTAGAATTCTCACCCGGCCCGCTGCTACCATTTCCAGAACAGCGACCCCCAAATATAAAGCGAAGCTCCAGTTTTAGAGAAAAGCTGTCCAGCATGTCTCCAAGCCTATCAAGAATTGGAAGTCCATCCTCGAAAGTTGACCTCCATCGCAATGAAAGCGCCACCTATCCAGAAACGCCACATCTATCCCCATCAGCGTTGCAGATGGAATCAGTTTCTCAGGCCAAGATTTTTGAAGGTGTTTCTTTGACCCCGCAGTCTCGCAGTCTCTCGCCGGCAAAAGTTAGTAACAGTCTTGCCGATGGAAGGTTTACTGACAGTAATATGGCGGACAGAGTTTTTCCCAGCGCGTCAGGTAACTCGCGGGAGTCCAGCCCACGTCAAATGTTAGGTAGTGGGAAATTAGACCATCAATCATCAAATTTTACACCCAGCAAGAAATTCCAGGGCTTCAGTATTGGCTTGGTTAACCTAGGAAACTCGTGCTATATGAACTGTGTCATCCAATGTCTCTTGGGGACCTATGAGCTCTGCCAGATTTTCTTGGATGATTCTTACAAAAACCATGTGAATCTAAGTAGTAAACTGGGATCTAAGGGCGTGTTAGCAAAATACTTTTCTCAATTAATTCACACCATGCAGCAAAAAGCGTTGATCGCGTCGAAGAGTTCCATGAAAGCAATCACAAGCGGCGATGAAAGGACCGCTGTTCAACCTATTCACTTTAAAGTCGCAAGTGGCTCCATCAATTCTTTATTCAAAGGTTCTTCGCAACAGGATTGCCAAGAATTCTGCCAGTTCTTACTAGATGGACTACACGAGGATTTGAATCAATGTGGGGGGAATCGATCACTCAAAGAATTGTCAGAAGATGCGGAAATGATAAGAGAAAAACTGTGCATGAGAATAGCTAGCTCCATCGAATGGGAGCGGTACCTCACCACTGATTTTAGCGTTATTGTGGATCTTTTCCAAGGACAATACGCATCTCAGCTCAGATGTAAAGTCTGTGGTCGCACGTCTACAACATACCAGCCGTTCTCAGTGTTATCAGTACCAGTACCACGAGGATCGCACCACGATATTGTTGACTGTTTCAAAGAATTCACGAAGGTTGAGACTTTGGAGAAAGACGAACAATGGCACTGTCCCAAATGTAAGATAAAGCAGCCTTCTACCAAAAAGATCACAATAACTAGGCTTCCGAAGAATTTGATCATTCATTTGAAACGTTTTGACAATTTGCTGAACAAGAACAATATCTTTATCTCGTACCCTCACGCGCTAGACCTTACACCATTCTGGGCCAATGACTTTGACGGAAGACTTCCACCCGGTGTGGCAGAGCTTCCTACCAGAGGTCAAGTAGCTCCTTTTAATTATAACTTGTATGCCGTTGCATGCCACTTCGGAACTCTTTATGGGGGTCATTACACAGCATACGTCAATAAGGGACCGTCCAATGGCTGGTCTTACTTTGACGACACCACTTGGAGGAAGGCTAAAAGCGATACAGAGTGCATTACGGCAAGTGCTTATGTGCTATTTTACCATCGTGTCCCTAACTTGTCAATAAATATCTAAAAAGTACATAAAACAATGATAATGATTTTAATGAAGTACATGTTAGCCAGTATTACTCCCAATCACCGTCATCTTCATCGTCATCCTCACTCTCCTTACCCTCAACTGTAAGTGGCTTTTTCTCTCTGGCCGAGTCATCAATGCTGGCGCCTGGAAGTGTTCCAGCCCCCGTTTTTGGCTCCAAAGAATTTGAGCCATCCTCGACCTCTACTTCGTCGTCGTCCTCGTCCCAACTCACAGTGTCCTCTTCCTTATTTTTGGGTTTGAGTAGCTCCTTCCGTTCATATTCCATGGCCAGTATTTTATCTTTCCTAGAGAAATAAATGCACCAGAACCTGGAGTAACTGATTTTTTCAGGCACTATCGAGTTCATTGTTTGAGTGAGCGTAGAATTGCTTTCCAGCAGTTCTGAAATTTCGGATGTTAAAGCGTCTACATCGAAATCCTTTTCATCTATCGCATCGGCGTTATCCAGATAGAGGCTTTTGTCAGAGGAAAGAAGCCTCAATTCGGCATCGGTTCTATTACCGGCGATCGGAGTTCCCGCCCTATCGCGCAAGCCCGAAGGCCCTGTGTTCGAAGCTGGATTTCCTCCACTCAATTTAACCACTTCTTCGAGCTTGGAGCTCAATGAGCCGGTCATAGAGCTCCAAAACGAATTATTCGACATTTTCTTCCAATAATCTTGAGCAGCGTTTTCAACATCGTGCAACTGTTTGTCAAGCGAGTCTAGTGCTCCCTGCGCTCGTCCAGAGAGCCTTGAATCCAAAGGAAGATTTAGTTCAAGGCCCTGCTCATCATTAATCAGATTCTTGACAGCTTTGGCGGTTTTTTGGTATTGCTTGTCTATGGAACCCTCAAATTTCTGGAAGGCTTCTTCGGTTGAATTGTCGTGTGCCTCCGGGACATCAGAGGTGCCATTCCCACTTTCGATTGCCTGTTCCTCGTAAAAGAACTCCATCCAGATGGCGATCTAGGAAGACCAGTACACGTTTACACTAATCGGATAAGTGTGCGGATAGCCACCATAAATGTGCCTTTTCGACATCTTACAATCAGTCTCATTGTTAACGGAATTAAATGACAACGAATATATATATATATATATATATATAATTTCTGCTGAGAACCGCCAAACCGCCAAACTAATCTTGTAAGTAACGTCTCCAGATTTGTTTACTAACCCAATACACTCACAAATCAGTTAAGTTGACCTGACTTTTTAATTCAGATGTGGTTTTGAGGTGTTGAGCCCCTTCATATTTTTGGATGCAGCTTCGGCGGCTAATTGTTCTTACTGAAGACTGCGGATGACCTGGCGATTGAAAATGAGAGCAGAATGTTTCAATTAATATTTCGTGTACATACCTGAGCAGGGTTTCCTGCTTTTGTGCCGCAGGTCGCCTCCACACCGCTTACAAGAGCTCTTAAAAAAGAATTACAATACTGCAGATGGTATCTCCCTTACACCAACTTTCAAATACATCAATGAAGCCCGAAAGAATAAGTCTTGAATTATCTATGAGTGATGCTTGATGGCCGTATTCATATTCCGTTGTTGTTTACTCTGCACTTTTCATTTGCCGAACACGGTTCTCTATTCACGACATCTGAATACAGAAGGCAACCAAAAAAAGGGCTTGCCGAGTGCATGGCGTAACAAAGAGGTTTGCAAGGGCCTCCTTCTCAAAGATCAGAGGCACCTTAGCTTGCATTAGTGTTCTTTGAGTTACAATCACTGTGTACGCGGATCCAATAGAATATGACGACTCCATGGGTGACATCGAAGTGGTAATTGGAACAATGATACGCATGGGCAGAAGATTCGAAAATATTGCACCAAAGGTCCCTTCTTCCGTTCAAGATGTCAGCAATGACACCATTGGTAACACCTCTGTCCTTTAGCGCGATACAAGCCAATTTCTACAGAGGCTCTTACCCCAGGGAAATCAATATCCCATTTATGGGAACATTGGGTTTGAAATACATCGTGTCCTTAACACCTGAGCCTTTAACCAACGATCCAAGTATGGACGCTTTTTGTAAGGCTAAAGGGATCCACAATATTCACATTGAGTGTAGTGACGAAAAGGGCGCAAAAGATAAATCCAAAAGCAAAGATAAATCCAAGGAAAAAGCCTCCACTAATGGCTCAGCACCAGAAAAGTCCACGACGAAGGTCAAACGTAAGAAAAAGCCTGTTCCGATTGAATATGATGTTGTGATACGATGTATCCAGTTTTTGATTGACAAAACGCACTACCCATGCTACATACACTGTACAAACGGCGAGCTGGTTACGTCATTAGTCGTGGCGTGTTTACGAAAGCTGTGTTACTGGAGCACTGTTTCGATTTTCAATGAGTACTTGACTTATACGTCTAGTATCAACATTTATGAACGCAACTTCATTGAGAATTTTAACTTGGAAATCGAGATTGATAATTTGGATATCAAGGACAAAGTCCCATGGATAACCATACGCGCCAATGACAATTTTGACTCAGGTAGCGCGGCAAATCACAGTAAGGAGACTAATATGAAGCGCATCGGCAGTTTCCCCGGCAAACTTCCTCGACTCAATTTCCGGACTGGCATGAAAAGCTAACCTATGTACCTAGCAACAATCTACTGGAATAGAATGGCCGCGGCAACATCGGCATTCCCATTTGCTTGTTCTAGGGCCGCTTCCACGTCGCGCTTTGAGAAACCAAGATCCATCAGTTGGTTAACTACCGCCACTGGATACTCACGAGTCGCGGTGCGATGGGGCCCGGCAGGGAGGGGTGTTTGAGTAACAACCGGAGGCTGTGATGGCGCCTGAAAATTGGTTCCACTGGCAGCAGTCGCCTCCAGCGTTTTGGCATCGAAGTCCTTGGGAAGTTCCGCTTCGCTAAGAAAGCGCGTTTCAACGCCGGCAATGCGTAGCACGTTGTCTTTGAGATCGATACAAGCCTGATGCCTTTTGAGCATGTCCAAACCAAGAAGCATATTGACATGTGTGTCTATCACAGTAAAGCTGCAGGGAATATGTTGAGTTTCGATTTTCACCTGTGCGACGTGAATCTTTCCCAAAATTTTTTGAACTCCGACTCCGTGAGCCTCGCCCTGGAAACGTTTGTCAATCAATCTAAACAGCCCTGTTTCTTGTGCCAATTTTGTAGATATGATGGTAGTTTGGGCCCCAGAATCCACGAACGCCTTTACCGGAGTACCGTTGATTTCTAGATTGATGTATAGCATATGAACTGGGGTAAAGACTTCCGGCGTGAATTCTAAGGCATTTCGCATCTGCTCGTCGATCTCCTGCTGGCTTATAAGTGTGTTAATCCGCTCCTGATTTGCAGGATCGTCTGGGTTTTGCATCAACTGCTCATACTCACGTTGGGGGATCCCAAAAGGGTTTTGGTGCGTCCCCTGTGGGTTCATACTTTGCAGTAAATAAGGGCCCGCTCTTTCGCGAAAGGCTGCAGGGTCGTCAATTATATTCGCAAATTCAGGATTGCTCGTGGTCAATTGCGAACGTACCGCTGAATTTTGTGCGACCTGCTGTCTAAATTGTTCCACTATCGTATCGTCCGAAACGTTTCCAGTTCGAGAAATGTCAGATTGCATAGCACCTGTTTTGAATCTGATAGCCAATAGCTCGTCATTCACCAACCCCAGCTGCTCCAATGTTCTTGTATCGCCGACTGCCAGGATTTGGTTGGCAAACCAAAGGTCATGTTTACCACGATCAAACCCGCAATCCAGCTCCAATAAAGCTACCAGATCATTGAGATCCATATCTGCACTGATATCCAGCGGTAGAAAATCATCTGTAATTTGATTACTGATGGTTATTCTCATATTGATTATTGTTCTACTATGGTGTGTTAATTCACCGATTGTAATTAGCATTTGTCAAACCTTAAATCTGAATTTCGAAGAATTAAGAAGCCGAATAAACTCGACAAACAACGTGAACTATTGACCAGCCGAGCTCCTTCTCTTTCTGCTCATTCATAATTCCAGTAAAAGTGCATCTTCTTTGGTCTATTGATTCTTCATCTAATCGAACGTTAGCTGTGGTCAACAACGAAGTGCGTCGGAACGCATTGTCAGGTTGCTAGAGTCCAAAGCAGAACCATAGGAATCCTTCGAAATTTGGCAATGAAAAGGAAGTCATCGATTCCTGCAGAGCTACCTGCGGATTTTGCTAGCAGACACATTGACCCTTTTAATAAGGGTTGTAAGGCAATCTTAGAGGTAGATCCCTCGCTGTATGAGACAATGGTCAGCCAGGACTTTGGGCTTTTTCTTAAGAAAGAACAACCAGAGATGACTTTGAACCATCACTTTACCAAGCTTGCTAGCAGCATATTGGCCCAGCAGATCAGCGGTGCTGCGGCAAAGAGCATTAAACAGAAAGTTATGGATCGATTCGGTGATTTCCCCACCTTTCAAGAAATGGCTGCGTTATTCAAAGAAAGTAAATCGCAAGACTTACGCGAGTGTGGCCTTTCGGCTCGCAAAGTTTTATACTTAGAATCCTTGGCGACCTATTTCAATGACAACCAAGAGAGCATAGCCAAGCTACTCACTAAAGATAGCGATGAAATTGCATCCGAGCTTGTGACGAATATCAAGGGGATAGGTCCCTGGAGTGCCAAGATGTTTTTAGTCACCAGTATGGAGAGAATGGATATTTTTGCTCCAGACGATCTTGGGATTGCACGAGGGTGCTCAAAATACTTGGATTCCCGCCCTGAGATCTTACAGGATATCATGACCAAGCGAGGGCCTGTAATAAAACGCAGCAAAATCAAGCACGTTAAAAATAACTGGAAAATATACGATGAAGATGTTGTAGAAAAGTGTGGAGACCTTTTCGCTCCATATAGGACCATATTTATGTTCCTGATGTGGCGAATGTCACAAACCAATGTGGAGGTCATGGCCAAGCGCGAGAGTGATTTTGTAGACGATAAAGACAAAAAAGCATAAATAATGATGTTCTAAGATGATATTTACAAGCATTGAAGAGTTTGAGTTTTTAAATAGCCTGGTATGGCCATCCTATTTGGCTGATCTAGCAGCTTCCACAAGTATACTGCTGTTGGGCTTTTGCACAACTTTGGTGGACAATCCGCTCACCAAAATTCTCATTGGAACTCGTGGCTTCCGCAACTGCGAAGCGAAAACTAGAGCATTAGTCAACAAAGCAATTGCTCCTGCTTGGTGTAGCGAGGCCAGTGGAATCGGAACCAAATATAATAGGGTAAAGATGCCTAGAGTCACTTGTAAGGATACGACTCCCATCATTGTGTGCATTGATTTGACCGCATTTTTAGGTAGAATATGCTTTCTCCTGTTGACCCACATATGCAACCCCAATATGCTGAAGAACGTTGTCGTAGCCAGAATTCTGTGGTTCAGTTGGACCGTGGTAGGATTTTCAAGCAAATTCCTCCAAAACAAATCGCCGGTGTCTTCTTTTCTAGCATAAGTTTCATCAAAAAGCTCTCTTTGACTAGGGAGCCAGTTATCTCCCATATGGGGAAAGGTGTTGTAAATTAGTCCAGCATCTAGTCCGGCGACAAGTCCTCCGCTCATCGCAGTGACAAAGGTCAACGCCAACAAGCCCAAGGAGGTTCTCCTCAAGGGTTTTAACGCAGGATTGTCAAGTTTAGTGAATTCAGACAAAGCCTTTGTCGGGTTTCTCACCCACTTTGCCTCCTTTAGAACCTCAATACCAGTCCACAGCATACCGAGATACAGTAGAAAGGCAACGCTTAGATGGGTCGTTAATCTATATTGAGACACCGTTGGCTTCGACTTTCTTTCATCAAGCTGTTCTTGATCAAGGCCAGATTTTACCATCCACCATCCAATAAACCCTTGGAAGCCAAGCAAACATGCTAATGAGAAAACACGTCTATTCACACGAGGTGAAGCCTTTTTAGCCACAGCGAAGTACACCGCTGGCAGCACAAAAACCGCGCCAATTGCACGACCCCACAATCTGTGAACCCACTCCATGAAGAAAATAAACTTGAATTCATCTAGATCAATGTGTGAGTTCAGCTGTTGAAATTCGGGAGAGTTTTTATATCTGGCAAATTCCTCGAGCCATTCTTTTTCATTTAAAGGCGGAATTGTTCCTGTCACAGGTTTCCACTCGGTGATGCTCAAACCGGACTCAGTGAGTCTTGTTAATCCACCTAACACGACAATACCAAAGACCAGACCCGATGTCCCCACGAGCCAGTATCCAACTGTTTTCGATGAGTTCAGGAGGTTTTTTGCTGGCTGTTTCTTGACAGCGGCCTCAGCCTGTCTGAGGATGGCACTGGAGTGCATATTCCTTTTGAGTGACGAACCCGACTGGGCCATGTGTCTAAAGGTCGTAGAGGTGCCATTGAGAGTTACCGTTGGGCGGGTCATCACAGACCTGCCAAACGTGAGAGTACCGTTAAATGCGTTCGCACGCCATTTCAGCAAAGTGCTTTTGAGCACATGTTTCAGCATCCCTGGTTCAACTCAAAGTTGAGAACTTTCACTGTAGAGTAGCCGTTGGACGTCTTAAATGTGTGAGTACTTATAGCTTGCCGAGCTACCGAATAAGCCAATTTTCAATATCACCACTTTTTCGGTCTCAATAAACGAGCTCATGTGCTGGACAAGAATGAGCAGACAGTCCATAAAGAATCAATTTAGTGAAACACAATTGATCGGAATACTTTGGAAACTTTGGGGCTTGGATGGTGAAGCACAATTGGTCGGATTGCGAATAAGGCTTCAGTTGTCCGTGACGAGCCAAGAATCAGCGGTGTCATAACAAACGGTTCCGGCATATCGAGTGACCGAAATATTCCTGGGCCTCTTGGCAAAGCATAGTCAGGACCTTGAATGGTGAGTCTTTGGTAATCTGAAATACCAATTCGCTAACAATTACTCAAAGCTTTCCTCAAAATTTGAAACCTCCGAGGTTGATGCGAAAGAAAATAGACTACGACACTTAGTATCGAGCTTTACCGTAGCATTGCTCGAACTTCCCTCGGTAGACTTCTTTTTAACTCAACTAATGCTACCATATCCTTTTGGACACCATCTTGTAGCGACCGACACTTTTAAGGCTGCGTTTTGAATCATGCTGCGCCCTTTTCTCGACGACACTAGGGGGAGCCAGAGCATTTTCTTTACCATTAAATCCCGCTTTGAAATTATACAACTTGGCACGAGCCTGCTCGTCCATTTTCCCCTGCCCACTTGACGGAATTCCTGGAACATACATACTTTCGTCCACCAGGAAAGTATGGAGGTTGCCAGGGTCCTCTAAGTTTTGAGACCACTTATTTAACAACAAATGTAGCACGAACTTCGACAACAATAGGCACACGAAGCCCATCGCGGCAATGGAAAAAGACCCTATCATTGACGTCGACATTTCAAGTAGTGCTATGTCTAGGGCCGGTTTAATCATGACAATAAAAAGAACTACCAGGGCTGGACTCGGTAATCCTAGCCGAGCTTGCAATTTTTGTAAGTTGTGAGTGTGGTCCCACGCCAAGATTCGTAGGAAAGTGTCATACATCTGTGGCCTGACACGATTAAACTTGATAATGTAGGCATGTTTGATCCAGTCAACAAGGACCTCGCTACCTACCACAGTTATGATAGGTCCGCAGAGAATCCCTACGGCAGTTGATGAAGTAGAGCTCCACGACCAAGAGTCGGGAATTAGAGTGGATAAGGAGGTTGACGAAGCAATAAGATTTCGGATGGCTATAATGGTTAGCAAGATGAACATCTGAAACCGTTCCATGATGTCTGAAATGGTGATCTGGAATAGGCCCTCCTTGTCAAACCGTTTGAAAACGCTTGCCTTTATTTCTGCAAATTGCATGGACAGCAACAGCGTGAGAAGAGAGTTTGAGTACGAGTTGACCGCAACATTGAGTGCAATGGTCTCGTACATCAAAATAAATCCGTGACACACCAGATACAGGATAGCGCTCAAGTATAGCATTGTAGACTGAAATCTAAGAGATCTGCTTGAATTATTAGATTTCTTAGCGTTCGCAACTAACATCAGACTCTGCCCAACTGAGGAGAGCATCTTGTCCCCCATCTCCAGCACTCCAAACATCATATATAACTTCACGGCGCTTTGACCCTTTATCCGATGGTATACTCTTGAAGTATCCACTCGAAGCAAAATTAACGATGCCAACCCTATCAATGCCAGCATCCGATGTTCCTTATTCGCATTTTTGAGTTTCTGATTGCGGAGCAAGCCGTACAGCAGCCTTGAGGGGAATACCGTGAAGTAATATAGAAAACAATCGAAACACGCCAAAAGCGAGAATAACATCAATTTCTCCATATGAAAAAACAGTCGAACCATGTTCAAAAGATGCTCCATCTCATGGTTCGCTTCGTCTATCTCTCTTTGATCTGCTAAATCCGATTCTCTTTTCTCATCCGCCGAACTATAAGCGCCCCTTTTGTGCTCTCTGGTCTCGAACTCGGCGAGCAAAAGTTCCTTCAAAAACTTTGAACGCGCAGATCGCTTGGCCTTCTTATTTTTAGCGACCTTGGCTGACATGGCCCGAAGCTTTTCTATGATTTTGAAGCATGTCCTTTATGAGATGGATATAAGGTAATTTGTTAAATATTTGAATTTCATCACCACTGGAAAATACAGAGGACAACCGAAACGTAAGGGCCACAAGTTGGTGCCCTGAGGACAGCTCTGTTAAACACCAATGACAACTATTGAAGATATAAAAAGGCAAGTTTTGGAGCCTTATCAAAATCATCGACAGTTAAGTATCAAAGAAGCAGATACGATATCATTGGAGTTACTAGATTTGTTCAGTCAGTCCGATTGCAATGACAAAGAAACTTTAAAATATTTGGCGAACTTCCTTACCGGAGAGATGTATAACGATCTAATGGAAGAAAGAAACCTGAACAAGAAATGTGGATATCCATCTTGCACACGCAGCCAAAGTCGAGTTAAGGATCCGTATGGTGGTAACGCTGTGGCAACGAGGTTTCTTCAAGAGAACAACCCTTACGCGTACTTGTCACAGTTTTGTAGTAAATTTCACTATCGCTGTTCCCAGTTTTACGAAGTTCAATTGACAGACGAAGCCTTATTTGTGCGAAGTGGAGTTCATCTTAATGATGACATCCAGGGCAAAGCTCCAAAACTGCAGGACGTTACCCTTCTGGAGGAAATGATGCAAGGGGAGGAGATTAAGCAGCACGACGTGGCGGCAATCATCAAGGGCATTGGCCAACTACACATCAACCGAGAGGGAGAAAAGGCGGAGGTGCAAGAAGAAGTACAAAAGGACCTGAGCGATTGGCTTTCTCAAATCAAGATTGCGGAAAAAGCAAATCCTCATCCACTAGGAGATTTTTTCGAAGAAAAAGGCTGAAAGTATAACAGTGTCCAGTAATTCGACCAGCATAGTGTTTGAGGTTAAAATTTGTAAGATTTCATTATGGAAGGAAGGTTTTGCTTTTTAAAAAAGGGTACTGTGAACTGCAACTCCTCCTGAAGCATTTTATTGTACCGGCGCTTCCGATTCATGAAGACTGTTAAAGCCTTCTCGGTGAAATAGTGGCGTTGTGCCTGCAGGACAGAACCATGCTTAAAGTTTTCGTAATATTTCGCTGCCGTCGTGCTTTGAGTGTGGAGAACGGCAATGGAATGTTTGATGGGCTCCAGCCATTCGTTTAATGTATCGTTGCATTCAGCCGTGCCGACCCTCTTCACGCTCTTGCTGTCCCAGCTCATGAATTGCTCGGGGCCTCCCGTGATGAAACATCCCGTCTCCATCAGGTTCTCCCATAGGGCTTCGTGCCACGCCCAATAGCTGTTTTCCTGGCAGTGCCCCCAATAGTCAAGATTTTTTTGGGCTTTCCTCTTTTCAGAACGTATCAGTCTCCCAAGAGCCCTTGATTGTCGCCTGCCTTTATTAAGCGCTGACCGCACAAACCATATCCGAGCCTTACCTGCCGCTGTATAGTTCAACGAGACCTTTGGTGGGCCAGCTGCCAACTTGAACTCAATTCGTTGCAATTTCCGGAGAGCATGTTCGTGGAGTGCCAAAGGTAAGATAAGTTGTGCCTTGTATTTGTCACAGATATTGCTCGGGATTTGAAGCTTGCCTTGTTTTTCGGTCAAATAGTCTGCTAAAATTTTGGAGCTTTTCACTCTTTCTGGATCCTGAGTGGGACCTTTATTTGTGGCCATGAAATCAACTGATGGCGATGGCCTTTTCTTCCTTCTCGACGATTTTCCCATGTAAGTGGTCAAAAGTCTCCAAACTTTTTCTGTCTTAGACTTGACTAGAAGGGAATTTATCCGCTTCATATCACGCAAAAGTTTATAAACGTTCCAGCTGGACTTGTCGCTTTTGTGCTTCAGCATTGTGACCTTGGTCACCCTCCTCACTCTCTGCTGCAAGTGAACTGAGTGAACATACTTAGTACAGTTTCGAAGCGTGTAGCGATACCAATGAAGAACATACGTCCTATGACGTGGTATTTGTGAGAAGTGCAGGACCATATACCCTTATGAAGAGTAAATAATCAATCTTACGCATCGGCATCGCCCATTGATAACTTAATACATATGAGAAACTAGTACATAGTGATATCGCGAGACACTGGAGAATATCTCCTAACATAGTTGAGGATTGATCGACTCTTCTCTCCATTGTACCATGGCCCAATAACCCTATTAATATACAATGCCAACATTAAAAAAACCAGAGAGCAGGCTCTTTTCAATTATAAAACTATGAACACGTCCAAATGATTTTACGAATTGCGGTAGCTCGTCTAGTTAACCAAAGCAGAAGCGGTGGCAGATTCGTACTTCCAGTTTGGAGGCAAGACAGAGACGGTTCTGTAGTATCTGGCCAATCTGTGGATTCTGGATTCGACCAAAATCAATCTGAACTTGGCGTCCTTGTCCTTTCTGTTTCTTTCCAAGTGCTTTCTGACAGAGACGGCCTTCTTGATCAAGTAGTATAGGTCCTCTGGGATTTCTGGAGCCAAACCGTTGGACTTCAAGATTCTCATGATCTTGTTACCAGTGATGACACGGGCTTGGGTGACACCGTGAGCATCTCTCAACAAGACACCGATTTGAGATGGGGTCAAACCCTTTCTGGCGTACTTGGCGATTTGCTCAACAACAGAGTCTGGAGAAGACTTGAACCAAGCTGGAGCGTTTCTGCTGTATGGGAGAGCAGAAGAGGAGATACCTTTACCCTGTAGCACAAACTGTTAGTATTTGAATTACATCTCGAGTGGCAGAACTTCGTAATGGATTGCAAGGAGGCCAAATGTCGGAGTTCCAGGGAGCATGCGGATGAGTATTGACCTGGCATGCCAAAGGAAAAAAAACCAGAGCATTTCCTCAGCCCACTATTAGAGGCCGGAGGACATTTTGAGCCTTTACAAGTTATGGGGCTGCACCCGCATCTAGATATGGAGTCACCCAGCTCATACACCGCAACTAGAAGCTTGAACTTCCTCTGTTCAGACCAAGCGATCTCGCCTTGATCTGTTGGTGTACACCGGACAGGAAACGCCAACAAACAAAAATGTAGACACAATTTTGTCAACTTGGCTTCCATTGCTGTGATCCGACAAATAGCATTAAAACAAGTCTGAAAATCTTCCGATTATTCAAGTCCTGTTTCAAACACCTTTTCCATTTGGATTGGTTTTCTTCGCCTGTCTTCCAGGCAAAGTCACAAGGACTAGGCTGTCAGGAAGACACTAAAATTTAAACGTACCTTAGAGTGCATACGAGCCATTTTGACTGATTTTGTTTGATGATCTGAGGACTGGAAATACTGTGAAGTGCGATGTGAAAGTAAGATGAGAGTAGTTATATCGTAAATTTATGTAAGAGCCCAGTGAGCTTGACGAGAATAGTCAATTGTGCGTGGAACTTTTTTGGTGACAGTTTGCTCACGTGGTCTTCGAGAAAATATTTTCACGAAAAAATTTAGACACGTGAAATAAACGGCAACTATCAAGGTGTATGGGTTTGATTGAGACAGTCACAAATGAGGGCCTACGCTAGTCTTAGAATCAGTAGTCAACTGCGAGGCCTGAGGTGTGTTCATCCACACGTTGAGATGACGGCAAAGGGTCGCCTAGATGGCTACATCGGCGTCCAGTAGACCGCTAAAGCCCGGGACTGGCCGTAAAGTTTGTGTTCATTGTCGATCCTGACCAAGCATGCTGGTTTTTGATAAGTTCGACTAGAGGCGATTTTGAGGGAGGAAATGCGCTGCCTGAGCATTCAGCAGCGTTGCCACGAGTCGACAAAGCTCGAATTGACCTCCAGCGTGTCGTCCTATCAAGAAAAATCACAATTCGATTTGTTCTCTTACCTCCTGAATATCTTCGTCGTCCTCGAGACCCGTTGAGACTTCTATCACTCTACTCACACCGCATTCATTTCGCATCATCTCAAGGGCTCCAGCGTAAAGCATTTTCCACTCCTGGGAGACTACTGTCGCAGGCTTCCAGTATAGTAGCACCAACGGCGTCTGCTTGCGACCGTCGGACGTGGTCATTGGGTAGCTTAAAAGCACATACCGGGGAGTATTATCCGGTAGTTCCTCGCCCAGTTCCTCCAGACTGTCGAAGCCTGTTTGTAGTGCTTGTTCGTCCTCGGATTCGTCTATTGTGATTTCGCACGAAGGTTTGGGCTGAATCTTTAGAACGAGGGCCTTCAATGTTTCGGTTCTTGCGGTTGCAGTACGAAACTTCTTTATTCTATTTTTGACATCTGTGCTGATACGGTATAGGGACGACATTTGTCCTACGTTCGTTACTGTACGCGCAAGTGTTTGGCCTTATTGAGAGCCTAATCCCCTTTAGTTTTCCTAAGACTACGCCAGTCCATCGTGTGACATGCTATCAATCTCTGCCTTGGGATAGGAACGGTCAGCGCCCAAGTGACGGCCCTCGCAACGCATACCGCCTTGCTTCTGTTATTGCAGTTTGAATTATTCAGTTTCGCTTATCAAATTTAAGACGAGATCTGCAGTTTTTTCAGCTTATCTTCACGGTCTATTCGTAGAATTAGAATTACCACGAGTCCCACGATCTTCACCTGTTCCAACTAATTTCTGAACGCTACAGCAGGCCATTCCAGCAAGCGTACGATTCTCTGCATCGTGTTGTTTGAGCTGGAATTACCAAGTGTGGAACTTGAAGGTACGCTGACCAAAAAAGGCTGTATCAAGGGTAATAGTTTTAAGAGTTTCAACTATTACTGTGTTGCTAGACACCCGCCGACCTATTAATCATTTCCGTCTCTCTTATCCAAAGGTTTTTTGGAAATATCATCTCTGACACATTTCCCCACCATGATTCCCTGGTCGGAAAGATGAATAGGTGCATCCGCATTGCACAGACAGTTTAGTATTATCAAATTTTGGTCGTCGATATTAGCCTTAATACTCTCGCCACATGAGAAATCCATGTAGAGTTGCCCAGCAAACTTGCACTGTCAATGGATAGCCGGCCGTGGCTTTTCTGTGAAATTTAAGAACGCCCTGGTCTATAAAACTAAGTTTCCGGACAAATAATCAATGCACGCTTTGTGGTAGAGCAATCCTGAAACTCTTGGGAGGAGATATTGCATAACCATTCATTCCTTCATAACTTTGAGCATCTTAAAACCGTGTAATGCCTGTCCCCATGCTCTTGGTATCGCATCATGATACTCACAAGGCTCTGCCTCAGTCTAGCTTATAGATAAAATGAGACGGGGATACTGGTGAAAGATAGTGCTGCCTGTGCGATGATCCACCTTAAAAAAAAAGTGGTTCTGCGTTGTGTTAAGCGTTGCGAACGCCAACGCCTTTCTCCCACCGATCCTGAGTGTGTTATCCTTATCTTTAGACACCAAGCATCTTGCGGAGCGCCAAAAGAGTTTGTCGTGCGTCACCCTTTTCTCTCGATAAGGAGTGATCGGCCAGAGAGAGAAAAGGTGCCACTTTGAAGCCCAGGACAACCAACGCACAGATCTAATATTGTTGGTTCACTGAGAGTACCATGATGATGATCAATTCTGGACGCCGAGAGCCTTACGCTAACTATTCAAGAACATCTTCCATCGTCTCCTTATATATAAATATACCATCGTAGTCTAACATTAAATGATTTTATAATCATCAATTACTGTTCTTAAAGTTCTTTGTGGGAATAAAGTTACGATAGCTTAAGGTAGAAAGAAGGGCTTGAGTATCTGCAGAATGCGCGCAGTCATGTATAGTGAAACTTCGCTGACTTGAATAAAACTTACCGAGACACGCGATGGAATTTACTTAAAAGTACTGAATAGTGGCATCTAACTTTGAACATGCATATGCGGGTTATTCTCCTGACGTTCGCGTTAGTCTCTTCATTTTGCCTTTTAATTTTGTATCGCCACCAAATCTTGCAACGTAGCTGATTCCCAGTACCAGCACCGGTGGAACAGGATTATAATGGGGCATCTGGCACTGGGCGTGGCCAACCGCAGCAGAAACATAACGGCCTCGTCAGCATGCCTAGGACATAATAGAATTTTTATAAACTTGTGACCAATTCAAGAATGTGGAACGGAGAGAATGTCAATTGACGGCGTAATGTGTTTCATCATTTAAAAAATGCCTTTACTGTCACTACCCGTCAACCAGGTTTGGCAATTGATCCTTCTTAGGCTCGGAAGACGGTGGCCTTCCGAGAAAAGCTCAAGCATTGCCGAATGCCAACTCAGTGCAAAATAGCTAAGTACTCTTAGATTCAAAGTATTTTATAAAATTAAAATGAGATTCAGTTTGCGAAGAATCTATCATCCTTACAATCGACAGGGGTGTGCTTAATCACATCCTCGATATCCCATCTAGCGGTTTTCCCAGAACTTACTTTAAGGAAAAGCTTTTCTCCAACTTCGTTGACGTGGCGTAGCAAATAGTCAATATCCTCCTTAGTCAAGGCAGCTGATACGCAGAATCTAACACGCGACTCAATCAGAGGGGTTGCTGGGTAAGCAACTACAACTACAGCAATCTTTCTTTGTAACATCATTCTTGAAAAAGCCGGCATCTTTGATGGGGCGTACAATAACATGGGGACCACTGGGGAGTCGGCGATACCGTAAACAATGAATCCTAATCTCTTCAAAGCCAATCTCAAGTACCTCGAATTGAATGCAATACGTTGTAGCCTCTCAAGGCCTTCACCTGGGTTTAATTCACCAGTAATGATTCGTAGGGATGTGCAAGTTTGAGCCAGGACTGCGGCTGGGACTGACTCTCCGTAATTGGTGGTGGTCAAGTCACACCTCAAACGATCAATGATACTCTTGTCAGCAGCGATATAGCCACCAGCCGCACCGAAAGACTTGGTAAATGTACCCATCATGATATCCAAGTTCGAAGGACTAATTCCGAAATAGTCGCACACGCCACGACCATTAGGGCCAATGGCTCCGATAGAATGTGCTTCATCAACATACAAGTAGCATTTGTATTTCTTTTTTAGCTCCACAAGCTTAGGTAGATTGCACATCGTCCCCTCCATAGAGAATAGGCCCTCCACGCAAATAAGGATCTTTTTCCATGGCCTATGAGTTTTGGGCTGACCATTCACAATTTGGTCTTTGATCAATTTCTCCAAAACTTCCATGTTATTATGCTTGAATGCCTTGACAGTAGCACCGGACAGACGAACACCTGTTCTGATGGAGGTGTGGTTCAGTTCGTCGGAAATAACTAAACACTTGGGATCTAGGATGGAGTTGAAGAAATTGGCGTTGCTGCCGTAGCCCTGAGAGAACACCATAGCATCTTCTTTTCCGACAAATTCCGCTACAAGTTTTTCAGTAGATATGTGTAGTTCGGAAGTACCGAGCTGCGTCCTGGGTCCGCCAGCACAAACGCCGTATTTGTCGATGCTGTCCAGGGCGCTGCTGGTACAAAGTCCTTCGCTCTGGGCAAATCCCAAGTAATTGTATGACGATAGGTTCAAGCACATCGTGGAGGTGCCTGGATACGTGTAAAAACTATTAAGGTTGTGTGCAATGCGGTCGATGCATGAAATAAACCTACCAGGAACCCCAGCAGTAGGTCTAGAGAAACAGTCATCAATCCTCAGTTTTAGTCTCCTCACGTAGAAACTTTCGAATTTGGAAAACCAAGGGGCCAGACCGTCCTTCTCCATGATGTCCTGGTGACGATCTTTTTGGAACGTTAAACCTAAAAAATCGTGGATATGTCCCAATATGAGAAGTATCAAGTAGTTTAGGTACGTGATGACAACGACGTAGTAAGGGGGGGTGTCTAGGATCAATTCTTGTAAAGGCTCTCCATTTCGCGATTTCATTTCATACAAATACTCCTTCGATGTTAAGGGCCCGAACTCATTAGCTTTCTTATCTTCCACGGATTGCTCCGGAAATTCGACTAACGGAACTTTCAAATTAGCTATTGAGCTCATGATGGGCCTGATGAAACGCGTAGATATGCCCACCGCAGCGCTATGTCCTAACTCTTAATTTGTTGAAATGTATTACTTCCTATCGTGTGTAAAACTAATACCTTCACATCACTTAAAGTTCGTAGAACATGATTTATACATCGTAGAGTCAAGAATTCGACCAAGAGTCTCATCACCCTTGTTGATCCCCGCAGCGCTGAGACGAATATTCAAGGTTTTCGTGTATGGAATTATCAGTTGTTAACTTGAACTGTGCACTTATTGTCCTGAATTTAGATACCGCTATTTGAGTCCTAATCATTAACTGGTTCCAGTAACTGCCTACGAAGATACGTTGTAGAAAGAACTAAGTCTGATTGTAGACATGAGCTTGATAGACGAGCCCGCGCTCTCTTATGCCGCGGTGGGAAAAGATGATTAACGATGTAGCATTGTGTTTGGCCTCTTGCGCTCTGGTCAGAAAAGATCTCGCAAGACGCTCTCATAATCACGTGAATATTCTTGAGCTGGATACTCAGCTTCAGTAAGCTCAAGGCGCATCATGATTAATTGGGTTTGCAATTAACCTCCTATTCGACATTTGCTTTCCATGTAGTCTGAACGACATCAGCAGCTAGTAGTGATGATATTGTATTTTTATCTGCCGCTGAATGAGTCTTGTACGGTTTTATAAAACTATGTATATCGAGCCCTGCTCTACCTACTACAACATTACCCAAAGGTTACGTTACCGATCTCATAATGACCTGGAGAGATGAGCCGTAAGTAGTGGTCGCACCGGGGGGTTTCTGCGGGGACGTGGGACACAACTAGCACAATACCTGGCCAGTAATCCAAAAATTGATGACAAAGCTTTACTGAGTCTTCCTCCATAGCAGAGAAAGCTTCATCCAGAATCAAGACCTGAGGCATTTTTAACAAGCTGCGAACAAATAAGACTAATTTCTGATTACTCACCGAGAGATTGCCATACTTTTCTTCAGCCACATCTTTCAATCCGAAATAATCTGCATAAACGTCTAAAATTTGACGCTGATGGGGACTTAGGTGACCGTAACATGCTAGAAAATCATTAGAGGAGTTTTCATTAAACCCTGTAGCCAAAGACTCCTTCACGCTTAACTTTGCGCTCTGCGATTTGTTGAAAATAGCATGCAATTCAGGAGAAGACATACCGATTCTCCGGTTGATGGTGAAATAGTCTGTGGAGCCTGTTTTTCTAGGAGATCCGTTTTCGACAATTCGCGAGTTCCACGATTGGGGGTGATCTGCAGTAACTAGTGATAGCAAAGTTGATTTTCCAGTACCATTATTTCCCCTTATATGCCATTTGGTTTTCTGCGCCACTTTCCAGTTCAATTCCTTTAGGATAGGCTCGCCTTTGTATGAGACAGAGATACCATGAAATTGTATTCCATCAGGAAGCTTGACAACTTCATGATGTGGCACTTGTGCTAAGGGATGATAGGATAATAGATCCTCGATTTTGTATTTTGTTTCTAAGTTTGTCCTCGCATTCACAAGCTCAAAGCGCTCCCTCGTCGACTTGATTAGGTCCCGTACACTATCTACATTTCCCTGGAAAACAATGCCCTCATCATTGACACAACAAACATGCGTACACCAAGGTGGAATTTTATCGTGATACCTCAATCCTATCACAATCGGGCTTCTGGAGTATCTTCCCAGAAAATCTGAAATAATCTTGGTTGCCGTCGGATCGAGACCCAAAAAGGGATCATCTATGAGGGCCAAATCTGGCTCCTTCAATAAACTGCGTGCTAGACGAGCCCTTCGCATCTGACCGTTACTGAGTCCCATGGCCCAGCGGTTTTCCAGCTCCTTTAAATGGAGCTCACTTAAAAGAAATGAATACAACTGTGGGTCAATTTTCCTGCTGGTGTGAGTTACTTCATAGTTAACAGACATTGATCCTATCGAATTATCTTGAATGAACTTGCCGCAGGTTTGATCGAAATCGTCTTTGAAGTACTCGTACCGAGCACTAATGTGTGCCGTGGGCATCACTCCTGTAAATTTAACAAACTCTATCCTAGCAATGGCATTCTTTTTCATGCCATATTGCAAGGAAAGAGACGGTACCGATAGATATTTGTTTCCTATCGCATCCATAAATTTAGACCTCTCGGCTCCCCATATTACCCATTTTTCTCCTGGTTTGATGTCGAATTTCTTTATGGGAACAGGAAAAACGGCTGGTGCAGCTCGCTGCAATGACGACTTAAAAAGTGCGTTCCTGATCTGCAGCACCGATTGGCTCATGACCCGCCTGAGCTTTGAAATGAATTGATACGAGACCCACCATAGCTCAGTTATTATATTCTATGACTCCTAAATGCTCAAATAAAGATCAAAAAAATTAAGTTGACGTCGAACATAGTACATATTGAAGCTCGAAACTCCAGGTAAATTATACCATACCTATTGAAGGACAAATTTGGAGGTTACTCAGGTAACCTCGAAGCGCAAGAAAGACGCTCATTAAATGCTAAGGAACAAGTCAAAAAACGGAAAATCTCAAGCACTATCTCATCCTCAAGGCTTGCGAGTAAAGGCCTGTTGTAAATAATCTGCAACCCAAACTTGATTGATGGCATTGTATCTAGCCCTTTGTTCGGACGAAAACATGAGAAATCTTCCCTTTTCATACACTTTATTAAAGGAGTATGGTTTGAGATGTCTTTCATAGCGGGCACAGTAGTAATACCCTCTACAGCGCCCGTCAGGTTTCCCCCAAGCATCACCCTTGTCGGCTGGAATGATACCGGCTTGCATATCCACAGCTCCTTGGTAAACTTTCTGTACTTCCTCGAATGTTGCGAACTTTGAGGACATGCGCAACCCCTCGTCTTCCCAGTCATTCTTAGCAACATCAAACTTGCAGTATTGGGTACCACCATTTACCCACAGCAAACCATCGCGAGGGTGGAGGTGGGAGATTGTAATGCTGCACACTTCGCTCTTTCTTTGCTTCAATTGCCTGTCAACGTTGCTTTGGTCTTGATAATGACCGGTAGCACCAGGTCTGGAAGCGTGGAAGGAAAAATGGTGTCCGGACACATAGAAGCCTAGCCAAAAGAATTCTTTGTCTCCATGACTGCAGCCGGCAAGCTCTGGAGTGAGGTGCATCAGTAGCGATATCATGAGCGGCACACTGTGAGAAGATTTGTCGACAACCACTAAGCCCGAGTCCATCTGATGCTTTTTGTTGTCGAAAAAAAAGTCCCTGAAGCCTTTCTCCTCTGGTGTCAGTAGATTTTCGCATTGAAACTCAACGTAGTCTGCATTGATAGATGGAAAGTGGTGGAAGTAGCGACTTTCCAAAAATCTGGGCGCTAAGGTTTCCACTTTGGCAGGACATTTGGGATCTGGAATGCCCTCGTTCAAGAAACGGTCTTTAAAGAATAGAGTACCGGTCTTGACATAGTCTGTGTTGTCAAAAAAATAGTTCATGTCAACGTAATTGACTGCATCAACATCGATGAAGACGTACTCTTCAAATAAATTGAAGGAAGTGGCCAGCCACTTGTTTTTGAAGCGCTCGAAACTATCCATGACGCCGGGGTCTAGAGTCGGGGACACATCCAGAAACCAGAGGTCCTGTTTGACATTTTGCCCGTCCTTGTAGTCAATGTCAGGGAAGACTAATTCATCCGACTGTGCGATCTTGAGTAGGGTATCGATGGTGTCGCGAGAAATATCGCCTTTCGTGACAACTTGAATTGGCAGCTTGTTTCCGGTAAATCTCCAATGGGCCAATAGCTTAGCCGCGAGGTAGAGCTGGCCGTCTCCAAAACTCAAAACGATGCCTCTGGGGGCGACCATCCCGCTCATGTGGTTCCAGTTCCAGAGAAACGAATGCGCAGCATCGTACTCGTACTTCACCGCATCGGCCGTGGTATACTTGCCGTGCTCGATTTTGGGCAGATAACCTTGCTCCATGATTCTACCCTTGGGATTGATGATTTGAGGCATGATGTTCTCGAACGTGGATTGGTTGAATCTGCGTACGATTGGGAACATGCGGTGCTCGAAGTCCCACTGGTCTGCGGCCTCGTCCGGGACACTGTCGAAAATCTTGGCCATGTCGATACGCTCGGCGACCTCGGACACAAAACACTGGTCATACATTCGCAGGCGCTCCATCCCCAGCGCCATGTCCACCTCGCGCTTGCGCGTCCTGACCGCCTCCCGAGCGCCCTCGTCCACGTCCACCAGGTGGCTTTCCTCCTCATCGTTGATAATGAAGTTCCACTTCTGGTAGTCGTTGCGCCAGCCTGGCGTCATGGTGTAGAGCTTGTGGAAATAGAAAAAACACCGCGCCTCCTGCGACAGCTCGTCGAAGAACTTGTACCGGTGCTTGCGACCCAAAACGTCCCACGATTTCTTGCGGTTGTTGGCCATGTCACTGTTGAACTTGGGAATGAGTTCCAGCGGCGACAATTTCAGGCCGGCAACATTGTCCACGGGCACTGTGGGCGCGAGGAACTCGTGGTACGCCGAGTCTTCCACGTTGAGCCCTGGCGTCAACTGCCCGGCATTTTCCGACGGCGTGTAGCCCGACAACTTGGAGTACTCGTCCAGTTTCGACGCCTGCACGTATATAACCATGGCTGCCAACATGGCCGCAACCGGCACAGCCACTTTCGCCACCATCCGGCCCGACGGCCACTTTACATTCCTCATCGATTGCATCACTATGCTTTTCGAGCCTCGCTCTTTAAAGTCTACTCACCGCCTCTAAATACTGCTAAAGTCAACTCCCAGCACCACAAACAAGTGCAGCACAAACCCCAGTTCCAATTGCTTTTAAAACTAGCAACAACAGCCCGACTTGGACTTCCGTACTAAACTTCTGAACTGGTCTCACACGTACCTTCCAAAACTATATATACTCAACACACTACTGTTACGCCCACAACACGACCGTGTTGTTGGTTTCCCGCACCTTTTATAGGTACGCCAAATTCCATATCTGCAGAACCTAAATAGATATTTCACGGCCCATGTGGTAGCGGTCCAGGGCTTTTGGTTTAAATTGACTACTCAACAATTACGGGCATCAGTGGTATCACTTTTCACCAAACATGTGCATGCTAATTTAAGTTTGTGGTTTATACTAATTATACTTGGCATAGAGTTCTGTGTGGGACCACCGTGACCAAGTGATACACAAGATTTTTTTATTCCGGCGCATCATAGTCGGTGGCTTTGACCTAAAACTATGGGCATGAGCGGATTATTCTAGTGTAGAGATTGAAGAAATGTATACGAAGGGTGGGGCGTTGTTGCTGCCAGTCGTTGATAGTTGTCAGGGAAAACTTCGTTGCTTTACAGCAGGTGCCGCAGGGGATTATGTTGCCTGGTCACGTTTGCGAGTGGTAGGAAGAGTGCACGACTGTGGTGACAGATGAGACGGCGCTGCAGATTTCTGACTAGGCAAATGGGTCCGCGAAACAGTTCTGTTGGTTGCGTTTGTTTTGGGAGGATCTTTTTTTTCGGTTCTCATGTGCCGTGAACCGTATTCAACGCAAGGGCGGAGAATGAGGGCTTGGCAGCGAGCGGTGTGTGTGTGTGTGTGTGTGTGTGTGTGTGTGTGTCGGGTGGTGTCCTTTGTGTTTTAGTTTCAATTACGTGATCAAAGGCACGGAGAATGCAAAGTTTTTTTCTTGGCGTTTTCGGTCTTGGCGGACCAAACGAGCGCACGCTGGGAGACGAAAAAGGCGCTGGGAGAGCCTTGTCTTGACGCCGGTGCTGGAAGCACAGCCGTGAAGGGAAGCCGGATGGAGCTGGCAATACACACGAGATCACGCGATCCCGCGCCAGGCTGGGCTCCTCCCGCGAGGTGTCATTGGGACAAGATTGAAAGGCACTATGGACGCGTTCCGGGTCCGAGGGAAATGTGCGACGGCACTCAAATCGCGGATCCTCGTGCCCATGACCTGAACTTTTCCTGACATTGCAGTGTATCATCCTGAACGGAAGAGTCGTTGGTAGAAACGGTTCCTTAAGATGACAGGATAATAATGCCGTCATGATGTCGGCAACTCGTTCCCGCTCTGAGGATCGGTCTCTCGCTGAGCGCATGCTTCGGTGGCGCTTCTTTTAGAACTCTCCACTAGTGGCTAGCCAGTCGGGACCGGAGCCCGAGCAATCTTCTATTTATGTAGCGTCAGATTGTAGTACGACATTATGCCGTTAAGGGTCAGCGCCTTCGTGCCTCCTCACCGTGACCAAAATTTCGCACAAGAGTCGCGTGCTGAGCTGGCAACACTTTATAATGATATGGATGTGTCGGGAACCAAAGATTCTCCCTGAGAATGGACTCACAATGGCCAGCAACGTGCTTAAATATCACATATGGAGCTTGCGGATAAAACTGTTATCTGCTCTCCTGCGGAGCAGCACCGCCCATCTGCTTGGTCCGATAAGCTTCTAAGGTAAGGTACAGATTCGCCTCAATAAAATAAAGTGTTTTTTTGTTTGGGACGAAAAGGGCAACAGCTCATCTACTGTATATGATTTACTGTCGTTGTGAGACTATTCACCTTGGTAAAGCCAAACGTAAATATTTGGGCTCGCTGAGCGTCGGCAGACTCATCATTCGCGCCAACCTGTTCTTAGGACGACAACAACCTAAAATAACCATGACCACCAACGATGTCACTCATCAGGAGGTGAAAGCCGCAAAGGAAGACAACCATACCACAGTTCGCACTGCGCGGCTTCTTACCTTCTTGCTCAGTTTTTCGAGAAACTACAAATCGGAATAATACGGCACAACCTACACACTATCTTTAGAGCTTATAGAAGTGTAGTGGCACTGCTTTTTTTTTGACTATCTTCTGCATTATTTCTTCCATTTGAATGCCTGGCTACCTGGCGTTTCAAAGTTGAATTATCAGGACGATTACCAAGCATAGCGAAAGTGACTAGGTAAAATATGAGCCCCACCGATTGGAAAATAGTCTGCCAAACTGAAGTAAGCATTTGTGTCTTTTTCCGGTGGAGAATTTTAATCCGAAAGCCACTGCGTTGGTAAACTCAGGGCAGCTTTCTATACACCAAGAATGTGAAACGTCAATGAGCCCCATTGGCAAAAGTGTTATTCAAGCCAGCTGAAGTTTCAGAGTTGTGCTTTGCTGTGTCTGATTCTCGCATCCAGTACAAACAATACGGCGAGGAGGCGATGTCTAGCGAATGATTTCTAATTATTGGCCCAATGGAAGCTACATAGTAGTCCTTTTAAAAGTGGTCAGTGGCCGGTATTTGAAAAGGGCCCTTGCCATTATAGTACAAAGCAAACCCGCCGTGCCAAGATAGGAAACTTCGATATGACAGGATAAAATCAATAATTCGTCTCAGAAGGTGTTTCAATATCAAAAAATTGAAGGGCCGTTCTCAATACGGCACTTTAAATACCAGTAGAGCTAAGGAGAGCCAAAAGTGGAAGAACTAAGCGTGATTACATCCATTCATTAACCTTATGCATGAAATCAAACCGTCTTACGAGAGCCACTGACACTGTATCAACAAAACAGATACCTTGCCTACAAGGATACCCTTCTGCTAGGTTTCAGAGACAGTAGCAATCGTCTTGACATTTCAAGCAAGCAGTAACTTAAGAAGTGAAAACGTTTTTGAAACTGATGCGCAGATAGAGAGCTGCCTGCCCTATGAAAATTCTCTTTTAATGCTCGCAATACCCCCACCAGCTAAACAAAGGTTACAGAGGAAAGATGATTTAAGTATCCCAACACACCTTTGATATCTGCATTATAGGTGAGTACACATTCAATGTCAATCAACAATTTGTATGAACTCGTCAACAGTTGCCGACTTTCGGCAATTACTCGACTTAGGCCAATGAAATTCTCAAAAACTCGGCAATGAGGGTGAGGGTAAATAAGAATTCTATGGATCACTCCGAAACTTCCCGAATCACATTAAGAAGTCGTGCTAATTGCTATTTGTAACGTCAATTTGGCGCCAAAAAACCGAAGCCACTGATCACAATCGTAGGCTCACCAAAACTCCGTGCGCCCATGATAAATTAATCTTCGAACTCTTGTAAATTTGACTGTTTACACAGCAAGTTGTCTACAACAGCCACTCAGAATCTTGTCGAAAAACAGACTAATCACTGAGATATTATTTATAAGGAAGTGAGGCATCCGAGCACACGTATAAACACACGGAAACCACCTAACGGGGAAATTATGTAGTAAACTGGACGCTTGACCAACGTATGTGAGAATCTGAGCTTTCCAGCGGTAGACATAGTCGCCATATACGAGATCCAGCTTCTCTACATATTATAATCTCTGGTTATTAACCGGAGTGCTGAAGGTACAAGCCTGCGCACTTACCACTTCTCTGCGTTACATTGCTCAGCCAAACTCGAGGCTAACTCATTGTAGAGCATTTATTATAACTCTTCCTACTTTGGCAAATCTCTGATCAAACTCATTGGTGATTGGAAGGTAGCCAGAGCTAATAATTCAGATGCCGTTTACGCCTCCTCCTGGATCCCATAAAGAATCACAACAGCAACCTCGCCGTCACAGCAGCTTTGATTTGATTGATACCCAGTTTGAAGATTCTTTAGAGGCAGCTTTAGAGTCTCTACAGCTCGACAACGCGGGAACCCTGAACGGCGAGAATATAGAAATGAAAAGCATACGTGGAGTGGACGACTACAATAATAGAACACATCGAAACTCCGACACAGAACCACTCATGAATAGTGATGAGGCCCATCTCTTGTCGCGAAGTCCCCACGACAATTCAGGAACGCGGGGTAGTGGCATATCATTTTGGTCGAAGTTCTCTCGAGCTTTAGGGACGTCTAAGGAAGGCAATCTGCCCCGATATTCCTATACCAATGGCTCCATTGAGCTTAAGGATGAGCAGCTAGAGCGAGAAATACATCCCAGCACAACGCCCATATATGATAGGAACAAATACGCTCCTAATGCTGTTTCTAATGCGAAATATAATCCATTCACATTCATCCCTATTATACTCTATGAGCAATTCAAGTTTTTTTTTAACCTTTACTTTCTGCTTGTGGCACTTTCGCAGGCAATTCCACCGCTGCGAATCGGATATTTATCGTCGTACATTGTCCCACTAGCGTTTGTGTTGACGGTTACCATGAGCAAAGAGGCCCTGGATGATATACAGAGAAGGCGTAGAGACAATGAGTCTAATGGTGAGCTTTACGAAGTCTTGAGCAAGTCCCACCTTGTGCCCAGCAAGGACCTGAAGGTTGGTGATTTAATTAAGATAGGTAAAGGAGCTCGCGCCCCCGCCGATTTGGTTTTGTTACAATCTAGCGAAGCATCAGGTGAGAATTTTATAAAAACCGATCAGTTGGATGGTGAAACCGATTGGAAATTGAGAATTGCATGCCCACTGACACAACATTTGTCACAAGACGATCTTCTCAATAAGATCAGCATAACCGCGTCAGCTCCTGAAACTTCGATCGGTCAATTCCTGGGAAAGTTAACCTACAATGAGTCGCAATCTCAGCCACTTTCCGTTGATAACACGATGTGGGCAAACACAGTTTTTGCCTCGACGGGCACCTCAATTGCATGTGTCGTGTACACGGGGACAGATACAAGGCAAGCCATGAATACAACGACTGCCAGTGTCAAGACCGGACTTTTGGAGCTAGAAATCAATCGCTTGTCGAAAATCTTGTGTGCCTGCGTTTTTTTACTCTCCATTACCCTAGTTGCATTTTCAGGGTTTGATAATAAGGATTGGTATGTTGATATCATGCGGTACCTGATTCTGTTTTCCACTATTATTCCAGTATCACTAAGGGTAAATCTTGACCTTGGAAAGTCAGTGTATGCTCACCAGATTGAACACGATAAGACTATACCCGATACCATTGTGAGGACAAGTACAATTCCAGAAGATCTAGGGCGAATTGAGTATCTTCTTAGCGACAAAACTGGAACCTTGACCCAAAATGAAATGGAGCTGAAAAAATTGCATTTGGGAACCGTATCCTATACTTTGGAAACTATGGACATTGTTACTGATTATGTGAGTGCTGCTGCAGGTCAAGCAAATGCATCTGCAGCTCCAAGTGCCGCCCGCAGAGACATGTCCACTAGGGTTCAAGACCTAATATTGGCCCTAGCGCTTTGCCACCAAGTCACACCAACTTTTGAAGATGGTGAATTAACGTACCAAGCATCTTCACCGGATGAAATTGCGATCGTCAAATTTTCTGAATCGGTGGGTCTCACATTGTTCAAAAGGGATAGAAACTCGATGACATTGTTGCACGATAAATCAGGAAACTACTTGCAATTTGATATTTTAAAAGTTTTCCCGTTTAATTCAGACAACAAACGCATGGGAATTATTGTATTCGATAAACAAAAACAAGAATATTGGTTTTACCAGAAAGGCGCTGATGTTGTGATGAGTAGAATTGTACAAACTAACGACTGGCTAGAGGAAGAAACGGGAAATTTGGCCCGCGAAGGACTAAGAACATTAGTCGTTGCTCGTAAAAAGCTCTCCGCAAATGCATATGAAAACTTCGACAGAGATTATAAGGATGCTTCATTAATTATGCTCAACCGAGAGTCTTCTATGAGCAATGTTGTGGGCAAACACTTAGAGAACAATCTTGAAATCTTAGGTTTAACAGGTGTGGAGGATAAGTTGCAAAGTGATGTCAAGACATCTATTGAGCTTCTTAGAAATGCTGGGATCAAGATTTGGATGCTGACAGGTGATAAGGTCGAAACAGCTAGATGTGTTTCGATTAGCGCGAAACTGGTTTCTCGCGGACAGTACATCCATACAGTAACCAAAGTAAACCGTTCAGAGGGCGCATTGAGCCAGCTTGAGCTCCTTAAAATCAATAAGAATGCATGCCTGCTAATAGATGGCGAGTCACTCGGCTACTATCTCGATCATCACCGGCAAGAATTTTTCGACATTGTAGTGCATCTTCCAGCCGTAATTGCTTGCCGGTGCACTCCTCAGCAAAAAGCGGATGTTGCTACTTTCATTCGGGATGTCACCAGGAAGAGAGTCTGTTGCATCGGCGACGGTGGTAACGACGTTAGTATGATTAGGTCAGCCGACGTCGGTGTAGGAATCGTTGGCAAAGAAGGTAAACAAGCCTCCCTGGCGGCAGATTTTTCCATAACACAGTTCAGTCATTTGTCAACTCTACTACTTTGGCATGGAAGAAATTCTTACAAGCGCTCTGCAAAGCTGGCTCAATTTGTCATCCATAGAGGTCTCCTCATATCTGTCTGCCAAGCTGTGTTCTCAATATCATCGAAGTTTGAGCCAATTGCCCTATATCAAGGCTGGCTCATGGTCGGCTACGCAACGTGCTACACAATGGCCCCTGTGTTTTCCTTAACCTTAGATCATGACATTGATCAGTCTCTGACAAGAACTTATCCCGAACTTTACAAGGAGCTCACTGCTGGAAAAAGTCTCTCATTTAAGACATTTTTTGTATGGGTGGCGCTTTCATTATTCCAAGGATGCATAATACAGGGTTTTTCACAATTATTTACAAGCCTGAAGGAAGCAGATTTTAAGCACTTGGTCGCATTGAGCTTCACATCATTAGTCTTAAATGAATTGATAATGGTCGCGATTGAGATATACACTTGGAACAAAACGATGGCCATCTCTGAAATTTTGACGTTTATCATTTTTGCTGCATCCATTCCTTTTCTTCAAGACTATTTTGAACTTACTTTCTTGACACAGCCCTCATTCTACGAGAAGCTCATGTTCATACTGGCCTTTTCAGTTGGTCCTGTATGGGCGGCAAAGGCGCTACACAGAAAATTAAATCCACCTAGTTACGCTAAGGTTCAGCAATTCAACTTTAGCGCATAGATTACTTTTACATTAGATAGTTGGAAGCGGTACTTTGTTGCTGTGGTTTACAAAATAGGCCACGATAATACTAAAGTGGAAAGGGACTGAGTTGGATTAGACAGTACTGTCCACTTCACTCTCACTAGCGTCACTTTCCTCTCCTTTATCCTCCTGGTCCGGACGGCCTTGCGGCCTTTGAAAGTCCTTCGCGTGGGCCCAAGGAATGGATTTGCTGAAGGTCTTGAATATTTCGCTTGAATGCGATTCACGCAAGGTTGCACTTCTGCGATAGGCCGCGTGAGGCAACTCTGGATAACTGAGTTCTGACATCGAATATCGGCCACTAGCTATCGAAGCAACATCAGCCTCTGAGCCAGAGCTCAATGTGCTCGGGAATGGAAGTGAAATTTCACCAGAAACTTTGAATAAATGTACGTTAGCAACGTGTTCGTTCTCGACACGAAATATCACCCAAACAAATCTTCGACACACCTCCAATGCCGCCAAAATAAATGATGTAATTGCGCTTTGCTGAATAGTTTTAGGTGCCACAGCATAAACAATCCATTCAAATCTGATGATCACATTTGCAATCATTGCAGCATAATAAACCATTTTTCTGGACCTGGAATAGGCGCCCGTCTTCCAGTTCTTTCTGCCAGCCAAATATAAGTCATCTCGTAGAAGCCAGTTTCGGGAATTTCTTTGAAGTAGCGACCAATCCATGACTACATCCCATAATGATGCGATTATGGCATATACGGTTCCGAACGTTATGAATATACCCCTTCTGTTTGACGTAAAGGAAAGGCGATATGCGCATAAAGAAGCATTATAGCAGATGCCCATGGCATATTTAAAACCGTTTAACAAGTGTGGGAACCAATCACCGGAATCAGCAAATCTCCGCAAGCACTGCAAGAATCTCCAGAAATTCGGTAAGCAGCTCAGAGCCCCCATGGATTTTGAATGAGAGGAGCCACACAGTCCATCAGGCGTATTTGAGTAAATGCAAAAGAACAGTGCGACGTCTGCCATGGAATATGTCAGTGACGCAAAAATGTCGCCCATAAAGAAGTCCCCAAACTGAACAGGGAAGCATCCCGAAAATATCAATCTAATAAATGTAACTGTTAACCATTTGACAGAAGTTGACAGTTTGTCCCAGTAGGGAATGCTCCCAAACTTATAACGATGGAACATGGGCAGAAAAAAGAGGCAGACTATCATTACGATCCATATAATTGAATAGGGACTTAATTTGCCAGCGTGGAAACTTAATACACTCAATACTGTCAGCGGGAAAGAGAGAACGCTTGCAAAGTAATAAAGGAGGGGGATTTTTGTGGTTGAGAAGTCATTGTTGAAAAGTACAGCTCCGTGTCGTGAGTGCATTTCCCCGAACATGATAAACCTGTAGTTGATGTTATTTTTGTGCCACACGTAACAATCAACAAGGTACAAAAATATCATCAAAAACACCATGTACCAACCACCCCATAGGGGAATATGCAATCGGTGTAAGTTAGATATTGGCGATGCTGTAAAACCCACAAACAATGTATAAGCCACTAAAATCAAGGAAGCACCTGTGAACAAGCCTCCTGCGAACATTTGAAGTATGGCCCTATTGAAACGATGAATTTTCCGCTCACTTAGAGAATACTCAAGGGAAAGGTTTTTCAGCCTGGCTGATTTTCGTTTGCGGTCTTTGGATGAAGTAGCTAGAATATCAGTATACCAAGTTGTTATGTGCTGTTCCCACATTATCAACGGATCAGTGGCCCGAAGGTGAGAGTCTAGATTGGCGGGTGGGCGGATCATTACGGTATCTCGCAAATTTTGAGCCATAGCATTGGCACTGGCATCTGCATCATGGAAAAGAGGGAAAGTTGCTTTCGCATATTCCATGAAATGCGGCAGTTCTGCTGTCGAACATGTTTTGTCAAATTTCTTCACTATTTTGCGAAATCCGGTCACATTCACCTCCCGATAGTTTTTGATCAGTTGAATTAAAAGATATTCTTCAATTAACGCATCCGAGAGACGCTGTGTAATTTGGTTGTTGCTCAATTTCGCTGGCGTAAATGTCTCCCCTTTTCCTACTACGGGCTCAGACTTACGATCCAACTGACCAAATAACCTTTTAAAAGGTGCAAAACTCGGTAGCGACGGCATGAGTTCGAGATCTTGCAAAGTTCGAGACAAGTGGGATGACCACGAATTGTTGAATTGGAACATAGGACGTGAGTTTGCATCTTCCAGTGCTCCATAAGAATTCAGAGTCACTTGTTTTTGACCCCTATCTATGTTTTCAAGCTGCTCCTTATGAACCTTGTACCTGGATATTTGGTCCTGAAGAGTATCGAACCGTTTCCCACATTGATTAGTCTCCCAGAGATAGAAATCATTACACTTTTCTAACTCTTGATCAATAACCCACTTCTCAACGAACTCTTTAACAAAGTATTTTTGGGCGTCGGTATAATCGTTGTGTTTACAGTACCGCGCATCCTCATTGGAAGGCGGGGAGCGTGGTGTATTTATTGCAGGAACATTGTTGACGAGAATTTTACTTGCGGCAATTGTCTTTCTGCAAGCCTTCAATTTCTTCTTACCAGTTTTGTAGTCAATGTACTTATCAATCCATTCTGGGACGGCCGACTCGCGCAGATGTTCGGCAAACTTCATAAGGCCAGAAATGAAATGTACGAAAATAGGAAAAGCACCTGTTTTCTAAAAGGGGAGAAAATGCTAGACTGAGGGGGGGGGGGGTGCACCAACTGTCAAGTGGAAAAGGACAGCAGTTATTAGATGGCTATATCTTAGTCAAAGCTGGCTCCAATTTGCGAACGTTGCTGGCAATATCCGAATTTGATAAATTCAAGGGAAACTTGACAATAAAGCGAGATAAAACTTGTAATATCTGCCGAAGCGTGGATTTAATGGCCTTTGTTGGCAAGACGCCTCAGACCTATTGAACTTCGTGGCGTCGTCCAAACCGGGGCTCCAGAGTAGCTCTAATGCCCAGGAGAATATCCTCAATATTCACGTTAACAAAAACAGAAATAGAGCCGGCCCAAAGTTACGAGATTGACGTAAATTGAAATCTAGTGGTTGTTAATATCGCATTCGAATGTGTGAGTTGAGCTGACTCGCACGACTTGATTGCGATGTGCGTGGGCATTATTTATCCGTGAAAAGCGACACAGAAAATTGTTCAGACAGGGTTTTTGGGATACTGTCGAATCGACTCCTAAGCTCCCAAAGTCACACGGCTTGAGTGCTAGACCTCGAGCATAGCTAGTCACCTTATATTTATCGTTTATACATCTTGCTATCATAAGAATTGATCCGAAACTTGTGAATATTATCACTTATCACCTGATTGACATTCAAGCACGTGTATAGCATAATGACACGTTACGATAAAGTGACATCGAACATATTTAAGCTTAACCTGTCGCTTCGACCCGACCCCCAATCTGAAACGTGAAAGTGAGGACATTGTCATGTGCTGCTATTTATTTCTGTTATACATCGTATCTCTACAACTTGTGCTTGTTGCGACCCTACGAACCTTGACACCTTTGAGAGAGGGTTCAAGGATCATGATTTACGAGTAGAAGTTCTCTGGTAGGTTATGAGCTTTGAGTGGTTTACCTGACGATAAGAAGCTGCCTTTTAGTCCAAGATAATGTTAGTCTGCTTTGGGTGGAATGTAGTTGCATGGACTTTCTACACTTTGTCTGTGAGCACATGCTAAAATTACTGTGAAGACGGTTCATTTCTGGAGAGAAAGACTCATTTTTCAACAATGAAAAATGGTCATCTTTTTTCAAGAAGTCGCACCAACTACAAAACTCTCCCGACCTTACGGTAGTAGTACCCACCACATATCATGGATCTAGTCAACCACTTAAGCGATAGACTGTTATTTGCTATTCCCAAAAGTATGTCGAATGCTGTTACCACGTAGTTTGATGCTTAATGCCTCTGCAAGAACAAGGAAATTGAATTGTACTAACTCATCTTCTTTTTAACAGAGGGTCGTCTAAATGAGAAGGCTGTCTCGATTTTGAACGGTTCGGATATCCGGTTTCGCCGCTCACAAAGGCTAGATATTGCCCTTTCTACCAACATGCCCGTGGCTTTGATCTTTTTGCCAGCTGCTGACATTCCAATGTTCGTCGGAGAAGGTAAATGTGACCTAGGTATAACTGGTGTTGACCAGGTTAAGGAGTCCAAAATGGACGTCCACCTACCAATGGATCTTCAATTTGGTAACTGTAAACTGCAGGTTCAAGTGCCTGCCAATGGTCTTTACACGGATCCCAAGCAGCTCATTGGCAAAACCATCGTCTCCAGTTTCACACACTTGACCCAAGAGTACTTCTCAGAACTGGAGGGTGTTCCTATCGACCAAATTTCTACCAAGATCAGATACGTCGGCGGCTCTGTCGAGGCATCGTGCGCTCTAGGGATTGCTGATGCCATCGTGGATTTGGTGGAGTCCGGCGAGACCATGCGTGCCGCTGGTCTGATCGATATCGCCACCGTATTGGAGACCAGTGCCCACTTGATAGAGTCCAAGAACCCCAAAGGTGACAGAGAGCTTCTACAAACCATCAAATCAAGAATCGAGGGTGTCATGACTGCACAGAAGTACGTTTCTTGTCAATATAATGCGCCTACCTCTATTCTGCCGGAAGTGCTGAAAATCACCCCAGGCAGAAGAGCTCCCACCATCTCCCAAATTGACGACGAAGGCTGGGTTGCGGTCTCTGCGATGATCGAAAGAAAACAGAAGGGTACTATTCTGGACGAACTGAAGAAGAAAGGTGCTGCTGACATCATGGTTTTTGAAATTTCGAACTGCCGTGTTTAAGTCTTTTACGCTAATGGTGACAAGTGTATTGATAGATCAAACCTTTGCGTATATGATTTGGAGATCAGTAGATTGAATGATTACATGTTGGACAATTAGTCGTAGTTGGAATGCTGATAATGCTGTGCGGACTCAAATCCTACAAAACCAAAGATTAAAATACATAAGTGTATATTTTGAAAACCCAAATCTTCCTGATTCTTGATTTCCTTCTGAATACTTCGACCACTTGGGGGCCAAACGACTGGGACCGACGAGCGGCAGTATTTCCATTAACTGACCATCGTCTCTTAGGAAGCCACAACATTATCAGGGCACGTGACCTTTGCTCTTCAAGATTTCATGCTAATGGTTAAGGAAGCTTATTTATCCGCAGCTCATCGCTCATGACCAAGAGTTTGACCATAGCTTAAAAGTTGATATCCTGTTTTTTCAACCTGGCTGGTAGCTGAGAAAGCTCTTTGGGTATCTGCTTATACAAAGGTCTAGCCTACTAGGCCGTCCTCGAACATTGGTAGATCATAAACTTTTCGTATCATTTTAATCAATACGGTTGCTTGCGAGTTAACAGATGATTGAGAAAATGCCTTTCGCACAATCCAAAGCTTCGGATATCATTGAGTCCAAAGGGAAGAGGACTATTGACCAAGTTGAGGGGACATACTCGAATGAACGAGATGCAAATGAACCGCCCGCTAAGCTGAGCATCAAGAAGACAGAAGGCTCGAAAGGTACATTGCCATCAGAAGCTTCAGGTAACGCAATTGGTACTGGTAGTAAGGAAGTGTGCAGACTGCCGCAGTATAATTTTCTGCGATTTTGTTACCGGCACAATCCAGATATGCAACAATCTCCGACTAATACTGCTCGGTTCAAACAGGATCAGCAACGACGTACGAACCTGCACAACAAGATAGACAAACTGCCCCCTGGAGACCAACGGCAGGTTCACGATGTTCTATCAAATTTCCTTGGATGTAACGATAAAATGCGCAAATTGGTATTGGAGGGCATCCTCACAAACTGTTGCTTCCCGCAGTTGTCGTTTCTAGCATCTGAGATTCACAGTCTTATAAAAATTGATTTCATTAGCACGTTGCCGGAAGAGGTTTCGCTCAAGATCCTTGGGTATCTGGACTGTGAAAGTCTTTGCAACGCTACTCAAGTGTGCCGTAGATGGAAACAACTGGCGGACGATGAAAAGGTTTGGTACCATATGTGTCAGCAACACATAGATCGCAAGTGTCCCAACTGTGGGTGGGGGCTTCCATTGCTACATATGAAGAGAGCTCGTTACATCGACTGCGAGGATACCAAGACGAGTTCAGACAATCCCAGCGCTTCTGTCGCACCCAAGAACTACAAAAAGACGCGGCCGTGGAAGATCATTTACCGGGAACGATTCCGGGTGGAATCCAATTGGAGAAAGGGCATTGCTCGTGTTCATGACTTTAAGGGCCACATGGACGGAGTGCTGGCCCTGCAGTTCAACTATCGTTTGTTATTCACGGGATCGTACGATGCCACTGTGGCGATCTGGGATCTCGTTACGGGAAAGCTAGTACGGAGACTTTCTGGCCATCGTGACGGGGTCAAAACGCTTTATTTTGACGACCAAAAACTTATCACCGGGTCGCTGGATCAAACGATCCGCGTCTGGAACTATGTAACAGGAGCGTGTGTCTCAACCTACAGAGGCCATTCTGACAGTGTTTTGAGCATAGACTCCTACCGCAAAATCATCGTATCTGGCTCAGCGGATAAAACAGTCAAGGTGTGGCATGTAGAATCCCGAACCTGCTACACGCTGAGGGGCCACTCCGAGTGGGTTGGCTGTGTGAAGCTGCATCCAAAAAGTTTCACCTGTTTCAGTGGTAGCGACGACACCACCATTCGGATGTGGGACATACGATCTAATACATGCATCAAGGTGTTCCGTGGCCATGTGGGACAGGTGCAGAAGGTCATTCCTCTCACCATCTCAGACCTGGAGAACCTGGTAGTGGATCCACAGAGTGATGTGGGGCACGCTAACGCAGGAAACGCCCCGGGCGAGGAATCTGAAGAACAAACCGGCACAGCTGGAACGGAAAATTCAGAGTCCACCCAGTTCACTCCCATGGACGACTCTCTACCCTATCCAACGCATCTATTGTCGTGCTCGCTGGACAACACCATCAAATTGTGGGACGTTCGTACAGGCAAGTGCGTGCGCACCCATTTCGGTCACTTAGAGGGGATCTGGGACATCGCAGCGGATACCTTTCGGATTGTCAGCGGCGCGCACGACAAAACGGTCAAGGTGTGGGATTTGCAGAGTGGTAAGTGCATCCACACCTTTGAGACGCACCAGGCTCCCATCACCTGCGTAGGGATAGGCGATTCTGAGTTCGTGAGCGGAGACGAGACAGGGTGCGTAAAGCTACACCGGTTCGACTAGAAGCTACACCGGCTCGACCAGAAGCTACACCGGCTCGACCAGAAGCTACACCGGCTCGACTAAATGCCATTGGATGGACGGCGCCGGGCGATGAGCTTCGGACCGAAACCCACCGTCGCGGCTTGCCGACAGCTGTCACGGGATATACACGTGATCCAACACCCCAGCTCGTGAGAAATGAGGCATGTGCTTGTCACACACCGTATCCATTCTTCACACCTTTCGCTTGCAGCTACGTACCGATGAAGCCTTTGAGGTAAGGCTACTTTTGCACACAAGTTAGCGCATGTTTTGTTTGACCGACAGGCGACCAGAGTCCGCGATTTATCACCTCGATTGCCGCGACGGACTTATTTTTCCGACGTCTGTCGCCTTGTTAGGGCGCCAGGTTGCTTGATACGAAGCCCGCCTTTTCAATTCCGGACACTACAAAGGGTATAATCAGATGTTTAAAGGCAAAGTTGACCAGGAGATGGTTAAAAAGGTGTGTTGTTTGCACTCATATTGGAGGTAGTTGGTAGCTGTTAACTAGCTGGTAACTAAGCTTCAAGCTGAGCGAATTGGGGCCCTTAAGAGATTTTCGCATTTGGTGCACCCCTGTTTCTGCATCTGATACATTTCCTACCTTTCTTAAGAAGGAGTGATTCACTAGGATAGTGAGCAGGTATCGCCATCCAAGTGAAGCCGGTATACAAGTTCGCAGGCTCATATACAGACCAGCAATTCGGGCTGTGAAAGGTGGACTCGATAGGTGCGGCAATTTTCCGGAGCTTCTCAAAGTGTCTTCCCCTTGAGAACCCTTTCTTTGAACGATGTACATCAGAAGAGCTCCTTCGACCAACACACACGAGTCTGGAGGTGGATCGTGTAGTTCCAAGTCTCTGTCGTTCTTGCACAAACCACAGCGGGTCACGCAGCCTCGGCCGTTTTACGCAGACGACTCTCTGCGACGGAACACCGACTTGAACCGAGGATCGATCCAAGTGGACCAGAGTGGTGGTATTTCAGACTGCAAGGTCACGCAACAGGCGCCTGATGCGAACCCGGACCCTGCCGAGGACGACCCAGCCTACTATGCGTCGCTGGTGAACCCTTACTTCCCATCGGAGACCTCTCCATGGGACTCACAGCCGAAGCCGCCTCTAGTGCGCAAGAAGTCCGGAGAAGTAGTGCGTTCCAACTTAAAAATGGCGCAAAGGTCCCGCTCGTTGCCGGCGACTCCGAGCGACAGGGAACCGGACCAAGGATTGGCTTTCCCGCTGCTTGGACCCAAGCGCTCCAAGAGTGTCCATTTTGACCAACGCGACGTGGTGTCGGTCAAGTATTTCCGCCAGGAGGACTCCCCGCAGAACGTGGCGTCCGAGGACATTACGGAGGGGCCGTTAGACGACAACAACGATAAAACTCTCTCAATGTCGGACGACAGTGCGGTAAGGAGAAATCTAACCAACAACGGTGCCGGGGCTGCAGAGCCGGTCGATCTGACGATGGCGATGTCCAACATGCGGCTTGAGAGACGGGCGTCGCAGGGATTTGGCCTCAGACGCAGCAAGCGGTACCAGAAACTCAAGGCCAACGACAGTGCTGCCAAGGGTAGCGGCCAGGGCCACGACCTCATCACCAGGCCTGGCCTGTACCGCGAGAACTTCCCCACGCTCAACGGTGGCGATCGCAACAGCCTTAAACTCAACATTTTCCTCAACATCGCCCACAATAGCTATTGTTTCCTGCAAGAACTGTGCCTGGTGAGCGACCAGCACTACTTGGTGGGCCACATTCTGGTCAAGAACATCTTCTACGATAAAAAGGTGGTGGTCAAGTATACCCAGGATCGCTGGCGCACTGCCAGCGAGGTCGAGTGTATCTGGACCAGCAGCGGCGACGACGTGCTTCCGGGTCTCGCGATGGACCGTTTTAAAGTGGTAATCGACTTGGCCACCCTATACAATGGTGTCACGCGCAGCCACGGCGCACCAGCAGTCACGTCAAACCCAGCAGCAGTTGCGCTGGCCGAGTCCATCGCCGACGACTACTCCAGCATGAAACTGGAGTTTTGCATACAGTACACGACGCGCAGCAGCGAAGAACGGGTTGAGAAGTGGGACAACAACAACGGCCGCAACTACGTTGTGGACGTAGTTTTCCCGAAGCCTCGCATGGGCTTCACCGATCCATTCGGCGACTCGTGAGCCCTGTCCACTACAACTACACCTACACCTACACCTACACCCAAACACCACCCCACTTCATCGCCGGCTCGATGACTTCGTCTCTGTTACCCACACATAGCTATAGACTAGATACTCGTTTTCAAAACAGACGCACTCACTCATATCCAAACTCACGCTCCTCCCACCACGTAGCAAGCAAGTCTAACTTACAAAGTGCTCAGGCTGCGTCTCCCATCTTCTAACGGCACACACACATGTAAAGCACCGAATTTTACGCACTGCCCTTTGCAGGTTCGGTATATCCGGCTCACAAGTGTAGTCTCGGGTCGTTTGACGAAAAAAAAACCGCGGTCATTGGTGCGTGACAAATCATCGACGGGGGTCCCCTCCGGTGCCTTGTAACGTCTTATTCCGCATCGTCCGCCTTTCAGTCGCTCTTTCTAACTGTCTCTATTGTCTTCTATGTATCTTGTGACACCGATGTCGAGTTGTGGTGGGTGGCATATACCGGAAGCCGAAATCACTATGATGGAATCTTAATAATACGTAGACGTGCGCGTTTTACCCGAAGTAGGACCAAAATCACAGGCCCTAGCGAAACCTACCGGAGAAACCCTCGGTACCAGGATCACAGCGCCCTTGCTGCTGTATTTTTCATTGTATTGCGGCGCTACAAGAACAGGGTAGAGAAATGCGCAAATTTGTCAGACATAGAGGTTCTCCCGGATGGTAATGTGTATTGGCGAAATACACGCAGTTGGCATATATATTTGAGGCTAGCAACATTGGAGTTGCTCTTCCGTAGCGGTGGCACTTGTAGACAGACGTATATATAATTTTGTTTCTGCGTGTCAGCCTATTGCGTCTCATTCATTGCCTGTCAGAGTCGTTATATTCTCCATACACAGACATATCTAGATCGTCTCAACTCGCGCCCGATAAAACAATGTACGACTTAGAGGTTTATTTTTCAGTGCTCGCGGTGGTGCTGGTGTTCTACATGCGTGCCCACAAGGCTACGATGATGCGGTACCGCGCCCAGGTGCCTCTTCTATAGAATGTGGACAGGGGTCTTGGGCTGTGCTGCTGCTCCAGCGACACGACGTGATACGATGCTAAGTCTTCACACACACACACATACGCACACCTATTGAACAGGATCCTACACCGGAGCCTGTGCTGGGAGGGCCATATTTAATACATAATGCTGGAGATACGTCTCTGATAATATTAATACATGCTGGATCGGATTGGATGGGATTAGGCAGAGCTGTGTCTCTGCTGATTGCGATGCACGCTGGGCCGGACGGGCAGGCCCATTTGTAAACGTCTTTCAGAGCTTCCAGGGCAGTGACACAAGCGTACGGAGTGACACCAGCCCAGCTAGCTAGCCCAATCACGTGACACAATTAGGGGTGCTGGGCGGCTTACGTCAGCGAGGTGTAGCCGCCGAGACGTTTTTGTGTTTGTGTTTGTATTTTTGTGGCAGGAACAAATGGACACTTGGCTATCCATCAAGCAAGACACTCCAGTTTAGGCGGCTCTCTGGATGTGTCGCGATATCGGGCTTGTTTTGAAGCTCCAGGAGCAGCGATCACACGGACAGCGTCCCGCAAGGCGCGGGCCGCAGTCCGTGTGATCGCGACCACTACAAGTTTCCAGGCGCCACGAATACTAGCGATTCTGTATGAAGTAAAGTTGATATGAAAGGGAAGTGTTAAATAGAAACAAGAGCTTCACGACGGAGGCCCGGAGTCCGCGCGCCGATTGGGACAGCGATGTATATCTTGGCAGAAAAAACGACATTGCCCTTCAGAGCCAGTGGATACACTCGAGCTTTTCTCACGCCAAAAGCCAGCTATTCTGTCTCAGACTTCTTAAACCGCTTCAAACCACCGATACCAGCCGTCATCGTCCACCACTTCCGTCGTGCTGGCAATCCGCTCCGTATGCGGCGACTCCTTCCAAACTGCTGCGGGATTATCCGCTCGTGTTGAGTTGGCCTCGATAGCAACCAAGCTGGGCCTATCCCACACACACGTACACACACACATGGATGGGGGTATATATATGCTTCGCCGAGGTAGGCCTTGAGTAACCTGACAACTGCTCCCCCACCGCTCAGTCACCCCGCGCTTGAACCCTCATGTCGCAAGTAACCGACCGCTCATCGATCTTCAACTCCCCGAAGCTATATTCCCTGGACTACTTCGCTGCCTGCACCCTCGGAGGTCTGGTGGCATGTGGCCCCACTCACTCCGCTGTAACTCCGTTGGACCTGGTGAAGTGCCGCAGGCAGGTGGACTCCTCGATCTATAAGTCGAATCTGGACGGCTGGCGCCAGATCGTGAAAACAGAAGGTGTTTCCAAGGTTTTCACTGGGTTTGGAGCCACGGCCATTGGCTATTCTTTCCAAGGTGCTTTCAAATACGGTGGGTACGAATATTTCAAATACCAATACTCGCAGCTGGTCTCTCCAGAAACGGCTCACAACTACAGGACGGGCATCTTCCTCGCAGCATCTGCATCGGCTGAATTCATCGCGGACATATTCCTGTGCCCCTGGGAGGCAATCAAGGTTCGCCAGCAAACCGCGTTGCCGCCGCCTTTTGCTCGCAACGTTTTCGATGCGTACTCCAAGATGGTTAAGGCCGAGGGTTTCGCCAGCTTGTACAAGGGTATCACACCACTGTGGTGCCGCCAGATCCCCTATACCATGTGCAAGTTTACCTCTTTTGAACGCATCGTGGAGATGATCTACGCGCGTATGCCCAAGCCCAAGAGCGAAATGTCGAGTTTGGCCCAGATCGGAGTGTCATTTACCGGAGGTTATCTAGCCGGTATCTTGTGCGCTGTCGTGTCCCACCCTGCAGATGTCATGGTGTCCAAGATCAACAACGAGAGACAGAAGGGTGAATCCATGGGTCAAGCCATGTCGCGCATATACAGCAAGATAGGATTTAGCGGGTTGTGGAACGGACTCCCAGTTAGAATAGTCATGATCGGTACGCTGACGAGTTTCCAATGGCTCATATACGACTCGTTCAAGGCGGCGGTTGGTTTGCCAACCACAGGTTAGATAGCAGTATATATCTTGTTGCTGTATCACTAATATTCATAAGCCAAGGCTGGAGATATGGGCGACTGCAAGACCGGCGTCAGAGTTACTACATATGAATCTATCTCAAGTGTAATACGCCCAGGACTATGACCACACGTTGCGGAACAGCTCATTGTCCTCCAACGAGGCGGCTGGGGTCGGACTAGGCTTACTGCTAGCACTCGAGGGCTCCACGGAACTGCTCAAACTAAATGCACTCTGAGCGCTTGCCACACTGGCCGAAGAGTTTCTTGGCTTTGAATAAAGCGACAAAATGGACTTCTTCAGGTCGGGTCTCCCGTTGAGCTCGCGAGGTGCGCCTTTGGAACTGGCGCGTGGTGTGGCTAGATTGAGATCGACCTGCGATGGCGTGCTAACCCTGCTCGGAACGGTGTTCACCGAAGGCGGCGCAGACTGTGTTGCAGCATCCCCCAACAAGTCATGAGAAGCACTGTGCACCGGAGGTTGGCTGGCCTCCACTCTGGGCGACGATTTCATCGACGCTGTCCCTGCCCACTTCTTTAACTCGTACTTTTTCCTGATGAAATCGTTCAGCTTTGAAGGATCCGGCGTGGCTTGCTCAAGTTTTGCTTCGTAGCGTGCGTTGGCGTTCTTGTTGTTGCCGAACTCCACTACTTTTCGCAAATGCTCTTCCTGCCACGTATCCAGGTCCACTGACTTCACTTTCGAGATGTGTGTCCCCAACGAACGATGAATTCCAGCGCAGCGTATACATATGAAGACGCCCAGGGACCAAGACGCCCATCTAGGGTGTGATGCCGTTTTACAGTCCGCACAGTTTCCGTTGCCTGGATCGCGCAGAAGAGTGGCCAAGGCCTTCCTTACAGTTGGTGAACTCATTCGTTTGGAGGATAGTTTATGATGGTAATGATGAAGATGGTGGTGGACTCAATACGCCAATTGTCTCGGAAATATATTATGTACAGATATTGGATAGACTGGATTTGTTGATAGTCTGTTCTACTCTAGATCATAATAATAAATTCAATCGTCAAAGTTTAGATGCTGATATGAAGAGAAAACTCGACAATAAAGAGAGAGAAATAAAAAGTAGACAACCAGTCTGGCAGCTCTATAGCCATAATCTTCAAATCCCAGGGCCTAGCCAAAAAGTTGGCTCAATAGGCAACATTTGGAGTTCATTCTCGCTCATATAAGATAAGTTTTGACTGAGTTCCAGTGCAATGAAGAAAGTACGGTTCTGCCTCGAAAAAGAGGCACTGGATGGGAGTTCAGGAGACCAAGCGGTGCTGCCGCTGGTACCAAAGGTGGAGCTGGCGTGTCACAAGAGTGCGGATGACTGTTGGATAGCGATACATGGGAAAATATACAACGTTAGTGGGTACTTGAGCAAACACCCAGGAGGATCGCAAGTGATGCTGAAAATGGCCGGAAAGGACGCCACAGCGCAGTTCGACGACGTAGGACACTCGCTGGAGTCGCTGATGTTTGACCTGGGGCCCGAAGCGTGCGTCGGAGTACTGAGGCCCTCTTCGAAGCCGCGTCCCACGCGGAGTTCCTCTACCAGCCCAGCAGAGACCAGATCCGGCCGTTCCTCGCCGCCTCCGGCGAGCACTAACGCCTCTCTCCCATCTTCAAAGTGGGAGCAGCTACGGATATGGCAAAAAACACACATGCCCCTGGGAGACCAGCGACTGCGTGGGAGCGACGCCCACCCCCACGGTGCACAGATCGCGCTGCCGGGTGCCAAACTGCGACCAGGACCCCCGCATTACGACGCTAAAAATGACGAGCAGGTCTGCCGCTTTTTCAGCACCGCCGGCATCAGTGCGGTAATGACCATCTGCATAATTATACTACTATACGTCAAACTACGATGCCCGAGTATGTTCGAGCGCGTCGTTTCCCACACGCTTCCGGAAGACTTGACTTCCGAGACTTTCGAAATCCCTGCATGGTCGATTTGAGCCCTTAGACGTCCCAATCGCCTGCTCTACGTGGACCTCCTCCCGACCCGCGACCTGCGGTATAACCTACCAATGCGATGGGTCGCAGCCACCACGTGTCCTAAACTAAGCGTTACGATCACTGTCTCGAACTTGGTCTACTTGGCTTTTAGTTTTTTCCTGGAAGTGCCAGCTCTTGTCACATTAGTGTCGTAATAACAAAAAAAGCCGGGTTCATTGTTAACAAGATGCGATGTTTGACCTAAAACCACAACTTAACCATCATGATTCCATTCCACTGATTAGATCAATAACCTGGAAACAAGTCCGGTACCGCGATGGTGCTATGACTCAATATGATTCTCAACTTGCCGGTGGAAAATTTTTTCGAAAAAGTATAAGACTGTGGCTAGGGTTAGTGACATTATAAAGAGAACGCTTCGGTTCGTCATGTGCACAACACAAACCTGTGTATTGTGAGATTATAAGAAGACGAAGTTACAAGCTGGTGCTACTGTTCACAACGTCGCGATCGAGAGTATTTGAGCGGTACCCATAACAATGAGTTCGAGGAGCAATTGGATAGTACAGAAATTTGGCGGAACCAGTGTTGGCAAGTTCCCAGAGCAAATAGTGGATGAAATCGTCAAGGTATACACGCAGCAGCTACACAACAACGTAGCCGTGGTATGTTCGGCCAGATCTAGCGACACCAAGGCGGAGGGAACAACGTCCAGACTGCTGAGAGCGTGTGACATGATCGGAAATGATGATGCGAGCTTTGCCGAAGTTGTGCAAAAAGTGCGAGACGACCACGTTTTGAACGCCAAGCAGCGTATCAGCAACGTGGAGCTGCAAGAGCAGCTGATCAGAGACACTGTCGCGGAGTTGGAGCTGGTGGAGAAATATTTAAATGCGTCTCTGGTTCTCAGTGAGGTTTCGTCGAGGACCATGGATATGGTAATGTCATGCGGAGAAAAACTAAGCTGTTTGTTTATGGCCGCGCTGTGCAACGACCACGGCGTTCCTGCTCAATACGTAGACCTTTCTTCGGTGATTCCTCAGGGATACGAATGCCCAGAGGGCACGTTAGACGCTAGCTTTTATGCTTTTCTGGTGAAGGCTTTCAGCGAGAAACTACAACCAATCCTGGCCTCGCATGCCCAGGGCAAGCCTGTTGTCCCTGTGGTTACTGGGTTTTTCGGGCAGGTGCCGATGGGTCTACTGAACGGGGTTGGTCGTGGTTACACCGACTTGTGTGCTGCATTGATAGCCGTGGGACTCAATGCGGACGAGCTTCAGGTTTGGAAGGAGGTTGATGGTATTTTCACTGCCGATCCGCGTAAGGTTCCTCAGGCAAGATTGCTCAGCAGTGTTACTCCAGAAGAGGCGTCCGAACTGACATACTACGGCTCTGAGGTCATTCATCCCTTTACTATGGAACAAGTCATAAGAGCCAAGATTCCAATCAGAATTAAAAACGTGCAAAATCCAAGAGGTGACGGCACGGTCATTTACCCCGACAACGTTGCCAAGAAAGGTGAATCGACCCCGCCTCATCCACCTGTGACGCTTTCGAGCTCGTTCTTTGAACACAAGAGAAGAGGGGCCACCGCGATCACCAGCAAGAGTGACATCGTTGTCGTTAACATTCATTCCAATAAAAAGACTTTATCCCATGGGTTTCTGGCTCAGATCTTTAGCACCCTTGATAAGCACAGATTGGTGGTCGACTTGATTTCTACTTCCGAAGTTCATGTTTCAATGGCGTTGCCCATTCCAGATTCCGAGTCTGCCAAAGCCCTAAAAAAGGCCGTGGAAGAACTCAAGAAGATCGGTACCGTTGATTTAACGAGGAAACTTGTTATCATCTCACTGGTTGGTAAACAAATGAAACACTTCATTGGTATTGCAGGAACTATGTTCAGCACTCTAGCGGAGCAAAATGTCAATATCGAGATGATCTCTCAAGGTGCAAACGAGATAAATATATCATGTGTTATTGACCAAGAAAATTCCGTGAGAGCTCTCCAGTCGATTCACAAAAAGCTTCTGGAAGCCGGCGATCCCGAAAGCTCATTGGGCTCCGTTGTTAATGAAAAACTAGAGCAGATCAAGAGACTAGATTTGTAAGCTGCTGGAGTTGGTGGAAAAAGTGCTGCTGAAAGCTTATTTGCGATTATTTAGTGGCCTTCATAGATATACATAACGACGGCATCAAGATCTTAATGAATTAATTGTATCGACGAGAAACACAATGAACTATTTAAAGTGTATTTGACAGTCGTAAACGAATGAAGTAGATACAGTGTCCAGATGTTCTTCGTAGTAGATGTCTGACCTTAGAACACAAAGACCTGATCGCCCATCTTCGAGATAGGCTTAGCCTTTTCAAATCCTAAAGCGACAGCGTTTCTCTTCACTGCAGAAACTAGCCCCGGTGGGCCGCACACTAATATTTGCGCTCCTTCGCCAGCTGCAGGTAAGCGTTCCTTCATGACATCTGCAGTCACGTAGCCAACACCACCTGTCCAGGTGTTCCTAGCAGGCTTATCCAATAGGTAATGTATCTTAAACTGTTCTGGGTTAGATTCCACAATAGCATCAAGCTCTTTTTTCAACAAAATATCGTCCTCAGTCTGACTACCGTAAATCACAGACACCTTGGTGTGATCCTTTGGATCAGAATGAATGGATTTGATAATTTGGTACATTGGGGCAATACCTGTACCGCCAGCAATCATACCAATTTCGGTGTTCATATTAGGAGTATAAGTGTAAAACCCCTTGGGTCCGCGGATCTTGATCTTGTCACCAATTTCTAATTCTCCTACCATCTTCGAAACGTTGCCTTGCTCATATGATTTGATCAACAATTCGAAAAATCCCACAGAGTCAGAATCCAGCGAGGTAGGTGTATATGAACGCATTATCTCCTTACCATCTTTGAGAAACCCCTGAATGGAAATATGTTGTCCAATGGGTAGTCCCAGCACGTCCGTATGCTTGGGAAGCCCAAATCTATAAACCGCGGTGTTATGGGTGAGAACGGTCTTGGCAATCAATGGGAATTCTCTGAACTCATCTTTCGCCAAAACTGAAGCACTCTTCGACTTCCCAGAAAATTTCGAAATTAGAATTACTACAACGGTAACCAGGGCACCTAAGATCAGTATGCTAGAGCACATCTTGAATACCTTGAAGTCTGAAAGACCTTTAATTGAGGAGTCCACCGATGATATAATATCTCAGAAACTGTTGGGAAAACTGTCAAAACTTTTACCGTTCAATGTGGGTTTTGAACGAATTATTCAGATCACGTGAATGTGATGAGTTGTCATTTAGTTAGAAACTGTTATGTGTGGGAGAGTTTATAGAACATTAGAAGCGATATTCAGCTATGTGAGCTTGATACTGTCAATTTATTAATTAACATGGGTTTGTAGAATCTTTTGCCTTTTTTTCCAGCTCGGTTTTGAGTCCTTTTACAACATCTCGTTTGGTAGAAAATTTAACAGGCCTATATTTGGCTCTGGCGTCTGACAAAAAGTCGATGAGTACTTCCAATTGTGTTGAGCTCAGACGGGCGGCATCTTCGTCTCCGCAAGTGAGCAACCACTCTGCGGTTTTGCCCATAACAACGTCAAATTGCGGAAATGTGAATTTCTTGGGAACTTTTGTGCGTCGCTCGATCTCTACTATCTGCAGTTGGGTTTCGAGGTCTCGCAGGGTTAGAAAGTTCCCCCCAATGACTAAGGAGTCTTCGGGCGTGTATACAGCATGAATATACCCGCAGGGAATCATAAAGAGGTCGCCGGCTTTTAATTCCATGGCAATGCCATTTTCGAGTTCGTCGCCAAGGAAAATCAGGTTTTGGTGAGTACTAGCACACCATTGGGTGTAGGCATGTAGGTTATGTGCAGTAGGTGGAAACAAGATGAACTTTTTGCCGCCAGACACAACTTTGTAGTAGACCGAGGTCCCGGCGAAGTCAAGGTGAAAATCGGTATAGGCGTTTTTAACAGACATCAAAACGTATTTTGTCACTTTTGGTCTCTCCGTGTCGTCGGGAATCCTATCCCAAACTAGATTTACTAAGTCCTTGCTTTCCACAATTTGGGGCCTTCGTAACTCTTTGCTAAATTTTCCTACGTCTGACACCTCCAAAGAAATAACATTCCGGATGCGATCTCGAGTGTCCGATGTTTGATGTGTAAAATAGTCATTCCATTGCAACATGGTCCAATTCGAATTCTGCTGCGATTGAACATCCATTACGTCTACTGGATATTCGTCGCCGAGAAACTTCGTCACTCCGTCCACGGTCAGAAGTCGGCCTTCCGGCCCCAGGGGTACTTGCATTCCTGAGTTCTCTGGATCCAACACTTTTAAAGGGTTTTTAATGTCTTCAAATTGCTGCTCTAACTCTGAGCTCCTCATCACATTCGTTGTGTTCTCCCACTGCTTGAAGCATGCCAGAAAAGGCGCTACGTGGGGATGTTCATCTTTCAGGCGCTTGGCTTCGCCTTCATTCAGCGATATGTAGTCAACTTGTTTCTTTCTGCGCAGTCCCTGACGCTTAGGAGTTGACTTTGGCGCGTCCGCCTCTTCCATCTTCCGCTTTGTCACTGCACGTCGACGAAGCTCCAGTACGGGCTCTTCGTGTTTCGAGCAACTGTACCTTTTGATCTGCCTCGAAGACGTTGGATACTTAACCGTTTTTAGTCCATCCTCATCCGTGAGCGACTCAAGCGGAACACATGTTACATGATCCCATTGGCCGCATATCTCGCATTGAACCCATAGGGCTTTATCAGGGTCGTCAGTTGAACAAATTGAGCATATATCACTTGTCATCAAGAACTTGAAATTGCAGGCCACTTGAAAAGTCGATCCAGGCGAGTGAACGCTGGTAAATTTCCCAAATCTGCCAGTAAAACCGCGGTTGGCTTGGAGGTTTGTATATTTATTCACATTTACAAGTATCTGATACTTTTGCACGTTGGAACCACTAATGAGTTGCCGCTACACGTTACATGTTCAAACGAGAAAGCTTGCAATATGATTCTCGGTACAATAGCATTCTGGATATCTGCTGTCTTTTGAGGATGAACAAAAGAGGAGTTTCTCGTTGATACACCCCACTTCCGGAAAGGCATTATTTAGCGCGATGAGTGTAGTTATATTTAAGTGGAAAACTACATAGACGAGATCGAGTTTGGTTGTTGGGTCATAAATTTCAACCAGTATATCTACATGTCAGTAAATGACACTGATTGAGCATCAGTAGGGCCAGGTTAGGTCTTAATTGTGTACTTACATTGACAAAGTTTAGGTGCCTCTAGTTAAAATAGTCTTGTTATGAAAAATTTCGAATACATGGTAGAGTTGAGAACATACAGAAAGTAACAAATACGTGGGCACAAACCGCCTTTAGGAAGCAGTCTCTATCTACCAATGATCTCTGTCAGAAATAGTGTGACTATGACGGGTAAGAGGGCTTTTAGCACCATCTTGCCCAAACAGAACCTGTCATTCAAGATCAAATTGACCCCCAATGAGAAATCTCAAATCAACTTCAAAGCTGGAAGCCAGGGCGCTAACCCTACAGTACCTAAGAAGATCGATTCCAGACTGGTGAAGAAATTTCAAAGTGGGACTACCTACGACCCTTTCGACTTTTCTCTGGCAAGACTTCACCTTGACAAGAAATTTGCGACCAGAAATTCGTCCAACGACCTATTCGAACTGAATGGTGTGGACCCTCTAGATCTATACACTAATCCTGAGTTTCTATCACAATTTGTCACATCTTCGGGTAAAATCTTGCATAGAGACGTGACAGGACTTTCGGCCAAAAATCAACGCCGCTTGAGCAAGGCAATCAGAAGATGCCAGGCCATCGGTCTGATGTCGAAGACACATAGAGACGTTTCCTACTTGCCATCAAGAATTATTGGCAAGATCTAACATAATAAGCCCAGCTTCGATTTCGTACATTGTAAATAATCATTTCTAAGGTTCATAAATAATCTGAACGCATCATTCATGACAAACGACACCCTAACAAAGAGTTGCCACTTAGTGCGTTGGATGACGTAGATCCGGTCCCTTAAGTTTTACGTAGGCGTCAGTACCCCATCCCCATAAGCTTTGTATGTCGAGCGTTCCATTGAACATTTCGACGTAAGCTTTACACATAGGTAGACCAAATCCCATACCGGATACATTGCAAACATCGGCCCCTGGCAAAACATATGCACTCATTCCGGTGTCCTTGGCGTCTGCGTCCACAGTGCTGTAAGAGTAATCAAACATCCGGTCCTCCACTTGAGGGGGGATACCACCGCCAAAGTCACGAATCCTTATCTCCAAATCATTCTCGCTACGGATAATGCTAACTTCGACCGCTTTCTCTGCAGTGTTGTTCTCTGGTGTAGAGTTCTCGATGTGCGCTCTGCTTGAGTTCTTCAAAAGCTCTGTGAGAACGTACTCAAGATCGGTGGGTACGCAAGGAAATTCTACCTCGTTTCCTTCCAATATAGTGATGGGAACTTGATGGTCATACTTCACAAAGCAAAGGTCACCTACAAATTCTTCAACACGCCTTACTAGCTCTGAAATTTTCATTTCCTTGTGAAGTACACCAACCACGGGAAGATCACCAGATACCTGAGCTGAAATAGACAAGTAATGCGTTGCTAATAACTTCATGGCAATGCGGTCTCTCAAATGCAGATTCAAAAACTGAAATACAGCTTCTTTGGGATAGAATTCCATGATTTCCTGAAAACCACGAGAGAGTGTCACTAAAGTATCCTGATGGTCATCAAGGAACTCGGTAAGGATTTTCGTCATTACCTCCTCATCATGCAAACCGTAGGGGTAGTTAATAGACAGCAAGCTTTCTAATGTCCTCAGATATAGCCTATTTGTTTCCTCAATATTCGGATTGAGCACTGCGATGTATGGAAGCTTTTGGACAGCATCCAGCCTCCTGCAAGTGTATGTCAATAGTAAGTTAACCGTCTTGATGGCTAGCATGTATTTTTCGTTTGTTGTCAGGGGGACTTGGTATTGTGTAAGGAATTTATAGGATATGGGCGGAATCGGTCTCTTAGCAAAATCTTGAATTAAGAGCTCGATGTTAGAGCGAATCCGGTAAAGTTCTTCAAATCCGACGCCTTGGAGTAAGGATTGTAAAGATTTAGCTTTCGAAGTGGCTTGACGTTTCAAGGCTGGAAGTGTATGAAGTTTACACCACACTTGTCGCTGAAAAGGATTGTGATCAAGCAAGAATCTGTATTGGAGCCTGGGACGGATTCTCGGTCTCATCATCTTGGTTAAGGCTGAATATTGCTCTTTTACACATTCAACAGCTTTGAGAAAAGCTGGGGACTTCTTGAAAATAACGCCTAAGTTCCAGAAGCTGGCAGTTTTAATGATTCACTGCTATAACAGGTCAAAAGATTACTCTTTCAGCTGGGCAACTTTTCCTTTCATTAGACCTGATATTATGACTTTTTCTGAAATTCATAGGTAACTTATCAAGGAGTTTCCCATATATCCTTACTCCATCTATCAAAGAAAAGAGCTTGAAATCATCTGACTGTGCTCTTATAGGTTGTCTGGAGTATATTTCGAAGTTTAAGAATCTTTTGCCATGTCTTTGAACGATTTCACGGGCTCTTTTAACAAGCGATTCCAGGAGTTCACTACCCAAGTCTCCCAGAGAGCCCAGGATGCTCAGTTGGACAAGAAATTCAAGGACTTGTCAGAGGCCCTTACACAGAAAACACAAGATTTCACGACTCAATTGCCTTCTTTGGCTCAGTCTACCCAACGTATGGTCCAGGAAAGGCTTGGCCAAGTCACGGATATCTCTCAACTGCCTCAAGAATATGTGGAACTAGAACACCGTATTGACAGGATCAAACTGGTTTACGAAAACTTTCTAAAGGTGACTGAGGTATACGAAAATGAAAGCTACGACTACCCTAACAATGTACGGGAGTCTGTTAACGAGTTCTCAGGTGTTGTGGCATCTAAGCTCCACGACTTGTCCCGCGCTAGCTCCACCGGAGAGGCACAGTCCGTTTTGATTGCTCCAGGCCCTCACCGTGATCCGAAGACTTTGAACTATGCTTTAAGTAAAGTCGCTTTGACATCTAGTGAGTACTTGAACAAGTCTGTCGGCAGCGAAGAACCTGATTTGTCCTCAACTTTACTAAAGTACAGTGATGTGCAAGCAAAGATAGCCCAGGCTAGATTGCAGCAGGACACCTTGATTCAGACTAAATTCAACAAGAAGTTAAGAGCTATCTTAGCGAAGGACTTGAACGAGGCGCATTTGGCCCGCAAAAATGTGGAAGCCAAGAGGTTGCAATATGATATTGCTCGCGCCAATTTGAACGGTGCCAAGCCCGAAAAAGAAGCTTCTTTGAGAGTACAGATGGAATCTCTAGAAGATGAATTTGCTCAGGCCACGGATGATGCCGTTGTTAAGATGCAGACAGTGACAGAATCATCAGAATTCTTGAAAGACTTGCGTGAACTGGTGTCTGCTCAAGCCGCGTATTTCAAACTATCGTCCGAACTATTGACTGAATTCTTGCCCCAGTTAGAAACAGTTTAAATATTTCTATAACTTTTGTATTGTAAATTCCTTTGAGCTAGTTTAACTTGTCTATTGAACATTGTTGTTCCCTATGTCGCTGTCGTGGTCATCATCATCATCATTATTACTATCGCTATCATCGTTTTCGTCACCCACAGTTTTTACGTCCCATTGGGCAGTGATGTCCCACCGGCTTGATTTGGCGGACCAGCTGACATACTTGATAAACTGCAAAACGCTTTCATCCCTCAGTACCAAATTGAGCGAGTTCCAGCTGGGGGGCTTATTGATAAGCACGGAATCACCAGAATCGTCATTTTTATACACCGCGGCGTCATCGACATCTTTGTCAAGTCCCTCACCTTCGTCCTGATTATCCATGTAAAGGTCATAGCCACCAACTTCGCCGGAGTCCCAGCCATCAGTTGGAGTTAAGCACAAAGTACCTTCCAAGACTGCTTCAACAAAACCTTCAACTTGTCCTAGCAGTTCATTTTTGTGAACCTGCGTAGCTAGCGTAAAGTCTTTCCCTGGCCTGAATCGTCTAATTAAAACCTGCTCGCTGAGAGGAGACAAGAAAGTTAGTAAGGCGAGATACTTTTTGAAAGTTGAACTTTTCAAAAACCTCACAACCTCGATAAGGCATAGTTCTGTATCATTTTTAGTTGCATCTAGCACCTGGGATAACAGCGTATAGTTCGGCGTCTCCTCAGTATTCAGTCTGTCCAAAACATCTTGCTCGTTGTGGAAGTTTTCATGAGATTTACCATCGATGTACAAATACCTCCACTTATGAGGTGGTATGGCAGTTTTCCATGGTGCTTGGACCTTGGAGCTTTCGTAAGGACACTCCTTTTCTAATTCATCCTTTTTGATGTGTCGCTTCAGAATTTCCGACTTCTCTTCATTCAGAAAGTCTTCAACTTGTAATTGTGACTTCTCTAAAAACTGCGACTGCAATTTGTGAATACCCTCCGCGGTCAAGTAATGTGGAGAGACATACCCAGCGAGATAAGAGACTTCTTTGCTCGATAGCAGACTTAAATCAGGCAGCTTTCCCTCGTTCATATCGTCTGAGGATTGAGCATTAATGAAATCGTCAACGTGTCTGATTTGGTGTAAGGGCAGTATATCTCTTTCAGATTTGGGAAATTCGTAATCTTGTAATACATTAGACTCTAGCTGTGCAAGGGTGCTTGTGTTGGTCTTTACCCACTCCTCTTCCTCTCCTGGGACAAACCCCCGTTCACCTTTCTGTGGAATGTGGTACCATCCTTGGATAGACAAACGATGCTTATTGACATGGACCTCTTCTACGTCATGGAACGAGAACCCAGGTTGAACTTGAAACAAAGCAATTTGATTGAATTGAGGGACAAGCTTGGCGCTGTGATCACTTTGAGGCACGTTCGCCACAATACTAGGGAAAAGACGCAAACCACCCCCATAATGATCCTTCCACCGCTTGTCAGGATCTGGGAGATATAGAATGAAACTAACCCTCCTGGAGCCAATTACGTCGTCATGCGTGAGCAGATGGCACCCTTTCGTGTAAGTGTTGATAGACATGTCCATCTTTTCACCTGACAGCTTACCAGCTCCTGTCACATACGAAATAACGTCTCGATAAACTTCCGAATACAGAATTTCTCTCAATCGGCATAGACTGGGTAAGCGCGACAAATCATCCCAATCCAGCCCTGACAAGTTGGCCAGGTCTCCGCTTTGATTGACCTTGTAGATGTCTGTCTCTTTGTTGGTGAAATGGATCTCAGTTTCGATTTCCTTTCGAACATTTCGCAGAAGCTCGTCATCCACCAGATCCCGAATTGTACCCCAGTTATAAGGTTGTGCCGATTTGATTTCGTGCTGCAAGCCCTCTTGGAAGGCCCGATCCCAAATTTTAGCGTTGAATAGAGATTTAACCTTGTCGACTTCCATGGTGGGCTGCTTATGAGGGTGTTCACTACCCTTCTGCGGGAGTCCAGATTCCCGCTTCATGCTGTGACACAATTTTTAAATCGACAACTGTGATGTGTTTGATACGTGAAAGTCGGGACGCAATTGCTACAGAATTGAACTACGTTATATATCTCTACTCATTGAATCTCAGGCTGTGCGAGTGATGAGATGATGTGTTCTGTGGAGTGATCGTAATATACTACCTAATTTGAAAAATTTTTTATTTACATTGGTGATAGCACTACAAACGAAAGACCTCAGCTTTGTAAACTTTGACCAGCAGCCGGCTGTATACGGCGTTAGCGGGCGTACTGTGTACTGCTGTTCACAGTCGGCGTATCATGGGAGGAGTATTGAGAGGGGGAAGACCAATATGACAGATGCATTGTAATCATAATGGCTAGCCTTTCCATTGGCTTAGGTCCGCTTAGCTTACGTCGCTGGTGTGACGCTTCTGCTCTTTTAGGGGCTCCACAACTTGTTTGTCAAAAGTATACATCTGAGAAATAGCGGACTGGCGTTTCAGTACTCCGAGTTCGCGTTGTGCACTGACAAAAGCTTCTTCTACGGCTTCTGGATCCTTCAAATCCCTAGTGACACGGAATCCAGTTTTGGCTTTGCGTAGAAAGTAGTTTCTGTAGCTGTAGTTGTTGAAGTTGCTGGCATTCTTAATGATCTGTTTATAAAGCGCCAAAACCTGTGATCTCGAAGGAGCCGGCATTCTTAGTCAAAGTGGATTGCGCTTTATATTACAAGTCGGATCGCTGCACAAGATATGTATGTGATGGTGCTTTACATTACTAAAAATCTGGGACCAGAACAATATTATCATCTATTACGGATATTAAAGTGACCTTATTTAACCGAGCCAGACGCTGATGCTGGAGGAGAGACAGTAGCGAGGCCATCGTGAGGTGCTAGTAAAGGATGGTAGTATCGATAGATAATTACATCGTCACACGAACGGGAAAAATGCCATACGGCATCTGGCTTGCCAAAAAAGAGGTCCTACCCGGATTCGAACCGGGGTTGCTCGGATCAAAACCGAGAGTGATAACCACTACACTATAGAACCTTGGAAAAGGCTTGCCTTTGAAATAAACTTTGTAGGGTATATAGTGCAATGTGATCTACTGATATAAAGGTTTTATAGAATAAGGTTATTAGCTCCGATCGCTCATCCCACAAGTTACTAGTGAACGAGTAGGTATATTACCCGACTACATCCAACAGATCATGGAGTCTTTACTGTCATTTACTCAGCAATGCTTGGGACAACTAATGAGCTACGTGTTTCGCTTTTTGAGCTGGCTGATTCCTGTCACGTACAGTTTTGCTCAAACACACCCAACCATCACCAACATTACTGGCTACCTTTTGGCGGCGTATATCTCCTGGAAACTACTGTGTCATCTATGGACAGTTATTAAACGGATCATGCTACTGGCTGTGGTAGTGCTGGCGGTGCTGTTGTGGTCTCGCGGACTGCACCAAGTGGTATCCGAGGATGTGCCTTTCGTGGTCCAGTACCTGGAGCGCAATTCAGACTTCCAAGATCAAGTGGACCGCTTTCTATACCATGCTCATCCCAGCTATTTGCGCAATTACTACTCTACTGCTTTTTGGTACCCTGTCGGTGAGCTAAGGGAAAGGTCGATTCGATTTTTGGCTAGTCTGTCGCAGTAGCCTTGCAACGAGTGGGCGGACTAAGGACAAAAATGGACACACAATTTGAAAGGTACTTCTTTGGGAAACGTTAAGTAACCTATGAGATGAGCTCTGTAGTGCCTGCCCCTCATGCTAGAACGCACATCAAATCTAATAAACTGCCCCGAAAGCTACACGATACAGTAGCCCCGCTTCACAGCTTTCCTCCCGAATGTTATCTGTCAAAATTCACCCTTGATATGAACAGAATCTTGTAAAGAACGAAATAGACGTTAGTTGTGGTCTGTATTTTTGTGTTGTTATAGCGCCTCTCTGAATTTTAAAGTTAATTTTAAAAATTGACGAAGTCGGCCGGACATTTATGTCTAGAATGAAGGCCCTCATACCCAAAAGAAAGATCCTACTGAATGGTGAAAGACACGGAATACTATGATCTCCTGGGTATCCAGCCAGATGCTTCGGCTACCGAGATCAAGAAGGCATATCGGAAAAAGGCCATGCTGACACATCCCGACAAACATCCCGATGACCCCGAGGCGCAGACTAAGTTTCAAGCGGTTGGCCAGGCTTACCAGGTCCTGAGTGATCCCGAATTGCGTTCACGCTATGATCAATTTGGCAAGGAAGATGCTATTCCACAGCAAGGATTTGAAGATGCAGGTGAATTTTTCGCCACAATTTTCGGCGGAGATGCCTTTCAGGACTGGATTGGGGACTTCTCTTTCCTCAAAAATCTGACTAAGGGTGCTGAGATAATGGGCGAAAATGAAGATAATAGCGGAGAAGTGGCGGGTGCGAATGCCTCTACTGATGTGGTACAGCACGACGGGAAATCGTCGAACTCATCGAAACACTCTGATAAACTAACAAAAGAACAACGCGGTAAGCTTATTGAAATGGAAAATGAACGTAGAGCAGAGAAAAAGAAACAGGTGGAAGAGCTTACACGGAAGCTTGACGGCAAAATGCATCAATACATAGTAGGCGTCGAAAGCAAGAACTTGGAGGATTTCGACCGTAAACTGAATCAAGAAGTTGAGGACTTAAAGCTCGAGAGCTTCGGTTTGGAGCTGTTGCACCTACTAGCCAAAGTTTACAAAACCAAAGCCAATAATTTCCTGATGTCGCAAAAGACTCGTGGATTTAGTAAAATATTCACGGGTGTACGCGATAAAACCAAGACGGCAAAGTCCGCCTGGGGCATCCTGTCATCCGCAATGGATGCTCAGACTGCGATGGGCGAGTTGGAAAAGCTAGATTTGGACTCAATGGATGACTACGAACGTGCAGAAGTGGAGAAGCTAATCACCGGTAAGGTTCTGGGCACCGCTTGGGTTATGTCTAAATTTGAGGCTCAAGGCAAGGTGCGGGACGTTTGTGACAAAATACTAGGCGACAAAAATGTACCCACCAAGCAACGTCTTCTCAAGGCCAAAGGTTTGCTTCACATTGCCGACAAGTTTGGTTCCGCGGAGAGATCGCCGGATGAAGCTGAAGACGCCCGAGTTTTCGAAGAAATTATCTTCGAGGCGCAAGGAAAGAAGAAAGCTAGTTTCAAGAAAAAAGACCAAACTGTTAAAGCTTAACTAAATACACGTAGTTCCCAACTTCAATACATTTTAAAACAGTATAGCTGAGAGTATCATTTTGTCTCGTCCAACGTTGACACAGTTCGAGATCACTTATTATTAAATTTTGGCCCGTTCCGAAAAATGATGGAGAGCACTCAACATGTTTAATTTTAAAAAAGCTCTAAAAAGGATTCATTGAAATGCTGAAAGTCTGGTTGACTAGGCTCACAGTGCTCACGACCATACTGGCGATTGTTTCCAATATTTACATTTTCACTTACCCTTCAATTTTCCCCAGTGAATGTTCCTGGAGGTGCAGCGCTAGGAAGGCTTCGTTAGATGCCGAAGATTCGCTCTCAGCTCTGGACAGAGCTATATTATATACTAGCAGATATTTGAGAGACGTAAGCGCTCAATTTTCAAAGGTCGATGGGGTCAAGGAGTCAAGGGACAGAAATCAACCAAGTGATGTTCATCTGTTGGCACTCGGAGATCCCCAGATCAAAGGAATTTGGCCTAATACTCCATATCTGAGTAGACTAGACACCTTTGGCAATGATTTCTATTTGGGGCACATATTTTCAATGATGAAGAAACGGCTTAATCCAACACATGTAGCTGTCATGGGAGATCTGTTCTCGTCGCAGTGGATCGGCGATTCTGAGTTCTACAACCGAACCATGAGATACACTAGCAGAATATTCCAGCGCAACGTGTCTGTGCTAGAGAATATCAAGAAAGAAAGTCACGATACCAATGGCCAGTATCAGATAGATTGGGTCAAATTTGCCGATGACCTCGGGGCGCGGCTACAGCAAACACCTAAGAAGTTCGATTTCGGTTATGAAGATGTATACTCCTGGGACCCCGTAAATGAAGATTACCTTTTTATGAATCTGACCGGCAACCATGACGTGGGGTACTCCGGGGACGCGACCTATCAGCACATGGCTCGTTTCCAGAGTCTATTTGGGAAGGACAACTACTGGATCGAGTATGATCGCGGCACAGATCACGCATGGAGAATTGTAGTGTTGAACTCGATGCTACTAGAGGGACCTCCTTTGCAGCAAGAGCTCATGGATGTTACTTGGGAATTTTTGTACCGCCTGTTCGAACGTCGGTTTGAAGGAAGCACTATCCTGCTAACACATGTACCATTTTACAAGAAAGAAGGGATATGTGCCGATAGCGAGCTGTTCCGCTATTATCCTCACGATTTCCAGCGCGAGCCCTACAAGCAAAACTTGCTCAGGTCCCAGAACCATTTGAGCCAGGGAACCACGAAACGTGTCTTGAACCTCATCTTCGACAATCACAAGCCCGGAATCATTTTGACGGGCCATGATCATGTAGGATGTGAAACCATATACAACAAAGATGACAAAACTGGCGAATGGTCGGCCGCAAAAGCGGTAACTTCCACAGATTTTTCTGTTCGAGAGATTACCGTGCGCTCAATGATGGGCGAGTTTCATGGCAACTCTGGCTTGGTTACAGGTCAATTCAATACCAAGACTAAATTATGGGAGTGGTCCTTCACCTTGTGTCCCTTCTCAGTACAGCATATTTGGTGGTTCACTAAAGTTGTCACTCTTCTAAGCGGTTTGCTCCTTTCCATTCGGGTATTTATATAGAAATGATCGACCCGCTCCTTAGGAACCCACTCGTAATGCCCACTGCAAGGGCTCGTTCGCCCAAGCGATCAATCTGTTACCAATGGGGCTGGTGAGTACTTTGGTTATATTCTTGAGTACTTGCCGAGTTTCTACAAGATCAAATGTTTCTATTAAAGTATGTTGTTGACGGGAAAAATAGCGATCTGAAGGCCAACGAAGGGCTACCTACAGGGAAGCTGCCGATATCAGTAGGTTATGGAAGGTATCAAAGATAAAAGCCTATTGACAAGATTTACGAGAATACGCAAGAGACCTCAACAGCCTTTAACAGACCTCACCGAGCTGTACAGTCGAATTGCTAATGAATCCATATACTACTTGAAGTTAGAGGAAAAGCAAGAGTACCGGAAGGCAGTACTTGGTTGGAAGGCACTAAATACACATGTCTTGTATGAGTTGACACAAATAGAACACCAATATCCTCACACACAACATTTCACCAAGGATGAAATCAGCATTCAGAATGGGGTACGAGAATTATATCACAAAAGCTTGCAGCACTTGGAACGAGTCACCAAGCTTCACCAGGGTGCTGAACCTGAAGCGTACTCTGCGGGGAAATTAGCATCATCTTTTTCAAGGAGACCAGCACCCCCGGCTTCGGGTTCTAGATCAATGCTCAAAACATTGAGGGACCCGAAATTGCAATACAATAAAAACCACACCGCGTCAGCTCCAGCTATCACCAATGGGAAGCCTAATAGCAGAAGCAACAGCCACAATGCGAAAATTAATTTCACAACTTCGAAGCCCTTGAGGGCCGAGAATGCCTTCAATGGCTTTGATGAGGAGCAGAACTTGATAGATTTTTCGGACGATGACAATGATGTAAGCTCCAAGAGTGAGCCTGTGCTCGCAAGTGATACAGCCAGTGACAATGGCATCGACTTTGATGTGCAAGACTATTTTGACGACTATTTGGACGTCGATCAAGAGGAGCTGAAACGGTTAGAGGCCTTCAATAACTTAGAAGGAATTCGCAGCGAATTTAACGACTTTTCAATGGCCACGAAATCATTGAGCCCTCAGGCAGCGGATTCGCAAGCGAAGCCAACCCGAGTGGCGTCACCGCCGGCCCGAGAAAAATTGAGACAGCGCCCTGCTCAAGCACCTGTAATCAGATCCGGGGCTTTGCCAAAAACAACGAACTCATCCATCAGCACAACTAAGCGTCCTGTAAGGAAAGATGCGGACTCTTTGAGTACATCCCGGCCGGTTGCCCAGAACTCAGCATCGGCTCCCATCGTTAAGAGCCGCGCTACAGCGGCGTCGACGAAAGACGTACCGATATTAAATAAAAGAGTCTTAAGAGCACCTAAGCCAGCGAGTGGGGGGAAGGTCTCTGAATCTAGATCGACCAAGTCCAAACAGCCTGTTAGGGCTTCCCCTATCAATACTATCAAGGGAGTTCAACAAAAACAGGGAGCCGCGTCTGCTGCACCAACAAAAGCACTACCAAAGCCCAAATCACCTCCCCCCTCCACTAAAAGCCGAGGAGAGTCTGTGGTTCCCGCGTCAGAGGACATAGACGAGAAAACGATCAAAGAAGCCCTCGAAGATGAAATAATCGAACAACTTAGAGGTATTGATAAGGCAGCGGCCAAACAGATATTTTCGGAAATTGTTGTTCGCGGCGATAAAGTGCACTGGGATGACATCGCAGGTTTAGAAGCAGCCAAAAATTCTTTGAAAGAGGCGGTTGTATACCCCTTCTTGAGGCCCGACTTGTTTAGGGGCTTAAGAGAACCAGTACGGGGAATGCTGCTTTTTGGTCCTCCCGGTACAGGTAAAACTATGCTGGCCAGGGCAGTAGCTACCGAGTCGAACTCGACATTCTTCTCGATCAGTGCCTCAAGTCTAACATCAAAGTACTTGGGTGAAAGTGAAAAACTGGTTCGTGCCCTGTTTGCCATTGCCAAGAAACTCTCGCCATCGATTGTGTTTGTCGACGAAATCGACTCTATCATGGGAAGCAGGAATAACGATGGAGAGAATGAGTCTAGTCGTAGGATCAAAAATGAGTTTTTGGTTCAATGGTCATCACTTTCGAGTGCTGCAGCTGGCAGTAAAGGTAATGCCGCTGGGGCTAGTAATGAAGAAGAGGAGGACGAACGAGTTTTAATTTTGGGTGCTACCAACCTTCCCTGGAGCATTGACGAAGCCGCTCGTAGGAGATTCGTGAGACGGCAGTATATACCTCTCCCGGAGGTGGAGACCCGAAAAAAACAGCTTTCCAAGCTGCTAATGCATCAAACTCATACTTTGACGGAAGATGACTTTACAGAGCTTCTGGAACTCACGGATGGATATTCCGGTAGCGACATTACTTCGCTGGCCAAGGACGCAGCGATGGGTCCCCTGCGAGAACTGGGTGACAAACTTCTTTCCACACGCCGTGATCAAATTCGGGCAATTACATTACAAGATGTGAAGAACAGTTTGAGCTACATCAAGCCATCTGTCTCGAAGGACGGCTTGGAGCAGTACGAGGAATGGGCCGAAAAATTCGGTTCCTCGGGTGTGTAACTGACGGGTACTAAGTAAGAATAATATTGCATTTCATCTCCCATGACTGGGTATTGCAGTGGGGCCTTACAATTGTTTTATCGGTAATATGTAGTAAATAGGTCATCTTTTCTGATAGACAGTCGCAGTCGCCCGCATCGCAATGACATTGAGGGAAAAAATTATATGCACCGAGCTGATCTGATCATCTTAGTCCACAACACTCAGGAAGGTACACACAAATGTTCAGTCGCTACTGATTAATCTGTCTTAGTTACATGGTTTGTCTAATTCGGCTCTTCGCCATATGAACTGACCTTTTATTTCGCTTTTCTCCGCTTCATGCTTACCGGCCGGCAAAACCGAAAGATAAGCCGTGATATCGATAAGATTACCATATATATAAGGGCGTGCGATGATCCACCTATACCAAACAACTTATCATTCACAGTGTTATACATCTAGTGAGCTATCCAGACTTTTGCCGGAACTAAGTACACAATCGATTCGATAGTGGACTGTAGGAAGTTGAAAACAATCTTCTCACTTTTGTTATAAATTTGCGAACTTGGAGCTGCCGAAGATGGCTATCGAAGTTACTAAGCTGGAAGGCCAGCCATTAGGAGCAACAATCAAGCTTCCAGAAGGTTGCAATGATCCAAGCAAACTTTCTGCTGAAGATTTTGACGATCTATACAAGGCACTTCATGAGCACTTGGTGGTGGTGATTCCGGGAATGGAGGACCTATCTCCCGAGTCGCAATGGAAACTGACAACCAGATTCGACCCTACCTGTGATCAAACTGGGAAGTCATATGGACACGGGAAGGAATTTCGTCATGACAAATCTGTGCTGAAAAAAGACGGGACGTCAATTCCTGACCAACCTCAAGTGCAGGTTTTGGGACAGGGCAGCTGGCCTGCAGGCCATCATGGCCTCGGTGACATTGAGCTCAGACACCCTACTCATTTTGACTTCCACCGTGATCCTCTTTCCCAGGAACAGGCGTACAAGCAGGATATGACTCGTTTCTACAGATGGCATCTCGATTCGGCATTGTACGGGCTCTCCCCACCTGTTGCCACTACATTGTTGGGAATACATGTACCTCCACACTCTAAAAAGCAGAAGATTTTATATGAAGACAACAATGAAGTCTTGGAGGTTACGCAGGGTGCGACGGCATTCATTTCTGGTGCCAGAGCTTTTGACCTATTGACTCCTGAAGAGCAAGACCGCGCCTTAAAAACTGTGGTGGAATACGCACCTCATCCCTATATCTTCATTTCACCTGCTAGAGCAACATCTGACGGTTTGACCATGGTTTCCGAAGGGAAAGAGATGTCACTTGACGAATTGCCTCCTTGGGAAGATGCGAAGGTTAAGCGCCTACCTATGGTATGGACAAATCCTGTTACCAAAAAGCATCATCTACAAGTACATGGTTGTTGTATCCACAAATTGCTTCTTCCTGACGGAACAACACTTGAGCTTGAGGAAGCCCGTAAAGAAGTCCACAGGATGATGAGGCCAGCTATTTCTCCAAAGTATGTGTACGCCCATGATTGGAGCAAAGGTGATTTGGCCATATTTTTCAACAGAGGTGTTTTGCATTCTGTGACTGGTCAGTTCTCTCCTGGCGAAAAAAGACTAATGCATCAATGCAACATAGCGTCTGGCAAGGATCCGCAAACAATTTTGGATGTTGCAGCTTAAGAAGGGTAAAAGCGCTGCTTGAATGCCTTGGCTTCGTGTTGATTTTGGATCGAAACATCACTATTCTGAAGACGAGGCTCTTCACCTCTAGGCTTGATTCATCATAAATACTAAATAATACAGTCCAGTTAACCATGTTATGCACAAACGCATTTTAACTTCAAATACTTAATCTTGTCTGGCCTGAAGGCGAGCAAATATTTCTTAATTCGGCGCAATGGGACCCTGTTCATCGCTGACATCGGCTTTCAGAGCAGAAGGCTCTTTTAAGCTGCTATAATCTAGCTTGTAGTTCAACTTGTCAATCACGGCCCAGTCATCCAAATTGAAGATTTTGTAATCTGCGATCTCACAGGTGTCGTTCGTAAATTTCGGAGGGCCGTGTCTACAATACCAATGTTCACCTGATGATGAAACTATCCAGCTACGTTCCACAAGAAGTTTGTAAGCAATGGTTTGCTCCAAAGGAGTAATGGAATAATAATAGCAGTAAAACAATGAAAATGTCTCCAGACCACGGAATTTTTCCAATATTCTATCCAAGTCCACAATTCCATCATTTTTTAACTCAGGTAACTCTTCTCGCAGACCGCAGCGTGTGATATCCCAAAAACTTGTGGACCTAAAAGCATCCAAAGGAGACGGAGGGTTAGCACCCACCGGAACATCGACAAGTCTTGCGATCGAGCAGGAATCGCATATTGTTCGTTGTTTACCACTGTTTTGATTGTTTTGGTAAGCATCATTTTGGACCAATGTGGTACTCAGAATAAAATCCTGAATCCCGCTAGGTAGTACTAATAGCTCCAGGTCCTCGCTTAGGTTCTTCTTTAGTTCTTGTAGTTTCAGGCTCCGGCCAACGAATTCTTCGGTGGTGTAGACTTTCTGCTCCGCAAGCTCCTCGAAGTCTTCTTCGGAGTAATCAGATTCATAATCATCGCTAATCAATCCTGGTTGTGGGCTCTCTGGTATGACAGTTTGGTCTTCATTGAATGGTTTTTGTTGTTGTGATATCCTATTAATATCCAGAGAGCCTACTGGGTGGCCCAGACCAGGAGGGGCTGCGGACGTCACTATGCTACTGGTAGATGTGGTCCTCTTTGGGAGAGTGGAAGCAAGAGGAAGTTTAGACATAACCGGGGTATTTGAAGCACTTGTAACAGTGCTGTTAGCGACCGAAGCAGAGTTAGATGTGGTCGCCGCCTGAAAATTGCTTAAAGACTCCGCCTTTTTATCCTTTTCAGCTGCTTGGGAGGCAGCAGCGGCCCATCTTAAGTCGCCAGCTGGTCTGATTGGTATCGTTGCAGGCTTTAAAGTGCTAGTTGTAGAAATGCCACTGAGAGACTGGTGAAACGTATGTCCCTGTGAATCCGGTGAGACTTCGCGCGATACGCTGCGGAGTTTCGGTAGAGGACCGGAAGCGGGTGTTTGAGCAGAAACGGCTCCTGAGGATGTCGATAGCGATCCATTAGGTACCTTATTAGGAGCTGTTGCTGGTATGCTGGTACCTGCTGACGACAAAGCTGGTGAAACTGACCTTGACGTACTTACAGATGGGGGGTCACTTTGTAGCTCGTTGTGCCGCGATTCGCTCTTGGGAGGTATCACAATTCCTGTAGCCTCAGAAGCATGGTCAGTAGGCAAAATCCCACCAGCTTTCGCGGAGGCTTTTGCAGCCTTCTTGGCCTCTCTTTCCATTTTTCGTTGTTCTTTCTTGGATATCTTGGAGTTCTCCTTCGCGGCGTCCTCTTCTAGCTCTTCATTGTGTTGAGCAGCAAATGCAGCGGCGACTTCATGTGCTATGGCCTCATTAGAAGTCAAATTTAGGCTGTCATAAATGGTTTCGTCTTCCACAAAATCTGCATCCATATTAGATTCCATGTAGTAGTTGACGTCGTCCCGCACGCCTTTGACATCTTCTGGATCAAGCTCTTGATTTTCTACAAGCCGTAGTGCAAGCTCCAGTTGCTGTAGATGCCACCTATACCTGCCTTGCAGGTCTTTTAGCTGGTTTTTGCGTTCCTCATTAGCCACAGTTGCAGTTTTCTTCTTTTTGTTTAATAATATCAGTTTGTCGACTTCAACTTGTAGTGAGTCGTACTGCCTCTCCAGTTCTTCAATGGACTGTGATAAATATTCGCACACTTCCCGTCGCTCCTTTTCCTGTGGATCCAAACTATCCGATCTTTTCAGGCTGTTATTAGAATATGCCTTCTCTTTAGAGGCTTTTTCAACTGCCTTGTATTTCTCCATTGCGACTTCTACGGATCGCCTATGTTCCAGAAGCGAATCTTTGTCTTTGATTTCTGGAGAGCTTTGCCAGGATTTGATCTGCTCTCGCAGTCTCTGTAATTTCTTCACTTCCCGCTTCAAGTCGCATTCTAGCTTATCCTTTTGAGACGGATTATTTGTGCAATTTTCATGTCTCTCGTAGTACATATCAAATATCTCCAACCCTTCGCTGATCTTCTTGAACACTCGGTCCACTTCCTGCTGTAATTTTCGATGCGCCATCTTGAGCCGGGAAGCTGCGTAAATTATGTCCAGTTAGCAAATGGCTGATCGATCGGCTCGATTGAATGCTACCTTCAATCCAAACCAAAATCTAGCAGCCCTCGAAGTGTGCAGTACCGCAATGTTCTACAAAGGCTAGCTTTCTTACGTGGAAAATTTTTTATATATCTTAATAGGTGCTCTCTCAAGTTTCTCACTGTTGAAGTGGGAAATTGAGACCTTGATGAGCAGTTACTATCACGTGCAAAAGCTACAGAATGATTCAGTGAATGGATTCTCCTTCCTTTGCTGAACTATGGAATGGCTGATATGATGTGCCAACAGCCTTCCAGTTATAATATCCACCTTACTAAAGTACTTCCTTTTTCAAAATCGTGAACAGGGATTTTAACTCAGTCTGGGCTAGACAGAGCCACAAGTATTCCGGCCAAATGGTGGAGACCAACGATACCGATGAGAGAATAGCAACTACGACGGTGCAATAGTTTGAAATTTGTTAAGTATGGGTGTTCTGGGTTAGCCATCTGCCGCTTATACATGCTATGGTCGTCAGTATCAATGACGCAGGAAAAAGAGGCCAGTAAACTTGAAGCCAACATGGACGAAAGATTGGTGAACGACGAAGGAACTGAATCAAGCTGAGAGGGTATGTGCGGCGACGTAAGTTGCACTGGGATTTTAGTATAATGGAGTTGGTCCCGCATTTTGGCATACGCAGTGGGAACCGTACCATTACCCGAGCCCCAAAGGGCATTGAAGGCTGTGGCATTTAGCCTGGAATTGACCTCCTGTTCAAACTCCCTACACAGTGCGTTGATCTGTCCTATTATGAGGTCATTATTTCCACGGTGAGTGACGAAAGTCCTCTTGGACAGCCGGTCGGGGTAGCTGTCTGAGTCCGCCAGAATGTTGAGCACTACTTGGCCTTCGATGAAGAAGCTTATGAATAAAGTCCAGAGAGCCGGCCCATTTGAAACCAGCCACCAGTGAATAATTTTGCTTACTACTTGAGCATTTATTAATCGCTTCTTCCTTGGGCGCTTTGAAAACACATGCTCTTCAAGTAATTCGTCAAAAACACCGGCGATCGGGTGAGACGTTGACTGAGTATATGATAGCAGAAGATCCTGAAGAGGACCACGAACTCGCAACCGGGCTTTGTACATGTTTACAGTGCATGCGCAGTCTTCTATGCACTTAATTTGCGCTTCAATGGTCTGTCGTAGTCGGAACATCTCAATCCGAAAGCCCAAATACTCCCGATACATCAACAACAGAATCGTACAAGCATGTACAGAAACGAAAATGCAACTCAGCCTTATGCACTTGCTTCTATAATTTTCATGGCTCTCCTTGGGTTCGCTTCTTTTATTGAGCGCCTTTGCTTGGGCCTGGTTAAAACTTTGCTTTAGCCCGTTCATTAGGTGTCCCTTGGCCTTCTGTATGTATTTGTCATTTTCTAGCCATTGAGTTAGGACCCTATCTGGAAGAATTTGAGGTAAATTCACACGCTTCGTAACATTGTAATGATGCATACTTTTCAACCCGGTAAGACTGGATGTTACGTTTTCAAAAAGTATCTTTATATCGGTCATGTTGAGTTTCAGTGAATCCAAAACATTTGGTATATCTCCTGTTGTGACAAGAAATCCATTGGTGGTGAGATAGTTAACTGACCTCGCGATATTTTGAGCTTGGTGGCCCAAATTTGAAAAAATGGTATCGTTATATTGTTTCAATGACTCATAATGTTGCTGCCACGCAGTTAATTGTGCCTGGACGGAAGAGTTCCAGTTTTCCAAGATCGAATCCATTTCCAAAGTGTAGTATTCGATCGCGGAGTTCAAAATTTGAGCGGAGTCGGTAGCTTTCGCTGAGAGATAGTTGTCAATGTGCAGTTCAAACTGTGGGGAAGATTTGAGGGTCCTTGTTGGGGTCACCGATGAGGCTAGGGTCGAGGACATTGCGAAAATGGAAGTTGTGGAGGCCACTGTCGGAATAGTCGTTGTGACCGTGTTGGTGGTGCATCCGGATCTGTCATTGGAAACTTGGCTTGCTTGAAATGCTGCCAACCCCCATACTGTTGTCAAAAATACGAAATTGGGAACCAACAAATATGGATTGAATATGCAGGCGACGAGTCTTAGTTTCAGCGCTGGAAATACTAGAGCAGGCTCGTGCATTGTAGTGTCAATACGAATATGATTTGAAGCTTTGCTGACTGTGTTTCCGTCAGGCTCTTAAATTTCCGTCAAGAGGGATGCACGATGTTTCAGTTTGAAACGCCTCGAGACAAGGTGTCATATAACCTTGGGAAGCTGGTACTGGACTAGTCGAGCTTTACTTTCTTTAAACTGAAACTGTTGTAGAATTCGCTTGAGGGCTGGCGAGTCTTGTTGCAGCATTTGTAGTTTCTCATCGGGAGGCAAGTTGTCTATATAAGCAACCACCTTTTCTGCTTTCTGGCGATCTAAGGGCAACTTTGAGAGCGCCAGTAAAAGCTTTTCGAAGCCTGAATCGGCTTCCAGAGAGGTAGAAGTAGATTCGACTGGTGACAGGGTTTCACTGGTTACTCCGGCTATACGCTCACTGCACGGGTCATTCATGGCAGGCGTCAACTCACGACTGTTTTCTCTTAATCGGACCCAAAAACGTTTTCTCACGAAGCCACTGGCAGCTTTCCAGCGTTTGCTGCGAAACCTCCAGCCATAAGTCCAGCCCTGGTCGTCCGTTTCATACATATTTCCGTGATCCATGGACACAAACCACTTGAACTCCTCCGCCTTGGAATGGAGATCTAGGGGCCACATACCCGCACCCGCTTTTATTTCGCCTTTCTCCACGCTCTGTCCGTCTGGGGATACTAACTGAAATTGTGGAGGATCCACTCCATGCAACAACAGATTGGGCGAGAAGAAAGGGTATCCCAGTACCATCATTCCCCGCTGGTGTTCTACGATTATATCCCGGGTGCCAAACACCAAATCTGGGCGCAGCTCATTGCCGCTAGGATCCATCTGCGGGTTCCGCAGTCCAAGATAATTCGACGCTGTAAACTTGGACCCCGCGGATCAAACTAAACGGCCCTTTGGTGGATATTGGCGTTTAAATCGCTAGTTAGCACGTTTGGGCTACTCTAATGCAGAAAAGCAGTGTTGGGATCCACTAGGCTGCTGGCCAGTCACTCGGTAGGTTCCGGAGCAGATCATTGTTGATATCGGCTGGCTTTGCGTTCGCAGGTAAACATCATAGCCAATATCTCTTTATCTAGTCATGTCACTTCCGACGGTTACAGTTCTCGAGCCAAACTCGATGCGCATTCACTGACACCATCGACATCGTTACCAGTGCAGATGCCGTCTTATTGCACCTTCGCCCATCTGCAAGTTGGTGTTTGAAATTGTACGCTAATCCTACCTTAGGAAAAGCTGCTCAGACTTATTTTCAATCCAAAAGAAACTTCAAGCATGGCCAACGGGCAAACGGCCACTCCCAACGCCTCTCTGGGCTGTAAACTCCTGCTCGTTGGAAAGCGTTGATGTTATGCACATCTCAGGTGGTTTTTTCGGGCCATTTTCTGCTGGTTACGTGATTCTGGACTTTTTCCATACGCACCAAAAAATTTGGACATTTTCCGGAAAGATGAGTAGGTTTAGGCCCACAACAACTGTCACTCAAAAGCGAGACCAGTATTGAGATAATAGACCATCAACACTTGGATTTTTTTGCTTTGATTACTTGAAAATACTTGTAGTGTTTTAGAGCGCATCGTTTAGCGGTGTCTCGACAGTTAAAATGAATTTAGTGCATATCAAGACTGAGGACTCTAGGAGCTTGCTCCCGGCAGAGGCCATGGGCGGAGGAGCAAAGGGGCAAGTACCCGGTGATAATCAACATCCAGATGCACAAGGTAGGTACGGACCTGTGGCGGTGGAAAACCGGATTCTTGGCCCGGCCGTTGCAGTTCCGGGACGCAACAGCAGCGAAAATGTCATGCGCAGTTTCCAGCAAGTACCACATCCAGCAGTCGCCCTGGGGAACCCTATCAGTACTTCTGCGAACTCTGGGCTGGTCCCAGATCCGATCCCCGCCTACTCGCACCCAACGGGGAACTATCAGGCAAACAACGGGATGTCAGATCCCTCGCTCCAGGAGTACCTCTCGCCCTTTTTCCAGCCATACGGAGTTGATGTCTCACACTTCCCTCTCACAAATCCGCCCATTTTCCAGAGCTCCTTGACGAACTTCTCCGACCATCCCAGAAGGCGCAGAATTTCCATTTCCAATGGTCAAATCAGTCAGCTTGGCGAGGCAGGGACCACTTTCGACGATCTGTACTATAGCCAGCCCCCACCCATGCCTACCAGACACGATTTGAGAGGCACGCATGTGGCCCAACAGCCGCAGCAACTTCCTCAAGCTGCTCAACTGCCAGCCCGTCCCCCGCTCCCTCACCAACATTCAGGCCACGCCTCCCACCTGGAGGTCCCAACTGTTCACCCGTCTCAAGCGCACTTGCAACCTAACATGTTAGAGCCTTCAAATCCGGTGGCACCCTCGCAGCACAGCCCCAGATCGCAAGAATATTCTGTCCTCCCGCTGCACTCACACCCACACCCCATTACGCCAATAATAAACGATGAGATCGATCCCAAAGATACCAGTGCTTCTCGTACTTTTGGCACTAATCAAGACCGCAAGGAAGGAATGGGCATTGATATGCTCAGAGATCATCACGCGTATGCGCCAAAGCGACAGGAAGTATTGCCTGGCACGCCTGCCTGGAAGAGAGCTCGCTTGCTTGAGAGGAACCGCATTGCGGCTTCAAAATGCAGACAGCGGAAGAAAGTCGCTCAAAAACAGTTGCAAGAAGACGTCGCCGTGCTAGCTGAGGAAAACACACACATTCGAAAGCGCTTACACTACTACGAAAAGCTGGTTTCTAAATTTAAGAAGTTCACTGAAATGCACATGGCCACCTGTGGCGGGTCGGAGCAACTCAGTATGATTGAAGAGCTGCTGAAAATCGACCACAATATGACCGAACTAAGTCCGGACGAATCACCTATTCCTGGCGATACTACTCCCCAATAGAGACAAACATTGGAAGCTTTTACAAGGGAAAAGGAATGTGTCGTTGCGTTAACGTTGGCGGAATTATCGATAGGGGCCAGCGTGCGGATGGTTAGATGGGCAATGGACCCATGTCGATTGTACATATAGATAAAATTGGCAGTCTGAACCGCGATACAATCAAAAAGGGAGTTATAGATGCTATGTGATTTTGGTGGCAAAAACCTTCACCATAATTGTCGGCTCAGGTTATACGTGTCTGTCCGGTGACAGAGGACACTTGATGTGTTCAACAAATGTAAATTAATTAATAAAACAACAACTATTGGTAACACCGATAACAGATCACCTCGAAGCAAGTAATTAATAGTTTCAGGTGTTCAGAGATGTGTCATTCACAAGATGAATCTTCCGATCTGTCAGAACTGGTAATAGTATCTCAATTTTTTGCATTATTTTGGTACCACCATTGATATATGCATGATTTACTAACCATCTCGCAAGGCGTTGGCCATAGTCAAACACCGAAACCCCACATTATGGAATGAAGTAATATCAAACTATGTGTGCAACTCAAATTCAGTTCATGCTCTTTCCAAGTCGGCAAAATTGCAGGTTTCTGATGGTACGTCAGCGGCTAAGAAAGCACAAGGAAATGCTAGCATAACGCTAGCCCATGTAGAGCCTTACCTCTATAAGTATGTGTTGAGTGGTAGTAGTGGTTATTTAGATTCTGTTTCGCAGTTTTTAAACGGCCATCGCCTTCGCTTTAGAGAACTAGTGGCAGATCTCGACAAGGTAGAGGCGCTGACTTCCGATTTGCCAAACTCGATGATCAGCAAAGAAATCGCTCCAAATTACAAGGTTCTGAAGTGGCTATGTGCAGTCAGCTCACCAACGAAGGAACGCTGTTTCACAGCTGTCCATGTTGTTCAGACTTTTCAGCTTGTACTTGTTTCATACTACGCCTTCTCGGTGGATGTCAAGAAGACGGTTATGGATGTATGCCAAGGTTTCATCTATAAATTCATCAAGCTCGAAGTCGTCGGATTCGGATCATCTAATCCAAGAGTAATTAAGCTCCTGCGCAGTCACACTAGTTTGGACTCTGTGGAGGTGGGCCACAGAAGTTTTAACAAGTTGTGCAATAACCACATAAAACTGATCATTCTCATTGTCAAGATCTTCATTCACAAAGAGAGGTATTCTGCGGTGATAGATATCGTGGGTTTTGTATTGAAGGTCATTGAAAGTTTGGTCGTCTGTCTCATCAAGCTTGAATGTCCTTCAAACAGCCGTGACACCCGTAGGGCGTTTGAGGATATATACAAAACGCGGTCAACCAAGATGAGTTACAAAATGGTGACTGAAATATTAAATGCATCCCATCATCTTATAGTTGGTGAAGCAGTTAAAAGAATTAAAATCTGCTTAGAATTTTGCCTCACTTTGATTGGGTCTTTGAATCTCAGAGCTACGTTTGGCGACAATAAACTTCGTGGTTTTCAGTTTCTTCAGGAGTATCGACAATACATTTTGAGTGGTTTCCTGACACTTGACAACTTGGAGTTAACCACCAAATTTTTGCACATTGCTTGGCCTGAAGTTAAAGAATAAGTTATTAGAATCATAAAGAGCTTTGATTACCATTTTACAAATTCCGAATAGATTACGTTTCTCTCCAGTTTGAGTATGTTTATTTGTATGTATACTCGCCATTTCTTATTGGACTAAACCAAGGGTGCTCCATAGCTTCTCTGGCGGTTAACCTTTCTTGATGATCATAGCGAAGCAAAGCGTCGACCAAGTCTATAATGTCGTCATTCCCAGAGAGATGTCTATTAGAATCGTTGACAAATCTGTGCCATGGCCTGCGAATATATTGATCAATATCGTGAAACTCTGATGGTAGCGTTATTTGGTATCTTTGCAAATAACTTTCAAATTCGTCACTGCCCAGTACGCGTACTATCTTGACCAACTGATCTGTATTGCTGGTCCCATGGAAAAAAGGCTCTTTCTGGAAAATCATGGACGCGAGCATAGTCCCGAAAGACCACAAGTCTAAAGAGTAGTCGTACATCCTGTAGTCAACCAAAAGCTCAGGTCCTTTGAAAAAACGAGAAGCCACGCGGACGTTGTACTCCATATTTGGGTGGTAAAACTCTGCAAGTCCCCAATCTATAAGTCTAAGTTTATGTCTGGAGTGGTCGATCATCACATTATGGGGCTTAACATCCCTGTGCATTATACCCATGGAGTGACAAAAGTCCAATGCCTTTAGAAGTTCAAACATATAAAATCGGATATCAAAGTCGCCAAATGTGGGGTAGAGATTGCGGAAATCCACATTTTCCACATGCTCGAAGACCAAGGCCGGAGTTCTAGAGACTTGGTCACGCACGACGTCCAATAGTTGAATTATATTTTCATGTCCATTGTGAGGCAGACTATAAACTTCTTTCTTGATGAACTCCTGAACTTCTTCTTTCTTGCTCTCATAGTATGCATCACGATCAAAAGGTTGAGCGGTTGAAGGATTTGATTGGTTAGAGAGGTTGGTTAGGATACTGATCTCGCGCTTTATCTTCTTTTTCTTAACAGGTTTTAGCATTTTAATCACAATTTTCGATTTCGTGGACAACTGTACGCCTTGAAATACCTCGGAATACTTTCCACGTCCTACCTTTTTTTCTATTTCATAAGCACCATTGTTGGAAACCCAATCTATAACAGTATTTTCGTAATCCCAGTAGGATGATCCGCGTTTTACATTGGCCGTAGTGTAAACCCTCGCCTCGCTGAAAGTTCGACTTTTCATCGTACGCAAAGCGTTTCGGCTCAAAAACAGAAAATCGAGAAAATAGGGGCGCTAGGACACTATGTGAAGTATAAGCTATCACCCTTAGCTATGTGCTTACTTGTGTGCCGTGCCTCCTTCAAACGTCTTCGTTCTTCCTACCGTCATCATCATGGGAATCATCATAATCATGATCATCTAATTGTTGAAAAATTACACTACCGTGCAACATGATATATCTGAACCATGGTCGGTCGGCCTATGATGATGGTTTGTTTGTGGTCCGCCTACATACATAGCAACAGCTCTAAATTCACATACCTTGGAGACCTTTCACGACCTGCTCGTGGGCCAAGCGATTGTCGGAGGCGGTGGCAACAGACGGATCCCTGAGTTCGCGATAGATGTCACGTGTTTTGTCGAAGTACACCACCTCCAATTGCGTACGCATTTGCGACTCGACGGCTTCAATATGAGATCCCAGGTTGGAAATATGCCAGACTTTATAAGCATCTGTGTCCTGTGCGACCGAAACGGGCTTGGTTTCGGTTTTTTGTGTTTGGCGCGTCAAGTTTCCAGAAAGTTGTGCCTCGCGCCCTGAGTCCAAATGCAAAATAATGGTGGTAGTGACGCGGTATTCCCATTGACGTGAGTCTTCGCCCTGGAGTGCTTCAAAGACGTGGATCGCGTCCCACGAGCTCTTGCTTTGGCCGCTCTTTTTGAACAACACGACTCCCGCGAAGTCCTCAACATCATCACCAAGATCCCACATGTACACTGATGACACGCCGCCCTCGTAGTATAGTTCGCGATAGATGTCAAAAGAATCGTTTGCGAGTTCCTCCATCCGTCTGACAGCAGCCGTGGGAAAGGGCGATTCCTCGAGATCCGCCGCCGAAAGCGGTGGAACGTACTGGTTGGACCATGGGGAACGATGAGAGTCGATGTCCCGATTGTAGTCGCACGTCAGAAATTCTTTTTGGGCTGCATTTGGATCCTTCTTCACTTGTAGGGGTGTATCGACCGACGATAGTAGGTCCTCCGCCAAGCTAGGATCTAATTGTATCAGTTGGCTCAGATGTTTCTCCACTTTGGTGGGATCTAGCCTTCTGAGCAGATCTAAGGCGGCGTCGAATGAAGACATGGTGTGCCAGACTGTGATCCAAAGTTAGGGCTCCGGTTTTAATACACACTCGCTTTATAGATGTGAAACTATCCTATTGGTAGTCACTTTATACGCGGGGTCTTGGAGGGTTCCTCGGCAGCGACCAGAAAGGTCAGCGCAACGCCGCCACTTGGAGTGGTCGTAAAGCTTCTACTATAGATCTAGTCCAGACTGAGAACCCTAGCTGTCTGAATCCATCAGGCCGCGTCAAGTAAGACAACCCGTAGACATAGTAAGGTGACATTATTGTACAGAGTGATAATTGCAGTCTCACAAGAGAAGGACTTCACCCTTCAGTCAACATCCAAGCCAAGTGGCATGCTTCAAATTGTCAGGGGTACCAGGTGTTGGTGATATATTACTGTTTGGTGGGAGGAAATGTTGGACTGCGATAGGCACTATATGTCTTTGACACCTCATCAAGCATTAAAAAAAAAAAAGTACGGTGTCTTTCCGAGATCTGAACTTCCCGAAGCGCAAGATAACTCGTGTGAGTTCGATTCTCTTCAACAAAAAGGGCCTTCATCGAAGGAATCTTTAAAGTCTTCTGCTCTGATGAGTCAGCTATTCCGCAACTCGACTTCAGTGAGCATTCTAGCACTATTCCGGGACGTTCCGACCAATCACCATTGGAGAGGTGCCCATTATACTAGAACAAAAGCTCTCCTTCGCTTCTTCAGTCCTCCGCCCTTCGAAGGTGTAAAGTCAAAAGTACTACTAGAGAAACCCTCACGCAAGAGGATGAAAGAAGCAAGTATAACGGGGCTTCTTTGACAGCCAACCGAAAAACCTACCACACACCCGTGGCTATTTACCAGATGCTGCTACTGCTTACACCCCATATCCAAACCACTTCAGCAACCCATATTGTTGTTTTCCATAGCAAAGTGGTGCGCTGACACTACTCCGTCACTACTTACGCTTCTTAATTCACTGTCTTAATAACGCCAGCAAATAGTCAGACAATACTGAAAGGAAGTTAATGCTTCAGCTGAACGCTCAGCGGTACTGGCGTTCGCTGGATTCCGGCCTTATCAGTCTGTCTTCTTGTCCATTTGTGTAGAGTAGCACACTCCATAGCAAGCGAATTAGCGTTAAAATCAACTTTCGATTAAGCGTCGAGCCGAGCTTGATCAACTGATGTTCTTTCGTGAAAGTAGTAACTGCAAAAAACCTTGTAGCTTCCTCATTCGCTTAATGAAGATTTGACTGTATTCAGATTGAAATTGCTGCCGTGTCACATCGTAGGTGCTAATTGCTGGAGGCGTATTAGAAATGTCTTTCACAAGATTGGCCGCAAACCATAACAGTTTTTGCTCTTATGGCTTATGTGACCTCAATTGTATATAAAGAGAGCTTTCATTGTTCACACAGCACAATTGAATCTGCTTTCCTTTGACATAAACCACACAGCTATCTCAAGCTAAGTAAAACTAACTACACAAACCTAACCACCAACCAAATGGCCGCCAAAAACTCCACTGTCACAGCTCAACTCCACACCGGAGCCACCATCCCATTGCTCGGGTTCGGTACTTGGCGTTCCACCGAAGAGGACGGATACAACGCTGTTCTTGCGGCTCTTCGTGCCGGTTACCGTCATATCGACACCGCGGCTGTTTATGGTAACGAAGCCGCAGTCGGAAGAGCCATCCGCGATTCCAACATTCCTCGCGAAGAATTGTTTGTCACCACCAAGTTGTGGAACACCCAGCAACGCGAGCCTGCCAAGGCTTTGGAACAGTCGCTCACCAGATTGGGCCTCAAGTACGTTGACTTGTACCTGATGCACTGGCCATTGCCGCTCAAGACCGAGCGTATCGAGGGCGACAACTTGTTTTCCGTACCCACCAAGGAAAACGGCGAACCAGATGTCGATACCGCCTGGGACTACATCCAAACTTGGAAATTAATGCTGGACCTCCCTTCAACCGGTCTCACCAGAGCGGTGGGTGTTTCCAACTGTTCCGTTAAACAGTTGCAAACCTTGATCGACGTTTCCAAGAAGGTTCCAGTTGCCAATCAAGTTGAAATTCACCCTCTATTGCCACAAGACGAACTTTACGAATTTTGCCACAAGCATAAGATTTTGTTGGAAGCCTATTCGCCTTTGGGCTCCCAGGGCTCTCCACTGGTGGAGGAACCCGTTGTAAAGGAAATTGCTGAAAAATACAGCATTGACCCCGCTCAAGTTCTGATTAGCTGGAACATTCACAGAGGTATCGCTGTTTTGCCAAAGTCCGTCACTCCATCAAGAATAGAGTCCAACTTCAAGACCGTTGACTTGACCGAAGATGATGTTTCCAAGCTAAATCAAATTCACAAGGAGAAGGGTGAATCTAGAATCAACGACCCTGACTGGTTCTCCTTCGAATAATTATGACCGCATATGTCCCACCGTGTTCTGTGGGGTGATCAATACAGTTTATGATATATTATAAAGTTTATACGAAAAAGCATAATAATTGATTGTCTAGAAGAACTCTCACGAATCCATAATTCTGTTGTATTTCAGTTTCACCCACTGAAGTACTGTTTGTCATTTCGTATACGAACTTAACTTTAAGTGTGGTTGACTGATCACGACCGGAGCATTCTATACTCAGTATACCCCTCAGTATACCCCATCACGCACGGCTGCCAATGCTTTCATTTCAACAGGTTATCGACTACACACAAAGCACTTTAAGAACAATGCCTCCCGGCTACTTACCCAGATGGCTTTTGTTCATTTCTGTGGTCTCCGTTTTCAATTCGCTTCAAACCTACTTTTCAGGTCTAACGCTAACGCGTAGGGTTTACGAACGCAAACCCTCGGAGACGACTAACCTCAGTGCAAGGACATTTGGAACTTGGACTTTCATCAGTAGCGTGATCCGCTTGTATGGAGCTTTATATCTGCAAGAGGAGCACATATATCAGCTTGTCTGTATCTCATATCTGGTGGCCTTATTCCACTTTGGATCAGAGCTGATTGTCTTTCGCACCTGCAAGCTCGGCAAAGGGTTTATGGGGCCTTTGATTGTATCAACTACATCGTTGGCCTGGATGTACACCCAAAAAGAATTTTACACTGGTTCAGGGTGGTGAAAAATTGACCGTGCTGTTAGCAAATTGGCTGATGAAGGTCGCTTGTTCAGTAAAGGTTTAATCGATGTAGCTTCCGGGGCCCTTTCACGAGGACGAATAGTTGGGATCTTTATATTTGCATATGTAAGAGTGCACAATAAAACAGTGACACAGGATTGATTGACAAAAACTGTGTGATGGAAAAGGGCAAAGTACATCCATCATACTAACAAAGAGCTTGCTAAATCACATGTATATGCTGCAGGGTGTCTAGTGAGCGACTCGGGTTGGGTCATTTAATTTCAGAACTTCCACAGCTGGGCCCAGTAGTCTTTGGAACCCACTCTTTCCCAAAGTGGCCACCCTAGTCTTCTTGATGGCTTTTACTGTGGCCTGACGTGGCAAGTCGTTTAGCAAAGCAACCTCTCCAAAGTAGTCGCCTTTCTTCAGATGTGCAATGATGCCCTCACCCTCCTTGGATACCGCAGCTTCACCAACTTCAATAAAATAAAAGTTCTCACCGATGTCACCTTCACGAATGATTATTTGCCCTGGCTGGTATACTTCCGTGTCAAGTGCATCAGCAAGTTTGGCACGGTCGTATGTGGTTAATGATCGGAGAACAGGCATCGACTTCAGCAATTCGTCGTATAGAACCCTCTTCTTGAACGAGCTTCCTAGAAGGATTCTTCTAAACGTCAATCTATCAAGAGCCCATAATACACAGTCAGTGGTAGCTACGACAGTAGCAGCTCTGGGACTATTGTACATCAGTGCAAGTTCACCAAAACTAGATCCAGGGCCGGAAGAATTCACCTTTTCAGAACCAACGAAGAATTCTACGGTACCTTTCTCCACGACGTAGAAGTAGTCACCTTCATCGCCCTGCTTAATGATTTCTTGACCGTTCTTAACAACTTTCTCCTCCAATGAGTTGATCACCAACCGTTTAGACTCCGCATCCAGCTTGTTGAATAGAAAGTTGTGCCCGATGGCCTTCTCTAGCCTCTCTAACTGTAAACCGGACTTTTCAGCGTAGTTTTCAGGAATCCAGTTGTCTAGGTTATCTGGCTTCATAGTTTCTCCGCTCACAGACGTTCTTCTCTGTGCATTAAAGTTCATGGGTAGGGGCCTCGGTGCGACTACTGATCTTCTAGGAGTGTTGGATGGTTGTGGAGATGAGCCAGAGGCTTCTTCTGCGGGGGCCATGGGGTCTAAGGGTTTTTTTATGTTCTTCTCCGTGCTTTGATTCACTCGAAAATCGTTCTTGAAGATACCAGAACCGAACCCTGTGTCTTCCTGCGCATGTCCAGCCTCGTCTGTTGCTGTTGGAGCGGGATCATGCAGTCTCGTGCCATGGGGGTCTGTCGTCTCCGAAAACGAAGCTTTGAAAAGCTGATCCTGGGACTGTGATTGTAGGCCTGCAACGCCGGCACGACCTGAAGCCACCACCGAATCGTTCCTCGTAGCGGAAGGAAACAGCACAATACCTTTGGAAAGGGCTACCGATTCTTGGTTACGAGCGAAGAATCTTTGTTGTTCAAGTCTTCTGTTGAAATAGTTTGCGGCGAACTGGAGCAGATCCTTTGGCTCGTCTTCGTAAACCTTACGCTGAAATAGATTCAGCTCTTCCAATTGACCCGATGATAATGGCATTGGTTCTATTCGTGGTCGATTTGAGATCTTTACTGGCCAATGTACCTAAAGAACAGGTAATGATCTATGCAGTTATGCTCTACAGAAAGGTAACGTAAGGGGTCTCTTATTTAACTTTTATATCGACTACACCGATATCGTCAAGAACGAAACCGTGGAAGAAGAGTGCTTGACCACTCTGGTGAGTAACTCTATGTAGAGATCTAATGTGGACCTCATAGTACGCTGAAGTAGTCTATCTTGATTTTAAAAGTACTAAAATGTATTTACTTTCGTGGCCTTCCGTTTTGAAGGTAGTCCTTCAGACAAGAGTGTGACTTTCGGCATCTTTCCTGACTCACAATTCAAAAAGTGTAAGAGCCCAGGGGCAACATTACTTATCTGCTGTCGTAGTCTCAAACATTCTTATATGGGGCCACTCTTTCTCTGCTCTGGCTAATTTGAAAGCCTCCTCTGAACGATCTAGCAACTCTTCCAATTCTTCAACCAGTAATTCACCATTATCAAGCCCTCGTGAAAAGCCAATGCTCGATTCCTCACTTAGTAACAGCTGCGAAAGTTCCTTCATTAGTTCCTTACTTGACGTCGACGTCTGATGCCCGTGGCCCGGAGTAGTACCTGTGATAAACGATTGGTCGTTTCCAGCAAGTCGCTTGAGATTACTGAATTTGCCCATCTGAATAACCATCTTTTCCAGTCGGCGCTTGCTGGCGGCACGAGTCAGAATTACGTGTTCAACAGTGTTGTCACAGCAAAGGCGGTATACAACAACAGGTTTTTTCTGGCCAATTCGATGTGTTCTGTCCATTGCTTGTAAATCTACTTGCGGGTTCCAATCACTGTCAAAGAGTACAACCGAATCCGCCGCAGTTAAATTGATACCCAGGCCTCCTGCTCTTGTGGAAATGAGAAATATTTTAAATGGCTTCTTATCGTCATTGAATTGATTTATGTGCTTCTGTCGAGTTTCATTGTCCATCGAACCATCAATACGGCATGCTAGAAAATTATTCAGCTCACACCAATCCTCTAAGAGATCTAGCATGGTCACAAATTGACTGAATATTAGAACCTTATGGCCCTTTTGGACCAATCGCGGAACCAGCTGTTGTAAGATTTGAAGCTTCCCGGAAGATCGCAGAAGAAAGTCGAGCGTTAGCTGATCCGGATCAATCAGTGGGAAGAAAAATAGTACCGTGGAGTCCACGATTTGTCGCAGTTGAATCATGGAATTTTGAAGTTTTTTATGCAAAAGTTGCCGATGAATGTGATCACAATAAAGCTTGTTCATCTGAGCGATAATGGGCTTGTCTGTAGGAATTTCCGTGTCCCCACTTGCTTTCCATATCAAAAAGTCGCGTATTGTCTTGTTACTGACTTGCCCGATGTGATCTTGATTCAACGTGTAAAAATCCTTCACTGCTTGTTTGAAAACAGTCTGCTTCAGCTTGCTGTTCAAAGCAGACTTATAGAATTTTTGTTGTAATGGTGAAAGAGGACAGTTGACAATATACTCTCGCTTTGCTGGTAGACTTTTGGCCAATACAACATTTTTCAATCTTCTTAGAAGAAAGGGTTTTAAGATCGTATGCAAGTTAGAGATCAAGTTCTTCTCAAGTTCATCATTTATAAGCTTATTGAAGCCTTCTGAAGAACTCTGTAAGTCTAAATGACTAAAGTCAAACCATTTATGAAAAATCTCAAAGTCTGCAAAAATATCAGGCAATATAAAGTTCAGAAGAGACCAAAGTTCACTAAGGTTATTTTGTAAGGGCGTTCCTGTTAGAAGAAGGCGATTAGATGTATTTATTCGCTTCAGTTCTTGTATCAATTTGCAGTTGATATTCTTGATCCTATGTCCTTCGTCGACAATCAAAAACTTCCAGTGGTACGATAAGATCAGATCAATGTCTCTTATAATCATTTCATAAGACGTCACGATCACACCTTCTCCCTTGGTATGTTTGAAAAACGTTTTGATTTTTGAAACCCGCTTTTGTTGTCCTTGTGAGTCGTAGTATTTCAAAACCTGAATGTCTGGTGCGAATCTCCTGAATTCGCTTACCCATGTGTCAACAGTGCTGAGGGGAGCTGCTATCAAGAAGGGTCCCTTGGTGTCCATCTCAGTGATAAACGCAAATAATGCTATACTTTGGAGTGTTTTGCCTAAACCCATTTCGTCCGCGAGAATCCCGTTCAGTCCATTTTCATAGAGCGTGATGAGCCAATTAACGCCTTCGAGTTGGTAAGACTTGAGTGTACAGTTACGAAGAAGAGACGGCTGTCTATGTGTGAATTGAACTTCCTGGGCCGGGGCCTCATTCGCTTTTTCAGATTTCTTACCAAAAAAGTCAGTTATCTTTTTCCGCTTTTTAGCAGGTCTTTCGGACTTGCCAGAGTCGTCCTGTTGAGGTCGTTCCTGCGACTTATTCAATAGCGTATCTGCAATGATTCCAGAGTAGACTTGACTTTGCTTCACGAACTCTTGGAGTTTGTTGAGCTTTAACGAAATACTAGCGTCATCTATCCCGTTCCCTGTCTCTTCTTTTCTCTCACCTTCTTTATTCTCTTGTACTTTAGCCAATTTGGCATCGATAAGCTGGTTGAGCTGGACGTCATTGGCATCCTCGTCAGAACTAAGGTCAACGTCGTGCTCGTCATCAGCTAGCTCATCCGAAAGCCAAACCGGCTCCTCATTTTGCTCCTCGCTAGATGAATCAGAATCCCATACGTCTGCTTCTAGGTTAGACTCCTGTTTTTCACGATAATTGATTTGTGCGTCCTGGGTTCGTGATCGCGTAGTTCGTGTGGATACCATCTATGTTGCTTGATCAATGAAGCTTAAAGATCTGGCCTTACTCCAGTTCAGCCGTTACGGACGAAAATTAAGAGAAATTTCACTTACTATTAATCTCAAACGACTTGTTTGAGCGTCCACAAGTGCCAATACGCTCAGTAACTAATCTCTTCTTGGTTAAATTGCCTCTGCTCCCTATTCAATCGTTCGGTATGCCGTATAATTGGTCCTGATCAGAGCATAAAAGAATGGAAAGAAAGATGTTATGCTCACTTCTAGTTAGACCAAATGACAGTTTGAATAGATGTCAGTTAATGCTGAGAATTTTGGTTTTTATGTTTCCATTATTATGAGCTTTTATTCTTGGATTGAGTTTTTATTCAAATTGAAATTGTTCATAGTAAACACCATCTGCAACGCTGGACAAAACTGTTAAAACCCAGCCATGGCAGAGTCACAGGAGACTCCTCAGGCAATCGAGCATAGTGCCAGTGCCCCTCTTTTACCCCATTTACAACAGCAGCAACAACAGCAGCAAGAACACTCCAAAATAGACTATGAGCAGGAGGCGAAAAAACTCGAAGACAAAGCAGTTCGATTTCTTGCTAAACAGGCCCATCCGGTGATCATACCTTCTTTCTCTACCTGGTTTTCATTTAGTGAGGTACACGAGATTGAGCGCCGTATGCTGCCCGATTTTTTTGACGAATCATCGCGTTTTAAGACGGAGAAGGCGTACCGTGATGTCCGGAACTTCATGATCAACACATACCGGCTATCTTCTTATGAATACCTCACCGTGACAGCAGTGAGACGCAATATTGCTATGGACGTTGCCTCAATTGTTAGAATTCATTCGTTTCTTGAGCAATGGGGGCTTATCAACTACCAAGTAGACCCTAGATCCAAGCCATCCATGCTTGGTCCTAGCTTTACCGGTCACTTCCAACTTGTTCTTGATACACCACAGGGTTTGAAACCGTTTGTCCCAACGCAGGTCGTCAAGACTGAAGTAGACCAGCTAGACGACTCTACGAACACTGTTGCCAAGAGTCCAGCCGACGGCGGGGATTCTGCTGTCAAAGTCGATTCTGAACAGCCCGCCAGCGAACAGCATGCTGAGAAGCTCGCTGGAGAGACTCAAGCCGGCTCGGATGGGATAACGTCTACAACTGATCCGAATACTGCCAGTCCAGCAAACCCCACTTCTGAGGCTGCTTCCCCGGAGTTTCCTGGAAAGCAAGAGAAGAATTTTGAGTTCATACAGCCAGAGAAGTTTCCGGTTAATCTGTCGCTGAGGAAAAACGTGTATTCCAATACCCAAAACTTCAATTCGTTACAGACTGACGCTCAGCAATCTAAACAGATTAATCGAACCTACATTTGTCACACCTGCAATAACGATTGTGTTGGAGTTCGCTATCATAACCTCAGATCCAGAGATACAAATATATGCTCTCGGTGTTTCCAGGAAGGTCACTTCAGTGCCCATTTTTCTTCTTCTGACTTTTTGCGTTTGGAAAACCAGTCTCAAACTAAGAAACAATGGTCAGATCAAGAAGTTCTTTTGTTGCTTGAGGGTATAGAAATGTATGAGGATCAATGGGATCGGATTGTTGATCACATTGGAGGTACTAAGTCTCTTGAAGCATGCGTTGAAAAGTTCCTATCCTTACCGATTGAGGATAAGTACATTGACGAAGTAACGCCGGCACCAAAGTCACAGATCTCGGGTAAAATTGCGCCCCAAGTGACCGAGGCTGTGGATGCCGCCGTACAGGCTCTATTGAAAGGTCTAAATGAGAATATCTTAAAGGAATCGGTTCCAAAAACTGCAAATCAGATCTCCAACAAGTATTTACAAGAAGCACAGCTAATCGTCCAAGATTTAGTAAAGCTCAACTTGGAAAAAGTGAACCTCAATTTCCAGAAACTCAACGCAATAGAAGTTACTTTAAATGAGGAGAAACAGAGGTTTATCAAGGAATCAGAAAGGTTGATAAGTGAACGCCAGTCTTTGAGTAAACAGGTCACAGAATTGAATGAGGAACTTTCTAAAATGAATGTTTCTAAAAAACTCATCATGTTATCGGAACAAGCAGATTCAGGCGTAAAGTTAGTTGAAAAAGATGAAGAGACTCAAAATAAAAACAGGCTTGTGAAGAACGTTGATGAGCTACACAGCGTATCACAGGTTGAACCCCAGCACTATAAAGCTTGGTCACTGACTTAAGAAGATACAAAGTTATGAAGTTTTTGAGCTAATGGTTACGCGAGGCCTGCTAGCTTAAAATACCCAGTTGCGTTGTAATTTTCAAAGGGCACCATTGTTTGAGCCAGCTGGGCTATAAGAATTTTTTCATTTTGAATGTACCAATGGCATCAGAAGTTAATACGAACTAGCGATCTCCCGGTAGAAGCATATTTGTGGAATCAGTATGTATGCATTGAAATTCGTGAGTGGAGGATCTAGCGTGTCACCTGTTCGAAACTCTCGAGCGAGTTGCAACATTATGCTGAGCTTAGTATTGTAATGTATAAAGATGTATTGAGGTAGTTATCAATATGCCTGTATCAGTCTATTTGAGTTCCGAGCTCAATTTTGAGAGCCCGTAGTCATTGTGAAACAGATCACCGGTGCTTTACTATCTTTCGATGTACCTATTGTCGTTGGTCATTCGATTGATTATATTTATTGGTTTGAATTGGTTTAATCAATCAGCACTTCCTTCAATTGCCTCCGGTTCATCCGACAAAAATCGCCACGACCAAACGACACTTCTGGGTAGTGGAATCATAGTTCACACCTCCTGCACTCTAGTGGACCGATGCTTTAAGAATGTCAGACATGGTTATAACGCTCGCGCACTTCTGCGATAAGCATGGGCCGAGGGCGCTCTTAGGAACTCAATGTGCCGAAGACGGGGATGCTTTGCTTCTGCCTGATTATCCAACGGAAGCGTTCTGTGCCTCCTGCTCCATGCATTTTCCGGGAGGCGACACATGTACCAGATCCATGCGCACTCGACTAAACTCTATGGACTATGTGTCAACTAACTATCCCGCAATTCGATACCAGCTACTGTCAACTGTGATTCGCCATATGTTCTCAGAAGAAACAATGACCTACGATTGCGCTCCACTGACTTTCTTTGACCAATCCAAGGGCCTGAACCTTGTGATGGGCTTCAAGCTTCCCGACGCAGATGCTCGAGGGGATGAAAGGCGCTACGCTATTTTACTCACCATCGACAGTCGAGACCAAGTAGCATCCATGGAGATTCTCAGTAAGCATTGGGAATTTATCACGAACAGCTTCAAGCGAGTAATTGATCATATCAAGCAAAAGCGTGAGACGGAGGTACGACGTAACGCCAAGAACTATTCAGGACAGTTCACTCCAATGGTGGGTACTTACCTGAAAGGCAATAAGTCAAAAGTCCCCCAAAACCTTGTGCAGCTCACGCATGATGACTTATTGTTCGTAAGGCTACACAAGTGGAATACCTTCATGCTTCACCAGCTCAACTCTCTCGAGTGACTATTTGATTAATTTACATACATAATCTGAAAACGCTAGCACCTAAACGCTCAATTTAACCTGCTCATCAGTGATCTTGCTTTGGAATGGAGCCAAAGCATTGGCAACATCCACTTCAATGAATTTGACAACTTGCTGTGGAGCCCTACCGACAAATGTGGATGGTTCTAGCAAAGAGTCTAACTCGTTCCAGATAGGCTCGAAGAATTGATCATTCTTAATACGTTCTATTAGATCGTTGTCCCCACCTTGCTCCTTGACGACAGCCGCAGCTTGGTGAGACAACACGCGGATGGCTTCATGAACCTCCTGTCTAGAGGCACCTTTTCCAACCATAGCCATGATGATGTTTTCCGTAGCCATAAATGGAAGCTCACTCATAATTCTTCTTTCAATAACCTTTGGATAGACAACTAGGCCGGAAGAAATATTGAGTAAAGTAGATAACAAAATATCGGCAGTAAGGAAAGCACTTGGCAATGAAATTCTTCTGATAGCAGAGTCGTCCAGCGTTCTCTCAAACCACTGGACAGAGGCGGTTTGGACGGCATCGTTGAACAATGATCCTAAGTGTCTGGCCAAAGAACACACACGCTCACAACGCATTGGGTTTCTCTTATAGGCCATTGCGGACGAGCCAATCTGGGACTTCTCAAAAGGCTCTTCGATCTCTTTCAGATTAGCCAGCAATCTGATATCAGTGGCCATCTTGTGAGCAGTAGCAGCAAATGAGGACAAAGGCGACAAAACGTCGATGTCGATTTTTCTGGAGTAAGTTTGACCGGTGACTGGATAGACAGTTTCAAAACCAAGTAGCTCCGTAACTCTCTTGTCTAAGGCTTCAACTTTGTCGTGGTCTCCGTGGAAAAGGGCCAAGAACGAAGCCTGGGTACCAGTAGTACCCTTAACACCACGCAAACCGAGATCATTTCTGGCTCTAACGAAGTTTCTCAAATCCCACAGCAATTCCTGGATCCAAAGGGTTGCCCTCTTACCCAAAGTGGTTAGCTGAGCAGGCTGGAAGTGGGTCCAGCCCAAGACTGGCAAGTCTTTCCATTCAGCAGCAAACTTGGCTAGCCTGTCGATCACATTAACCAGCTTAGGGATAAGCACGTCGTACGCATCTCTTAGAAAGATCAAATCCGCATTGTCAGTGACGAAGCACGACGTAGCACCCAGGTGAATGATACCGGCTGCCGATGGACAGGTCTGGCCAAAAGCGTGAACATGGGCCATGACGTCGTGCCTGACGATGGCCTCTTGCTTGGAGGCCTCCGCAATGTCCTCGTCAGTTATTTTCAAGTTTGCGCTCATTTCTGCAATCGCTTCATCCGTGATCACGGATAGGCCTAGTTCCTTCTCGGCAATCGCCAGGTTCAACCACAGCTTCCTCCAGGTTGAGAAACGGTTTCTCAATGAGAAAATAGATGACATTTCTTCGGAAGCATAACGGGATGATAGAGGAGTAGTGTATTTGTCAAAATCAGACATCTTGTTCGGTATAATTGTGGTTGGAGGTTATCGGTTTGTTACAAAGTGTGAATTGCTGGATAAGAGGTGTTCGGCCTTTGGTTTAATATAGGGCTAAATTTTAGGTTTTTCCTCATCTAATTCCATTAATTTTTTATCATGACTTCTGCACAGCAAGCGAAAAAAATAATAAAGGCGTGCGGAAGCTCATCGGTCAATTTAAGAGAGAAGTCAATATAATTCGAAGAATGGTAATAATCAAAGCTGGTAGTGAATCCTAATCGTTAGCCCCCTTTGAAAGGCAACGAGATTGAAAAAGAAGACCGCTGGATCAACATTTCATAGTTTCATAGCTTGTAGATGAAAAAAACACTGCATGTAGCGTAACCATATGGTGGCTTGTGCGTGATGGTCCTTTATCTTACTGCTCCACAGTCTGTTGTTGAGCCAACTTGAAGGCCATGTACGAGGCAGACGGTCTGAGACCCAGAGGAAAGGTTCCTGGTAGCGCGGAGTCCTCGTCCTCGGAGTCGTCATCGGCAGGGTTGTTGCTGTTGAAGTTGTTAACCGATGAGTTATTGTCCTCCTGATCGTCATTCATGTAATCATTGTCCTCGGCATCCACCTCTTCGTATTCCATTCTCCGTTTTTTGAACCACCGGTTCAGAGGGAGGTCAGTGATCTCGTTCTTTGAATTTAACAGACGCTCGGAAATCGCTACACTAGGTCCCCGGAACCACAACACTTCGCCCTTGCCACGTTTGCGCTTGGGTGGCAGCTGGTCTTTGGGTAGTCTTCTAGACTGAGAGCCGTAATCGCTGCGTTGCAACAGTTCAACATTCTTGGAAATCTGTAAGGGCAGAACGTAGGCCAAAGGCATGTCTGTCGATATTGTGCCCAGAACAGAATTATTGGTGCGAGCCTGGGCGGCCAAGCTGTTGATGATGGTTGGAGGTTGGTAGGCTGGCAGCTTGGGGGCTTGTGAACTCAATTTGATGGTCTGCGTTGGTGCTAGCGTGTTAACATTTGAAACTAAGGGGGTCTGCTGCATTGTCACAGGGCCAGTACTCGCTGACGAGACCTGACCCGGTGGAAAGTACTGTGACGATTTCATAGTTGGAGGGTTGTACACGGCAGTGTTCGTCTGTCGCATGCTGGACAAACCAGTCCCACTCCTACTTTTTGTCAGTGAAGCCAACCGTGTGGTTGAAGGGCTAGTTACTCCCTTGGGAAGGGTTGTAGTAGTTTGCGTGTTCGTCACTAACGTTCCGGTCTCCATGTCTACCTTTCCGTGTTCAACTGGATCTCCAGGCCTAATGATATAGCGAGGACAATCATCTGATGTGGAATATTCGCCCAGATCATCCTTTCTGACCTTGGGTCTCAAATAAACGGCTCCAACAAGAGGCGGTGCATTCACTGCCCCTTCAGTTGGCATCGGAATGCGATCGTTGACCGTAGCATTGGGTGACAGTAGGTGTTTTATAGGAGAATCGTATTTGAAGAACTTTCTGCCAAGTACAGGTATTGTAGCCTCTTCCACGTCCCGAATCTCTTCAGGCAAGCATCCTTTCCATGTACGAATTTTATTGAACACCTTTTCACTTTCATTGTATCTGAACTCACACACAAATAGTGGGCCTTCAATCTCCAAGTCTGGATCTCCACGTTGGAATCGAGTGAAATGACAAACGTAACACTTGCCCACAATTTCGTCCACAAGATGGTCCCTATACTGACCAGATTTGACTACTTCATTCTTGTAGAAAAGGCGGTCCACTCTGTGTACAGTCTGCTCAGGTCTTAGATACCAACACGCGTTCAACCAACGTCTACCATCAGAGGTGTGCCATAGCCTAAAAATTTGGGCTATTGTTGGCTTGGCGGAATCGTTGGAATTGTGGATCAAAATCCAATCACCTATTTTGTACGTTGTCCCATTGAGTTCAACCTCATTTAGTGGATACTTCAGTTCTCCATCTGTCATGTACTGCTCATCGGACCTTGATAACTCGTGTTTCGCCAGTTCGCTAAAACGCTTGTCAAGTTCAGAAGCACGCCTCAATTCAGTAGGTTGTGATCTATGATAGAGCTGATAATTGGTTATAGCTAATCTGAAATCTTGCTGGAAAGATTGGAAGGTTTTATATTTTCTTTGCTTAACCTTTTTTCTAATATCATCGATCGAAATAGGGTTGGAAATTAGTGAGTAATATTGAGGCTCGCGCTCCTCATCGGGTAGTCGATCTAAGGCAGCGGTAATGTTCTCACCACGCTCATTAGTGTCTTTTTTTAAAACCTTCAAGACATTTTTGATTCGCTGCTCATACGGCAAGTCAATTACTGGAGGTCTACCGCGTCTCATATGGGTCTTTTGTTGTTGATGTCTTTGGTATAGTGGTGAAGGTGTCATAGAGTGCGAAGGTGGGGCAAGCGATCCAGGACCAGGAGATTGAGCAACGGGTGGAATTCGGATCTTTGGTAATGGTTTCTTGCGCTCTGTATACTCGTCGTCCAGATCGTCTTCTTCCTCGTCATTCGACGCATTGAGAGTCTCAGAGTCACTGTTGTTGTTGGTGTTTGTACCACTTTGATCGCCACCAGTTGGAATATCGGAAACGTTTTGATCCCTGTGCTCGCGAGCCATGGCTTCAATCTCATCGGGCAGAGGACCTAAATTGGGGTACATTACACCTGGGTAGTCATTGCGCAAATCAGGGATTACTGTGTCCCTGATATAAGAATCGAAAATGGTCGCATAGGTATAAATGTCCGACTGCTTTGTATTGTAGGTCCTCGCATTCCAGGTTATTTGGGCCAAATCCTGAATAAATTCTTGTGGGTTAGTGTAGTGGTTATTGAGCCTCTTCTTGACAGTACTCAAAGACATTGGATGATGAATCAATCTATAGTAATCGGGGTAATCCTTTCTAGGTGGAAGGATTTGGAAAATTGGATATATTTCTAGCCCGCTCGGCTCTTTTAGAGTCATGATTTCATCGTAGAACGGCTTAAGCCGCTTTTGAACCGCCTTCTTTTCTTCTGTCATCTCTCAGTGCTACTTTTGAAGATAATCAAGGAAATTCGTTGGTTTGAATCGGTTAATGGTTGTAGCCCTTGCCAGAGAGAGTAGATGGTTTTACCGTGAAGGAAGTAAATGTGTAAACATTTAATTCAGTTACTTACGTGTGTAGTGATTAGTATATTGAGTTAGGGCAATCTGTTGACGAGTTTACTCTGTGCTACCACAAGCCTGCTTCATCTCCCATACATTGTTGATGGTTTCGATGTCTCTTCAATAATCTTGCGGATCCTTGGATATTATAAAAAACGTAACGAATTCTTCATTTTTTGTGCTGAAATGTGTAAGGAGTCGTAGCCACGGGTTGGGTTTGTATTTAAAGTGATTCGAACGTCTGAACTAAATTTCGAAAGACCAGGGGAAGCCTTATAGTCCCGCTATTTTTCTCAGTCAGAATGGGTATATGGCAGCTCCACATATATAGTCTTTAATGTGACAGAATGCCATACTCGACTTATGCAACCCATATGTATACCTTAATTCGCCATTATTGTTGAAATCCTTGATTAGTAACACAGACAAAGAGGATCAAAGTTAAAGAGACGCCGTGACTAGTATGGGCGAGAATGCAAAGGTAATGGCCCCTGTTATCGATTGAAATGTCGAGAGTAGGTTTTATTTTCAATTGGTGGATAGCGTTTATACCAGTCTTTGACTAACCAAGGATATTGAGTGTCTGTCGCAGTACATTCAAATTGAAAATAATTTATTTGTATTTGCGAGGAGGGCAATAGCGAAGAAAGTTTTGTTTGGGCCGTTAACCAGCCCGTCCTTGACGAGCCCTAGGCTGGCTGTGCTTACCAGAGGAATCCAATTGATGATCCTCAGCTAAATATTCTACTGGCTGAGAACCTCCTAAAAGTCTCAATTTCTCGACATTTTGGATTTTTTTAGATCGCTTGTCTCCTGTCGCCGGCTTTGGTGCTCCACAGCTCTCAAACAAAAAAATCTACAGCAGTCTTCTTCACCCGCTTTCGAGGCGTTCATACGTGGCTATTCGCCCATACTGAGACCCTCATAATATAGGAAACACGTCAACTCAACCCCCCTATGTGGCACGTTAATCGCAGGACAATTGTCCGTAAAATGGCTCCCGGGCCTTTGATTAGTTGCTATATGGCATCAATCCTCTGGGCCGAGGTGATCCAATCAACTCCACCTCATAGCATTTCGTGACAACGACCACAACAATTTTAAGTGCTCTTGCCTACCCATCTCTAGCCAAAGTAGTGGCTGACGCGCCCAATGGTCTAACTCTTACGTCTCAAAACCTGCTGATCTCGATGGCAAAGAGGTACTCAAAACATGAACTCAGATACGAAGATTGTGCGGTTAAGAGTGGATATCAAATGATGGTGAACCAAAGTCAAGGCGATTTTTGACTCATGAAAAGGATTGAACTTGGACTAAATATGTGTGCTCTTGGTATTATCGACCTTATGAAAAGGAAGTCACATTTCACGTTATCAGCACTACTTCAGCACTGCAAGATCATGCCCATAAGCAATACTTCTCGAACCTGCTGCTACCTCTGCCGTAGCCTTACTTATGGATTTTGATGAACAACAACTCAAGACTTTCCAGCATTACCTTTCCAATGCCAAAAAAGTACTCTGTATAGTCGGAGCGGGCATGTCTGCTAGTTCGGGCATCCCCACATATCAATGGCAACGAGGCTTGTGGCGTGGCTACACGTCCCTCGATGTTGCCACACCAGAGGCATTTCAGAACGATCCTGGGCTAGTTTGGCTTTTTTACTCTAGCAGGCGTCTTCAGGCGCTACGAGCGAGGCCCAATAGGGGACATTTCGCACTCGCGGAGTTGTGCCGTCGGTTTCCTAGCGGGATTGCAGGTAAAGCTGACAATAAAACAGACAGCGTACGCCAGGCGCCTCAACTTTCACCTAAGAATGTACTCGTGGTGTCTCAAAATGTTGACGGACTTCATCAAAGGGCTAGTCATCCAGAAAATTCTTTAGTAGAGCTTCACGGCAACGTTTTTGGACTCAGGTGCACGCAATTCTTCTGCAACTATAGCTCGAGGAATAACAGAGACCGATATTTGACCTCTGCTCTGCGAGCACACACTCCGGTAGACGTACCGCGCAAGAAACGGCTGCGAAAGTCGTCTGAAGATGAGGAGTCGGTCAAAGGCGGCAAAAAAAGGTTATTGGAAGAAAACCGATTTCAGACAGGCAATGTTGACCCAGGGGCACAAAGTGATTCTACAGATAGCACTGAATATCCTTCTCTGCCGACACTAGGGGCAGCTGATCTCCCAATTTGCCCTGCATGTCACCAGGGCATCCTGCGACCGGCTGTAGTTTGGTTTGGCGAGTCTTTGCCATTAACGCAAATGGACGAAGTGGATCGGTTTTTTAACGTAGGTGGTCCAGTCGATTTGGTGCTGGTAATTGGCTCGTCAGGTAAAGTGTGGCCGGCCATGGGTTACGTCGAGCGCGCCAAGAAAACTGGCAGCAAGGTAGCCATTTTCAACACACTTATTGATGACCTTGATGAAGTTCGCAAGGCTAAGGATATTTGGGGATTTCAGGGAGATGCTGCAAAAATACTGCCGAAAGCGCTTAAACCGCTCATAGGTGAACATTACTTACCTCGAGATTGGCGAAAACGCTAATTTATCTGATGTCGATACTCCTGTTATTAATCTAATACAATCTGCACATTACACTAACCTAATATTCTATCGTAAACCCTTATCCACTTAAATAGTCTGATTCACCCGCCACAGTCTTTCCAGACCGGGTGTTCTCAATGAATATACTCTCATTGGTGACGTCTTGGACCGAGAGCGGCTTCTTGACGATCTTCTTTCTCCAAAATCCATCTTCCCCGAGAATCTCGACTGCCTCAAGCTCATAACCGCCAAATTTAGGAAGAATTCGAGACCATACCAACCAGTAGATTGCCCCAACGGCAAATACGCCCCACGTCACAACACAGTGCGTCCAGTATGGCATTGAAGTGTAAACGGCATCGCTATCGTTGGTTGGTGGCACATATGGGGCAGCAACAAGATAAAGATTGGACAACATGAAAAATGTCGTGACAAAAACACCGGCCTTGATCGGAGGGTTCCATTCGACTTTATTTTGGCGTCTTTGCCAATATATCCACAAAAGACCAGAACTTATAGCCAGGTTTATGATGTTGAGAGGATAAGAGATCAAATTCAAAATAAAGTTGTAAGCGTCACCTGGGGGAGGTGCTATAATGGTAACCACACAGACAATAAAGTGCTGGAAAAGACCAACCAATGGGGAGTTGAACGGCTTTGAAGTAGCGAAGAAGCTTGAGAATGGAAGGACACCTTCACGGCCGAGCTGTTGGACAATTCTTCCTTGAGCAAAAATGACCGACATAACATTACCCACAGCACTTAAGCCAACGATGGCGGAAGCGGCCTTTTTGGCGTGTCCGCCAAAAACAATGTCGAAAAAATCAGCAGCCAAGATCAGTTTAGAAGACACCAGTTTTTCTTTGGGAACAACGGCGAAATAGGCGATGTTGACGAAAATGTAAATGATAGCCAAAAAGATGACAGAGACGGGACCGGCAATTTTTAGTGTTCTCACTGGGTTCTTAACTTCACCCAAGGCATAATTAACATTTGAATAGCCAATAAAGGACCAAATGACGTTGTAGAGAGCGTTGACTACGCCATAGGCCGTCGCATTAGTGGTACCTTCAAACGCGTTGGAAAAATTGTCGGTCCTCAAGTTCTTGTTACCCAAAGCAACCCATCCAGTCACAGTGATGAACAGCACAATAACAATCTTAAAAATCCCGAGTATATTTTGAATGTAAATGCCCAGTTTGACGTTGATCGCGTTGATGAGGAAACAGAATGACAATACGCCCAATGCCAGTCCCCTTTGGTTCCAAGTGGTGACTTCCACATCCGCAGCTGTCAGGAACATGACGGCGGCATTGACGGAGTTACTAGCGGCCCACCCGAGAAAAAACACGTACGAGGCATACATTGACGTGACGAAAAAGCGGGGCGTCTTGAAGATATACTCGAGGTAATTCTTTTCACCTCCATTACGAGGAATATTACTTCCAAATTCCAAGTACACAAAAAGGCCCGCCAGGGCAATGATTGCACCGGCGACCCACATGATGAGGGCAAGCCCGATCGATCCGCTCAGTGTGTAGATGGTCGACGAAACTGCAAATATACCAGCACCCAGCATACGATTGCAGATGAGCCCGATGGAGGAGAAAAGTCCCAGCCGTTTTGAACCTTGGTCCAGTTCCGCAACATAATACTCGTCCCCCGGAGCGGAGTTTTCCGGTGTTTCACCGCGCTGCGTGGAGGTCTGCACTCTGTGCTTCAGCTGTGATATTAAACCTGACATTATTCACCGCTTGGACTTGAATCTTTCTGACCTTTTGGAACTCCTAGACCGCTTACCTTTAACACTGGGGTTTTTATACCAGTATGCAGTAGTCAATACCACCTTTACCGGGACTCAAGTCTTGGCAAGTGTGGCATTGTAGAAGACTTTTTTGGCACCGCTCATCCCAAACCCACTCTGCGAAGCCGCTGGAGCCATTCCGCTGGAGACAAGCTATGCTTTTGCCCTAATAGTGCACACACATTCAGACTGTAAGGCGCTGGCCATCTCTTGGCGGAAAAGTATATTGAAAAGAGCCGCAAGCCGATGGATAAAAAGAACCGTGAGGGTCCTATTTTATGACTTAAAGTTGTTCTTGCATAAAACAGTACGACTGTTTCTGACAGAGAAGATGCCATGCCCATTCAGTTGCCATGTGAGGAAAGATCTTCGGCATCTAAAGACAGTGCCGCGCTTTAAGCAGTGTGGCTTCCTTCACACGAAGTACTCAAGGAAGTACTTCTTCATGTACTCATGGACTAGGTCTAAGACGTCAAACGAGAGCATGTGGCCCCAGGCGACGCCGGTGTCAACATATGGCTCCAGTATTGGGCACACATATACACATGAGTTAAAATGCAAGATCTTGGATCGAAATTCGGTTGTCGCGGCCTTAATCGTAGAAGCGTCTATATTTCAAACGGAGAAATTACCTTGCATGCGTCCTGCCCTTGCATGTTTGGCAACAATCGTAGGTTGGGCTGGGATATGAACCTGAAGGACAAAATTGTGTGTCTCTGATGAAGGGATTTATTAGATAGAAAATGCACTCGCATTCACACTCGGCGTGAGCTGGGTGGTATAGGGTGATCGACACGAAAAGGTTCCTCGTGGCAAGGTGAGAGGAGGCAGAAATCGTGATCGGTATCAAGCCCGTGACCGCTCACTGAAGTGTGTCAAAGCGGCTTCATTTGTTAACATCACATATGCCAGATGGAAACGTAACAACCAACCACGAAATAGCAGAGCCAAATGTAAGCAACACATATGGACTAGCTATCCAATAGAGCAGTTCAACCCCCCTTCTTGGCCTTTTGGCTGTCTCGTACCATCAAAATTGATTTACATAGATCAATCATGCGCCAACGCGACGATATGTGGTTCCTCGTCCTTTTAGGTCCACCGTTCACCTTAGCAAAGGACTCTGCGCAACAAAACCCCAGAACTCTCAGCGTTACCTTTAACAAGCGCTAACGTGATGTCAGAGGCGCAAGTGTGTTGTTTGTTTCGATTCTTTGTTGTTCGTGAAGGTTGGCGCTTAATTTAAGATGAATATATGAATATAACTAATTATTACATATTCCCGGTTAAGCCTAAGAATGCCAGACTCTTGAAAAGGCGCTATAGGTCGCGTGCACTACCCCTGCCAGCAGATTGGACGTGCTCTAGCATGAAGTTGATCGACTTGAACAAGCAGTAACATCCACAAAAGGACCTTTAACTTCAGGGCCAAAAGTAGACGGCGAGGCCAAACAACTTAACTTTTATTGCCACAGATTGTATTCTACAGAAAGCTTTCTTCTCTAAGCGACCACCATAGTTGAGCCTGGCAGGATGCTACAAGGTAGGAAGAATGATCACAACTTTGTAAGCAAAAAGAACAGTGCAGAAAAGACTAACAGCTACCTGTTAAAGAACTATGAGCCGATTCATGCGTTGAGACTGCCCATATCGAATGCTTTTGTGTAGTAATCAGTTTACTTTGGTCAAGCTGTAAGGTGGGACCGGGTTCCCATGGATCCTTGTTTTTATCTTACCCCATGGGCTGGCTACTAAGATGAATTGATATTTAACGAATCAAAGTCACAAGAGACACCAAACCACCAAGATAAATAAAACTAAATGTAAGACGAGCCTGTCCCACGGGTGGTAAGTGGCGTAGATTCGATCATGAAACAGCTTTCCTGAGCAGGATTTACACCTTCATACCCGCGGCACCGACTTTTCCTCCCAAACGATCAACTAGTTCCCAAAACAAAATGCACAATAGCTAAGTTTCAAGCTCAGGGCCCTTAACTAATTCCTCATTCAGCAAAGCAGAATATTCATCCTTATTTAAGATTTCCTCATCGATACCGTCCCTCAACTTGCCCATTGTCCTTTCCTGAAAGGGCAATCTGGCCTTAGCGCCGGTTTCTTGAAACTGTACCTGAAATCTACGAGATGCCCAGAACTCAAACCTCATTGATGGAAGGGTGCTACTCTGAAGATTATGGGAAGCTATAAAAGTGGGACCCACAGTGATGCGATCCAAGTTACTTAAGACCTCTCAATTTCATTGCTATCATTAGCTGTGGTTTAGTTATCTGTATCTTATCATTATTTTTCAACTGCAATGTCCCCATCTCGTTGGAATTCCCAAGACGTGATGGTCGTTTTCCAGTCTCTGTCTGGTGACCAGGTAGGGGTCAGCGCACAGCAACTGCAGGGTGTCGTGGACAGTCGGATCACACAAGGTGTCATCTTTGGAACCAGGATTGGTGCAGCTGTGATCACCATTGTCATCCTCATGATGGTGTCCAAAAACCGTAAAACTCCCATTTTCATCAGCAATCAAATCTCATTGTTGCTCGTGGTCATACAATCAGCTCTATACCTCGGGTACCTTTTCAGTCCCTTTGCTTCGATTAGTTTTACGATTGCGCTACTACCAAACAACATTCCGAAGTCTGACATACATCTGTTTGCAGCAGCCAACATCTTTCAAGTGTTACTGGTTGCCGCTATTGAGGCTTCCTTGATCCTGCAGGTTCGCATTATTTTCAAGAGTGACACACTAAAGGCCTTAGCTCGAGCGTTGGTGGGTTTTTCTTCCGCACTCGCGGCAGCAACTGTAGCTGTTTATCTGGTATCAGCGATCAAATCCATCTCGGCAATTTATGCCAGTGCCGAAGCTCTGCCGGATACAGTATTCTTTAATGTGGGGGTTATTCTTCAGTCATCATCAATCAATTTCATGACACTTCTGTTAACTATCAAATTGGCTCTGGCTGTGAGGTCTAGAAGGTTTTTGGGTCTGAAGCAGTTCGATAGCTTTCATATTTTGGCTATTATGTCTTTCCAGACCCTAATATTTCCCAGTTTGCTGTTTATTTTGGCATACGCATTATCTGGTGTCAAGGGCACCAACTCTTTGAATAGCATTGCAGTCTTACTGGTGACCCTTTCATTACCAATGTCTTCAATGTGGGCAACGTCGGCCAACAATGCAACAAGGCCTTCTTCTTTGAATACCTCCTTCACTCCCTCCATTTACGATGCATGCTCTGCAAAAATGGACGATCGCAGTTTATGCTCGTCCGGGCATGACAGGGCCAACCGACAGGCTTACGAATTGTACCCAATATCTCGGGACAGTAACTTCCGCCAGTGTTACGCATATGATATGCCTGATGGGGAAAAGGCCAATCTCCAATCATTAGCAGCCTCATTGAGTACAGCAGGTGGCAGCCTTTCTTCTGGCAAACCACACCACAAAAATCAGCAGCAAAGTCTGGATCAGCTCGAGCGCGTAATAGAACCTGGCGCTTACACGCCAAATACCCTGGACGATGAAGAAGCGCGTAATTTTTGGTCTGGCACAAAGCCTTGATTTTATGACAATCATGCGGTACAAACTCACTGAGGCCTTTAGCTTGTGTGCGTAGGTTCTTTTTTGACACGCCAAACTGTGGGGCGGAATATATTTAATGTTAGTCTATAAGGCGAGTTGCACTCAAGGATTTTTGTTTATGCTAACTTTTTAGGAACGAATCAAGAGCTCAATCAAATGTCCTCAAAAAAAGCACAGCACTCAATGTGTTGAACAGATGGTGTAGCCAATATAAATTCCTGGTTCCCAAAATAAAGCTGTAAGCGGACATATGTACTAAGCAGCCCATAATAGCTACGCCAACCAGACTTTTAGTTGGTGAAACTGCCGGCATCCGGAACCTAGCATTACTTTCGATAAGCAAAATAATAGGCAAAATGGCAAGGACATTGTGATGCGATTGAAAAGGTGTTTCCCACCTGATCGCAAAGTTGCGCATGAATACCATCACAATAGGCACGTTGATCGGAACGAGAAATATCATCAACATGAGAATTGAATTGTTGAAATTCTTGACGTTGTTACTGGTATGCCGTGAGCGTAAGGTTGATAACTTCAAGCAAAGGAAAGCCTGAACTATAGTCAGGATGATGAATGCAAATTGATAAGGAACGTAGAAAATAACACTGGTGACAATGATGAGGGCACCAATAGCTTGTTTCGTCCTTGAGAAGCGACTTTCAGATTTTTCAGACGACCATATAAAATATCGACCGCCCTTTGCAACCGCCCAGTAAGTGAATGCCTCCAAAGTCGCAATAAGACGATATGTCAGAAAAACTGATGAAATTGTCATCAAGAGGAAAACTGGGCCTAACCACCACATAAACATCTCATCAGTCCCCAGGAAAAGCGCACTGGTTGAGGAAGAGTAGCCCAGGGGGGAGAGAAATTGCCTTAAAAGGTGCGCATCGTCGACGTTCTTTTGTAAGCCAAGTAAGTTCGTAAACGGTATCAGTAGGCTTGTAGATATGAACATTGCCTTCCAATGATTCGTCAAGAGCCTATCAATGGAATTGTCAAAAGGAACAAAATCGCCGGTCGATTGGTAATTTTTAAACTGGTAGGCCATTGTCAAGGATACAAACCCAATAGTGAAAGCAGCAATAGATAAGCGAAATCTTAGAAGCAGCATCTTGACCGTCAAGGACCAGTTAACTTCTACCTTTATCTTGGTCTCTACACCAGGAGGGTTGATAAAAGTGAGCTTTAGCGACTTATCGTGTGTAGAGTTCAATGGAACAAAGGGGGCTACGTTATGGAAGTTGATGTCCTGCGGACCTTGCCTTAAATTGATATGCCACTTGGTTTCAAAAGGTTTTTCGATCGATTGTCTGAAGAATGGCTCAAATGTGTTGCTCTCCCCGGACACAACAGTTCTTACTCGATAAGATATAATGGATGAGTAGAGATTTGTAAATGTAAAGGATGAAACAAGATGTTTTGAATTTACAGACCTCTCTGCTTTCAGTAATCCTGTGGTGATGACCCCAAAAGGATTATCATGAACCGCTGTATTTAACGCTTCGTCCGATAGTTCGGCTACCACGAAAGTGTCTCCATTCAGAACTGAATTTGGTGTCTCAATGACAATGAGATCGTATTGCGATAAAGTTGGAGTGTCCACGAGTAAGAAGAAAAAAGGGCTTGAATTTCCTCCCCAAGATGAGTCAGAGGGATAATTGCTATTTCTCGAAGATTTCGGCACATTTAAAAGTTCTTGGTCTACGCGCGTACACTGAGTCCACCATTCTGATATCGATGATTCTTCTATTTGCTCTTCAAGTTTGCTTGATGAGTTCTTTTGACAAAATCTAATGTTAAGTGAGGGCTCATCTGTTAAAAGAGCAAAGTTCGAGTCATTCCTGTCCTTTTCTATGGAAATAACACTAAACCTTGAGCGGGACTTGGCTGTTTCTTTAGTTAACACAAATTTTTCGTTCATCCTCACCTTTTCGTAACCAGTTTGCAATTCAAAACTATTGCCAGCATTAGGTTCCGTTCTGTAGAGACTATTGCCAAGAACAGAATACCCTTCAAGCCCCGACAGAAGAGCTTTTCGATATAGCCGCATTCGCTCTTCTAACAACTTTGTCTTGCTTGCTTTTTTTGCATTTACAGATTCTAGTAAAACCCTCGCGAGAACATTCCTTAGTTGGTCGCACCATACAATTGCCAAATGATCAATTGGAGTCCAAACATGCGGAACGGTGGTGGTATATGTTGTAAAGCCATTTGTGTAAGGAATGATATCCTCAATAGTAGTAAAGTCTGCAGGTAGGATGTTATCCAAAACGCCGCCTGTTATTGAAATGAGACTTACGTTTTTGGAGAAGAAACTTTCTGAATCTTCAAACTGTGCCTTCCAAAACTTTGAAATACGCTCATATATTTTTAACATATCGCCATCAAATGTAACAGGAGCAAGCGCATGAGGAGCTGACAGAGTAATATACGAGTTAACCGATTCTGGGATATAATTTTTTAGGGTTGGCATTACCCTAGCGACAATGCCGCCCATAGAGTGTCCCACCACAATGACCGAGCTGGGAACGGGAGCCTCGTAGTTTTGGCTCGAGCGGTACAAAGAAAGGATATAAGCAATCGCATCATTCAAGTACTCCGCTTGATCCAGCATTGTTCTTCCGTGAAAAGCAGTAAAGTCCTCATTGAAGTCGGCAGTGAAGAAGTCCAGATTTTTGGTATCGTCGTTATCGATTGAGGAGCGTTCGTCGAAATAAACATTTGCACATGCGGCAGCGATGGAACGAGCTTGCTTGAAACTTCCTGCATTCCCCGGTATGAATAGTACAGGAATGCCGTCGAGCTGCAGAGCGTCATTTTCAAGTGGCTCGCGATCTTTGCCCTGCTCGCGATAAAGATAAAGATGATACTTTTGGGCCAACTTAGTATATCTGTGATCAAAACCGTCAATTTTGGCATATGATGGGTACATATAAACCGAGTGACATTGCGGAGTGTCTGATCCCGAAAATTCTTTGACAACACTGGTAGAAAGTGCTACTATGGTAAGTAACAATCCCACTAAAATGACCTGAAGTGAAGTTTTATGCAGCCCAAATCTACAGCTTCCGGTTTGCTCATCAGTGAGACCAGTGCTGGAAGCTTTGAGATCTCGCTCCAAGATGCCGCGAGCTGGCACTTCAGAAGAGCTGATGGATTTAGAACGATTATCGGACTTGCCGCAACTTTCAGCTAATATTGTCAATCCCCTTCGAATGAGAGCTTTGGCCCCCCTTCTTAAGACCATCAGCAAGCCAGAAGGTGTGAGTCTGGGGACGCTTTCGAGCACTTTTCGACCCTTGGTTATTTTATATTCTCTTATACCTTTAAACTTGACAAAAAAAGTTAAAACGACATTACAGTGAACGCAGTGTCACTAACAAAACGTTACAACGGCAAGACTTAGAGAATTGAGGTGGTCATTCTTCGAGAATCAGATCAAGGTTAATTGGGTCGTTAAAGTCATCAAATATATATAGTTATATGTACATTGTATGCCAAACTCGTGGGTTATCACTCCTCATGATAACTAGAGTCGAGGACTATCTGGTCTTCATAAATGCGGACACAGTCCATGTCTATTTTAGAATTGTTACAACGCGCCTCAAAAGGACGCAATGCTTCGGACAGAGCATTTAACTAGTTCACCGTGGTGATATGCGATGGCTTTGTTTTAGCATTTTTCTTGAGTGACGCAGAAGAAGAGGTCCTCGCGGGTACGGAGGACATGCCATTGGATGAGGGAGATGAGTCCTTTGATTTGGAATTTTTTTGTGAAATTGAGCTCTTTGGAACCCTGCGCTGGTGGTAAACCTCTTGGCGATATTTGAACGTTGCGTCACGCAACTGTTCGTACGATTTTGTGCCGAGCATCGTCCCAAAACGAATGGTTTGTGTTTCGTTCGAAATCTGGTTGAGGCGTGCCGGCTCGTGGGAGAACTTTGCTCCGTAATTTGTGTAATCGGAAGTGTGCTTCCATCGGTCTTGCAGTCTAGTGAGTTCATCTAGTCTGGAGTCATATACATCCAATATCTCATTTTCGCATTCCTGTTGCTCTACCTCAGTAATATTGATTAACCTAGAAAGAGGGGTAAAGTTCCCTTGTGACTTGTGCAAGTCGATGTACTCTAGCCCTAACCGCCCAACACGTCTTCTAAATTTGAAAGGCAACTCGCGGGTATAAACCTCGCGGTTGTCCATGAAAGGATTATAGAGCTCTATCCTGCGGTGTTTCGGGTTGCTTAGACGATCGCCATCCTTTCCAAAGACTGAGACGTCATCGCTGATACCGTCAAGGTAATCCTCGAGCCGCGGGACGTAATAGGATTTTTGAGCATCATATTTGGATGACGCTATAGAAGAAAACGGTGCGTTCGTAGCGGAGACGTTGGCAGGAATGGAGAGATCGAATACCGGATTGTAAGGATCATCAGTTAAATTGAAAAACTGGTCGCCATCCTCAAGCTTCCGTTTCCGCATTCTCTCCTCGACGTAATTGCGAGCAGTTTTCTCTTGATTTAACAAGATTTTATCCGCATCCTCAAGTAAAATGTCAGGTATCTTAGAGCTGGGTAGTTTGACGTAAACATGGGCAGCAACCGCGTTAGTCTGTTGCTTCTGTTGTTGCGCGAGTTGTTGCAATTGTTGCTGTTGTTGCTGCTGCTGCTGCTGTTGCTGTTGTTGTTGGGCCAACTGGTGTTGAGCTTGTTGAGCTTGTGATTGGTGCTGTTTGCCCACTTTTGAAGTAGAAGATTTGGATTGGCCTGGTTCGGTTTGAGACTTCTTGAGTTTAGGCCTGGCCTTCTTGGAAGTTGTCTCCGAAGGGGCATTCAGTACTACGTTGCTGACCAGTTTACGCTTTCTGCTATCCACAAGTAAAGAGTCGTCTTCACCTTTAATTCCTAAAGACCGCTTGACAGGCTTGATATCCCTTCTCATCTCAAAGACTCTCAAATCATCATTTATCATATCCAAAGACAGTTTTTCACGTTTTGCAATGAGTAGCGCTAATCTCTTGGTGTACTGCAGTTGTTGATCTAGGAGTCGCAATTTGTGACTATTTTGATAATCGACCCTCCGGGTTTTTCGTGCCTGTCTAACTTCACGTCTGCGAAAACAAACATAGGGGTCATTTTCATCTCGTTCTCCACCATGCCTTTCAAACTTCAATTGCGGACTGATCGAGTTGCCATGCGCTTCTATCTTGCGGTTCTTCCAGTGGGTGTAAACTTGATCGCCATATTTCCCTATTAATGTAGCAAGCGATCGGGTATCTTGACTGCCAGCGGTATCGAACTGGGTAATAAAGGCCTGTTGTGGTCGAAGACCTATTTCCTGAGCTAGGCGGTCCTTGATACCAGAATCGCCTACGTCACGTTTGAAAATGGTGGGTTTCAACTCCGCTAAAGACAAAATATTTTCTGGGTCGATGCTGAGAAAAGGTTGTCTCTCTTGAATTGCGGCCTCAAAACTACTACACATGAGCTCAAACTCGTTCTCACTTAAGGCTGTGACCGCACCTTTACCCCCCTTCGTGTTGCTCCGAAAGGTGTTCTGCAAAAACTCCTCGTCTCGTTCGTCCATATTATAGCTTGAGCCACAACAATCTTCAACAGTGGCAGAAAAGCGAATATATGTTCGAGGCTCTACAAAGCTACCCTGATAGAGTTTGGGATATTCCTGCCACGTCCTGGAGGCATCCGGCGTCGGAATGTAAAGATCGCGTCGGGCCAACTCGTTTTTCTGCAAAATTTGATGCAAATGCTCTTCTTTCTCCTCATTTTTGTCAACACCAGTTTCAATTTCCATCAATTCACGCTGTTGCAACTCATCCTTGTCTAGTTTTCGCAGGTCTGAGACCTTGTACACCTGCAGTCTCTGTTTGACGGAGATTTTCCGATGACGGAATCTGGTGTTAGCTGCCTCGGACGCGCTAGGCGGTGGGTTGGCCCCATTAAGATTTGCACTACCGTTTGTAAGAGAATCTCGAGCCATGGTGGGCTATGAAGCGGACTATGGCAAGGCAATGGGTGGCTGGGTGGAGGGCGGTCGGGGTCTCGTGACCGCTGAACTCGCGAAATTCCTTCAATAATAATAATGCACGGGTCTGGTGAACCCAAAAAGTGAAGATCCCTGAGCCCTTGATTTAGTTGATCCTTGTAGTGTCAGCTTGGCTTTCGAGAAGAGCGGCTACAGCTTGGACCAGGGCGCTACCAGCAGATAAGTGATGAGGCTTTCTGTCACGTGCCTCTTGAAACTCGCTATTCCGTTCGATATGACCTCCGGAAGCTGCTGATTTTCGCGTGAACAGGCCGTGTGAAAAGCTCCGGGGCAAACGGAAATAACAGTGAAAAAGAGAAGCCTAGCACCGGCTTAAATCGCTTATTCTCGTGAAAAAGGCTCCTAGAAGTGAGGCGGCGATTTAGAGCAGTACAAAGCCGTTCAACGTCTGGACCAAGAGACTTGCTTTCTCGGCTTGTTGTTTGGTAGTTTCTATGTTTTTCGCCACCCGGTACTCGTCGTTGTCGGGATATCGCAGTTTATAGTGATTCAAGGGTTATGAAAAATTTTATCCTCATTGAGCCCCAGCAGCTGAGTTAGTACAAAATGACAACATATTTCCTGTCACGTGTGTGGTACATTGCCAAGATGATCAAGAGCTTTGGTGTGAAACTTTGTTGATGGACACGGGTAGGTGAAGCCGCCGCGACTTGGCGATGTATGTGTATGTATGCACGAGCTACATACCTCTTACCCAGGCTACTTGGTGCTTATGGGTCAGGTTTCTTCTTGAGCAGTGTGCCAGGAATGGGAAACATTAGGTGATGGGTGGAAATGTAGTAATACTCTTGAGTGATAAACCTAGTACTTATACAGTATACATAAGTTCCTAGGGTGAAAACTAGAGAGTCCCCCATTTGAAGTTGTGCTGTGTAAGAACATCCATTCATGTAAGATTTTTGGAGGTTCAAGAGATGTCATAAAGTCATCAAACGTACTAGAAATTCGCCATAATTTCTGGGTCGTCGCGATGCAGAAGTCCACGGTATAGTAACACCCTGTAGTGCATGTAGTGCCCGGACGTTATTTAACGCTAATCCTGTTCATGACATACCCGTTCAAAGTTATAATGAGATGTATAACTGCGTGCTTCGTGCCAGATACCGAGGGTCATGTTCTTCTACCTAAGCACAACTTCGTAGTTAAATCTTAAGGAGTCGACGTAGGTGTTCTGGCGTGTACTGTCCTGAGCTGCTGTCGCCAAATCAATTATACACGTCAAACACCTTTTCGTTGCCGTGATATGTCAGTCTCGCGAGAATGAGCCTCTCATGCGTTATTCAATAACAATTACCTCCGTGATGAGTAGCCAGACTTTCGAATACAGCCGTCTCCTTTTGGAACTGAAACTCGAAATGACAGAACTCATAGGCATTCACTTTTGTCACGTGACTGTGCGCTTAGTTAGGCTTGATCAATATATTGTAAAGAAACAGGCGATGACCTCTCGGTTGATGCCACTAACCTGCTAGAAGCTCATTGTGTAACGGTCGCGACACCAGCCATAGAGACACTATGGAGTCACTTATAGATATCGTGGTCAAAACTTCCAAGAACTTAAAGGATAAACTGAACTTCTTAAAGGATCAAAAGCAGCAATATTTGGAAGTTAAATCGCATTTCATCAAGTATCAAGAGAGTGCAGCCTCCGCGGAAAAAGGATTAATACTGGGAGAATTCATTATATCGTCATCCAAGATTTATTTAAATATTGGGTACGAGTACTATGTGGAGAAAAGCGAGCAAGAGGCGCTCCAATTTGTTGGCGAGAAGCTACAACTGATAGATCAAGCTATTGATCAGTTTGAAGTGAAGTCCAGAGAAGCCAAAGAGACCCTGCGAAACTTGAAACAGGTACAGACAACAGAGGAGCAGAATGGGAAACCACTTGCGGATGATAGCGATTTAAATATACCACCGGCGGAAAATGACGAAGGACTGCCATTTATGGAGATTAGAGAGGAATTAGACGATGAGGGCAATATTGTCGCGAGTGCGGTCAGTCCAACGGCGGGCAATAAAGAATCGGCCTCAGAGACGCATTCTCAAAGTCGTATCGAGGAAATAAAAGAAGACAGCAATCATACGGACAGCGGCATCGCGGCTACTTCAGATGCACGATTCGATGAAGACTTTGAGACGAATATACGCGAGCGCACTTCAGGCAGCTCCCGCCCCAGTGCTAAGGAAGCGGATTTAAGTGAAGTATCTGTCAAGGGAAACCCAAGAGCAACTATTGATCATGAGAACATGTACACTTTTGACGGACTAGTGCGACAACTAGAACTGCAGGATAGCTTGGAAGACGGCGACCTTGACAATGAAAACGTCCACTACGACTTCAACTCGTTCCAATCTTCTAACGACCTTGACGATGATGGAGAAGACCTTTATGATACCGACGATGACTACGATGAGTACGCAGAATCCGAAATTCCTTCGATCGTCCCAGAAGTCGCCAGAAGTCGCTTTATGGAGCAGTTAAACGAGCTGCGTCGAAAAAAGGAGCGTAGTTTGAGTGTTAATGAAGGGACACCCGGGGCACCAGAGCCAGAGGCACAGAAGGAGGTCCCGAAACCTGCAAAGAAAGTTGGATTCGCTCCAGAACTAGACGTAATAGAGGTGGAAAATTTGAAAAAGGAAACTAAAGCTAATACGTTTACGGGAGCTATAGAACGCGGAACTCATATAGCCGCCAACGCGATCGACGACGATGGGTTCGATCCAGATTTGTTTGCAAAACTCATAGGCGCTAAAGGTTCTGATGAAATTCACGATAAATACCAAAGTGCCCAAGATGTTAAGCGCCAAGAGGAGCCTATCAAAAGAGGACCACGTGTTTCACGTTTCAAGAAAGATAGAAGTGCAAATCGCAGTTCAGATTCTGTGAAACCATCGGTGGCTTTGGGCAACGATTTGAGGGAGAACGACCCTCGCAATTTTAAGGAATCCGGTATTGTTGATGATGTTAAAGAAAACACAGTCTTACCGGTAACAACTCCAGAGGGCGTACAAAGTGTTCGTAGTTACCCTTCGGAAGTGCCTCGAGAAGCTACGTCTGGATTGAACCCTTCTGTTAGTGACGTTACTGAAGTTTTAGCGTCTGTAGATTTGGAGGGTGATGCAACTTCCACGCAGTCTTATGACAATGCTCCCAAGAATCAGACTCCGTTCAAATCAAACCTTCGCTCACTCCAAAAACCGTCAACAAGACGGCAACAAAAAACGCGCAGACCACGCCCTGTTGATCTTGAAGAAACAGAGAAGACCAAATCTGAAGACACAGCTACAAAGACCCTGCCCTCAGTTTCTGAGAGCAAGAACTATCCCTTTGACAAGACGGATACAGGTTCCTTTCCCGCAGAAGTGATCGCCCACATGAAAACTGATGACCTACCGGAAAACTTTGTTCAAAACCCCAGTGTAGATTTTAACACCTTGGGCGAAAATTTAGATGACATGGCCCGCGCATACATCTTAGGTTTGTACAACGCTGACGTTGAAGATCCAGGTACTGTCCTTGAGAGTTTGGATGATTTTAAAACGTACAACAAAGAAGCAGAGAGCTTGCAGAGTGAAATATCTACGTTTCTAAGTCAAAGTCCGACAGAAGATCCTGCTGATAGCCCCGTGGATCAGTCTCAGGAAATTGATGACGGGCCAGTATCTACAGATTTGATTGAAAGACAGACAGTTTCGCCTGCCGACTATGCAGGTGGCGATGATCCTGCGCTAAACAGTCAAAACCTACACCACGACGTTGCTGTGGAATATCAGCGCTTGCGCCAAAAATTGATAGCATCGCAGGGGACCACTGCACCAACATCAGAGGAACTGCAATTGGAACCTATTGACGAGCATGGCAATCCGATAAAGACGAGCAGGTTTAAGTCGTCCAAGCTGCGTTTTGACCGTCTCTAGGCAGTGCAAGTTGTGGCAAGGAAGTGGCAAGATCCGAACTATCGGTACTGTTCGCCGAAGTCCGAATCGGCGCCGGCCTTATCGCGTGCTGAGGCCCGTAATACATAATTATCACGCTTTTCTAATCTAATATCACGTGGTTAGTTGAATAAGCTCACATGGCAAAAGACATTATAATCACACCTCCCTACCAGTGACTTTCTGACCACCGGAATGTGATTGGAAACTGGAAAGTAAAGCCCAGCTCGATAGACTTTCTTTAGATATGTGGCTTTCTGGGGGGATTGAGGGTGGTTTGGCCAAGCCGTTCAATGCTGCCTAAGTACTGTTGAGCTGGACAGATAGTGTGTAGAAGTCACTTGTACTGAAGGTTATATCGCCCGCAACGTGCTTGAGCGTGCATTGACAAAGCAATGGCATCGAAGCGGCAGACTTTCGATCCTAATTTGATATATTTTGGCACACCTTTGAAAGACTGACGAGCTTGTCGCTGTGGTGCTCTCAAAGTGGGTTCTTCGGAGAAGCTATTAAAAGGCCTCTTTGTTCTGTAAGCGCTAGTAAAAGCATCAGCCCGGGCTCAACAATGGAGACTGATGACATGATTAGTACTAGTGAAAGGTTGCAGCTTCTCATGGATGATCACGGAGGAGGAAATGAGACCAATGGCAAACCCGCTGCATCTCTCTTGGACTATCTCGTCAGAAAACTGGAAAAGGAAAGGCTGGCTGAAGTGCAGCTAACCAACAGTGAAATGCCAGTTCGAACGCAAAAAGTGGAAAGTGACTTTAACGACGACATTATCGCTTCACCCGGTTCGCATTATACTTCCTTCATTCCACCTCGCCCGTACGCAGAGCACTTTGATTTCGATGGCGGGCAAGGAGACTTCGTGACAAGCAGCTCCGGAGTCCAAACTCAAGGATACAATGACGTGGTGTTGAGTGAACGTCATATCGAGATCGAGGACAGTAGGCCAAGAAGCGAAAGAGCGAAAGTTTTTGGAGAAAACGAGAACGAGGAGAATAATGACGGAGCTCCAGACCAGAATCTATCTCCTGACCATGGGCGCGAAGTAGACCTCCAAAGTAATGATATTGTGGATGAGGAAAGTGCACAGCTCGTGGTAGATAAACTTAACATATTCAAAAGTGAATTTCGCCGCCTCATCCAAAAAATCGATGATGCTTCGTTATTGACGCATATGTCGGACCCATTTTTGCCCGTAGATTCTGAGTTTAGTCCGAGGCCTATGAACAGTATGATGGCCGGAATTTTAGATACTTTGCAATCACTTCCCTCAACTGGTAGTGGTCGCAAACGTCCCAGAAGCTCCTCGGGCGTAGCTCAGACTGAGGGACCACCCCTCATGCGCAGGAGTCCCGCAAGAGATGCTCAGCTGAAAGAACCTCCGAGCATAAGTGAGATCGAGCAGGACCCATGCTTTGGTTTAGCCAATTTTGGAGTCGTACTTGTGAAATCCCCCGTTACTGTGGCACAATTGTGGAACGAGTACACTAAACTTCCAAGTGAGTGGGCCCTACCTGACTGGTTTGAAGTGGTTTCGCAACAACACTCTTCAGAAAAGCATGAAGCACAGAGCGCTGTTCAAGTGATGAAGCGACGAACTTCTATAAGGGACCTTGAGAGAACTTATGGATCGTCGTGGCGGAACAATGACAAAAACTTCTCTCGTCAAGTAAATCGTCGCAAGAAAATATGGCTTGCCATTGAGGAGGGCTTGCAGGATGGCATTTCTTTGAATGACTGTTTTCAGTTAATGGAGACTTATGTCAAGGAAAGAGGCAAAGGTTTAAGCTGGTATTATAACGGTGTTCCATTCAAAATAAAGGATCTAAAACGTGTGTAGCATTTTAGGCTAATGACTTTAAATCCATATCCGCGTATTTTCACGTTATGGTGTCCAGGTTTTTCTCGTCTCTGTCAAGATTCTACAGATAACATTTTGTGTCACTAGTCTTAAACGGCTAACATCCTATCACTCGCCAGTAAAGTACTACGTGAGAAGTACATATCCATTGCGGGAGCGAGAGGGCAAATAGCACTGTCTTCAACAATTCAAATGATAAATTCCCTTATATGTTTGATAGGTATGTATCACAGTTAGCAACACACGACCCTGGAAATAAGATATCAAATAACTGACACGAATTCCCCAGTTGGTGAAACACCTGCTACTCAGTTCTTGGCATGGAGGCTAAGCCTCTCGAATGCGTTCATTATCCTGGTTTCGAGCAATATTTCCAGCGATGGGCTGGTTGCGTGGAAGTCCTCTAAGCTGGGATCAAATTTTTACAGACCAAATGAATTCGCTAAGGAACTGGATGAACTTCAGTCAAAACTTGTTGATTCCAATGGGAAATTGAAATATAAAATTGATATAGTGGTGTTGTCATGTTTGTCCATCCCGGCTTTACAGCGGCACTGTGAAGTTCTTGCAAAATATGGTGACAAAGATACCGTGGTATTAGTGGATGCAAATTTCGGAGTACATTTGGAAAAGCTTGTTTTGGACCATTTCTCCAACACCTGTGCCTGCACTCTGTCCATTCTTTGTGATGTTGAAGGTAGGCAGTTGTCGTCCGGATCTTATGTCCTTGTGAATGAAACCTGTCAATTCTACATCGGGTTGACATATAGTCATGACGATGCCAGATCAATCGGCACTCAATATGAAATACTGCGCAACAATTTCGAAAAGGTCCGTAATGTCCTCTCCGATGAGCAATCCACCCTGAACGCTCTGTTGCAGCAATTGCAGCATACACAAGTTGAAGCCATTATAACATTTACCCCAGACTGCTCAATAGAAATGGCACTTACGGTATGGGAGTATATCATCCCTCGTATTTCACTCAATATTCTCTCCATCGTATTTGAAAGATTTGATTATGACCGACTCTTAGCTAATGCTTCTACTAAATTGGTGTTCCAAGACCTGGTCAAGGATCTTATAAATATCAGCTTTGCGCATTGTGGAAGAGTGATCACAAAGTACATGAAAATGGCATCGGAAGATTGCAGAGCTCCGATAGATCTAGAGGCAGATATAGATTTCGAAAAGATTGTAGAGCATACCAAGATTCGAAAAAGGCAAACAGACATTTTCACAGTTAATGAGTATCCAGAGTATTTGACCCTTTCGTTTGAGGCCTACTGTTTTTATCACAAATTGGAGTTCCCGGCAGATATTCTACTGAAGCAGCCCATTTTGATGGCCAATGAATTCGGGATTAAATACTCGAGCTTGAATTTCCTAATTCGATTTTACTCGCAACTCTTGTCATTGAGTGGCCTATGTATTGAAGGTGGTCCGCGTAAGTTATGCCCACCGTCGTTTATGTTTGGGAGCCGCACGCAGCTCAACACTAAAGGTGAAGCAGTACTGCCGACTAAAAACGATGCTGGAAAGAAACCCATTGACTCATTGCACGCCAAATTAAAGAGGGGAACGAAAACCGATAATAACAGCGTGCTCGCTACTAAAGACCCTGATTGCTCCAGAATGGATTACGCAGCTAAAAATCACGATACTGATACTCACGACACGCAAGGTGAGCAGAGCATTAGTTTACGTGAGGGGAACAACTCGAGATTCGCGTTTTTCTGTGATAGGGAAGATGGCGAAAATACTGGTCCTGGGGAGAATGACAGTAGCTCAATTGTGGATACCTTGATACAGCTTCCTAACTTCCGTAAACGGACTCCGGGTGGAAGAGCAGTCGGCGAAGTAGACGCCAGTGCAGCCCTTGAAAGAGAGATCCGAGCTAATCCCTTAACTATGGCATCGCGGTACTATTTCAAACCATACCATCTAGACCGGAAAAGCATCAGGTCTTTGACGGAAAAATGCGGCGACCATTGGGACCGTCCCAGCCTATGGAAAATGCAGCGTCAGTATTTGATCGAAAGGGGCCAAATGACCGACCCTTCGGACACATTAGTTACAGGGTCACACAGGCCACTAATGGAGCACATAAAATTACTAAAACGCCTTAACATGCGCGGAATTCTGAGCGTTACAACGAGTCGTTATGGCCATGTCGACACTTCCATGAGATTGTTTGACAACCAGAATCAAGGAAAAGACCCCTTGAAGAAACGTTCCTTAACTGCTCCCGCCGCGCATAGAACCCTGGCATGCTTCGCGCCTGGTACTGATTGCCATTCCCCATCTGTCTTGCCCGATGTTGATTGACTAATGGCGCCAGCTAACACATTATGTTTCCACTTTCCCTTTATGCAAAGAACAATCAAGTGGATGCATAAATGCGCCGCCAAGATCTCTTAGGCATGGAAGCTTTATATGCATATTAATGTTCTTATTCAATACTCACGTGTTTGGGTAATCTGACAGCGTTATTATATGTTGAGACGCTGCCTTCGAATTCAACCGTCGTGAGCATGGTTAGTCTTGCCAATTCGAAACACTCGGATTGACATTTTGGGCGATTGATGTCAAGGTGAATGAATGTGCATCTGGAGACACAACCAGACTCTGTTTCTTTCTATTATCCCGTGCTCCGTCGAGACCCAAATGAATGTAATCTATCGAGCGTGGTCGTATGTAACTAATCTCCGCTAAACTTAATAGCCGATATGCATACTGAGAAGCATACTGAGAAGCAGGTGGGCCTAAAAGGAAGATTTGATCAGTTTACCCCATTTTGGCCACGGACTTATTCATGGTGATTTTTCGCGAGTCTTTGGCCTAATCTGGATAGCACCCAGCTAAGTTTGGCATTAAGTGAAAAAAAGACGAAAATCTGCGAAAATCCATCGACCCATTAGGATGCAAATCTGCATAATCGATCATCTGGGGGAGAAATTGGTCGAGGTCTATGAGTAGTAGCGAAAATTCCGATAATCATATCGGTCAAATTCCGTCTTGTGAAGCGGCTTTTGTCTCGATTCTCGCCTCTATCTCGTAAAAGGTACTTCGAATCTATTGGTCACCCTGCCGGAGTCCATTAGTAACCGATTACTTGGTTAGGAAACTTCTTCTGGTTACCGGCGAACCCGAGACCCCTTGGGGATGGCCAGGAAGTCACTGAGATAGAAATTGTGTGTTTTTCGCGGGTTAAAATCACCAGAGTTACACTATAGCGATGTAGGTGCCGTGATGATAGTGGCCTATCTAATCAGACTACTACTCCCGGAAGCTTTGACATTTGAGAGCGCACCTTGGCAGAAATCAGGAGGTTCTTTATAAATATGGGCCCTTCCTGACGACGTAGGCTTGGTAGCGAGGAAGCTCAATAGCGATTGCTTGCTGCTTCAACAGCAATGATGATGTATGAATCTGCCAACTACGAGTCCAACCGCAATCAGCTTGGAAGTGCTCCTTTCCCGCTCAGCTGGGATGACAGCTGTGTCATGCAATCCTCAGACGTAGCGTGGATCGATGATCACAACGACAGTGCATCAGACGTTTTCGGCTTGATTTCATCCGGTTCTCATTTTGGAGCAACTCTGTCATCCGTTGAGTCTGGTTTGTTAAACACAGATCTAGATAATCGCTCCGAGGAGTTCGAAGGGCCCCTGTCCATCTTCCTAACAAGCGAAAGTGATTATGAGGCGGTAGAAGTTCCAAGGACGCAACCGATACAGGTAGAGTCCGGTGCGTGCTCAGCCTCGCTCGCGAGTGCAGAGGCCCAAGAGCTGTCCTCTCAGCCATTGCAGTCCTCTAAATGTTACACGAGACCGAGGTTAGCAACTCGAAAAAGCAACCCTTTTTACTTACCTTCCAAACATATAAGGAATATGATCGCCAAGGAGAGGCAACGAAAGAGCTCTCGTAAAATCTCCATTGGAGCTGAAAAATCTTGGGAAAGTTCTGAAGATTTGAATATGCATCCCAAGTATGAAAAACCGGGGCTGGAGAGACGGCAAACAGTTGGCTGAATTAGCTATTGGGACCTGGGTATCGGCGCTAGTGTTGTTTAACGTAGTAGCCTTGTAATGTAGGATTTATAGAGAAAAGCTGGGCATTTCACCTGCATATTGGTATGGATAATTAGTGGTACGTTTAATTAATATTGTGTTTATCACTTAGAATGGGGAAATTCATTATTTACTCGTACAAATCCTCATCCAGTCTGGCGGCTGGATTGGTTTCGATAAAATCGAGCGACACCTTGTGACCCAAAAGCTCTCTAATGTTCTGCACGCCGTACTTGATCATCGTTGGTCTTTCCAACGATAGACCCCAACCCAGAACTCTCATATTGGATGGTAGACCCATGGGTTCCAACATCTCAGGCCTGAACATACCTGAATTACCGATTTCCACCCACTTTCCTAGTCCTTCATGCCACGAAAAAATCTCCATCGATGGTTCGGTATACGGATTGTAAGTAGGTTTGAAACGCAAACCAGTAACACCCATCTTCTCAAAGAACCCCTCCATGAATTGGATTAAATCACCAAGAGTAATGTCATAGTCTGCCAAGACACCTTCCACCTGGTAAAATTCCGCCAAGTGAGTAGCGTCCACGGCTTCATTACGGAACACTCTGTCGATGGAGAACAATCTGGTAGGCTTAGGGTCTTCTGCCAATTTTTTTAGCATGGCGGCGGAGATTGCTGTGGTGTGGGTTCTCAAAACCAATTTCTGAGACTCTTCTGGCTTCCAATTGTAACGATAGCCAATTGAATCATATTTTCCTTGTTCGTGAACTGCCTTGATATTTTCCAAATATGAATTGTCGTCTGGTAAACCGCTTTGGACAGGGTCTTTCAAATAAAATGTATCCTGCAGATCACGGGCTGGGTGCTGTTGAGGGACGAAAAGGGCGTCAAAGTTCCAGAACCCCGTATCCACATACTGGTTAGAAGGCATCTCGGTGAATCCCATAGAGAAGAAAATTTGTCTGAATTCTTCGCGCACCTTGGTCAGAGGATGGAGGGCGCCAGACTCAGGCATGATCCCTTCCGCGTTGAAATTGTAAGGTTTAAACTTTAGGTCCTTGTAAGTGCCAGTAGCAACCATCTCAGCAGTTAAATCGGTTTCCAACTTGGTCAGCTCAGTTGAAAAATCAGCACCTTTAGTGACCTGGAAAGTGGTGTCTTTCTTGGCTACAATAAGCTTCCGCTTCTTGAGGTCGTTGAGCGTTTTGTCGTTAACGGATTGAAGCTTGCCTTCTCTGATGTTCAGAAGAGTGTCCTTGGTTTCATCCGCAACATCTCTTACCGATGAAATCTTGTCGCTGATAGTTAGTTCATTATCCTTGTTTTTAGAAATCCAGCCATTCTTGAATGCTTTAGCCTGTCCAATTTTGCCATCTGCACCCATGTGAGTGGCCACATCCTTGATTTGCAACTTGGTGAACTTGTCGACCAACTGCAAAAGTCTGATCTCGTGTGATCCCTTAGCCACTATTTCGTCACCTTCATTTGTTAGCGTATAGTAAGTTTTGTCCTCTTTGGTATATTCGAGCTTCCCGTGTGCTTTCAATGAGTTGAGAGACGATAAAATTACTTGTGGGTTAATGTTTGGAAAAACCTCAAGCGTTGAATTGATGGTTCCCAGTTCATTCAATTTTTGCAGTATATCCAACTGCAAATCAGACATTGTTGCAACTAAACCTTGCCACACTCCTTGGAAAAACGGTAAAAATTAAAACGGCAAAGCAACGATAGCCAATGCGACCTGTAATTTCTCTGAACAAATGACAGTGTAGTCTTGTTCCGAGGTTAGCATTTCGACGACTCATCATTCAGAAAATTTTCTTCGTTGTAAGATATAACGAAACTCACCTCGATAGTCGAACACTTAAGTGGGTTACCCGGCAGTAGAGCAGATCGGTAGAGGGATGATAGATGGATACTCTCAGTGAGTTCAAGGCTGATGGTGTACGCCGAGTACGCTTTTTAATTGACCGTTAACTGCGTTAGGTGCATTGAGCACTCCACATGGATACGACTGTTCTGGGATTTTCACTAAAGTCGCCTTAACGAACGTGCTGGACCCACGGGTAATTGGGTTTTTCAGTCCTACTGATCACAGGGTAGCGTTTCTTACCAAGGATCCCGGGATTGGCACATAAAAAGGAGGTTTTAGGCCGTCGAACAACCCAAATGACTGATGACGTGTTGGGTGATTTCTTTTGTACTCTACGCCGTTGCCTGACAGTGTGGACTCTGCTAGGTCAACTACGCGGGGAATGAGCACATTTCATTGTGTACCTTGTTGCTTATTAGCAGCCCGTCCTGTTCGTCGTCACGCATGGAGTAAAGATCCAGCTTCACGTTGGCGTCCAACATGAGCTCCTTCTTCAGGAACCATTTCTTTTCCTCCTGTAAAAGTGAGCGATACTCTTGCAGTAGATCGAGATGAACTTCACGGAGCCACTGCAACTGCTGCTGCTCGGAAGGTGGTTCTTTGTTAGCAGCTTCACGAGCTACGTGGGCAGTCGGGGTTGGGGTCGGTGTCGATTCCGAAGAGACTTGATCTGCCAAAAAAAGCTCATTCATGTTGTAGAGCCTTTTTTTATAGTAATTGGTCTTCATTTTGCTCACTTTTCCAGCTTTTTCCTTGGTAGTTTTGTTTTTCGACGCCGCCACACTACTTTCTATAAAAGTGCCCGGAGCGATTTTGACCATTTCGTAATTTATTTTCAAGTTATCATCCACTGTAATGATGTTCCGCTTGTGCCTGCTCTTACGCTCATCGTCTGCATCTATCAATTCACTCGTCTTGTACCGCCTGATCGCGTTGAGAGCGTATTTGACTTGTGCATCTTTTTCTACTAGATCATTGAAGTTCGCCAATAAGTCCGCAACCATGTCGGTCATAACCAGTAAGCGGCGAATGACAGGGTTTATGAGGCTCTCTGGTTGTCAAATATGAGATGATTTCTATCGAGGGAAAGGGTTATATCAACTACCATTTATATGGACTTAGAGTTTTAATTTGACATTAATCTGAAAAATTTTAGAAATTAAGCTATGCGATGAGCTAGCTGCCAGAGAGAAACCACATCCCAGAGTAGGCGTATAAGATGGAATCTGAGAGTATCCAAGACTTGTTTGCGGCTTTGAAGCACGTTGGTAAAAGTGGCTCTTCGAAAGCTGACGATAGCCTGCCCAAAACCTCATCAAGCGCCGGCGATGACTTTGATCAAGACAACATAAAGTTCGACGAGGATGCAAAGGTCGCAGAGCAGCAGGACACATTTAAACAGATCGAACAGCATTTGCGTGGTCTACCTCGCATGCAGACAGGATTCGATGGTCTCGCCAACGGTAAAGAGACCACCAACGCGATACAAAGGGTGGAAGACCCGGTATCGATTCTGCATTTGCGTAAGAAGGACGCGGAAACGAAAAAGCCAAGTTCTTCTGAACTGTGGTTCACGCTGCCAAAGCCGGAGCTTACACGTGAAATCAAGCGCGACCTGCTCATACTGAAACACCGTGCCGCTCTGGATCCCAAGCGACACTACAAAAAGGACAAATGGCAGGTGCCGGAGCGATTCTCCGTCGGAACCATCGTAGAAGACAAGAGTGAGTTCTTCAGCAGCCGCTTGAAGAACAAGGACCGCAAGAGCACCATGCTGGGCACGTTGATTGGTGACGACGATACCAACAAATATTTCAAACGTAAGTACAGTGAGGTGCAAAGCAAGAAGACAAGCGGAGCCAAGGGCCACTACAAGAAGGTACGTGCAAAGCGCAACAAGTTTTGAAGGAACAGTGCGATTGTTGAGCCGTTTTGCAGTTTCGGCAACTATGTAGCCATCTCTTTTCAAGGTGGGTCGTGATATCTGGCCAATGCCTATCATAGTTACCTTGACTTTCATCTTCTATTCTCCCCCTCAAGGCTAATGGCATCGGAACTTGACGTTCTGAGATACGGGCGAACGTATCCACGATGGTCGTCTCTTATATGGACCACGAGTTTACTTGCTTGTGCCCAGTGGCTGGCCTTTTGAAAGGTCGGTAGCACAAGAACCCGCAGTTGCTATTGAGTATCCGAGGTGCGGCTGAGAAGAGTCGAAGTTATGTCAAGGCTGATTGCATCTTAAGGGCCTGTAAGACTTTCAAGGCCCCGGACTGCGGGACGCAGCAAAAAGGTCATTATTAATTGGGTATAAAGCCTGAAAGCGAAGTGACACTAAACTATAACGGAAGGCCTCCTTGTCGTCCAGCTGGAGTCAGTTCTGGGCAGATAATGATCATGTTTCGACGCCGGAGAATCTTGCTTATTCTAGTGTTCTAGCCGCCGAGCTGTTGTTTTCAATTTTTCCAATTACTGGAGACCAAAGGGGTACTTATAGCCTCACTCACTGGAGTATATAAGGAGGCACATACTAGGTGTCTGTTTCATTTCGAGACTTGTACATACCACTACTGTGATCTAAAATTTAAATCGAGTAAACGCAATGAATAGAAACATTGGGTAGAGCGCTAGCATGAGATTCAAGGCGAACTGGAAGTCAACCAGCTCTTGACTGATGATTTTCTCCCGGCCCAAGAAGATTAGCCACTGGCCAATACAGGCCTTGCGGGCATGTGTTTCCAAGGCGTTCTACATCTAAGTTGTTCCGCTTAGCGTGGGTAGAAGGAGGCACAATGTTTTGAAGTGCCGCAGTTTCCAGATTATTACGGCAGACACATATCTCCGATGTTCCTATGCTGTGTTAGAGCTATGTGTTTCGAACTTTCTGAAGGGTTGCATGTGTATTCCAGCGCAATTTAGCGAGTCCTATTGGGAGTTTTAATGCGCATTTCTGAGACGCCAGTATCTTGAAGCTCGTTATATGCGTCGAGGCTCTTGAAAAGCTCGAGTTTCTGGCTTATCAGCAAGCCATGGTCTTTTGGCATTTTTCCCGATGGAAATATTGAGCATTGCGAAACCCACAGTCGCATTTACCATCTAACCTCAGTGCCATGGACGCGCTGTCACAGCGAGAGGACCACGTCACTACTCCCCTCAACTTTCCAAAGGGTTTTGAAAACGTTGGTAGCGCTACATGACAGTTACGATGTACGTACCAGCTTCTCCATTTCAACCGTTGCGGCGATAGCATTCTGACTCTGGGAAGGCGTACGATCTCAATCTTGTCGTTGCTGGAGGCAGATTCTGGCTTGCATTCAAACACAAATTTCGGGGAGTCACAAAACTTCAGATCAACCCGTAGGAAGCCACAGACCGGCAGATGTCGTCCACTAAACAGGAATGAACCGAAGCTGCCATTGAACAGTCGATCTACCACCATGCACAGATCACCTGCAAGCTCAGCGCAAATGCCGTCTGGTCTCGGCTCGCATTTACGCCATTGCTGTATGGCGGACTGGCGTTTACAAGCACTGCGTCGCACATTGTGTATGTGCGATCAAGCGAGCGAGAAAAAATTTAACAGTGCTATCCGTTATCGCTTCGCGATAAGGACTTCACAGAAGATGCGCATTTCCCATGTTTTGTTTTGCACAGGCGACGTAGCATCAAAATGCTGGTAGGACCGTCTGTAGTGACGGTGAGAGCTATTGACCGAATCTCGGCACTACTAGACCCAAGGGTATTCTCACAATATTGATTCTAAAGAGCGACTGAGAGCCTGGCCCCGCAGAGTGGAAGATTTAAAACTTTAACGTAACCTGAGGTAGTATTCAACCACACGGATTGGTCAGGGAAGCCAGGCTAAAGTCACAAAGACCGTCTAGCAAACGAATCGTCCTTCTTCCCTTTTCAAAAGCATTCTCACACTGCCTCTACTTCGTCACCTCGTTTGTTAGCCACCCTGCTAAACATCAAAGCGAGCGAGGGCATTATAAGCTAGAGGAAATACCTTGGCTTGTCACCTTTGCAGAGGGCCCAGATAGAGTGAGTTCGAAAAGTTGAACAGCCCCTGGAAAGGGCCTTCAACATCATCAGATATATTTATTGGCTTGCCGGCACATAATCGAAGAAGCAACATGGAAGAGCACAGAGACGGCGTATGGGGTCGCCAGGAAGCGAAGCAAAAGCTCATGCAGGCTGTTGAAGATTCTTCTACGGAAGCCCTTTGGCAAATGTACTCTAGTGCGAAGGCATCCCTCCCGTTCCAAGACCGGATGTCGAACTTGACGTGGAGAATGCTTGGACTTCGCGTCAAGAGGGCCCGGGTAGCGAAGAGGGAGCAAATCGGACTTGGTTCGCCTGCCATGCCTACGGTCTACAGTGAGATCCTTCACCACGACCAACCGGGGGCCCCTGACAGGGACGCTGTTCCAGGAGATCTCGATTACATAGCTGAGCTTCGTGACAATAAGGACGCAGAACGTCCATCCTCAACCCATTCCGCGTCAGCAGTGCCTATGGAATTACACACTTTCAGGGACGCTAATCATCCACCGCACGCTAATGCCAACGGCCACTCTGAGTTGCACAGAGATCACCCTGCTCATGAGCCGCCTTACCATCAACTAAAAACAACAGCAAGTCCTGCCTCAAGGTTCAACGATTCGAACAACTCAAATGCAATGGCGGGTTCATTCGCTGCAGGTTCGAGTATCATGAAACCGTTCTCCCAACAACAGGGAGACATCCATAGCCACAGCCTTGGGTTCCACGACCATGCACATTATGGATCTTTTTCCAATGTCGACCAACACGTTGGTTTCATGGCAGATGTAGATGTCGAGAGCTTTGACGTTTTAGGGGGCCACGATACAGTCTCTCAGCAAGGTCAAAGCCAGGATGACGAAGATGACGATGCAGCACTACGCGAGACGGCAGCTTACTCGTCACCAGCCCTCATTAGTGATAGCGGTGTGTCTTCCACTGGTGGAAACGGCACTTTCATCCCCAACTCTGCGAATACTACAGGTCTCAACAAAACGCACCCTTCCGGTCAACAGTTCAGCAGCTCTGTCACTATTGGTGGCCTTAATTCTAGTGTGCTGAACGGTCAAACTTTTTTTGACGAGCACGATTTTCTTCACTCTGTTGATGAGGGCCACGAGGAGGCTGAACTCCCGCCTCTGCATGCCACCAACTCCCAAGTCTCATTGCCTGATTTGTACGACCGCAATTCTAACGTCACACCGATTTCCATCACTCGGCCAAGCACGGCCTGGCAAGGATTGTCGGGCGGATTAGGGTCTGCCTCACCAACATCTGCTTCAGCCGTCGCTAGTTCATTACCCACATCCCAAGGTATCCGCAGATCAACTAATTCGAATTCTGTGCGTAAAAAGCAGATAAAAAGCTCGAGTTCCAGGAAAGGAAGCTCAAGTTTCGCTAATATCAATAGTGGTACTGGTATCATAGCAAGCAGTTTGCCACAAGATAATGGCTCGATGGATGGCCTTAATCGTCGACCAGCCTCCACCGGACCAAACTCGAGTGCAGGAACTCCAAATGCTGCCAACAAGGTCGAAACAAAATGCACCAATTGCCACACCAAGACCACACCATTGTGGCGTAGAGATCCTGAGGGCAATCCTCTTTGCAATGCTTGTGGTCTCTTTTTGAAATTACATGGTGTCGTCAGACCCCTTTCCTTAAAGACTGACGTTATCAAGAAACGTCAACGGGCATCAAACAAGATTTCAGGGTCAAACGCTGGATCAGCTGTAAAAGAAGATTCATCCTCAAGAGATGTAATACCCAAGGTGCGAAGACCAGGCTCTAAGAAAAAAATGTCATCGTCAAATGTTTCCAATGAATTGCAGGCACAGACGTCTAAACCCTCGAGTACAAGAAGAAAAATGAGGCCGAATGCGCTGGTTCAAGACATTGATAGCAATGTGACAAGCGAAAGTGGTTCTGATACTGCGACACCTGCTCCTACATTTGCTGCTGAGGCTCAGAGTAGTAGTGGCATATCCAGGAAAGGCAATTCTTCCGAGATGGAAGTTGACCACCCCTCTGGCGTAGAAAGCGGCATAGCGGAGTTTGCAAATCCTAGCCGTAACAATAATGGGCTGGACGCATTTTTAGATCAATGGTCACACCCGCAATCAGGAGATCATCAAATGTCGCCGGGTCACACATTTGGTGCCGATCACACCTTTGTCCATCCAAACCCTCAATCTGCCATGAATGATGACTCCGAAGCTTTGGGTGCTATGGACGAAGCGGCCACCGCTACAGGGAGAAATAACGCAGGTGAAAACGCCAACTGGGAATGGCTGACATTGAGCTTATAACTACCAAAACTTACGATAAATTCTCACTTCCATTAATTAATCCAATTTGCTCCTTGTTCTGAACTTCATGTTTTTAAGCTTCATTTCGCAACTGTTGTGTAAATAATTTTAATTAAGATATTTTAGTAAATGTCTTGATATTGTTTTCGAACCTAGAGGCTTTCGTTCTCTCTAATGGCTCTGTCATACGCATAATCATTAATGCTAGCTTTATGAGTGAAAACAATAAATACTTGGATGGGTGAGCACTCACATGAGCCATGACACAAACATATAGTTTGAACACTTTCTTAAATTCAAAATCGGGCGTGTGGCGTAGTTGGTAGCGCGCTCCCTTAGCATGGGAGAGGTCATCGGTTCGACTCCGGTCTCGTCCAAATTTTTACTCTACGTTGAACAATGAATTTTTATCTTCTCCTCCCGCGATACACACACAGCGAACGATAGGTGCACCTGAACGTATCCGTAATGGAAGGTATTCGTAGCGTACCGTATTGAAAAATAAGAATAATATTGATACGTTACATGATGTGTATTTACTTCGAACTTCAACAGCATTTTATTCGATTAGAAGTTAATAGATTTGGAGAAGGCTGCCAAGTTAGCTTCTTTGAAAGCCTCAGACAAGGTTGGGTGAGCGTGACACACACGAGCGATGTCCTCAGCTGAGGCTCCGTATTCAAGAGCTAGACCCGCCTCTGCGATCATTTCACCAGCGTTTGGACCAACAATATGAGCACCCAACAGGCGCTCGGTTTCAGCATCGATCAAAATCTTAACAAAACCTTCGGTGTCCATGTTGGTTTTAGCCCTGGAATTTGCCATGAATGGGAACTTACCGACCTTGTAATTGATCTTGTCTTCTTTCAACTGTTCTTCGGTCTTTCCAACCCAGGCAACTTCTGGGTGGGAGTACATGACAGATGGAATGTTAGCATAGTTGACATGACCGTGTCCTTGCTTCAAATATTCCACAGCGGCGATACCTTCTTCTTCGGCCTTGTGGGCCAACATAGGACCGAAAGTGACGTCACCGATGACCTTGATGTGAGGGAACTTGGTATTGAACTGTTCGTCAATGACCAAACGGCCTCTCTTGTCAACGTCTAGACCAAGTGATTCAGCATTTAGACCTTGGATGAATGGTCTTCTGCCAACGGCAACCAATAGTACGTCGGCTTCCAAATTCTCCTTCTTACCGCTCTTCACGTTTTCAACTTCGATGTTAACAACGTCGCCGTTTCTTTCAGCAGAGATGACCTTGGTACCCAACTTGAAGTCGAAACCTTGTTTCTTCAAGAACTTTTGAGTAGTGGTGGCGACTTCATTGTCCATGGTGGCACCGATCTTGGGCTGAAATTCAATAACGCTCACCTTGGAGCCCAATCTGGAGTACACAGATCCCATTTCAAGCCCAATGATACCACCCCCGATGATAGCCAATCTCTTTGGGACTTCCTTGAGATCCAAAGCACCAGTAGAAGAGACGATCCTCTCCTCGTCGATCTTGATACCAGGGAAAGGAGTGACCTCAGAACCAGTGGCAACGATGATGTTTTTGGTCTCCAAAATGGTCTCTTCCGCGATACTTCCTTCAATACCTTCAACAGGGGACACTTTGATACTGTTTTCGTTTTCAAAAGAGCCGAGCCCTTTGTAGTAAGTAACGCCATTCTTTTTGAACAACATTTCGATACCTCCGGTCAATTGCTTGACACAGGTGTCCTTGGCCTTTTGGAATTGACCCATGTTGATGGCAACATCCCCGTTGATGTCGATACCACGTTGCTTCGAGTCGTGCTTCATCTGATGGTATAGGTGCGAGTTGTTAAGCAACGCTTTGGATGGAATGCACCCCACGTTCAAACAAGTACCACCAGCTCTGCCACGCTTTTCCACACACGCAACGTCAAACCCAAGTTGCGCAGCCTTGATAGCAGCAACGTAGCCACCAGGACCAGCCCCGATGATAACCAAATCGTGCTGTTTCTTAGCAGCCAGCAAACTCGAAGTTTGGCTCAAAAACCTTCTCGAGGCCCCGCTTTGCAGTCTAAATCTCAACATTGATTTCTAATTCGCAAACAATTGGAATAGTGATGCGATACACGAACGAAAGGTGATTGATTCGTCGAATGTACACTTAAGCACAAAATTAAATTACTGCAATTGAAAACCAAACTGGATCTGTTCAGTTCAGTAGCGAATTGCCCCTTCTCTTACTCAAGTGAATACGGGTTCTTCTCATTGGACCTTCCGTATCGAAGATATTTTTTTAACCAGAAAACGATGCTCGTATCGAATGCCAAGATGAGAGACACTTTTCCCACGCCCGTGAATAAACACAGCATTGGGCCCATGGCATCTTAGGTGCACTTTAACAATTCCCCTAGACTGCCACCGGTTTTTGGTCTTTTCTGTATCGTGTGAAGTTTGAGTTCCATCCATGGTTTTTCATCGAATGACAAATACCGTTCGTGAAAAGTCGGGTCCGAGATCGAAAATGTGTCCATGCAGCCTTCATTACCGACAACAGAGGGAATTGTCGAAGAGGCGTTCGGAGGTACTGCTGGCAGAAACCGGAAGATGAGAGCTAGACCTTCTCAGCCAAAGGAATTACTTGAACAAATCTCTTGACCAGCGATGAGCCGTAATACATGATGCATAACAAGGTGATGATATCTGTAAGCAGTGTACTTGTTCTCGATAAAATGCTGACACTGCTGCTCTTCGAGCAAATTAACATCTTAGTTGGGGGGTGTGACCGGAGCTCGAGGAATCAGGCTCTCAATATCGAGCAAAGAATCGACCGTATCACTAACGACGAACGCACTGTTTTTCCAGTTGTTCAGCTTGCTTCACTTCCGCTTCAGCGCGCTTACCTACTCGCTGGGAACTGGAAGATCGGCACTGGCCCTAAACTCACAAGATCGTCTAATATGGTATCTACTCCGGAGCTAAAGAAAGTATGTGAACGTCGATTTTGCTTTATTTTCTTTGAGCAACCTACTAACGCTTTGCCCTCTTACAGTACATGGACAAAACAGTATATATTCAGCTCAATGGATCGCGAAAGCTGATAGGGGTACTTCGCGGTTTTGATATATTTCTGAACGTGGTGCTGGACGATGCTGTCGAGCTCCGTAAAGATGGTTCGAAGACCCCCATGGGATCACAGTCTGTGATACGGGGCAACTCTATAGTGTCAGTGGAAGCACTGGAGCCATTTGCCTGATAGGAGAGCTATCCAAAAGCATTTTTTACATGTATAATAGACTAATATAGCTTGGGAATAAATTCAAATGCTGTCTGCCCTTTTGTGAGCTTTCATAACCTGTGATCCATCTCTACACCACATCTGCGGTACCCACATTTCTCGTAAAAACCTACGTTCTTATCATCACAATCCAAAATAACCTTATAGGCTCCTTGATCATGCGCTAATTTGGTCAAATGCTGAATTAAAAGCAGCCCTAACTGCTTTCCCTGTTGATCTTTCGCGACTGCAATGTCTTCCACATGGCCGACCAACCCGCAGTCCCGTATAATTTTGCGCTCGATGAAGACTGTCCCCGTGGCTACGACCCGGTCACTATCATCCACAATTACATGCGGGTTGTAGGCTGGTATAGAGTGAACTCCGATTTTCACGGTGGTTTCTTTCCAGTAATTTAGTGTCTCTTCGAATTGGGATCGAGTTACATTGCCCACAACAGTCAAGACTTTTAGGGTCTCTACGACACCATCATAGTCTTGTGGTTCAAGTCTTCTAATTGTGTAACCTTGCGGCAGAACAGGCATATCAAAGGACGTACTGACTCGCGTTTCGGGCCATTACGCTGGTTAAATGCACTATTAGATCTAATAATATAGAAGTCCGCGACTATTCGTTCGATGTTACCAGGATCCAAACACTGATGGCACAAGGCAATGAGAAACGCGCCTCACAACTGGTCCACACTCCTTCATAAGCGGGGAAATTTGAAGAAGACTATGTAGCAGTCCCCCGCTCCCCTCTCGCTTCTGTTTCTCCTTGAAATTTTGTATTTCTTGATGAATAGTAAATTTTGGTGCGCACTCAATTCTTAGTCGCGCGCACTCATATCAAAGTTGTCGCAGCCTTATTCCACTCTTGGTTTGCGATAAGATAGACCTTCAAAGAATTTGCCTCCGATCAGTGGCCCAGGTCATAAAAGTGATTACCGACGTTCTTACCTGGTAATAGCCTGCTAGAAGCAATCAAATGAAACAGAGTCGTAGCGGTATCATCAAATAAGGAGCATATACCGCCATAAGTTTGAGCTTGTCCGAAGTTTCCAGCGGCAAATAGTTGTCACCGGGGTAGTGGCCATCGGTCCAAATTTTATACAAACAAAAGCAGGTTGTCAAGGCAGCATTCCAACCATAAATTTTCAACCCACGAACCAAAGTTCTTTGGCAGTTGGTCAATTCAGCTTTTTTCATCTTTTCCTGGTAAGCAGTCCTCTTCAGAGCCCAGAACTGTCTGAACTTATAAACAAACCAAAAAAATGCTGGCAGTTGCCCGACACATTCAACCAACACAAACCACCAGAGCCAGGTTGGTTTGTCGTAGAGCAAGAAATCGTTATTGAGCTTAATGTGGTAGTCAACAAGGCTTTTTGAAAAATGGAAGCTGTCAGGGACTACAACGATCGAGTCCACCACTACCGTGGTGAAAATGTGCACTATGAAATAGTAGTAATAAAACTTTTGCTGCCCACCCGATAACATTTGTTACTGGTAGTACCCAATCGGCAGGGGATTGTAGGAAGCTGCGGACCAGGTGATAATGGTACTGCAATGGCTATAGATGTAAATTACACATTGCTTCATTACTTTAATGTCATTCAAGTGCAATTTGTTTGGATGATCTATTTACACGAGTTTGACCACGATATATAAAGTGTAGATGTAAGGAGTAATTCTATTTACAGGCTGGCGTTTTCCTTGGAACGGCCACTGCGGATTTGTCGGGTGGCTTCATTTCTTGTCGCCCTTGATCTTCTTGAAAGTGTTGGTTATGAAGTCTTCCAATTTTCCCAAGGCGCCGGGCGTGTCGGGATTATTATTCTCAGGTGGGGCCTGACTGCTGGTTTGGCCACTAAACTTGCCGGAATCCTCCGAGGACAGCACCGATTTCTTCGCCAAGGTGTCACCAGTTACGTCCGCCAACGCTTCCCACAAGCATTTCTCGGCCTGGGACTGCGGTTTCTTTACCACAACGCGGTACTGGACCTTCATATCGCCACGCAACCCAAATGAGCCTCTGGGCACACCTTTTTGTGGGATAGACACCACATCGTGGTGTTGTGTTCCTGCAGAGACTTTGAGTCGTATTTGTTCTCCTTCTACAGTAGGAATAGTCACCACTCCGCCCAGCGCGGCCGTGGTGATCGGGATGTCTTGGGTGAACCAAATGTCATGCTTGTTCTTGATTTGGTACCTGGGGTCCTTGTCGACGCGAATGCGAATCAACAAATCGCCTCTCGCCAAGCGGACGCTGTCCTTCATTGCGGGATCGACTTGCATATTTGGATACGATCCTTTGCCGGTTACACGTATGGCGTCTCCGTCCTGGAGGCCGTGAGGGAGGTCAACTTTCAAGCCGCAGTCTCTGTTCACTTTGGCACCTTCGCCATGGCAGGTTTTACAATTGTCGGAGTCCTTGACCACCGAGCCTTCTCCACCGCAGTTGTCACATGTGGATGCCATTTGGAACCCTGCGCGCACATGGACACGAGTGCCAGTTCCCGAACACACAGAACAGGTGCTCCTCGAAGCACCTGGTTTCAAGCCCGTTCCCTCGCACGTATTGCAAGGATCGTACGCGCTGTATTTCAGCTCAACGTTTTTCACACCAAACACCGAGTCTTTGAACGACATACGGTGGGTTACCTCCACGGGACTCCCTTGATACTCACGGTACATGGAGCGACCACGGGCTCCACCGGCGCGGGCCGACCCGCCCGCGCCTCCGCCGAACGCCGCGCCGAACAGGTCTTCGAAGTTGATGCCACCGAAGCCGCCGCCAAACCCTTGCCCTCCAAAGCCGCCTGCTCCGCCAAACCCGCCGAATCCGCCGCCGAAGCCTTCCGCACCGCCTGCACCGCCGGCCCCGCCTTGCGAGAAGGCCGCCGCCCCGTATTGGTCCCATTGCTGTCTTTTGGCGTCGTCGGACAGAATCTCGTATGCGTTCTGCAGGTCGTGAAAGCGCTGCTGCGCGTCAGCCGCCTTGTTGATGTCGGGATGGTACTTCTTGGCCAGCTTGTAGTACGCCTTTTTGATCTCGGACGGAGACGCCGTCTTGGCCACCCCCAACGTGGAGTACGGGTCTTTCAGCTCGTTGAGCAGCGCCGTGCTGGCGTGGAAAAGTCTCGCGGGCCTTGCAAAACGGGCCGCTCGAAAGCTGGGCTTGGCTTTGGTTGGCCTTCCCAGCTCCTTCAAAAGCGAGTAGCGATACATTGTCTTCTTGCGTCGATGCCACAACTACCTCGGTTGCCTGAGTATACGCAAGATGCAGCCGACCGGTGGTGAACGTAAACGGGGCCTTCACGCACGCTAGCCAAGCAAACGTACACTTTTTATTAGCCCTCCGCCAGAAATTTCGAGAACCGCCGCCCGCCCAGTCGTCCCACACGGCCGGTCCCGTGACCGCCCGCCCCTCGTCACGCCACACGGGAGACCCGCTTCGACACCCGCTCCGCGACCACGTGGGTACCCGCAAAGTACCCGCGCCGCCCCGGTCACGTGCTGCCTCGCTGCTCGCCGTCCGCCGTGGCGCTCTCAGCGCTCCTCGCTCGTGATGTCATGCCGACGCCCGCCAACGGCCCAGCCCAGCCCATTGCTGTGGCCCCTCGTGCAAAATGCAACGGCTCGGGATTGCTCTTGCCTCTCCAGAACAGTCGCCAGAACAGTCGCCAGAACAGTTGCCGGAACAGTCTCCAGAACACTCTCCAGAACACTCTCCAGGCTGTTGCTCGCGACGACGCTGTCATACCCAATAGAAACTCAATCGCGGGTGACAGAGCAATGAGCGCCCGTAGCACCGTAGCAAACATCTACTGGGCTCAGTAGCAAGGCGTGACAGCGCAATGGCCCTTACAGCAATAGTGGGAGTACCCAAAGCAAAAGCATGGGGGGCCAAGCACGAAGCAGGATGGGATGGGAAAGGTATAAAAGGGCGTGGCAAATGGTTGGATAGAATTGGAGATTCAGTTGGATTGTTTATCTGTTTATTTTATATATCATCAACAGCAAGCTACTCACTTGTATTGAAAACCACTCCTCTACCAACTACACTTTAAAGTATCAATAATGTCCGACTCCTACAGAAAAGACTTTTCCGACAAAGCCGCCGAAAAGATCAAGCCAGAGAGCGAAAAAACCACTTTCGAACAAGGTAAGGAGTTCGTCACCGACAAGGCCGACCAGGCCGCTGCGCATTTGCAACCAGAGAGCGAAAAGGGCGCTTTCCAAGGCGTCTCTGACTCTGCCCACAAGGGTAAGGAAGATGCCACCGGCAAGTCGGTCAGCGAGTCTGCTGGCGAGTACGTGGACGCTGCCAAGGCCAAGTTGAACGACGCTGCTGAATACGTCAGCAAGTCGTTGCACGGCGGCGAAAACTAAGAGTGTCTCGGCATGCACAAGTAGAAGCAGCCAAGTGTTGTTGGGCTTGCTACTTGACCTCCGGTTTCTCACGATTGTACGAAAATATATGGATGTCACGTCTACATAACTAACTAACTCCTCTACTAGGCATATAGCATTTTAACGAGATTTACTACTAGAAGCGCGGTTACTCATGCCTACACAACAAACTCATTGTCCTGGCGTTTCGACGAGGTTTACCACCAGGAACACAGCCAGGGCGTGTCAATAACTGACCACTCTACTAGGCATTTCAACGAGGTTTTCCACCAGAAACACAATCACTCATGCCTACATAACAAACTCACTACCCTGGCATCTTAACGAGATTTACTATTAGAAGCACAATAACTCGATGTCAGTCTTGACAACAAACTCACTACCCTGGCATTTCAACGAGGTTTACCTCCAGGAACACAATCACTCGATGTAGTCTTGACATAACAAACTCACTACCCTGGCATCTTAACGTGATTTACTATTAGCAACACTGTCACTCGATGCCAGTACTTGACCACTCTACTAGGCATATAGCATTTTAACGTGATTTACAACTAGAAGCGCGGTTACTCATGCCTACACAACAAACTCACTACCCTGGCATTTTAACGAGATTTACTACTAGAAGCGCGGTTACTCATGCCTACACAACAAACTCACTACCCTGGCATTTCAACGAGGTTTACCTCCAGGAACACAATCACTCGATGTAGTCTTGACATAACAAACTCACTACCCTGGCATTTCAACGAGGTTTATCTCCAGAATCACAGCCAGGGCGTGCCAATAACTGACCACTCTACTAGGCATACAGCATTTTAACGAGATTTACTATTAGAAGCACAATAACTCGATGGCAGTCTTGACAACAAACTCACTATCCTGGCATTTCAACGAGGTTTACCTCCAGGAACACAATCACTCGATGTAGTCTTGACATAACAAACTCACTACCCTGGCATTTTAACGAGATTTACTACTAGAAGCGCGGTTACTCATGCCTACACAACAAACTCACTATCCTGGCATCTTAACGAGATTTACTATTAGAAGCACAATAACTCGATGTCAGTCTTGACAACAAACTGTCATGCCTACTTAACAAACTCACTACCCTGGCATCTCAACGTGATTTACTATTAGAAACACTGTCACTCAATGTCACGCCGACATAACAAACTAACCTCCCCAGTATCCTAACGAGCTTTACTACCAACACAACCCGCACGGATCGGCCCGACATGGCAGACTCCGCCGCTCCGCTGCCTTCGCAGCTAGACCAACAGCGCGACCGCCTCGTCCAGCAGCGTGATGCGCTTTTCAGCCAGGTGGCCCAGCTCGAGGCTCGCGTACTCCATGCCAAGTACGACGCGCTCCCGCTGCCACCGTCCGTGACAAGCCTGCGCGCCCTGCAAAAGTTTTACCCTTTGCTGGATATCCAGTCGTTCGACGCCGAGGAAGCCAACCGGTTCGCAGTCACGTTCGTCGTCGCTGGCGTCACGGTTTCTTTCCGGTACGTAACTTGCCAGGGCCGTGTCGAGAGCTTGCAGGTCCTGAATGTGCTGCCCTCGCGTGTGCCGCTCCAGCGCCTGATTCTACATTGCCAGCAGACCTGCAATCTGGCTTTCCTTCTCTCCGGATGCTACGAATACGCCCGGCTTCTCGACGCCAGATCCCAACTGTGGAAGCGGCTCAGTCGGGAGCATCCATACCTCGCGTGCTCTGCCAGGTCACCCAATACCTTGATTCTGGAGAATTCGGCCTATGCCCTGAGCCTACAAATACACTACCGCATCGTGTTCGACCGCCTTCCTTTTCCTAGCTCACTCCTATCTGTTACGCTCTCAAACGGCCCCCAACATATCCCACACGCGAACGACATCTGTACCGGTCTCGTCAGGGAGTATGGCATCGACCACGGTTTACAACAATTTATAAAAGCAGTCCTACTCTAAGATTCGACTTTCGTGGACACGCCCAGTTTACAACAATTTATAAAAGCAGTCTACTCTAAGATTCGTGGACACGCCCGGTTTTGTACTCATTTCAACTAAACTCGTATATATTTTCTTCCTGACTTTTCCGATTCAGTAGCATCGCCCTCTTAGCCCCGTTGATGGTACGAAGAAAATCTGTTTCGAACCCCAGGACGCCATCTTTAAACTTCTTCCTTTTCTTCCCACGCACTCCGATTACGGTCGCCATCGTCACGTCTTCGAATTCGTGGAACATCTTGATCAAGCCCAGCTCTTCCCGTTTGCGACGTACCACAGACTGAGCTCTTTCCAGCTCTTGCATAACCACATCCTGAGTACGATGGTCCGCAATTCTCTCTCGCTTGTCGAATTTTATAAGTTCCTCCATCTCATCTTTCATTTTCTCATCCAAAAGTTCACTCCCAGCCTCTTGCGAAGCCGGGGACGCTGAAATTCCCTTTTTTTTCTGTCTTTTCCGTGGTTGTTGAACCGCAGGCGGACTATCCGCGTGTGGAGTAATCCCCTTTAGCTTGAGTTCATCTTGTGTCTCTCCCTTTATCGTCGTCATATCCGCCACACTATCGTCCATCGAATCGGTAGTTCTCTTGACCTGTTTGCGATAGGGTCTCTTAGCTATCGCAGGTTTCGTTGGAGCTTTCACACCTTTCTCTTCTCCCTCCTCTTCTTGTTGATCGGCGGCTTTGGAGCTGACTCTTGAATTGGTCCTCCCTGAGGTTCTGGATGACGTCCTAGACCCCGCTTTTGGTCCTCTCTTCTTGGTTAAAGTAGCTTTACCATCTTCGATTGCGCCAGAATTCTCCTCGCCCATCTTTTTTTCGAATTTTGTTTGTTCCATTATGGATTTACTATCATCCTCACCTGCAGTTACGCTATGAGGCAACCGGTTGTTTCGCAACAAGAAATCCCTACGTTTAGTTTTCTGATCCTCTCCAAACTCAATTTCTGAAGTTGTGTCCTCATCAACATCATCGCTGCTGGAGTCAAGTTCGAATTTGCCGTCAACTCCAAACAGCTGCAAAGATTTGGCAATCTCTGGTTCTGTCATATCAGTCTCCAAGTGAACATAAATCAGCCATAGGATAATCTCTGCTCTTTGTTTGGGATCCAACGTTGGGTTCTCCAAAATGTCGAAAAAGGTCAAATCATTGGGATCTGCAACATATTCTTGGAGGAACTTCAGATTTACTAGCGCCGAGTTATCACACAAATGGAAAATCAGATTGACAGGGTTGGAATCCAGCAATTTGCCTTGCTCGGGAGTCTCGTAAAACTCAGTAAGCGGTAAGTTACCATTTCCTAGGGGCAAGTTTTTTAATATCGACTTTAAGCGAGGTGTGTCTTGCAAAGACTTGGGATCTCGGGCATCCTTTTGAAGGCAAGGTATAGAATGGAAGGTTCGTAATTGAGACGTCATTTCTAGGAAGAAGTTGATCGTCGTATTCAACCTACCTGTATTAACCAAAAGCGAGAGAGCACAGGTAGAGAAGGCAATATTCTGATCAAATAAAAGCTTGTCGCGAAGTATTTTAGAACACTTGGTTGATGACGCAATGCTCAAGAGGTAGCACTCTGAAAATGTCAGCTTTTCATTTTTTATGAATTTGCGTGCCACATAAGCATCATCTGTAACATTAAGATGCTCTTGCTCCTCTGCAGGGGAAATTGAAAATGAATCCTGATACCAATTGGTGAAAAGGGGCCTTCGATCCGAGCATAGATTGTGCAAAAATTCGTATTGTATTTCTTTTCGCGTGAAGTATTCCCCATCAGCCTTTTTCAAGTGGCGCATATATTTACTAGGTTCCCGCATCCTCCTTTTGTGTGGTTCAGCTCCATTCACAGAGTTAGCATTGTCCTCACTTTGAGTAGAATCTCCGTCATCGTCTGATCTTGGTCGAGCTAAATCACCCGAGGAAATTGTATCCTCCTGGTCCTCGCGGTTTTGAAATACATCGTGTATGGGATCATAAACTCGACTACTCATCTCAAGGTTCCGCTGCCTGCCGTTTAAACGTGTTTCTAGGGCGTCAAATGCGAACTTTTTGTATATTAGCGATCCGTTCTGGTTAACATTACAGAGACAACTTACAAACATTCTATACGAATGAGGACCTCTACATATAGTTTTTATGAAGTCCACTGACGCGTTGATATAGCTCATTCAGCAGGTAATGGTAATGACCCACTATCGTCTTTAATCTATCTAGCGTTCAGTGAGAAGCGACCAGGCAAAATAACCAGGAAGATTGTTTCAATGTAGGATTCAAAAATCACCGCCCCCAAAATCACCACCACCAAAATCACCACCGCCAAAATCTCCCCCACCGAAGTCACCTCCATCATATCCTCCGCCATCGTAATTTCCGTTATCATCATAGTAATTGTTTTCAACCATCGTTTCATGGGGCATCATGGCAGACGTTAGCAAGGACCCCGCTAACAGTCCTCCCCCTGCACCCAAAAGACCACCCATCATGGCGCCTCCATGTTTCTTGCGGCCCTGCTGTTGCTGTGGCTGTTGGTAGAAGCCCTGTTGTGGGAACCCTTGCTGAGGGTAGTATCCCTGCTGTTGCTGATAATAACCTTGCTGGGGATAAAAGTTTTGTTGTGGATAGTTTTGTTGTGGATAGTTCTGTTGTGGATAGTTTTGTTGTGGATAGCTTTGCTGAGGATACGCCTGTTGCTGCGCGGTGAAGTTACCACGGCCGGTCCCCCCTGAAGCGTTGCCGGAGTTGTCTCTTACGCTAGATGGTTCCCCCGAAGGCCGCGATTCTTTATATGGAGGTGGTGCGTCGCTATTCCACGTTGTACCCTTTGGCTCTTCCCACTGAGATTTGCCGCTCTTCAAGTCAACGAAGAAGTATGTTTGGTATTCATCATCAAGAACCGCTTTCCAGCCGTCAGGGACACTGGGTGGTGAGCTTTTTGAGTGCACCATTTCTGGTTTATAAGAAAACAAATTATAGGGCAGATCACCAAATCGAAGAGTGCACCTCGGAGGTCGTTGGCCGTTTTGCTTCAGTTCTTCTCCCTCAGCTTTTTTAAATTGGGAGGGTGTTATAATCATATACTGTAATGAGAAAGCCGTCCAGTCAATCATGCCATCCTACGAACACCACCGTAAGTAAACTACCCAGCTGCGTTATACAACAGAATGGGGTTGGCCCGCTACACATATGTCAGTTGGCAGCACCTCTAGGGGCTAATTCTAACGCTCCGAAATGAGTTTACGCTGGGCTTCTCGGTCATAATAAGCTTGGTCTATCACGTCTATGTCTACGTTCAGCAAGAGTGGTCTAAAGCTTCGCAAGCCCTAAAGTTTGGCCGTAAAGTTTTAGCGAGTGGTCAGCAACTCCAAAAGAAGTCTCGAACCCCATGCCACCTAGCCCATAAGCATGAATGATGGGTCCCCGAGAAGTTTTCTCAAGCTCAACACGACTACCCCCTACTCTGGCAGGTCTAAAACCGACATTGATGCGTTCTACCAAAAATTTATTTTGGACCATTAGTTCCGGGAACAGAACACGGCCCCTTTCAATAATTGCAGTAGTATCCATTTCGGAAGGAGTGACATTGTTATAATTAACTTGTTTAGTACCACCCAGAATGTACCGGGCTTGTTTGCCATGCAAACCAGGCCTTTTAATAACAAACGTCCAATTACCATTCTTGTCCTGATGCGTAACGGTGAGCTTCTTATATTTGGTGTCATGAGGCACTTGTAGGAGCAATGTTTGGCCCCTGATGCCAAAGGACTTGACATCATACGAGCCGTCGAACTGTAGTCCTCTCCCCGAGCAGTTGAATACTACTGAACAGTTGTTGCAGATCTCAAATACTTGGGACAAGCTCTGTAAGGTCATCCGCTTAAGCTCCAGAGAAACATTTCTCGCCCTACTCAAGCGACAGACTTGGTTTTGCAAAAACTCTAAGTATTCTGGAGCGTTGAGACAATATGTCTTGTATTGGAAGCCGGCTTGAACAGCTTGCGGCAATGCGCTCTCAGGCAATTCAACGAATTCTTCGAGACTTGTGGCGTTAAAGCCGGGACTTTGTCCATCATACTCCAAAGTTGGATTCTCTAGATAATCAATACCAGACATGAACTCTATTGTAGACTCTGGGAAATGTGCTGCTATCTCCCTCATGCGTTTATACGTGAGCCGGGTGTACTTCGACTCTCTGGCATCACTTTCGAACGTCTCCGGACGGTGTGGAAAGGGCCTAAAATGAGCTCCTGCCCAAGCAGACGTATATTCGTGGCTGATAGGAGACTCACCCGGAAAATGCTGAGCAATGATGTGAAGCTGTTTTACCTTCAAATTTGGAGAGGATAAAAGCTCATACGCGGTGCTGAGACCTATCACACCACTTCCTACAATGGCTACGGTTGACATTGCGACATATGAGCGACTAAATCCCACGCAAATTTGGCCGTGAAGCCCGGTTCTTCTTGAGTTAAAGTTTTTTGAGTTTTATTATTACGCATGAATCCAATCGGTGGTCGTGCAAACGAAATCCCAGGGCGAGTCAGTTACTGTTCTAACTGCTGACGAACAAAAAACCGACAGATCAGTAACATCTTTTAGCTCTTTTCTCAGTCAATATTCCTCTCTAAAACGTTCTCTTCTTGTGTTTGAGGTACTACTATCGCCTTGTCTGCCTACAGATTTGTATCACAAGGTCTTTACTTAACAAACAAGCTCAGAAGAATCTTGAACTTTCGTACCACTGCTTGCCTTGATAGAATTTGTTACAGCCACCGGACCTCAAAAGGTCACTCAAGGTCACTATCCGACGTGCCGCGAGAAGAAGTAAAGTTTGCTTAGCGCCAAACAAAAACACAGACACCCGTAGGCAGAGCTACATTTTGAGAGCCCAGATCCTTGAAGTATATAACTCGGCATGTACATCATATACAGGAAGTGAGTAAATGCCATCTACTTTGTGCCGTTTATCATAAACTCTTCTCAACCGAAATTGGTCCGTTCGTGTAAAGAAATCGCAGTTGTATGATCATCTTGTAAGCTACTGCATCAAATAAAAACCATAAAACCAGAGAAATACGGCCTCAAAGAGCTAAAGACCTTAAATAACTGCTGAAAAGGGGTAGGTCTTGGATTATGACTTTTGATGCTAAAGAATACCCGCTTTCAGGTATTGAGGTTCCTTTCCAGTACAGATTAAAAGAAGCCAATGACGAGCCTGCTGCCTTAAGCATAGAGATGGACCTACTATCTAATAGCACAGTTGATGAAAATGTGAGAAAGCGGAAGGGAAACCAGGTCGATGAACCACTTTTCGAGCCGAAGCGGATGAAATCCGGCGCACGAACCTGCGTGGACGATGAAATAGTTAGGACACCAAGCATGGAGTCCCTGTTGAACTACAGTGTGGAAGAAGACGAGAGCGTTTCGCACAGGCGAAGGGCTCCTAACCGGTGCGGAGAAAGTCCAAATGAAGAGTCCATCATTTCGGTGGCTTCGGTCGCGGCGGCCAATACGACCGCTCACGCCTGTGGCCAAAGCGAAGATGGGCTTCCCTTGTCTCCTGTGGCGTCTCCAAGCAATGCCTCTTCCGTGGAAGATCTCTATAGCTTGCGCAAATCGACATACCAAGGAGAATATCTGAGTGCCATGGCCTCCAGGGCCCAAACACAACTGTCACCTTCGGCTTATCGCAATCTAGTATTCCAACTTGTCAGTAAGCTTACTCGAAGTGAGCTATCCGACCTGAGCACTTTGGTTAAGGATAATTTGAAACGGGACTTTTTAAGCTCTTTGCCTATCGAGGTTTCAATGAACATCCTGACAAATTTGGAATTCGCCGATATTTCGAGTTGTCTTGAAGTCAATAAGTCTTGGAACTCGCTGATAAATAATACTCCGTACCTATGGCGGAAACTTATGGTCAGCGAGGGTTTCATGTCCCAACAAGTATTCAGGAAGTACCGTCAAGAGATTCCGTCAGTCACGCAAGCCGATCCCCAGACAGAGGATGAAGTTCGTCTAAGATTTCTGAAAAACCAAAGATATTTGAACAACTGCTACAGCAAATCGTTCAAACCTCACAGAAAGACCCTGAAGGGCCACTCGGTTAAGGTCGTTACGTGCCTACAGTTCGAGGATGACTATGTGATTACGGGTGCAGATGACAAAGTAATACGAGTTTATGACGCCAAGAATGAGCAGTTTGTAACCCAACTATGTGGACACGACGGTGGAGTATGGGCTTTAAAATACGCTCAACATGGGATAATAGTCAGTGGCTCTACTGATCGCAGCGTTCGTATTTGGAATATTCATAAAGGCAAGTGTACACATGTTTTCAAGGGTCATACATCTACGGTAAGGTGTCTGGATATTGTCACACATCAGGGAGAGAAATTCATAATAACAGGCTCCAGAGACCACACCCTTCATGTATGGAAATTGCCAAATTATCATGCTGAGGACTACAATCCTGAGGTATGCGAGGTCTACAACACCACCGAGTCCAATCCATTTTTTGTGGGGATCTTGCGTGGCCACATGGCATCCGTGCGTACTGTATCAGGTTATGGCAACATTGTGGTCAGTGGCTCTTATGATTTCAATGTGATGGTCTGGGATATTGCCCAAATGAAATGCTTGTATGTACTCACGGGGCATACTGATCGCATCTACACTACGATTTATGATCATGAGAGAAAAAGATGCATCTCTGCTGGGATGGATAGCACGATAAGGATTTGGAACTTACATGACGTCCAAAGCAACGGGCACTGTAGCACTATAAACTCGCCTAATAACGCATGCATCAAGGTAGCAGGTTCAATGTTGACATTGCAAGGTCATACAGCGCTAGTGGGGCTGTTGGGTCTTTCCGACAAATATCTTGTTAGTGCTGGAGCAGAAGGTGTTCTGAGGGGATGGGATTCGCATACTTACTCTCGCCAATTTGCCTACCACTCGAAAGACATGGGTGCCATAACGAGCTTCTACGCCAATGATAATCTTCTGGTCAGCGGATCAGAGGGCCAATTTAATGTCTACAATCTCAGAAGTGGGAAGCCGATTCATTCAGACCTGCTCAACGATGCGGATCAAGTGTGGGCTGTTAAGTTCAACAATAGGAAATTCGTCGCTGCTGTGGAAAGAGATGGGCATAGCTACGTCGAGTTTCTGGATTTTGGAAGGCCGCATGAGGAGAATGAGGGAGTAGACATTGACCAGAGCACTTCGCCAAGAGCCAATTTTTCAGCACGTCCTGTGCGTCTCATGGGCCAAGAACTGTGAAGCGCGTAGGCGAACCTTTTTCGGAAACATTACTCTCTCTAGTTGAGCGCTCTCTTCTTGCTCGTCATGTGCTCAGGACTGGTAGATGCCCAGAAAAAAAAATTGTGGGTGCAGTAAGAGTGCCTCCTCTGCAACCTTAATGTCTACAGTTAGGCTATTTAAATTAAACCAGTCTTAATGTGTTCGACAATCGGTCTTCGGACACCATTTTCATCTTGCACAAAATAGCTGTTGGAGCGATATCCCTCCGAAGATATCTCCGAGATGAACGACTTCAGTACCCCCTCATCGTCTACTACTCTGAGAAAGCGAGAATCCAATGATATAGGTCCCGCATTGACTGCCGAAGAAAGGGTATTTGGTCCCAGAAACGATTCACAGCTCTCAGCATGCAGAAGCACAGAAAGGTCGTCGCTGGGTGTGTTGTTGAGTGCTTTAGCCGTTGTGATTACCTCAGCCCTCATGTTTTTGCTCGGAGTCAATATCGTGATTCAGTATAGGACAATGGTCACTGATGACCGCTCTGGACTTGTGCGCAAGGCGACATATATTTTACTGAGCGGCTTCGCTATATTCTTGCTGAACAAGTTTAACTTGTGGTTTTATCGAAAGATGTTGTCACATTTTTCGGGCGCTAAATACCAACGTGTTGCTGATGAGAATGGTTTTGAGATGATGACTAGGCGAGCGTAAGAGCTACATTCCAACGGTCATGCATACTCACATATAAATAAATTTTTATGTATACTAATCGATATTACGTTTAATGAAAAGGGTGCGTGCGGGGAAACTGTCGATTCCATGTATGTGAGAACGAGACTATTCTTGATTGGCTCGTGGTTGATATTAACGGTTTTGGCAAGCCAATGGCCCAAGAAACGGAAAGAGTTAACATACCCTCGGACCGTCTGCTGATGTCAATTTTCTTTAGCATGAATATTTCATACCAAGGCATAGATTTTCGAAGATGGATGAGAACGTTTTCGCGGCTTCAACCCAATAGTTACCACAGTGAGGGTTAGCAGACTAAATATAGTTAGTGTTTGTGTGTTATTAGAGGGTTGGCTTTTTTTTATAGAACCTCTGGCAAGCTCCACAAATTCAAAGCACCAGGCATAAACGAAGCGACTTCAAGTATACAATCCCAAGTTCAGTAATTCTTAAGAATTGTGCTATATCAATTGTGGTTAATCCACCCCGCCTTAGGTTGATTATTTTCGCATAGAGTAACCTTTCATGGCAAGCCTAAATCGCCTTAAATGCTATTTAATATTGAAACATTGTTTTCAGCAGCTGAGCCGTTTTTTTAGATGTTACCATCTGTTTGGTTTTAAGATCCCACGCAGGTACTTTACGAAATCCATGCCATTTTAGAGTATAGTGATCTATTATTTATCAACGCGTAAGATTTCTTCAATATACATTTCTGAAACTGACGCGATAAAATTAATTACAATAGCGTTCATTATCCTAGAATCATTGCGCACCTTCCCCGAACTTTCTCCTCAAAAGCCAACACTACAATGGGTCGCTTACTAGGCTTAGAATTAAATAATTTCAAGTCCTATAGAGGAACGATAAGTATAGGTTTTGGAGATTCAAATTTTACCAGTATCATAGGTCCCAATGGCTCTGGTAAATCAAACCTTATGGACGCCATCTCTTTTGTGCTTGGCGTGAAAAGTGTACATTTAAGATCGCACCTACTCGCTGATCTCATCTATCGAGGCAGCCTCTCCCACGAAGAGGACAGCGCGACTGGAGCCGAAGTGCAGGGTTCCTCGAAAGATCCTGTTTCTGCGTATGTTAAGGCTTTCTACACTCCGACCAATCAAGCGGAGGATTGCGTTGAACTTTGCCGAACTATATCTAAGGAGCACGATAGTACATACCAAATCGATGGGAAGATAGTGAACTACAAGAAATACAGTGATTTCCTGGAAAGCCAAAACATCCTCATTAAGGCACGCAATTTTCTTGTCTTCCAAGGTGACGTTGAGCAAGTGGCTTCACAAAAGCCTCAAGAACTTACCACACTGTTCGAACACGTCTCAGGCTCCATTCAATACAAGCAGGAGTATGATCAATTGCGAGAAGACCTTGAAAGGGCAAGATCTGCGACTTCTGATGCAATACAGTCCAGGAAGCGAGCTCATGCCGGCCTTAAAAGCTTTAAAGAAGGTGCAAATAGGGATGAAGAGTACAGAAAATACATGGAAGAACGCACTGTGGCTCAGCAACGTTACATTGTCTGGCAACTATATCATCTGAAAGTTCAAAAGGATGCAATGACCGAAGACCTCGAGAAATCAACGGCAGAGCTTCGTGACTTTGAAGCACGTTTGGCTACTGAAGAAGACTTATTGAAAAAGAAGCAGAGCTCGTTTGCAAAAGCGCAGGCAATTGTGGCCAAACAAAAAACGAAGCTCGTTGGAAGAATAAACACCAGAGACTCGTTGAGCTCGTCATTGCTACCTTTGATGAGCTCGAAATCAGGCGTAGAGAAACAAATGGTTGCAGCAAAGGCCAAAATCGACATCTTGCAAAAAGATGTGGAGAGGCAACGTACCCTTTTGGAGCAATACACTCATCAACTCAATGTTGTGCGGAGGGCCAAAGATAGTTTTACCAGTGAAATTCAGGATATCGCCCGAACCCGTGGCAACTATACACTAAGCTGCGATGACCTTCAAAAATACGAAGAGCTACGAGAAGAATTTCTGAGCTCTGGCGGCTCCAAAATCGAAGATCAGCTCCTCCTCGAAAAAAACGATAAGAAAGAACTTCTACGTGACATTGAACTCTACAATCAGAAACTTGAGGAATCGATAGTCAAGGTCAATGAAGATTTGGGCGTGCAACAAGAGAACTTAGAGGCTGAAGTAACTGTGCTATCGAAGGAGCTAAACGAAAAAAATGCCGAGGTTTCAAAGCTTGTCAAGAAATTGAGGGAATGTCAATCGCGGGCCGAATCGAACAGCAATAGGGAATATGAGATGAATTACAGGCTGAAGGAAACACTTTCCAAGCTAGATGATATGGATGCCACACAAAGGGAAACGGCGAAGGAGAGGAAACTCAGAGAAAATGTGGCCACGCTGCGAAGGCTATTCCCTGGCGTCAAGGGCCTTGTACATGACCTTTGTCGTCCAAAGAAGGAGAAATATGCAACAGCAGTATCTACAGTCCTTGGGTATAACTTTGACTCTGTTATCGTCGACAACCTGTCAGTCGCGAGGCAGTGTATATCTTTTCTCAAAAAGCAGCGTTCGGGCATAATTTCGTTCATTCCGCTCGATACAATCTCTGTCAGTAAGGTTTCTATTGCGTCCGTACAAGCGCAAGGATGCTCGCTTGCAATCGATGCTATTGAATACGATCCCGAGTTAGAGAGGGCATTTCAGTATGTCTGCTCTGATGCAATGATCTGTGATTCACTCTCCATCGCCAAAGAGATGAAATGGAAGCGTGCCATTAGGTCCAAGTTGGTAAGTTTGGACGGTTCAATCGTCCATAAAGCTGGCTTAATGACTGGTGGCACGTCAATAATTTCGGGGAACAGGTGGGATAAAGAGGAATACCAAAGTTTGATTTCATTAAAGGATACTTTGCTGGACGAAATTGCTGAACTATCTAGATCTGCCCGATTGGATCTTGAAACAATTCGAAATTTTGAAAATGACCTTTCTGTGTTGAGCGCAGAGACCACAGAATTAAAAACACAAGCTGCCCATGCTCAAAGGATGCTGAAAGAAAAGAAAGTCGAAATAGACTACCAGAGAAAACTCGCGGAGCAAGAGTTCAAACCAAAAATCGAAGAACTGCAAAAAAGGCTTTCAGAACATGTAGAATCCATCACCAAGTTAGAGAAAGAGAAACTTTCATTGCAAAACACAATTTATAGCGACTTTGCCGAAAAGGTCGGTTTCACTGCCAGTGAATATGAAGCCCATTCAGGAGAAGTGTTGCGGAAACAGTCTGAAGATTTGCGAAAGCTGCAGCTGCAAATGGCGAGTAGCGAAAAGAAAGTAGAATTCGAAGCAGAGAGATTGAGAGTGACTCAAGAGCGTCAACAGAAATCGCACGTAGAGATAGAAAAGGCCAAAATAAAAATGGAATCACTTCTAGGCGACTGCAACAGTATTTCCGAAGAAATAACGGCAGAAGAAGCACTTATTGTTGAGGACGAAGGAAAGTTAGAAAAGACCAAGGTGGAGGCCAATAAGCTATCACTAGGGTTGAATGCACTCGAGGAAACCATTCAAGAATTGACCGATTCTCTCAATGTATGCAAGAGCAAGCAAGCGGCTGTGTCAGAAGATATTGAGAAGCTGTCTCTGGAGAAAATCAATATATTGAAGAACTGCAAAATGCTCAATATTAATCTTCCGGAAGGATCCTCGCCACTCGATATCATATCCCTTGATAAGGTTGACGTGAACGCAGTGGATACAGCAAACAGTTTTGATGTTGAATTTGGCAGCTTAAGCCGTAAATTGCGCCAAAACGGTGATGAAGAAATCGGAGCCGAATTCAAGAGGAGCATCGAAGAGTTAAACGAGCTCCTGACGGTGCTGCAGCCCAATTCCAAAGCCGCGGGGCGCTATGAGGATGCCAAGGTAAAGTACGACCAAATTTATGAAGAGACTGAGAAATGTAAAAGGGCTGAAAAACAGATCAACGAGCAATTTGTTAAGGTGAGAAATAACAGAAGAGAGGATTTCCACCGTGCTTTCGACCACGTTAGCGGAGTGATCGAGGAAATTTACAGAGAGTTGACCAGAGATCCGCATTCTACAGCTGCCCTTGCCGGGGGAACCGCTAGCTTAACCTTGGAAGACGAGGATGAGCCGTACATGGCCGGTATTCGATACCACGCAACTCCCCCCACACAGAGATTCAAAGACATGGAGTATTTATCTGGCGGTGAGAAGACCATAGCAGCACTAGCCCTTTTATTTGCCATCAATTCGTATCAACCCAGTCCCTTCTTTATATTGGACGAAGTCGACGCGGCGCTTGACATCTCAAACGTGGAACGAATTGCCACATATATCCGCAAACAAGCCCAGACAGATTTGCAGTTTATCGTCATTTCGCTTATCAACACGATGTTTGAGAAATCTCAGGCACTCGTTGGCGTGTTTAGGCAGCAGAGCCAAAACACTTCGAGAGCTCTAACCTTAAATTTGGAAAATTTTGCTGATTGAGTCCGCCACTGATGTTTGTAGACAGGGGTCAGCATGGAGGGAATGCAACTTTGCTGACCAAATTGAAGGGTGCTCAGTCACCTGGTCGGGTGCTGTCTCCAAATTCCCCGCAGTAGTGGATGGAAGAGAGGAGTATAATTGCAGCGTGAGCCAGCAGCTCTCTACGAATCATGTTTAGTTATTTACTCGCAATGTTATTCAAGAGGATCAAAACAACTCTTTACCACTACAGATAGCTAGTTAAAGCGCTTGTTCGCCATTTTTCTTTGATTTACAGGATATATCCAGGTCGTCACTTTTATTTTTTTATTGAGATTATGGAATTCTATCACATCGTAGCGCCATCGCCCCGCCAAGCTCATCAAAGACTTAGATCAGAATATCAGGATATGAAGACGACCCGTTCCAATTCTGGGACAGATCTGTCAAGGTCCAAAAAGGCTAAGTTTCCTCATAGCGCTTTTCAGATAGGTAACGAGTCGCCTGTACGGCGCCCAAAATCAGCGACGCCACTGCACTCATCCAAGATTCAACAACAGGAAGCATTCACAGAGCTCATCAACAAACGTTTACATCATTATAATTTAGATTATGTGGAAAGTAAGGAAGAGCACTTAAAGCACATATATGACCCCCTCTCAAGGTGGTTTTGTCGGGATGTGAAACCGGCCTTTGTTGTTGAGGACTGTCTTCCATACCGAATTGAGAGCCACAAAGAGCAAGCCAAGTATTTGTGCCATGTGTTGGTCAATTTATACATTTCAGTCAGCTCCCTAGACATCCAAGGTCTTATATCGATATCAAGTAAGGATTTGGCCGATCTGGAGGTCGAGATTGACAGCTTAGCACTCAACACCGATATGTTCAAATTATCCAGCGATGAGGATTCCTCATTTAACGATATCCAGAACTTTGATGAAGATGAGGATGACGAGTTTGACGAGTTCGTCGAATTAGACGGACTCAGTTTCAACGCCACTGGGAAAATCACCGCTAGGTCAGCAAGGGTAATCAATGTCAATCACTGGGCAAATGAACTTAAAAATTGCCTCCACTTTGAGATTCCCATAAGTCTGAGGAAGATCCTAGCCTCCATTTTCTATTGTCTTTCATTATTACAGGGACAAAAAGTCTATCGACCAATGTATGTCGACTTATTTGAGGCTCTGGTAAGTACTGACGATGAGGGCACGGATTTCACTCAGCTATTGCTAGAAGCAGGATTAGAAATAGATTACAAACCGATGAAGATGTTCCTCGATGAATTTTTGCCCTCAGCTGACGCGGAGTATACACGCTTTGAAATTTCTAGCAAGGCTGATAACCAGCTTTTTAGGCTGCTTCTAAAACTTGCCCACATGGCAAAGCCGTTTTACAACCACAAGGCTGACATTCTCAAGGAGACAATGGATCATTTTATTTCTAGTTTGTCGCCATTGACTTCTTTCAGCGTATTTCCTATTATAACTTCCTTCGTCCCGTACCACTATCAAGAGAACGTGAAAATCACAGACTATTTTCCTTTTCTCTTCACATTGTGGACCACAACTACGCCATCGATTGGCTTTGATACTCATTTTTATGACTTTGTTGGGTGCATCGCAGAGGATGCACACCATCAATTACTACAACAAGAACAACCCAGGCTAGAAAAAGTGAGTCAAGTGGCTTTTGGTGATTTTGGTTTGTTAACGGTGGACCAAATTGACTTCATTTTTAATAGGGTCCAGAACCATTTAAGAAATGATTTTCAAATTGTCTCATTTAGCCGGACTGTAAGGCCCCTGATCTACTCCATCAATGGTTTACATAACCAGGAATACTTTGCTAAGTTACAAGAACTTCTAAAGTCGATCGAGACATTCGCTCATCCCTCGAATAATGGACCGTGGACTAAGGTGATAGCCAAGTTCGTGCATGGATTTATCAAGATGTACCATCAGAGGGTCAAATTTGAATCAAATGATAAGGCGAAGTTCAGGGCTCCTTTGAAACTGAATAAGGCATGTCATCAGCATCTTCTGGGCATTTTTCGCAACGTGATATTCCTTGGGGCTCAAAATAAAAATCCTGATATGGCAAATTACTATATTTCATGTCTGGCCTATATGCTTGACATAGAAAGCGATAACAAGTACCTCCTGCTCGATAGGGTTCTCCTCGACTTGTACGATTCCCTGGGTGACCTTTACATCCATTCGGCCCACCGTCTAGTATCATCGCTTAAGCAATTTACGAAGGCGGCTAGGTTTATGATTGAAGAACCCTTGTTTCGCGTTCATATAGTCAACCTTCTATCCTTACTAGTGGCCAAAATAGATTCCAATGATTTGACGCTGACGAGTAACGTCATCAATTGCATTGTCTCCATTTCTTCATTTATACCATTGGAAAATTTGATATCTGAAGGCGAATATCTGAGCTTCGAATCCCATACATTACCGTTCATTCAAGAGCATATTTTCTTTATCAAAGAGGGCGGCTCGTCTCACGAGTTCCACTATGATGGTTCAGCGATGAAAGCAGCTTTTAAGGCATCGACCACAATTTTTGAAAACATACTCAAAGTTTACCTAGATAAGGTCGTACAGTTAGTTGACTGTGATTTGGAAGAGGGTTTTATCAGCAAGTTGAACCAAACTACAATGATAATGATTGAATCCATGTCTGATTCCACATTCAAGTATTTCGCCGACGCGCTAGAGAGAACTTTCTGGGAGAATGACTATTTCAAAGAACAGGAACCAAATTACGAATTTTTAACCATACCACTAGGTGCTATTGTGAGAAGAGACAGCACTTTAGGTAGAAGATTATTTGACAGCCTAGCGCTCAATATCCGGGACCAAATCCAAAGGGGTGCTGGCTCAGTTAGAAGCTCGTCTGAAATCCAACACCGAGATGTAAAGTTATTAACATATTTGACTGCTCTCAGCGATATTTTGAGACAGTCGCGCTCATCGATGTTAAACTACAAACATGAGATTAGAGAGCTTTTGTTCTTTATTTTTGATAACATCTCAAATCCTCCACTTGATGTACACACTTCCCTGATTTTGCACAATGTTCTGACAAGCTTATGCTCCACAGAAGTTGTGGATTATCGACTCTTTCCAAATGACTGTACTCTCTCCGGTGAAGAAAAGTGGGGAGGCCTACAATTCAGCTCTGTAAAGTTTTCTAAAGAGATGACAAGTTTCGAGTGGCATATTCCAACTGAACAAGAAGTGGAATTTGCCACGGAGCTGTTAGAAGAGTTTACCGACTACTGTTCAAGGAATATTGATGAAATGATGGCATCACCTGTGAAAGATTCATCTTGTAGTGATAGGATGAAAAAGTATATTTTGATCATCACACACACTCTTTCAGGATCGAGTTTATTGTTTGACGCCGAATACAATAAACACAAGACGGAGCTTTTTCCCGTGGACCCTTACAAGAATAAATTATTACTGCTAAAAAGTATCAGGGATAAACAATGCGATACTGAGGAATTGAATGTTGACGTTGAGCATGCCAGGAGCGACCCTAGTAACGAGTCAGATGTTGAATTGTCTGCTGAGCTGTCCGAAGATGCTCTGGATGAAATCCACATCACAGAGCAAGGTGGAGAAGTAGACGAAGCCACTTATATGTTTGATGACCCATCTTCCAATGTTCCTTCTGGAATTGCCACTCCCGAACCTGGTTTGCATCACGGGCACTATGGTGTAGATTCGAATCTAAGTGGCGCCTTGATGTTTAGAGATTTGGATATTTTTTGCTGCAACTACTTTTTTGGGCCCGATCCGCGAAAAAAGTTGGATAATAAGATGTATCTCAAAATACAGTTGACTAGGTCAAAGATTGGTGCTCTTTTTCACAAGCTATTTAAGTTCTTCTCTGCCCACTTTGAAGACAATACGATACTGTTTAAAATTTTGTTGCATGGAATAAAGGTCTGGTTCACTGACATAGGGCAAGAGACAATGTTCAATGAGGAACCGGCCTCGGTCTTGGACATGGACTTTTTGGAAAACATCCAGAACATATCTCATGTCCGCGAGCCTTACACTAGGACTTGCTTGGCCGCGAAAGCACATAACCTTCATGAAGCTAGAGTTCTTCTGCATTCAACTAACAGAGTACCTTCAAGACTAGAGAGAGTACTGCTAAGGGACATTTTAAAGCTCTCTATGTCGCTTTATCCCAATATATTCAAAGCCGCCCAAGGATGTTTGGTGCTGACCATGAAGCAGTTAGTAGGATCATATCCAATTGTTATAAAGCATCTAATAGAGTCTCTTGAGAAGGCCCTGAAAAATGGAGAACACAAAAAAGTTGAAGTTATACTAGAGGTATTGTTGATCAAGAAGATACATCGAAAGGTTATGTCGGACTTCAAAAATCTTGAGCATATTGCGAGACTTTTGATCTGTTGCTGTAGGGTCAAAGACTTCGAGGTTTCCAAGATTGCAGACAGAATACTGACCGATATTTCAGTCGGCTTGAAAATACCATCTAGTGTCTGCTTACTAGATTTGACCAAGATCGAACAACTAGGGCCAATAGATGACTCGATTACCCAGCAGGTTTCTGCTGTTCGCAAGGCGAAAGAGGGCAAACGTAAAAGCTTCATTGTGCTTTTGGAAAGGTTCCAAACTTTTTTGATAGGTCTTTTAGAATCTGACGAAGAGTTAGGATGGAAGATCCCTGTTACTGTCATGAAATTGACATCAAAATTGCAATCCAGCCTGGAACTCACTCCGAATAAAGACATTTTACCAAGGATTTTAGACCTCACCAAAACAAAACATCCAACCATGATTCATCTGGCAATTAAGAATTTCCTCAATATTTGCAATAAAATAATCTCACTAGGAGGTTGTCGGTATGATCTAAAGAATGCTTTCGATTTCAACTTTTTGAAAAGCGACTTTGAACTTGTCGACACAAGCGTTGACGGCTTCCGGGCCGCCTTTAATCGTGAAATGCAAAATTTTACAAATCCAAAGTACTACATTGATTCGAAAGCATACGTTGGATATGTCACTTGGGGAAGACCTATGAAAGTCCTTAAAAGTGATTCATTCTGTAAATTTGATTTGAGGGATCAAGAAATGAATTGTCTTCGAGAATTTGGGCACCTGATCAGTAAAGAATGGGTTGCAGATATCTGCCAGATTTTGATACAGGACAATGAGAGCAGAGGAGTTTTCAGCAGCTGTAATATTGAGTTCTTTGAACTGCTTGTCTCTTTGATCTCAAATTCCTGCACAAACCTCGAGTATGATGACTTGTTAGAACTTTGCAAATCACTTTACGATAAGAGCGACAAACCCTCGATGATCATGTCTGCAGAAATGATTGCAGGGCTTTTCATGGCTTCCAAGGTTACAACACAGCAGGACCTTCAAAAGCGAGATGTTTTTTTAATGAATTTCCTGGATGATTGTTTGGATCACGAGTTGAATCAGGATGCAGTGGATATATGGTCTATTTTGTGTTGGTGGCTTCCTACTTCTGTTGATGTAAGGAGGTGCTGGCCATTTTATAAAAAGATCTTTGACATAAAGGATGTCTTAGACACTGCTTCAGATTCGTCTGCTGATCAAGCTTCCAAAATTACGCTGTTAAGAAATACAATTTTAAGTTTGGACTTCAGAACGCCGAACGCAGGTGAAATACTATCGTATTTGGTGGTCGATCACCCATATGACCAAGTGCGTCAGGCGATTTCCAAGCTCTTGTCGACCCTCCTACAAAGCCAGCTTTATCCTTCTTTCCCCACCGTTCGTGAATTGGTACAGTATACGACGAATGGAACGGGACTGGGGCGAATGATAAGAAGGGTACCTCCAGAGTTTGATCAGAAGCTGAAGGACATGTTTGAGACCATAGAGGGAGAAAGACTGAAGATATTCGAACTCCCAGCCCACGAAATTCTGAAGACGAGATACTATTATTTGGCAGCGACGATGCTCAATTGGGTTTTGGAGTTAATGAAGGGACACAACAGTGTGGTTTTAGTCCTATATTTGGAACATTACTTGGCTCCATTCTTGATGAATCTTATTAAGATGAAGGACGTCTGCAACTTAGCCAATCTAGAGCCGACTGCGTGCTACATTGCTATTTCTTTCTGGTCGCTCAGGCAAGAATACATGCCGGTAGTTATGTCATTGATCGAGAAAATGCCATTGGAGACATCGCACGAACTACGTGTGCAGCTTGTGTTTGTTGAAAACTTCTATTCTAAAAACATGTTGCAATTATCTGCGGAACAAAAAGAGTCCATACTTAAGTTTGTGGTCAAACATATATACAATGAAAGTTTTGTGGAGGTGCGCTTGCGGGCCGCAGAAACTTTGTCTGGAATAATCCACACTTTGAGCGACACCAACAAACCATCGGAGCTCATCAATGAGTTCGCTCGTGGGTTGGGGTCACACTCTTTTGCGTCCAAAAAGAAGCTTTCCAAAACTGATTACAAAATCCATGGCTCTGTGATCGGTTTAGGAGCTGTCGTGTCTGCATTCCCATATGCTTTTCCATTACCTACATGGATTCCAAGCCAGCTAAGTGGACTTGCTTCATGGGCCAGAACTAGTGGCATGTCAGGTGCAGCCGCTAAAGAGATTATCAGCGATTTTAAGAAGGTAAGAGCAGATACTTGGCATCTCGACAGAGCAGCCTTCACTCCCGAGGAACTAGAAGATCTGGAAGGTGTTTTATGGAGGAGTTACTACGCTTGATTCTAGCTCAGATGAGCTTGGTGGCAAGAATGCTCAAAATATTGCTGTTACGCATTGAGCTTGTCATGCATTTTATGGAGTCAGTTCCTCCTTCGAATTAGCGCATATATTCTGTATAGCAAGCGTCACATATCATTCTTAGATACCACGAACTTCTTCCTTCACGTTTATCACAAAATTGCAAGGGGGTGGTCTCGTAATCGCGGTTGCTCCCGTACTGGGAGAAAGATATCTCAATAAGTTGCCACACGTTTCAATGTCTCTGATCTTTGTCGGTGTCTTAAATCATGCAGCTGAATATAAATTAAGATAGAATAGATCGCTATTTTGGATCGGGTTTGTAACATATTGGTGCGAGTCAGTGTCGAACAGTACTTACCTGGCTGAACTGCTCTTTCAATATGTTGATAGACATCATGAGTTGTTCTGAGCACCTGCTAACAAAAATTTGGAGCCTATGAAGCGACTTCGAGTTGTCTCTCCGTGATAATTTGAGTTATACGTTCCCTCCTATTTGGAACGTACGATCGGAATTCACACAAATCCTGGCGAAACTAACCTGGGTACCAGCAGAGCTGTATAATCCAACAACTCAACCTAACAAAGTAATTTTCAGGTTTTCGGGTATTATCAAAAGGGCTAGTCCAGGGACATGTATGTGATCGGCGATCGCTGTTATTCAGCGCCCGGTGGTCGCTTATTCACCCTATATAATATTGTTTTACTGACGTCACCAACATCACTTCTTACCATTCCGACATTAATGCGATGCTTCCTATGAAGCCACTCGACGTAACCCCAGCGGTACTAGCTCGATACCGCCTAGCAGCCAAAAAATTAATATGATTCAAGCCCCAGTAAGCAAAATACTATTCCAATCGCAATATGTTTCGTTAAGTTAAGCAATGAGCTCAGCAAGATATCAGCCCATGATGCTGACACCCCTCGAAAATGTTGTTAAAAATCATACAATGTTGCTCTGATCTGTCATAATCAAATTTTTTTAACCGCAATTCATAGTCAATGTCATCTCCTTCGGGGCTGGACCTTCCGATATACTTCATGCGAATTAACAAGGATGAATCCAAGTATCAATTTGAAAACAAACGCGTATATATACGTACTATCCGAAACTGAATTCAATTTAATTCCAGAAAATTAATAAAGCTAAGAAAAAATCTGCCAGAACTGCCTACTGGCTCACGCCTAACGTTCTTTCACAACTCAAATTGCTACGTTTGGAGCTTTGGAGAAATGTTAAACTTGGAAACGGTAAACAGATCAACGTCATAATAAAAACGGCCAAAAACAAAAGGAATTAATAACCAAGCATCAGGTACTTTGAATCATTCATGTACATCTTTACATCCCTCATCCTTTCTATTTCGAGGGAGCTATCTCGACGTTGTTTTAAAACTGCCAAGCGGTAGTTATTAAATTTTGACGTACAAAATTATTAGCGTATTAGGTGATAAAAACAGTAAGGAGAAGATATCTCCATCCTATGAGATCCCGTTCTCAAACCCTGTCCATAGGCCAAAAAATCACAGGAGACTTAAGAGAGCCCTAAGATTAAGACTATCAACTGAGGAAAAACCTCCGTCTTAGCTCAAAAGACTTCCGGATCTACCCAGGAATCCCTTTATAAATAAGCCAGGAGCTTTTGGCAACAAGGTATTGAAATGTCTGGCATTAGAACGGTTTCCGCGTCATCGGCAAACGTCAAGAGTTATGACTCCATAATGAAGATTCTGTTAGTGGGGGACTCCGGTGTTGGAAAATCGTGTCTTTTAGTGCGCTTCGTTGAAGACAAATTTAGTCCCTCTTTCATTACTACTATTGGGATCGACTTCAAGATTAAGACTGTTGAAATTAACGGCAAGAAGGTCAAGTTGCAGCTATGGGATACGGCAGGGCAAGAGCGGTTCCGTACAATCACAACTGCGTACTATCGTGGTGCTATGGGTATAATATTGGTTTATGATGTTACTGACGAGCGCACGTTCGCCAATATCAAGCAGTGGTTCAGCACGGTCAATCAGCACGCCAATGAGGAAGCGCAACTTTTGCTGGTTGGTAATAAGAGTGACATGGATACTCGAGCGGTGACTACCGAGCAGGGCGAAGCTTTAGCAAAGGAACTCGGGATTCCTTTTGTAGAGGCCAGTGCCAAAGACGACACCAACGTTAACGACATTTTCTTCCTGCTCGCTAAGTTGATCCAAGAGAAGATTGACAGTGAAAAACTTGTGGGCAATGCTGGACGTGACGGGAATGTCAATATTAATGGTTCTGGACAAGGCTCCAAGTCCACCAACTGCTGTTAATACCCTCAAGGGTTTTGTAAAAGTGTAAATTGTATATATTGTCTACCGACCAACTAATGGCGAATTTATGACTATTCAAGGAAGTTGTTCATTATAAGTCCGTTGGGGTCATCGCGAGTTGGTTGCGCGGCCAGATAATACTCCACTGAGCATCAATCACATCACGAGAATGAGTTCGAAGCAAGGAAACGTTTTTCTTCTCCGCTAGCGCCACGTCCAAATCTCAGATCCCAATACAACGACACGGTGGGCGTCTATAAGCATATTCATATTCATATTCCGCGGTCCGTATCCTTGGCATTTATAGCTTGGCTTCTACGAGAGCTTCATGTTCTGAAATCAAACTTTTTGGAGCTTTGATCGTCAAAAGGAAAGCATGCAAAGAACTACCTCAGTCCGTTGGATTCTGGTTAGGTATATTCGTTGGCGATGTTGATGTGCTACACTTTGTTTACGTCCGTATCATGGAGGTATTGAGGAGAACACTTGTAAATAAGTTTATACAGTAGCGCACTACGAGATTAATTTTCCACACGTGGGAATAAAAATCAAAAAAATGTGGAAGTATATATAAAGGCTACAAAATATTTGGGGGTATTTGGTATTTTACATGCTCCTACTCTAAGGACTCAGTCAGCCTTGACATATTGTGTAGTGGGATCATTTTAACTCTTGTTAAAAGGTGCCGGCTTCATTAAATTTGATCTTCCATATTGGGCACATTGCCAGAGCTGAGGTTTGAAAGTTATTCGAGTAACTCCATTAAATTGAAACTAATATGCTCTTTGGCGTGAAACTTGCCAACCAGATCTACCCGCCATGGAAAGACTCGTATATGGATTATGAGAAGTTGAAGAAGCTCTTGAAGGAATCCGTGATAGGGCAGGCCGACATTACCGGCAGGAAGTCTAATCGCCGAAATGATACGTGGTCCGAAAAGGACGAGTCGGAGTTTGTTTCCGCTTTGGATGCCGAATTAGAAAAAGTTTATGGTTTTCAGAGCTCTAAGTATAACTCGATTATGGAAAAACTTGTCAATTTGGAGCACCAGACCGATGATGAAGAAGCGATCAAAACTCTTGATTTCAAAGGGTTTCAACATGTTTTGGAGGGTTCTTTGAGCGAGGCTCAGGAGCTTGATAATTTCTGCAGAGTCAATTACACAGGTTTTATCAAAATCGTCAAGAAGCACGACAAACTGCATCCCAAATATCCCTCTGTTAAGTCCCTTTTACAGGTTAGGTTGAAAGAGCTCCCTTTTAATTCTGAAGAATACTCACCATTGCTGTACAAAATCTCATTTCTTTACAACATTTTGAGAACAAACTCCCCTACTGTATCCTCGTCTCTAGCAAACTCTACTAAGCTATCCAGCGTCAACAATCACGAGGAAAGTTCGTTTCAAAGTTACACTTTTTGGATTCACCCTGACAACTTAATGGAGGTGAAAACGAGAATTTTGAGACACCTGCCAGTGCTTGTTTACGCATCCCCACCCAACGAGAACAGTGATTTGGTTGACCGCCTAGAATCATCTGTCATGAACTCAGACGTGAATTTCAATGCTCCTTCTGCTAGCAGTAGTACATCTGAGGTTTCTTCAGATGCAAAAAGTTATGACCCAGTCGTCAGAACGATATACTTTGACAATGAGGCTTTGGAGCTTTACAATAATAAGCTATTGAAGTCGAGCTCCAATCCTACATTGAGGTTAAGATGGTCTGGCAAACTAGCCAACAAACCTGATATTTTCTTGGAGAAAAGAACGCTGGTTGAAGATCGTACAACAGGGTATACGGATTTCGAAGAAACGAGGATCAAGTTAAAGCCTAAATTTATAAACGGTTTCATCTTCAATGGCGATCAAGAGTATAAAGAAAAAAGCTTGAAGAAGCTAAAAGACCGCGGTTCAGCAGATGCCGAGGCTGACAAACTGAGCAACAAGTTTGACGGTATTCAACAGTTTGTACTTGAAAATGAGCTGCAGCCAGTATTAAGAGCCATGTATACAAGGACAGCCTTCCAGATTCCAGGCGACGACCGTGTGAGAATTAGTATCGACTCTGATCTTATGTTTATTAGAGAAGATTCGTTTGATGAGAATAAGCCAATAAGAGATCCAAAGAGCTGGCATAGGGCGGATATTGATGCAAATATTCCAAACCCACTCAAATATCTGAGGACGGGTGAGTACAGCAAATTCCCTTATGCTATTTTAGACATTAGGATCAGAGACCCTATTACTGAGTCCACCAAGAAAAACAAGGACAATCTACACGCTCAGCTGCCTGGTAAGCACTCCCAGTGGGTAGAAGAACTTACAAATTCCCATCTCGTGAAAGAGGTGGCCAACTTCTCTAAGTATGCCCAGGGTGTTGCATCGCTTTTTGGTGAAGATGAGAGTTTGGATTTGTTACCTTTTTGGCTGCCAGATTTGGAGACAGACATTAGAAAAGATCCAAAACAAGCCTATGAAGAAGAAAAGAAAAAGCTTGAAGAACAGAAAGCAAATCAAGCTCGTGTCGCCAAGCTCAAACGTTTGTCAGTGGTCCAAGGGTCCGAATCTTTCTCCACAAAATCTTCCCCAACGGATGCATCAAAGTTTGAATTGCGAGAGCCAGATTTGGAAGATCCAGAATCGTCATCTGATGAGGCCACCGAATCAGCGCCTGGTGCAAGAAGACGGAAACGCAATGCCAATTTTCTGGACCTTTTGGTAGGCAGGAACAGCAAACTCGCGAATGTTGATTCCGAGGATGAAGAAGTACTGCTCCCCCCTGGAGTTAAAAAACCAACATCGTACTTAAAGAATGCTGGCCCTGTCAAGGTGGAAGCTAAAGTCTGGCTTGCCAATGAAAGAACTTTCAACAGATGGTTATCGCTCACCACTTTAATGAGCGTCTTGACATTTTCAATTTACAATTCTGTCAGCAGAGCTCAGCATCCTGACCTGGCTAAGTTTGTTGCTTATACTTACTTTGGCATCACTATTTTCACCGGCTTTTGGTCTTACCACACATACAACCGAAGATTAAACGTCATCCGCGCCAGGAGCGGAAAGCATTTAGATGCACCCTTGGGTCCTTTACTAGTTGCTAGTGTGGTTGTTATCACACTTGTCGTTAATTTTGTCCTTGCCTTCAAAGATGCAGCTCAGAAGAGCAGAGGGGGGGTGTCAAGTACTTCCGCAGAAGAGGATTCTAAGCTACCTGCGCTCGCCGAACTCGTCCGTGGGCTTGTATTTTCCCTCGTGAGTTCTCAAGACTCTTGATAGGCGGTTGCGTAATAGTAACCCTCTAATTTAGATACTGTAAATTTACACTACTCATTTGCTAATGCTACTTCTTAATTTCAATATCTTTCGAAATATCACCCAACACCTCACTCTGGTGCCCATTGGATAATAAGAGTTAAAAGATCTGCCTTTGAGGTCCTTTCAGGGTTAAATTCGAGAACTCCAAAGTCGACCAAAAACCACCGATATAAAATGTCTTGAGCATTGAATCTTTGTTAATGACAGACGACGGAATGACCTCATGGGGCTGATTCACGAGCAGTAATGGTATAGCTTACAGCTAAGTCGTAGGAAGACAATTCTGCTTGCTCAAAGCATCTGGAGATTTTTTTACACCTTATACGAAAGTGAAGTTATCTTAATTAATATGTAATAAGTGAGTCTCCAAACCTACATTCTAAAGTTATAAGAGATCTCAGGACAGGGGCCTTGATGTATAACCCTGGATTGAGCCATCCTTCGAAGAGAATTAACGTCGAACACTATCATAAGCCAACCTACTCTGAGATAGCGACTTTTAGCTTTGCCAATGAACCCACTATTTTCCATGCTCGCAGAAAAATGACAGTTGGAGATCACCAGGGCGCCAATTATTCAGACACTAATGCCGGCGGACGGGTCATTCAAAGTGATTCATGCCCAGGATTTTATCAGGACATGAAAGATGCTCTCTTCCACGCTGGTCGGGCCATAATGACGGCAGTGGGTGCTTATGACGCAATGTCTGGCAAAACCGAGGTGACTGAGCACAATAACAAAGCCAATAAGCAGCAACTCCAAGATAATTTAGAGGGAGATGAACGAAGAACTTCCTCTTTGGTTCAGCGGCCACCTAGTAAAAAGCCTAAAGCAATCGAAAACTCGGCCATATTCGTAAAGGATACTCCGAAAAAACAGACGCACAGCATAGTGGACCTGGGCGAAAGACTCAACAATTCGATAACACCTGAAAAGCAAGGAAAAGCGGAGTTTTGTACAATGAAAGATCCTTTCAAGTGGCATCAGCAAGGCTCTGAAGGTCCAGTATCATCTAACAAGAGGGTCCCATACGGTAGTTCTTTCATTCGAAAAAAAAGCAGTAGAGGAAAAACTAGTATGGATAACATACAGCTTACTTCAAAAAGCCCGATGGAGGAAATTCGCTATCTAAGAATGGTTTACAATGGACAGTATAAAGCGCCTTCGCTCATAGAGAGCCACAAAGAAGAACAAATGCTTCTTCGAGAGCATGAACTCAAACAATACCGCATGTCTTCATCCACGCAATGGAACACGTTAACGGAAAGGATTAAAGCGATCATGCAGAAAAGTCTTAATAAACAGGACTTCGATAATGATCTTATACTTTTGAAAGAGCGTAAAATCAACCCCAGTGAGCTGGGTCAACAACGATTACTGGGCCGCGAGTTTAGGTTCGATACTTCAATTTTGACTTTCAAGGAAGAATTCGAGAGCTATAAAAGACTAAAGGAGGAGAGGGACCGAGTTCAACTAGAGGTGAGGGAGAGACGTGAACGGTTGAAGGTTTTAGTGCCGCAACTCACAAAGGACGACTTGCAGAAAGTCAAAAACACACAAAATCGCTCAGATAATGGTGTGGTAATGAATAAACACAACATTGAATTGAAAGTTCATGATTTCAAGACATTAGCACCCCGGAGGTGGCTCAATGACATTATAATCGAATTCTTCATGAAGCATGTTGAACTTACCACACCGCAATTAGTTGCCTTCAATTCATACTTCTACACTTCCTTGTCTCGAAACGGGTATCAGGGAGTAAGAAGGTGGATGAAGAAAAAGAAAGCTGAAATTGACAACCTGCACAAAGTTTTTGTTCCAATCAATCTAAACCAGTCGCATTGGGCTCTAGGTGTCATAGATATTAGCAATAGTAAGATCTATTATGTGGACTCTTTATCCAGCGGGCCTGAGTCTATGAGTTTTGCAATATTGAAAGATCTCCAAAGTTATTTGATGCAAGAGAGTAAAGGGACCCTCGGTGAAGATTTTGAACTCGTTCATGCTGATTGCCCACAGCAACCAAACGGTTTTGACTGTGGCGTCTACGTGTGTACTAATGCGCTCTATTTGAGCAAAGACGCTCCACTGACATTTGACTGCAAGGATGTGGAACGAATGAGGCCCTACATAGGACATCTCATTCTGTCGAGTGATTAAACAAAATTTGCACATCGATCTGGATTCAAAACTCCTCGCTAAGCGTTTGACGTGGATGCATTGTGAGGTGCAGAACAATACTTATTATATTTTCAAATGCCCACATGTACGACGCAGTAAAAAAGAGATTGCTTGATAGAAAATGACAGCCAATCGACGATAGTCTCCGATCCTTCACCACCAATCTATAAAAATAGCATTCCATTATCATATAAACATAGAGACTTCTGAGCAACTTCCTAATCTCTCTCCTTTTGCACCTCCAGTTCTTTCTCCTTTTCGCCCTTTTCACTGCCAGCCTTTTCCTCTGGTTCACGCTCATCTAACTTCAATTTCTCAAGCACGTCTGCCACCTTATCTAGTTTTAGATCTTTATCCTCGTGTGTAAAACAAGTCTCACGGTTTTCATCCTCCTGAAGCTTTATTGTAGTCATATTTGTCAGGATTTTTAGATCATCAAGCCACCCCAGTTCCGCAGCCAGTTGCTCTGCCGCATGGTCGGAAGATCCTAAATAGATCACGTCAGATTTTCTGGGATTATTCTTAAAGTCCCCCACTCGCTGTAAATTTATCAATGACCTATTGGTAATTTTGGGAACTTCAGTCGGCAATGATGCAAACGGATAAACTGCTAATGAGGTACCCGCTACGATTACAATATGATCTTCGCCCAGTTTAGCACAATCATCATCCCAGCTAGAAAAAAAAAGGGAGGGCAAGTTTTCTCCAAAAAATACTATCTGAGGTTTGATAAGACCATTGCAATGAACACATTTTAAGAATTCCTTGTCCTCGTTGATAGCCTGTTCGAAAATTTCCTGGACAAACACTTTGTGACATTTGATGCAATGGTTTTTGGCAAAGGATCCATGGGCCTCCACTAAGTTGTCCGGAAGAATCCCAGCAGCCCTCTCTAAAGTATCAATGTTTTGTGTGTAGACCCTGTGCAATTTGCCTTTGTCCTGGAATAGCCGCATCAAGTAATGGAAATTTGAGGGTTCGTAGTTGCCGGGGTACAATTCCTTAGCCAAAGTATAGAATGGCTCAGGATTTTTCTCGAAGAAATCTATATCAAAAACAGCTTCTGCAAATGGCAGGTTGAGCTTCGCTAGGTTGTCATACAGGCCAGTACCAGGCGACCTGAAGTCCGGAATCCCGCAGGATGTTGAGATCCCCGCCCCCACCATGAATATGACTTTGGCATTGGGGTTTTTTACAAGCTTTGCAAGCCGTTTTATTGATGTAGCGTTCTTTTCTGTCATTTCTCTGTGTATAGTCTTCCAATTACGTACATCGATAGTCGATCAAGAATATGTTACTGGCAATGTAGAAGCAAAGGTCCAACTGTAATAATACTTCAGGTTAGCAAGAGACAAAAAATTCGACCTCGGTGAGGATTGAACTCACGATCTTGCGATTAACAGTCGCACGCCTTAACCAGCTTGGCCACGAAGTCCCTTCATGTGAGAAGAAAAAATACTAAACTATATATTGACAGATTAGACTGTCGACTGTCCTGAACAAATATCACAACGTCCAGTTGAAGTATAATACTATTGCATGGCTATTAGAACCAGTAGAACTCGTTATTCTTCACCATTGACTTTATTATTTGTATAACTAATCTTCCGGTTCTGATCCACTGACATCTTTTGATATATTTTCCCTCCCGCTAACTCAACTCTGAGGAAAGTCAATTTAACGTACAGCGTAGAGAAGGCTAGCACCTTTAGCAAAGAAATTGCCTCACATTATCTTATCAGTGTCTTATAGGCAAGTGGGTCCGTAGGCTAGCCCTCCACATAGGTCCTATCACTTCCATCATCCCTGTCATAAGTGCCCTTGCCCTCAGTGCCCCAGTCATTGGCAATATGATCCCTGTTCCTCCACTTAATCTACATCGGTCAGTTAGACTCTTATAGGAGCTAATCGGCATGGGCACTACTTAAGTCGCTGAGCAGCTCACTTTTGTTTTACTGACGTCTTTAACATCACTAGGTACTACTCTGACAACTTCGTGGTGCTTACTATAGGGCAATCGGGTGCACTTCGGGAAATACAATACCACTGCTGTCTGAAAGTCCCAACAAGCTTATGGATCGATCTATAAGCTCTTATGTGTGAGAGGCAGATCTGGCCCAATTCGTATATAGTGCACATGACCAACAGCTATTAGTAGCTCGGCGCAAAATGATTTGCCATCTCAATTAGCTACTCGCAACTGCGTACAGTTAGGCAAAGAGAAGGTAGGATCATGAAGCAAAGAATTAGCTCACTAGACTTACAGATTCTTTATCCAGAATTGAAATCTCATCTGGAGGGCTATCGCCTTGCAAATATATACAACATTGCCGATTCTAGTCGCCAGTTTTTGCTTAAGTTCAATAAGCCGGAATCAAAACTTAACGCTATCATCGACTGTGGGCTGCGAATCCATCTAACGGATTTCAATAGACCAATTCCTTCCACGCCTTCGGGGTTTGTTGTTAAACTACGTAAACACCTGAAGTCTAAGCGGCTAACGACTGTCAAGAGGGTTCCAGGTGACAGGATACTGGTACTGTCATTCAGTGACGGACAGTATTTCCTTGTTCTGGAGTTTTTTAGTGCTGGTAATGTCATCTTACTGGATGCCGAACGCAAGATAGTAGCACTCCAGAGAATCGTTCACGAACATGAAAACAAGGTTGGGCAAACCTACGATATGTTTGGTGAAGATTTTCTCAACGATACGGGGGTCGTGACGGCTGAATCTAAGGCTTATGATGCTACTCAAGTCTTAGAGTGGCTCACGGAGGCTGAGGATTTAGCTCGCTCGACGCATATGGCCAAAAAGGGCAAGCTTTCTAGAGTTCCATCAATTCAAAAGCTCTTATTTCTCCACGAGCCGCATTTATCATCCGACCTTATATCCCGTAACCTTAAACAACAGGGGATAGCTCCAAATTCTTCGTGCCTAGAGTTCAAAGACAAATGTCAACTTATCGCTGATCTGCTGAACGCGACAGAATTTGAAGTCAATGACCTTTTGAGGTCCGGCTGTAAAAAGGGATTCATTGTTTCAAAAAAAAACCCAGCATTCGATCCCGAAAAGGGAGACTCCAATCTTGAGTTTATCTACGAGCAATTTCATCCCTTCCCCATCCAGTCACAGGAGAATGATGAGAGAGAAATGAAAGTTATCGAGGTTGCTGGTGAGTACAACAAGACTGTAGATAGCTTTTTCTCCACTATTGAATCATCTAAATATGCCCTGCGTATACAGAGCCAGGAGCATCAAGCTAAGAAGAGGTTGGCTGCTGCGAAGTCAGACAATCAGAAACGCATTCAAGCTCTGGTTGACGTCCAGGCTAAAAATGAAGCTCGCGGTCATGCTATCATTGCTAATGCCGCTCTTGTCGAGGAGGCGCAAAATGCGGTGAGAACCTTAGTTGATCAACAAATGGATTGGAAAACTATTGAAATCTTGATTTCAAATGAACAGAAGAAAAGGAATGAGGTTGCGCAACTCATCAAATTACCACTTGATCTTGAAAACAATAAAATCACGCTAGTGCTGGAGAGTATGGAAGACGTTAATGACCCTTCGGCTGAATCAGAGAAGGAAGAAGATAGTTCAAGTGACTTCAGCGATTCAGAAGAAGACACCAGTGATGATGGCCCTCTCTCTGATTTTGAAGCAGATGAAGATGGTGGGATTAAAGAGGCAAGAAGCAGTTTTACGTCCCCCAATTTGAGAGCATCCAAGTCCTCCGTCGACGCAACGATTGACCTTTCACTATCAGCTTACGCTAATGCATCCAATTATTTCAACTTGAAAAAGTCCACGATGGAAAAGCAAAAGAAAGTTGAACAGAATGCCAATAAAGCCTTGAGGAACATAGAGCAAAGAATTGAGCGCGATCTCAAAAAAAAATTGAAAGAATCTCATGATGTCTTGATAAAAACAAGGACGCCATATTTTTTCGAGAAATACCACTGGTTTATATCCAGTGAAGGGTTTCTCGTTTTGATGGGAAAAAGTGGACAGGAGAGTGACCAAATCTTCAGCAAATACATAGAAGATGATGATGTGTTCGTTTCCAATAGCTTTGACACTCGGGTATGGATAAAAAACCCTCACAACACAGAGGTGCCACCAAATACTTTAATGCAAGCAGGTATTATGTGTATGGCAGCGTCTCCTGCATGGTCAAAAAAAATGCAATCATCGGCGTGGTGGTGTTTTGCCAAAAATTTGTCTAAATTTGACAATCACGGAGGGGAAGTTTTGTCTCCCGGTAATTTTCAGCTGCTTGACGAAAAGGCGAAATCATTCCTTCCTCCTTCTCAGTTGGTTCTTGGTTTTGGTTTCCTCTGGAAGGTCAAAGAAAACTTATCTGAGGAAGAATCTGCTTTCGAAGATAATCGAGAAGACGCTTGTGAAGTGAGTATGATCAACCTTAATGGTAATCACGATCAGGAGGTAAATGGAGCTGTTGATGACAATTCTCCAGAAATAGAAATAGAGGCACTTCAAGAGGGTGTGGAGAATTTGGGCGTCATTGATCGTGGTAATGAGCCGGAAATCGTCACAGAAGAAGCTCAGGCAGAGGCTTCACATGCCCCTCATGACGTTTTTGCCAAAGTTGACAGCCCGCCTAAGATTGTCCGGGGAAAGAAAGGCAAATTGAAGAAAATGCAACGAAAATATGCCGATCAGGATGAGGAGGAGCGTAAGATGAGGCTTGAAGCATTAGGTACATTAAAGGGTGTTCAGCGACAGAAGAGTAAGCAACAAGAGGAAATGATGAAACAACAAGAAAGAGAAGAGAATAAAATGAAAAGAGAACGGCAGAAGAAGCAGCAATCGCTAAAGTTTAGCAGTAAGGAAAAAGTTGTAATCAACTATGACAAAGTTCTTGATGAATTGAGTCCCATAGCTTTGAATTCCGAAACAGTCAAAGAAGTTATCCCCGTTCTTGCACCTTGGCCTGCCTTGAACAAGTACAAGTATAAAGTCAAACTTCAACCAGGAAATGCCAAAAAAACGAAGACTTTGCATGAGATAATGCACTATTTTTCATCTCGAAAGGTTGACGCGTCGAGCGTCGATAAAAATTTGGACTGGCCTTGTGAACATGAACTAATAAAAACTTTGAAGGACACGGAGCTTGTCCCCGTTTTGTATACCGACAAATTGAAGGTCACCATTCCTGGTCAATTAGATTCAAGAAATAGCTCTAAGGGGGGGGCCACGAGTAAAGGCAAAAGGAAGGGCAAAAATTAGACTAGATAAAGAACGTCAAAAGCTTGAGAAACAGTAATTTTTTGTTAAATTTGAAAAGCATGAATATCCCTCTACCAATCATCGCATGTTTAACTTTCAAGGATGCATTCTATAATAAACACTATTATAATAATATGTTGATACCAATAGATCTCAAAATTTTGTCCAAATTCTCCTCAAACCCTGGTGATTGTCCTCATTTCGAGAGACGTCGACCTCTCCGCCTTGAGTTTCCTTAGAAATCGTCACTCGTCCAGGACATCGAGAAACAAATAGGTAGATCACAATGATGCTTGAAATAATTGTGTATATTTACGATATCCGCGGAGTCCTATTTTTCATGGCAGGGCAAAGATCTGGTTAAATATCTTCCTGAAAGGAGGTACCACGAATAGGTCAAATGCAGCCCTAAATGATACCCCACTTATATAATCCTCATAGAATCCTTAACTATGCCTCCTTATCGGCTTGAACGCCACTACTGGACACTTATTTTGGTTCCGCGCTGCGATCAAGTGGCTTGAGGGTTCACAAATGAAATAGAATTTACAAACCCTGCTGCAGCCTTTCGGCCAATTTGCTCTTAGCAAAGCCCCAAGCACTTAGAAGACCCTTCTCACTTAGCTCAATATTGATTGGGATGTCCTTCGTCGGAGGCTTGGTAACACGAGAAGCAATTGTGGCTGGATCCGTCTCCAAAATGATCCCGTCGTCCACCGTTTCGTCAATAGCTAATGCCACCATATCATAATGCTCCAAAATATTCTTTTTGTCTATACCGGTTACCAGCACCAAATCTATCGAATCTTTGACAGCTGTAAACGCTTGTTGTAGCACCAATTCGTTTTCATCAGCGGAGCCTATCAAATACAACGAAACGTCAACGTATTCTTTGTAAAGCACCAAGCTATCTTCGAAAAGTAAGATGTCTGTGTTTTGCTTGTGCGTCTTCTTGAAAAGCCTGCTTTCAAACTCTTTCTGTTGCTTCAACGATGTCTTAGGTTGTTGAGATGTTTGATCTGCCTTCTCATGTGGGCTGTTATAGTACTTCGTGTATATCCGCTTACCTTCAGAATCCAAAATTAAGAGTGCTTCAACAGCGTAAAGCGAGAGATCGGGCATCTTTCTGTCTTTAAGTCCAGTCAGAAGAGTTCTATTATTGTTCCCTGGTCAAATTTAAATAAAGGCTTACGTTTTTCAAAGCTTCTATCTGTCGCTTTAAACGATAATGATCGAAGTCATTGATGCTACCCGTATATCTCGCTGGGATTGATATGTTCCGACACAGTTCTTAGACAAGTTGTCCATGGGGCTGCTGACTATTTGAGATTAAATTTTTATTTTGCATCACTCCTGTCAGCTTTCGTCAAGATCGGCACCTCGCGTAAAATGGACACCTCAAATAAAGAGTTCCATTTTGGTCTTCTGCGGATCTCCATGATTCAGTTGCTGAAAAGCCAGGGGTTTGACAAGGCCTCCGTGGTGATATTAGATGCATACACCGACCTATACGTGCGCTTCCTGCAGCTACTTACCCTTGAGGTAATGCGGCTTTCACGAAGTAGAATGGACGAGTACGAGGATGTAGCCTTACAGGACATATCCCAGGCCCTATTAAATGTTGGTCTTTTGAAACCTATGAACATCCTTGACGTTTATGATGAAAATCCAGATCTTTTGAGTGATATGGGAATGCAGCGATTTAAGAACTGGTGCCTTCAGAATACTATGCCACAAGAGGCGCGTGCTGTAGCAACACCAACTGCTGACCTACTTCGATCCAAAGACAAGGCTTCTAAGCCTTTATCAATGATTCCAGAATATATTAATCAACTCGATAAGGGTACAGACAAAATAAGGTCTGACCATATTGCCCGCAAGGACGAAACGGTTGACCAGATGATCTCTAGCGGGGATATGGATGATTGGGTTCGTTTTCTCCTTCGCAAACAACAGCTTCAGTTTGCAGCGAAAGGTTCTGCAAGAGAAATAAAAGATTTAAACGCACTACCCCCTTTGCCGGGCCTGAAGAATTCCGTTTTATCAAGGGCTTACGCGCCAGAGGCAAATGAAATAACACCAGAACTGTACGATGCCGACAATGAGGAAAGAGTAAGGAAACATAATATGCTGCTTTCCAAGATGGTAGTAGATCACAAAGGCATGAGGCTAGAAAACATTCGGCTGTCATTCGAAGATGAAGATCTACGGAGTAGCGAACCTGGTGTCAACATAGACGACGTAGGATTTGTGGATGATGAGGCCAACGAAGACATTGAAGAGATTGAACGTTTTGAGGGCAATCTCGGTCTAAGCTTTGACGGGGATTCTGCCAATTTGCAGCTTGCCGAAGCAAATAGTCTCACAGATACTTTTCAGCGAAGGGACTCGTTGGATTTTGGGGATGATGTTTTTCAAAGAACTGAATTTGACTTCAACACCTTTTAAGAAGGCATAAGGGATTTCTTTAGCAAGCGCTATTATCATCCATAAACGCTGGTCAATCGTAAGGCGAAGGGCGTCTTCTACATTATGCGACCTGATTGAAGAGTCTATGAACATTCTGCTAATTCTATTGATATAAGTGATGCGAATTGATTATATGTACAAGATTAATAATAGGCCGATTAAAGTTTTCTCCGCGACTTAAATGCTGGAGATTTCCTTCTCTTTGTTATCTTGCTGCTGGTATTTTTAGAGCTAGGAATACCGCGTACGTCGTCGTCACTCACGGCACCATCACCGTCACCTGCTCTGTTACCTTTCTTGAACTTCAACTTGTTCTTCTGACCCCTCACAGGCCCTTGTTTAACAGCATCTAGGTAGGCATTAATACCACTAGTGCCTGAGCCCAGTATATCTGGATCCTGAAGCGCAGTGTTGTCACCCTTGAGCGTGAGCTTTCCGTCGGCATCAAAATTGAAGACTTCATTGCCAGCAGCCTTGTTTCTAGCCTTGTGGTCAAATTTCTTGGGTCTTGTTGACGAGATATGAGCCAGAGTCTGGGCATCCAGAAGATCTAGAGGATTCTCATTAGATTCCACAATGAAACGTTTTCCTTTCTCCTTTCCGCCAAGCGCACCATCGTCATTGAGCTCTTCATTATCAGAAGATTCGTAGATTGCCTCATCGAGCGCTGACATGAATCTTGAGCCTTTGCTGTTGGAGTCCGCTAGCTTTGGTGCCACTCCCGGTGTAGTTTCAGCTTTCCTCTTGGATCTATCACGAGTCTTTCTGATGTTAACTAACAATCTTTTATCTTCTTCAGGAAAATGTTGGTCAATATACTCATACCCATATCTCCTTATCAATCTTTCAATGATATGCTTGACCTTTGCTTTAAAATGGCCCGTATGCTCGTGAGACCAACGCAGAAGTTTTGGTAAGAGAGAAGGAATTTTCGGTTTCATCAATTCTTCTGGCAACGCCAAACAGCAAACCTTCGCAAACCCAATGGCACTTTTTACAATCTCTCTTGAGTTCGAAGTCAAGTACAGCTCGATCGTGTCATAGATGTCCATCAATATATCAGGGCTAACTTGACTCTTGAACTCAAATACCAAACATGAGTATGCTGTGACAGTTGCGCTAACCATATGCTGAGATTCGCCAATCAAACCAGCAGACGTGATCTTAAAAAACTCAGCCACGCTTGCTGGTTGTGGCGGGGTAGTAGGTTCATAGCCTGGAACCTTGGATAGCCTCATAGTACATCCATCCTGGCTCATTTTGTTGGCCATCGATATAAGTGTGTTGAAAGCAGCTTCCCTTGTTTTCTCGTTATTTTCTTTTGAAGCGAGAATAACCTCCGAAACTAATTGAATGATAACTTCGGCATGATCTAACGGGAGAAGCTGTACCAAAATATTTATTGCATTTAATCTCATGGCCCTTGCTGAAGTGAGAGTGTTTTGACCGCTTTGAATAATGATATTTTCAATGTCAGAAATGTAATTTAAGACCGCATGAGAGCTCTTTTCGGACTCGGAGAGTTTGGCGATAATCCTGTAGGCACGCTTCTGTGTCAATGCATCACTAGAATTCACTGTAGTATTAAAGATGGAAAGCAAAGCCGAGTATGAGGTCTCAGGAACGAAGCTAGTCATCGCGATGATGAGGTCAAGTAAGGTAGCACTCATTCTCATCGAGCTTGAGTTAGCTTTACCTTTACCATTTTCCTCATCAAATGCATTTTTTAAAAGCCCGCAAACATTATCAAAAGTCTTTGTCAATTCTTCGGCGGGTGTGATTTTGAGAACCACTTCCACAGCCTCTAGAATGTAACCTCTAGCATTCGGCGCAGTCTGTGTATAAACATTGAACAGAACAGCCAACAGATTAGCCGCCTTCGCAGACAAATATGCAATATTGGCGTCGGCCTCACTCCTCGGAAACTGTTGTTCCAGCAGTTTGTCCGTTACCCCTTCTTGGGAAATATAATTAGTATTGCTTTGAATTAGATTTTTTAGCGCATGACAGATGGTTGATCTAAGTTCGACGGTACTGTATAGCAATGAAGAAAGCTCAGCAGCAAATGTGTCAGTGAAAGAATCTCTGAGGTCTACGGGTAAATCACAAAAGCTTATCAAAGTCGACCAAAACTGACTGACCACTGTTTCAAAAATCTTCCTCTGGACAGAATCTTCAGTTAGCTTGGAAATAGTATTCTCAAAATGTCTTATCAAAGGCATGAAATCATTCGTAAAGAGTGAAAGGCGGCTATTTTTCGTATAGTCCCTGATGAGAGGAATTAACCAAGCTCTGCCTGGCTTTTGATCTGAGGGGGTCACTATGTTGAGGGGTAATGAACTAAGAATCACATCTGGACCCAAATTCGCAATTCCAGCTCCCAAAACAGCTTCAATTTCGCTCCTCAACTCCAAATAATTATCTTCAATCGTTCTCCACCCTCCTACGATCTCTAGGGGTGCCAAAAAATCTGGGTTAGCTCTAAACTTTAACTTATCTAGAACAGCGGCAAGGGTTTTCAAAACTTCTTGGGCACAATGAGCGTATTTGATTGAGAGAAAATCCACAAACGTATCAGATAAAAACAAAATCGTCTCATCTACCTTTTCGTAGACCTCGTCTTTCACAAGAGGGGGTAGCAGCAAAACATCATCGGGTATAGCTTCCACTAGGACGGCTTCAATGCATTGAGAGGCACTGATGTAGACTTCGGGAATCTCACTTGATAGATAGTGACTGAGGACGCTAACAAACTCTGGTAGAATTTCAAGGCATGCTAGGGGTTTGTAAGTTCCAAAGGTGGTAACTCCTTTGGCAACAACAGCAATCCAAGCGCCAGCCAAATGAGTGTCCGTATTTGATGGCTTCAGAGAAAATATGATATCTAAAACCTTGGAAAACTTATTGTCGGCGAGACCTGAATTAGTTGCAGATTCTGCGATCGCTTGAAAGAGTGCCTCAAAGCACTCGAAAGCGTTTGACACCAAATATTGGTCGGATGATCTTGATACCTCGAGCAAAAGATCGCACAAGGTGTCGAATCGCGACGCTGGCCATTGTTTGCTGGCCAGAACAATTTTGATTAACTTTAAAATATTGATAGACTTCGAGATTATCTCCTTAGCCCCCCCTTGAGAGCGAATCTTTTTATTCGAAGCGGATAAAGCTTCCTCCACGGAAGAAGCTAAAGCCTTTATTGTAAACTCGGATACCAGAGGAGCAGCAACATGTTCCGCCGATGGGGAGGCAGGGGGGTTGCACATAATGGCACCTATAGCATCCTGGGCTCTCTTTCGAACTTTTGGGCGAGGATCGAGGGAAAGTTCGAGAAGACCATTGAGACCTCTACTGGGTGAAATGTTGAAATTTTGGGTATTGCTCCAAGCCTGTGCGTCTTGAGCCACTAGAAGGGACTCTAAGCAGCCGATGGCAGGCCTCACCAAAGGAGCGCCAGCTTTCTCGTCAGTAATGCATGGTGCAATTTTGGTCAAAATTTCTGAAAATTTGGATTTGAGCAGCTTTTTGGGAACGTAGCGGAAGATTACGTCTAGTAGATAAATAACAGAGGTAGCCAGTTGCATTTCGCTAATTTCGTGTGTTTTTACATCGATCGCCTGGTCCAATAGCGACATCAGAGAGATCAAATAATTCACGACACTTTTGCCCGCGATGTTTTGGTCTTGTTCCTCCATGTTCTCTTCCACTGCAGATAGAATAATGGCAACATGCTTCTGATTATCGAGCTTTGAGTTCACCTGCTGTCTTATCTGGGACAGCTTGTCTTCCAACTCCAACAAATAAG